>CM037588.1:77292764-77902764 GCA_021018995.1 Chloranthus sessilifolius | reverse complement strand
ATAATTAGACTAAACGAAAGTCAACTTCCTGGAAGAAGCCGATGCCTGAGGCCTTTCTCTTTCTCTCTCTCTCTCTCTCTCCTTTTTCCTAATTCTTTCGTCCTCCATCTTTCTTCCTCTTCTTACGTTCCTTATCTTCTTCTCTTTCCTTTCCATTTTCTCTTTCTTCATATCTGCCTCTCTCTCTGATTCTCTCTTGAGGATGAGACTTAAGGTCCCATCCCGACCCCTATTTATAGCTTCCCTAACCTCCTTTTTGTTTTGCCTGTATCCTCAATCACCTCCTATATATTTCTTCTCTTGTATATAATATATTCTTTTCTTTTACCTTTTCTAATTATTATAATATTTTCTTCTAGCTCTGATGGTTATAATATTTTCTTCACCTCCTCTGGTTATTATAATTATTTCTCCCACTTCCTTTGATTATTTTAATGTTATCTTTCACCTCATCTAATTCTTATAATTTTTCTCTAATCATTTAATAAACCCCCTCTAATTATTACAATATTTTGTACCACTTCTTTTAAATAAACATATTTTTTCACCTCCTTGTTTGACCTTGTCCTTGGGTCACCTCTTTGGGCTGCATCGCTTGCGCACCTTCAAGGGTCAAGTTCTACATCACCTCTTTGACTGTGCCCCTTAGCCAACTCGAAATGGTCAACTTCTATATCACCTCCTTGGCCACCTCCAAGGGTCAAGTTATGCATCACTTCCTTGACGATGTCCTTTGGCCATCTCCAAGGGTCAAGTTCTGCATTACATCCTTGACTGTGACCTTTCGCCACCTCCAAGAGCCATATTTGACATCACCTCCTTGATTGTGTGCCCCTTTGGCCGCCTCCAACTGTCAAGTCCTACATCACCTCCTTAACTAGATCTCTTGGCCACCTCCAAGGGTCAAGTTCTATATCCCTTAACTGTACACCTTGCCCCTACATGGGTCAAGTTCGTTCCCTTGTAACACATAATAAATGCTCTGTTAATTTACTTAGGATGAGGGTGCTAAGCTTATATACTTTACTTGGGTGCATTAACTCATGGAAAATTACCATTTTGCTCTCGATATTTATGAGAAATGATCATATTATTCTTTCATTAAATTGCTATTTTACCCCTATCTTTCTTTGAAATGTGTTAGAATATTAATGTGTTTATGTATAATGGGGGTGTGTGTGTAGTAGGCTTAGCTACTTTTCTAGTTTGCTTATTTCTTGTTTCTCGATATATGTGAGCGCTATTCGTGAGATTGTAAGTGAATGATATAATTTCTAATAATAGAAAGGGTGGAGTAACATTAACTCAACCCTAATTTCTTCTCCATCTCCTTCCTCCTTTCTCTTCTTACAAACCCTAACCCTAATTATCCTTTCTCTTGGTATCAGAGGTACTAGATTCACTTAGGGGAGCCCTTTTTTTACTTCTGCTGATGTCATCATCATCTAGGTGATGTCGCCCTACTGACGTCAATAGGTTTTCCGGCTATCTCGAAACTTCTGTCTGTCAATTGTGTTTTCATCGGAACTTCTTTGAGCATTCTTTATATTTTCAGTCATTTGACCCTCGGTTTCACCTCTACAAGGCTTGGTTTCCATCATCTTCAACCTTTGGCTCCTCTTCTGCAACTCGATATCTGGTTCACCTTCTTTGTTGCGATAGTTGTTTGGTGCCCAAGAGACCTTCGATTCATTGGACCCGAGCCATATCTCGAATGAAGTTGTTTTTATTTGATTATTTCTTCATGAATTAGAAGATTTGTGAGGTTTCTTCCTGGTTATTGCCGGAAAGAGGCTCCTTATGCCGGAAATCCACCTGTTTCATGTTGAAAATATCCAACAATTGTATTGATCCTTGTTTATTACTGGTTTTAGTATTATTTTCCATGTCGGCATTCAACTTGTTTGTGATTGGAAGGATAGGTTTCAATGGGGATTCTGTACTTTTACGACAGCTGCATTTGTCTTTACCTGGATTGTTTGAGGGACTGTTGAGGTCCTTAGCTGCAGCTGTGAAGTTTGTGACGAGGTCCGTGACCTTGGAAAAGGGTTCTAACACCCTTGTGACGAGGTTCGTGACCTTGGAAAAGGGTTCTAACACCCTTGTTTCCTCATTTGATGGTGTTCTCTCTTGTGTAAGGGCTGGATGATAGTAAAACAAATGTGGGTGGTAGCCTTGATGATTCCCATCGGCTATAAATCACTACAGTTAAATTCGACAGTTTGAACTCTCGCTTTGTTGCGATCCGTAGAGTTGTTCCTTTGTGCTAAGAGGAAAATAAGGTTTGTGGATGACTCTATTCCAAATACTCAGATGAAAAATATGCACATTGATGGAGTGATACCACACAGGTTATATCATGGCTTCTTCACTCGATGTAATCTAGCATCAGTAGTTGTTTTATGTATGTCACTTCAACATGGAAGCTGACGCAAGATAAATGCTAAAACCCTAATTATGCGAAGTTGGGATTAATTTCAAATTAAATTGAATAGCGAAAATATTCAAAACTTTCCACCCATATAAAATAGTTTAACAGATTTAATTAAAACAATTAGGTTGAATCAATTCTAGCACTCACAGGCATTGAAATTTCCCGATCTAGAAAAATGGCTCCGATGAGGGAACTCGAGTTTCCTTCTAGTTTAGGGCACTAAGCGACAATTATGGTATCTTCCCTTGACTCCTCTAGGATTTGGAGAATTAGAGGTCCGAAGGATTAATTCAATCAAAGGGGAAAATCAAAATATATTAATTAATAAGGTGTGAACAAAGTTCCAACAATTAACTAACTAGGGATTTTGGGTTTTTAATTTTATCAAAGGGAATAAGAACAATAATACCTGACGATTATTAAAAGAGACAAAATGGAAAGATAGGGTTCCGAGGCTTCACACCAAGGATGTACGTCAGCTTCGCACCAAGCGCACGATAAACGAAGATTCACTCCTCGAGTTTTGAAAGATTTGCTTCTCGAGTAAAAACTCTTAACAAGTTCTCTAAGGTTTGCACAAAGCAACTCTCAATTTCATTAATCATCAACTATCTAAAATAAAGTATTTACATACCTTTATATAGGCTAAAAAAACCCTAACTAAACATAAATTCGAAATAAGAAAGTTCTAAAGCAACTAAAATTCTAAAATAACAAGTTTTGCCCTAAAACTCCTAATTCCGTCAACTTGCAGATGAGACTTACGAACGTCCGTTGTATACGACACACAAAACAGAAGGCTTCAAAATCACGGATGTTGGTCTGAATGTCACAGACGTCTATTCTTAAGCCATAGACATTCCTCGCATAATGACTCTTTCACGGGCCGCTTGAAAGCCCATTCCCGGATCCACTTTCTCTTTGATCTCCTATTCTTCTCGAGTTTTCCACAAATTCCAACATGCAGTTCTAAATTCCACATCAGAAGCTATGGGTGGCGATCAGCGAGGCTTATGCTCATAAGTATGAGTATGCCAAGGTGTTCAACATGATTGAGAAGATTAATTAGTTGAGTCAAAGTGATAAGTCTGTTGGCAATAGTTACACACAATTAATGGGAATGTGTGATGAACTCGCTCACTATCAGAGGACTGGTAAGTGTAATGAATATTTGGTCAAGCCGTCGTGCCCTCATTACCAGTGTACATAGTGTTTGAAGATTCAAAGAGCGGATAGTGACACTAGGACAATTCTTTATCTGTTCAGAGGGTTAGCTCTGAGTTTGAGCATGTTAGAGTAGTATTCTGAGTAGTGATGAGTTGCCCCCTCTTGGGATATTGATCTCTCTTCTCCAAAGAGAGGAGTCTTGTATGCGTGTTATGGGCCCTAGAGCGTACAGTGCTTATTTTGTTTTTTTCTTAAGTCTAGGGGTTGTGAGAGAGGCTGAATTTGGAGCTCACGACCAAGCAGCCGAGGTAACCTTTCCAATGAAGAGAAGGCCAAACTCAAGTGAACACACTGCGGAAGGAAAGGACATTTGAGAGAGACATGTTGACTTGGTGGGGAAGCCTCAGTTCCTCACTCCAAAGATTGGCAAAGCTATCTAGCCGAGGAGGATTGAGGGTCACAGGCCCCTCTTGTTGTTCAACAACCAACTCCTCCTTCATCTCATGCCTCATCACCAGTGTCTTTCTCACAGCTAGAATATTAGGAGTATCTCAGCCTCCGGGCAGCCACCAACAAGGCCTCATCCTCCCATCTTGTCGATAGGTATCATTGGGTCTGCTCACTACTACTTCTCAGTCATCTTGGATTATTGATTTAGGGGCCACAGACCATATGATTAGTAAGTCTATTGCATTCGTTTCCATTTCTCCTATGCCCTCACCTTGTTACATACATGTTGCAGATGGTTTTCTTGCTTTCATCTATTGGCGCCAGGCAGCTGCTGTTAGTCTAGCTGAAGTGATCATTCGGGTCGCCACATTCACGTCCTCTTCATGTTGGTAGTTTATCTCTATCATCTACTCTTCATATTCCTCAGACGCCTCTTAGTCTTCTGTCTGCTAATAAAATTACAAAAAAAATGTGTTGCAACATAAACATTCTTCCCTTCTTATTGTCTATTTTAGGACCTGACTTCGGGAGGACTTTTGGCCATGGGCATGAGAGGGATCTCTAATACTTTTTAAGACTCGAAGCCACTTGGTGTTGCAGCTACTAATACTACATCAGGATCTATGGAGAGTGCCCATCTATGACACCGAAGGGTTGGACATCTTCCTGATGGGGATATCAGATTCAAGTAGCCGTCAGTGATGTATCGGAGGAAGAAGAACACCCAGGCAGAATAAAGAAAACAACTCAAATTTAGAGAATTGAAAAATGCTCAGTCGATCGATCGACTCCAGGTTTCGATCGATCGAGGATGGACATCGGACACATATTCTGAGGCAAAGTTATAAGCCTCAGTTGATCGATCGACCCCAACCTTCGATCAATCAATTGGGGTCAGGAGTTATATCGATTTTGGAAGAGACTCTGGACAACTTATATAATTATATAGTCGATCGATCGACCCTAGGCACCGATTGATCGACCAATGACGCGAATTTTGACGGACACTTATAATTTTGGTCAAAAGTTGTCATTTTGTGTTTTATTAGCATTATGATTCTTCTAATTTGATATTAGGGTTTTGGTTAGCCTATTTGAAGGCTTGTAAACAACTTTATAATTAGTTTTTGGGTTAATTAAAATTGCTTTTGCAAGTTTGAGAGTTCTAAACTTTCGTGAGGGTGTGATTCTCTCAAAACGGAGAGCGATTCTTTGATCCCGCGTACGGTTTGGTGCGAGGCCAACTCTTCTTCCATCTCTATCTTCTTTTGATCTACGATTGCGTAAGTAGCGTAACCCTAATTTAGTTATTTTCAATTAAATCCTAAATCTAGCATATTTATCTCACAAAAATCCCAAAAAATCAACCTCGTTAATTTATTGTTAGCCTGCCCTTTTATTTTGTATGGTATCGAGAGAATCCGCTTGCGAGTTCGTTCAACGCCCTAAAACCATTGGAGATCTAGCCGTTCGTAAGAATCCTAGTCTTCTAGATCCGATAGGGAACGTACACGAAAAGTAACGCTATTTTAGTCCGAAATTTAATTATCCAATTGAATTTATTGAACATTTTTGTGATAATCTTGTGGAGAAATTGTTAATTTAATCCTAATCTCAGCCCTAGCATTGCATTTAGTAAGTTCCCGCATCACTTCCTCTTCCTCGTTTATACATTTTATGTCTGCCTATGTTTGAGGCATTTGTTTATAAAAAATATTTAAATGTGAAACATTTCAGTTGTCTAAACATCATCGAATTGTTTATCCACTATCCACTAGTAAATTGATTCAATCTAATAATGGGGGAGAATACTCCTCCCAAGATCTTCAATCTTATCTAAGAATGCATTGTATTGAGTAGTAATCTACATGTCCCTTTTCTCCACAACAAAATGGGTTTAGGGTTTAGGGCTTAGTGAAGGAATCATTACCTCCTCGAGGTCTCCTGATCTTTACTCTTATGCATGAATGTCCCCAAACTCTTGTGGGGTGAAGTGGTCCTCTCCTCTTGCTATCTCATAAACCACATGCCTACCCCAGTCCTTGTAGGCAAGTCTCCTTACCAAGTTTTGTATCTTATAGGTAAGCTCTTCCTTGTGCATTCTAGGACATTTGGGTGCCTTTGCTTCACTCATAGTCCCTCCAACAAGCGCATCAAGCTCTCTGCCAAGGCAACCAAATGTATATTTGTAGAGTACCCTTCTACGTCTAAAGGCTACAACTGTTATGAACCCTCTACGGATGCATCCATTACCCTTATGGATGTTACTTCTTTGAGTCTCCCCTTTCTTTGCTCCCCCTAGTTCCCTCTTCAGAGTGGTGAAGAGAGTGCGGTGAATGAAAATGAGAAAGAGAATCCTATCCCCCTCCATGCTTGGGGGAGGAGGATCTTGAAGATGTTCAGGAGATGACTAGTGCGAGTGACCCCAAGGTTCCACAATGGGATATGTTTGGGAAAGGCAAGGTATTTGGAAGGAGAAAAAAGGTGAACCCCCTCTTACTTACAACATGGATCAAAGCTCCTCTCTCGATGTAGGTTCTCTCCCTTTTGATCTTGCCAGCCTATCACTCTTTGAAAATGTACAAGACATTCCATCAGTAAGTTTGTATCTTATCACATTTTTTCTTCCTGTTATTCCAATTTTATCTCATCCTTGAACTCCATGTCTATTCCATCTTCTGTATCTAAAGCTCTATTACAGCCCCAATGAAAAGATGCTATGGAATAGGAAATGAGAGCCCTTGTGCAAAATAACACATGGGAGACTACATTACATCCATCAACTAAAATTATCATTTTATCCCTATCTTTCGAATCCAGTCGCTAGATTTCGAGTCGAGTTCAGATTTTGCCTAGATGATGTGGCATGTTTCTTAAACTACCTTTATATAAAAATTATTTTCACTGGAGTAGGTTTAGAAACACTATCTTTCTAGAAAGTGTTAAAAGTATACTCTATTTTACCAACATATCCCACGCCTCTAGACATGCTTTTGCTAATATTTTTTTCTTTTAATATTTTATTATATATTTATACAATATATTGTGTTACTTATATACTAAATTACCGAGTCAGACGGAGTTGAGTTTTATTCAAGTCTTTGAGTTAAATCAACCCAACTGAGTTTCGAGTTGAGTCGAATTTTCATTTTTTCGAACCATGCTTTTCCACCTCTCTTCGGATTTTAGATGGGACCAATTATTTTATTATCAAACAGTCGATCAATGTAATGATTTGAATCTTTGTGAAGATGATGTGCTCGTGGATTGGTTGTCTGCTGTCAAAGTAATTTACCAAAAGCATAAGCATTTTAAACAAAACTACTCATCGTGATTTGTGCTTATGTTTGTCACTCATAATAACTACTTATTAATTAGAACTTAGAAGTGATATAGTTCCAGTTCAGCCATTTCTGAAGTGACCATTCTTTTGGCCACATCTTGATACACATTGATCACTCGGAGTTATCTTATCTTTTGGCACCGCAGACGTTTCCAACTGTTTTATCTCTGGATTCATTTTTTGGGCCATTATAAATGAGCTCATAGACCGTCCAAATTTAGCTGATTGATGAGAAGGTTATGAGCTTTTAAGCTTTGATTTTTGGGCTACACCATCAAAGGTGTGGCAAAGAGATTGGCTGGTTTGGATTGATTGTTTGCTAATGTGTGAAGATCTGACCAGGCACTCCTTTACTAAAAGGGCTTGAACCGATTGAGTCTTATCACTCATTAATGTAATAATTAATACTTATAGAAACCTGATACTAGATAGCATGGGAGAATGTATTGTTGTTGCAACGTTCTCACATATGTTCGTAAGGATGCAAGATGTTTGAATGATGAAGGAATAAGTTAAACTTCTGCAACAAATTATCATTGTTTGTGCCATTAGTAGGGAAAAATTTGGCCTTCCTTGTTGATGGTACTGATTCTTGCATGCATACTATGCACTGATCAAATGATTATGATAGTCCAGATTGATATACCATAGATCCCTCTCACAAGTTTCCTTCCTAACAAAAATCATTTACTAATTAGGAAATTCAATTTGTGCTTTGCTTGCAGCCCTTCTGATCAGCAAACCGTATCTTATAGCTATGGTGTGTGGATTTCTGGAATACATACTAGAGATTACGTTGTTCCCTGAATTGAAGGAGCAATGGTGCATATGCAACACTGGCCTTTTGATGGTAGTAATTGGGGAGATCATACGTAAAACTGCTGTTCTAACAGCCCGCCGTGCCTTCACTCACATGATTAGAATTCATCATGAAGAACACCATGAGTTGGTCACTCATGGTATCTACAGGTAATTGCTTACTGAAACATTCCAATTTCGTGGATAATTCTTGCAATCAGTTTAGAGAAATTATTTTGTTCTTTTACGCACGCCGGTGGTAGAGTGTTCTTTCCTTGTACTGCCCAAAAGCAGAAAGTCATGGATAAGCATTCGAGTCCTGGTTTATAAAAAAATCTATGAGAAATGGTAACCTGTGTTTCCTAAACGCGTGGCACGGGCGCCAAGTGTCAAGGTGTCAGATGTTTGGCCTGCTAATTTCTAAAGATTCCAATACGGCGGCTTGGCCTTAAGGAAGAAAATTTGAATGTATATAGAAAAAAATTGAATGAAAATCTTAGAGAGCCAATTGAGATATGTAATGAGAAATATATTATATTATACAAATCGTTTCCAAGGACCCAAGCTTCTAAACTTTACAAAGTCTTTTTTATATATAAAACAACTGTTCATTTTATCGTGTCAAAACGAGGAACATTTTGATGGTATTATGTGGTATTTTCATACATGTCTAGAAGTATCATGTTTTGTTGAGGAGTGTCCAAGTGCCACCAAGTTCGGCATGTGTCAAAGTGCCACCAAGTATCGGCAAGTCAAAAATCCCAAAAGTAGAAGTCCTTAGGTAACACTGATGGTAACAGCTACAACAGTAGTAGTAGAAGTGGGAGTAGGAGCAGCAGCAATAGCATTAACACCAAGCAGCAAGTACGTAATAGTAGTAGTAGCAGGAGTGTCAGCCGGAGTAGCAAATTGGTGATACCAGTCAACAGCATGGTACAGCAGTATTATCAGCAAGATGAATACAGATTGAATTGACCAACGTGTAGAAGTGTGTTGTGAATATGAATAAGTCCTCTTCATATGTAGTTCATGAGTTGGATGCTTGATCCTAATGGTGAGCTGAGCTCTCAATCAATCCATTTGGAACCTAATGGTGTGCCTAGATAACTCTTTTTTTCTTTTATATTTTTTCAGATTTTTTAAAATAATAAAGAAAGGCGATACGATACATTCAATGTATTGCTGATACATTCAATGTTTCAACCAAAACACTGGTACGTATCGTCTAGAGGCCATGGACGATACATACTGGATTTCCGGTATTTTGAACCATGCACCAACCTACTGCCCATACTCCCTTGCCAAAATAAACCCTAGATTTTACATTTATCAAGCCTAGTAATTTTTTAATGGAATATAGGCAGATGTGGCATCCCCTAGTTGCTTTGCATGCCTTATGAATGTGCATCAAACACAAAAGAGGGGCTCTGTTGTACTTGTCATGTGGAAGACACTAATCACATGACAATCAATATCTAAAAATCCTGAAACATTTTCCAAATGAGCGAAGATGGCCTTGGTATTTCAAAGATCCTCTTAAAGAAAAAAGCGTCAAAGGCGTAAAGGAACTATGGCGCGAAATGACTGGTTTTCTGGTAAGTGTGGCAATTTGATTTTCACCCAGGGTATCAGGTCAAGAGATCGTTAGCAAGGATGTGGCTAAAGAAGTTCCAAGCCTAAGATTTCCGCATCTCAAAGAGCTGATTCAGAGGATGATCGAAAATTTGGTGAAGGAGATTTGTCAAGCTAAACAAGAGTGGTGTACGACATGGAAAAAGAGAGCGCATTGGATAAGATATAAGAGCTAATAGGAGGATGGCTGACGTGTGTCAGAGTTTCCTTCAGTGGACCCTTGCTTGTATATCAATAGGTTCAACTGTGAGACTCCATAATTGGACTTTACAATTGATAGTTAAAACCGATCGCGAAATGTTCCTAAGATATAAATGCTTGTTACGCAGAGTTGTCAAGGGCAATCTGAGAGTGGGAAGATCAATACTGGGCATGCAGATGTTGGGGAATCATAAAGCTCCAAAGATTACTTGTTTGGGTTTCTAGTTGTTTCTGTTCACATTCCCTTGAGAGTGGATGCAACCCTTGCACTAGAGACAGATTGTGGATTCTTCGGCAACAACACCATGAAGTTTATGCTTATAAATTCAAGGTATAAAAGAAGGGTGTGTATGGGCGAGATAGCATTTGGATTAGGATTTGTGCCATCCAATTACATATGTGGCAGGTTCCAATCTTTTGCATGTTTGGCTATTTTTTATGATGGGATTTTATTTGACCGGCTGGCGCTAGGTATGGATTCTTTCCCAGCTTGCTCACTTGGCCTGGAGAGGCATCCTTCATGGTGTTTATTGAAGTGGAAAACTCAGCCCACTGTTGATGGAAGTGCATATGAGAATTATGTGGTAAAAGATATTCTATAAATATGAGTATGGTGCTAGCATGGTGACCCTTAGAAGAGCCAAATTTGGGGTAAAACATTTGTGTCCTTGTTTGAGGATGATGGGAAGCTGGAATGAGCATTATCAAGGATTCAAAATATGGAGAAGATGGTGATTGGAGGGCTCTAGTGGCTTGAGAGCTCAATATTGGGAGTTAAGAAGACGAAAACATCATGGATTTCACTGAGTTATCTCAACATGTATCGGGGATAAATGACGTTACTCCTCTGGTTGTTGATGCCAATCCCACAGTTGGAATGCCTAAAGAACTAAATGAGACATGAGGAAAGACCGTGTTTTCATAAAAGTTGCGAGTTACATGTCGATATTGGGTGCAAAATTGCTGGAGCATAGTGTTTCGTGGCAAGCCCTTGACAATGTTGGTGTGTGTGGATGTTAAGGTGTTAGTCTCTTTGTGTGAGTGTGGGTGTGTTAGTATTAATGTGGGTGTCAATAATATTTGTAAGTGATATAATGTCAATGATAAATGGGTATGAGAGTATCTATGATCTATCTCAAAAGCCCAATTTTTCTCCGACTCTATTATCTCTTCCTCTACTTCTCCAACCAAACCCTAACCCCAGTATCCACTACACTAATTTTATCTTGGTATCAGAGCAGCCGATTCCTCTACACCATCGCCACTGCCTATATTATCTGCTGCTGACGTCATCCTCCATTGCTGCTGATGTCAACATGATGCCTGAAAAGTCCAATCGCCTTTTTCTACATGGTCTGAATCGGAATGAGGTGCTGATCAATCTTTCCATCTCATCATCAGTTGAAGCCTTTTTTTGGTTTTCGAAGGGGTCTATTGAGATATGAAAATTCACGGTTTATGGGGCACCCAGGATTCATGACTGTTCTAGGAGGTGTAGAGTGTTGGGTTTTGATCGGAATTGGTCCAGGTACCTATCTGGTATGCCCTTTTTGTGAATCGACGACTGCTGAGTGTGTTTCAGATGAAATTTGTGTGTTTTTTGTGTTTCGGCTAAAAATTTATTATGGAACAAATCTGGACTACTGATCGGTTTTTGCCCCTCTCTATTTGGTGGATGTATCTGCTAGGAGTTCTTTGTAACTCGATTTGGTTGAATAGGGCGACAGTCACATCATTTTTGTGTGACGAGGCTGTATGCACCTCTAAAATCTGCTTGGCAGGCACTGTATGATATTTCTAGCTGCTGGTATACGAGTCATGGATGGATCTGTGTATGGGCTTTATATTTGTGGTGCTTCTGTTCTCAGTATCGTTTGAGTAAGCAGCTGTAACATCTCATATGAGCGTTCAACAACTATAGCATCAGTTTTCACTTTTCAGATTATTGATTCAGCAGCTTTGGTATGATTCTAGCAGATTATTACACTTCAGCAGTAACATCTCATATGAGTGTTCAGCAACTATAGCATGAGTTTCAGATTATGGATTCAGTAGCTTTGGTATGATTCTAGCATATTATTACACTTCAGCAGGTGTTTGTTTAAATGCTTGTTAGAATTTTTCAGCAATTATATTGATTAGTTTGTTTCAACTAGCAGTTTAAGTGGTGGTGTTTCAACAGTGTATTGTTGAATTCCTTTTTTTGTTGTCAACAAGTAGATGTGTATACAACGGTTTATCTAGTGTTGATCTCATGTTGTGTTGCTGTGGAGATAATAGTTGTTAGGGCTGCAGCATTACTTGTTGAATCTCCTTGTGTAAGCAGTGTTTTTCGTTGGGACTTATGTAGAGAAAATATTTGGTGGATGTCGTGTCATCGTGTGTGCTGTGCAAACAGTTCCCTCCATTGCAATTGTCAATTTTTTTAGCTTGTTCTAACTAGGGGCTGAGGTCACGCAAGCGTCCCCAATCTTTGCATCTCTCTGTTAATCTTGGCAAAATCCATTTCAGTGAAGCTGTTAATAGACCAGGCTTCAACCTGAGCCCGGCTTGGTCCGGTTTGGGGGGGAGGGGGACTCGGGCTTAAATATTAAATCCAAGCCTGATTGTACCCCAGCCAAACCCAGCCTGATTTGGTAGCTAGGCTGGGTTCAGGCCTAGCTTGTAGTGTCAAAAATAATTGTGTGCGCCAAAAGCCCGACCTGCGCCCAAGCCCGACCTGCGCCCAAGCCCGATTATATTAAGGGAAAAGACCAAGCTGGCGGGTTTGGGTTTGAGTAGCTTGCTCGAATTATACCCGAACAAGCTTGGACCAATTTGGAATTGGGCTGGGTTCGGGCCAAATTTTTAGGGTCGAAAATGATCCGCCTATCAAAACCCTGGCCCAGCCCAGCCTGTTGACAACCCTAATTTCATTCCGCCATCAGCCTAGAAATGGAAGGAAGACCCTCAAAAGGGTTTGATAACTTGGGGCTTCCAACCCTTTGGCCACTTGTGTTGCAAGATCTACAGCCTCATCATCTGATGTGCTCTCGGACGATGTGTGAAATACCCAAGCATTTGTTTCCAAACTATCCAAAGAACTGCAAAAAATGCCATGACAATTTTTTTTAATATAAATAAAGAAATAGAAAAAAGAACCATATATTTCTTGTCTTGTCCAAGCGCATTTTACAAATAAATCAAGGATAGTTTCCTTTTAGACTACCTCACAAGGAAGAGTGATACATTAGAGCATTATTCCATTATTTTTCTTTACTGACAGCAATTCTCGTCCTTGCTAAAGTGATTGATTAGAAAGTTGGTTATGATCATTTAACTGGTAAATTTTTGGGCCATCGTTCTTTCACAAGGTGGCCCATCGCATTAGTGTTAGAGAGCACCACCTACTTCTGTGTTGTATGATGCTATAGGGCCCGACTCTCCTGACCGTCATTTAAACTCCAAAATGGTGTTTAAATGATCTTACACCATCAATGGTTTAAGATGTGGGTGATCTGTACTGTCAAAGTGATAGATCATTAATTGACGTGCAACATTGACCAAAAATGGTGTTTTAGGGAGATTTAAACCATCCGATCTGAGGACTTTAATATCAACCATTGTTTTCGGTTTTAGTGGCTGATATTAAAGTTCATCAATCAGACGGTTCACACCCACTTCTCGGCATTTTTCTTTTGGCTGAGACATGTTCCAATGATAGATTGCCACTTGGATAATTTAGATTGATCATTGATGTTCACCACATGATATAGTGGTGAGTGATTACAAGTCTTAACTTTAATGGTATAAGATCATTTAAATACCATCCTGGTGTTTAAATGTCGGTGAGGAGCCATTTTCCGAATGCTATAATGTCTCATTATATGTTCATTGTGTTGGTGAGAAATTCAATTTTAGACACCTGAACTGTTGAATTGATATCCACATAAAATGGCTTGGTGTATGGAAACTGAGTTTATGCGTGGGCCCACTTACTTTCCTTTCCATCTCTGTATAATGTTATCAAACATAAACATGCGGAAATCGACTTTCTTTTCCACCAATATTTGGCATTTCCAAGTCATCAAGAGGCCCTAAGGGAAAAATTGTGTATTTTTATGGAGTTTTAACACTTTAACTTCGTCTTTGTACTTCCATGGCTTGCAGATTCATCCGTCATCCTGGATATTGCGGTTTTTCCATCTGGGCAATTGGTACCCAGATGATGCTTTGCAATCCCATCTGTACCCTTGCATTTACGATGGTTACTTGGCGCTTCTTTTCAAAGCGGATAGCGTATCCATTTTTGGTTTGAATTATGGTTGAAGTCTTATTTCGTATGTTCCTTTTAATCATTTCAGCATTTCTTTATGGACCCGACTCTCCTCGCTGTCATTTAAACACCAAAATTGTGTTTAATTGATCTTACACCATCAATGGGTTGGGATGTGGGTGCTCTGTACTGTCAAAGTGTTAGATCATAGATTGAAGTGCAAGAGGCCGAAAAACTGTGTTTTAGGAAGATTTAAACCATCCAATCTGTGGACATTAATATCAATCGATGTTTTAGTTTTAATGGCTGATATTAAAGTTCGTCAATCAGATGACTCACATCCACTTATAAGCATGCTTTCTTTGTCTGACACATGTTTCATTGATGGATTGCCCCTTGGACAATATTGATTGAGCACGGATGTGTGCCACATGACATAATGATAAACCACACTTAAATGCTGTGAGATAAAAAGTCTACTTTTAATGGTGTGAGATCATTTAAACACCAAATGATCTTTAAATGTTGATGAGGAGCTATTATCCTCTTACCTTATACTTGGTATTTCTTAATATTTTCAATAATTAGATACGAAGAGTTCTTCTTGAGGCAGTTTTTTGGTTCCCAGTATGAAGAATATGCACTAAGCGTTCCTTCGGGTTTGCCTTTTGTGAAGTGAAGATCCGTGAAATCCGTAAGCATCGCATGCCAAGAGTATACGATCTATTCTCCTTCGGGTTTGCCTTTTTGACTTTCACCAACTTTTTAAGGTACTTTTGGCTCAATTGTAGGAGCAATCAATTCCGCTTGTTGAATCCCTTCATTCTATCTGATCTGGCGAGGCGAGGCAGAAAGTAATCACTAGTATTCGTAGATTTATTAACAGGGTTACGCCTAATTTTTTACCATTAGACAAGGTTAAGCAATATAGCATGCTTAAGTAATCACCATTGATCTTAGATTCACTAACAGCTGGTACTAAATGCAGCCTGTTTTTAACCATCAGGTAAGGTTAAGCTGTGGCATTGTTAAATGTTGTTATGACTTATGAATATGGTCTATGTAGGTATCTGAGAAACCGACTCCAAATCAGAGATTGGAAGTGGTGGCTGAAGCTGTAAAGATTTGACGCTGCATCTGTGATCCATAGAGCATTGCTAAGATGATGTGGCTATATAATTTATGTTTTTTTACAGATATTATATTGAAAAACTGAAACTCGAAAGTCTCAGAAGGTATTTTGCCATTTGTTCCTATTTTCTGATCTTAGGGTTGCTGGGATCAGCTAGTGACCAAGTCGGGGGGAGGAGGGAAATAGTAAAATTTCAGGAAAAAGGGGGGGGGGGGGGGGTGAAAATTATAAGAATAAACTAATAAAAGAATTATAACAATTAGAAAAAAACAGGTGAAAAAGTTGTAAAATTCACAAATTAGTAAGGATGCAGGTTCAGTGTACCGAATCGAAACCGAAATTTTTGGTTTTCAGTTTGGTACACTACAAACCGAACCGAACTATGAATCGGTTCGTTTCGGTGTACCGATTTGCAAGAATGTCCAAACCAAAATCGAACTGAAACCCATTTTTTCGGTTTCCGGTTCGATTTGGTTCGGATAGGACCGGTTCAATCGGTTTGGGTTCTAGAGAGAGAGGGATCCTAGAGGTAGATTTGGAAGAATATCCAAATAATAACAAATTTAAAATAAAATTACTAAAATGGTAGTTTTTAGAGAGAAATTCTCTCTTAGCCACCTCTCGCCGGATTTCTCCGCGCCGCTCATCAGCCTCCTTTCGTCGGAGTTCTCTCCCCGGAGTTCTCCACACCGCCCATCGCCAGATCTAAGCTCGAACGAGGGTATTTGGGTAGGGTGAGGGTTTTGTGATGAGGAGTGAAACCGATTTTAGAGTAATGGTGGACGCCATTAAAGCTCGAGACCGGAGAGGACTGAGGAGTGAGGAGAGAAAGCGGAGACTCTCTTTTCTCTGTGAGGGTGAATGGCTGATAGAGTGCTAGGTTATCTCTCTCTCTCTCTCTCTCACACACACACACACACACACATACTTTTTTCTTTTAATAATGACTCTCTGTCAGTCGTCAGAGACTTAGATTAGTCATATATATATATATATATATATATATATATATATATATATATTTTGTAACCATAGTTATTATATATATTATAGTCATATAGTGTATATAATTATAATATTAATAAATAGTTATTGTAAATTTGTAATCATGTAATGTCTTTCTCAAAAAAAAAAAAAAAAAAAAACAAGTTGCTATAATGTACTATAGTTATATATAGTATATTATAGTATATATATAGTATATATAGTATATTATAGTATATTATATAGTATATTTTATATAGTAGTATATATAATATATTGTATAGTAGTAGTATCTATAGACAATTGCTATTGTTATTTGCTAAGGGAAATGTAAAAAATTATATAGGCAATTGCTATTTGATATTTGCTAAAGGAAATATAAAAAATTTATTAATAAAAAGATGTACAGAAAATAAATAAAATTACAAATCTACTTTCTCATCTATATTTTCTAGCATATCCTCTATTGTGGTTAAGTCGAGGCCTTTTCTCGAAATTCCGCGCTCGCCTCTTTCCTGTGAGATCTAATCTTTCAAACATATTAACGTTTCAACCGTTGATTTTTTTAAGCGACTTCGGAACGCCCCTAGAATTCTTTAACCTGCACTAAATGCGGATTCTGACGCAACTGTAGGGACGGAAATTGTTAATAGCTCTCGTGCCATAACGGAGAGCACGGGATATTAAGAGGAGACATTATTCCACTAGTCAAGGACTTTAAATTTATTTTCGTTAGTTTCATTTCAAACAATTGGACGATTATCAGAATAATATTTAAGCTCATCAAAAGTAGTAGTGGTTGGTGTAATTATATCTTTTGTATTATATTGTGTACCATATTATTTTATTACTGATGAAAAATTATATATATTAGTTTGTTCAACAGAACTATTTTTATTTAATTTTCCTTTATAATAATTAAAAAATTTAAGACATTTAGATATATTGTTCATTAACAAGGTTTGCGCTTTATTGGAGTCATCGTTATTTTGCATCCTTAAAAGAAGGTTTAGTACTACTAGTTTATATATCGAGTTCATCATATTTGCGAATGTCATATTTAATAAAATTTTCTTCTAGTATTTATCATATTTTTCTTGTATTTTTAAAATGGAGTGATGTTCATATCCCATATCGGAAAATAATTGGCTTAAGATTTTCACATTTTGAATGACCCATAGGTTGGAGGTTGTATATAAAGAACCAGAAAAAAAAGTTGTAGAATTTTTAAAACATTCGAAATTTCTTTTGATCATTGATAGTTCTTCTCAACTACTAATAGAGTCTTTGCCCAAATTGAAAATAGTAGTGTTTACTTGTTTTTTCATAGGAAAGATTCCTTCCAACATATTAAAAGTGAAATTCTATCGTGCCGGATAATAAAAAATTAACTTCTTTAGTGTTAAAATCGCATCGATAAATAATTATTGAAACTCTTGTAACTTAGTAGGTGTTCATTTGATTAATTTTATAAAATTTCTAACTTCATCTATAATATGACTAAAATACACAAGTTCATTGGTGATTATTAGGTTCAAAACAATTGCACTACATCGCATGTGAAGATTTCTTGTAAGATAGATATAGTTACTAACCTATGTTGGCCGATTAGAGCACTAACAGTGGGTAATCTCAAATTTTTGTATTATAGTAATTAGGGCCGCGGCTAAGTTAATGCCCATGTGAGACGCTCAAATAGGATAAAATGCAATAATCATTTTATTTATTGACTAATTAAAGTCAACGAAATGTGTGGTGCCATATATGTATAGTTTCTCGATTATGGATGTCTATACATTCGAAGTAAGACATATGCCACCGGGTATATTTTTAAACATTTGAATTAGGGAATCTTGTTTTTCGATAAAATATTTTCTAATATCACTACTAAGTGTAGTTCTACTAATTGGATTAAATTGAAGCGCAAATGCGTTTTGAATCCAATCGACAAACCAATGGTTGTTAATCCAAATGAATGACACCTCTTTCACTATAAAATTTTTTATTGTTTCTAATTTGACCCTAATCGGGTCATAGGTCTAAGGGGTAAGTAAACCATCCTTGTTTTGAATAATTTTTCTTTTTCTATTACTAATTTATTTTGGGCGATTTTGAGACATTGACTCCAATGCCCTTGTAAGCCGCTAAAATCGACTTTCTTCAGATCACAAGCGAACCACTGAGTACAACTGGAGCATTGAGCTTTCTGTATATTCTATCATCATTGGTTCCCCATAATGGTCTCATATTGCAGCTCTTTTTTTATTTTTGCTCTCCGGTGATATTGTACTAAAATTTGTGGACATTTGTTGCGATTGTTGAACTTGATCATTAATTGGTGACGGTGGTGGTGGTGGTTGTACCGATTGTGAGGCTTCATTAATGCCAATATTATCACCACCATCATCACTCAATTGATGATCAATCGGATGCTCTATTGATGTCATTTTGATTAACAAAAAAAATATAATTGTAAGTATAAAAATACTAATATAAAAGAAAATGGTACTAGTATGACTTGGATGGTGAAGAGAGTAGCTTGAAGCTTTGATGAAGGGCTTTGATGGAGAGCTTTAATAGAGAGCTTTAATGGAGAGTTGAAGACGTTTGAGTTTGGAGCTTTGATGGAGGGTCTTTTATGAGAAATTAAATGGAGAGAAATAAATAGTAATTGTAAAGGAAAATGATAGGTGGGGAGTGACTATTTATAAAGAATTAAGGATGAAAAAAAAAAAAATTAGAAAGAAAAAAAATAATTCGAAAATGGATGCAATAAACAATTTTCTGGTTATACCCAGGCTGCAACCAGGTCAAAAGGGGCTGCAATGGTCATATTCTAGCCGTTGCATCTCAACGGCTAGTTCTCTAGCCGTTGGAACTGCAACGACTAGAAAAGTAACCGTTGCAGGGTTAACTTTTAATAAGACATTTTCTCAAAAAAAAAAAAAATTTTAACAATGAATTGAGAGCCATCAACCACTCTGAGCCGCAGGATAAAGGGCAAAAAAAAAAACGGGAAACATTACTCGCACTGGCTTTTTAAGTAATTGCACCGAAGTGAGAAAATGACTTTGTTTTTTAGGGACTTGTGGCATGTGAAAACACAATCTGGGCCGTCTGATTTAAAGTTCATGATCTATAGATCCTTAGTGGGTAAGATTGGCATGAAATGTAATCTTCATCATGTGATTAAATATAGTCAAAGACTATTATTTGATTCAACTGTTAATAACAATATATCATATGATAAATATCGTGTTTTGCTCCAATATTATCCACTAAGGATTTATAGATCATGAACTTTAAATCAGATGGCCTAGATTGCGTTTTCACATGTCACATGCCCCCTAAAATACAAAGCCTCGGTGAAATCACTTAAATAGGGTGTACAAGTAATGGCTCCCAAGAAAAAAGAAAAACAAAGCAGTCTGGTTGGGTCGGGTCGCGTTGGTTTAAACTTTAAAGGAGGCAACTGGTCGGTCACCATTGGTTTCTACCGGTCGGTCACTGCCGGTTCAACCTCCAATCGGTTTGGGAAGCTGGTTTGGGCTGGTTTTGGCCCATTAATGGATTGGTTTACTCAACTTACCCAATCGGTTCTCGATTTCCCACCACCCAAACCGAAAATCGAACCGATTTCACTTCGGTTCTGTTCGGTTTAAGTCAGTTTCGGGGCGGTTTGGGAGGGTCGATTTTTGGTTTGGTTTCAGTGTTCGGTTTAGAGTTTGCATCCCTACAAATTAGTCACCAAATTAACAAAATTTGCGATTTTGTCAGAAAGTGGTGAATATTTTGAATTTTCTTGTTTTTTTTTCTTAATCTGCAAGTTAATCACAATTTTTTTAAAAAGTTGAATTTAGTCACTATGATGTGGACGGGCGGGAGAATTAGAGTTGTCTGTCCTGCAATTTTTTATTTTTCTTTTTGGCGCGTGTCATAGTGTTTCTTAGGGCACTCAGACGAAGTTCCTAGCTTTATGCAACACCTGCACATTGCACCTACCGGTTGATTGGAATCCCTCCCTGTGAGTGGTCAACATGGATCAAAATATCGTTCGATATCGCTACTTATCGGACGATACGTATCGGTATTGAAGGTGGACGATACGGTACAGTAAATGTATCGTATCACCCTTTTGTATAGCTAATATCAGACGATACATTTAATGTATCGCCCGATAAGTTATTATTCCGGTATGTATTGTTCGGTACATACCGATTTTTAGACCGGACGATATGTATCGGTTTTCCGGCATTTTAATAAGTAGTGGTAAATAAGGGATAGGATTCCAAGCAAACAATATAGGATAGTGTAATTAAAGTGTGATTTCGATAACGTAAATGTTAGAATTCGATTTTCACGAGGTATTGAGCATTTAACACTTTGTGTTATCGAGGTGGTCGTGTTGAAGCGATAAAAGTGATATATATATATATATATACATGTTTATTATTATTATTAAGTGTTCAAGTAAAATATTATTATTTTAAAAATTAAGTCCATCACGACCATCGATAAAAGAAGTGCAAGTGATTAAAGTGCACTAAGTTTTGATCGTGTAAAGGTAAAATTTATAGTGTAATTAAGGTCGTCTGTTCGGACGAGAATCGATTGATTAGTTTTGGAATCGATCAATTGGTCTTAATTTTGTTATATAAACTATTCAGTTTGGGTTCGGATCGATCGGCCGATTTTTTGAAATCGATCGGTTGAATTTAATCAGGTATATGCAGTCGATTTCACTCAGAATCGATCAATCGAATCTAAGGTTGGTTCGATATAATAAGGTTGTATCTGTGTGTTATAAGGCAATTTATATTAATAAAATAGTCTAATACTTGAGTGTCTTGACATATATAATAATATAATAGTTATATAATATAAATTATATAATATTTTATTAGATTATTTAATACAAGTTAAACGAGCTTTAGAACCCCATAGGTACTCTGATTATAATATTATAAAAAACAATGATTGTATTATTATAATTGATTATAATATAAGATAACATCCTGTAATATAAAATCTTATTATAATCCAATCCAAAGGCAACAGAATGCATATGATATAAAGGAAATCACAACAATTATTGTGCAGCGACACAATGAACCAAAGGGTTAACTAGCAGTGCGTGCGTTACCTGCACTTGTTACTAGCAAATATAGTGGTTTTTGAAGTAATAAACAACCATTTTCTTTTGTTTCAACATTAAGGGATTATAGGTTGTTTTATACTAAGCTGGCCTTAGAACTGACTCTTTCCAGCATACAAGTTCTAAACTTGTGGACTGTCCAAATATTTATGGTCAAAATCGAGATTATCGAGTAGGAAGTAATCATGTACTAGCTAGGATTAGGAGAATCCTATTCTCTCAAATATTTAGAATTGATATTGATTTATCTTAAACTAATTACAAATTATCATGCAATTAATTACCACTATGTTGGTGTGCGAGAGGCCTATTTGATAGGGTAATCCATAACTATTTTATAGTGAAAAGTGAATTTTGAATCTTTTAATAATGGGTGATAAGGTGTGATGAAATAATGGCAAGCGGCAGCCACCAAACTAGAGGCCACATATGAGGTGTGGGGTGTCATTATCTTCCTAAATTTTTACTTGACACAAAGACCTTAGTACTGAACTTGGTGCTTTGTTATATAGCAAATACATGCCATACGATCAGCCATTGCTGGTTTCATGTGATAATTAATTGTGTAGGTTAGAATTATATAAAAAAAATAGAAGTGCAAAAGATTATATATATATATATATATATATATATATATATATATATATATATATATATATATATCGTGTATAATAGTTAAGAGGGAAGGTTATGTGTATAATATAATAAAATCAATTATAACCGTTCCAGAGAAAGCAGGGATGTGTATAATATAATAAATCATATTTAATTATCTAGAAGTGACAGAAATGAAGAAGACGACGCTCAATAGAAAATAGTTATGCATCAATGATCTGAGCGAACCGACCAGAAGGCTCGAACCGACCGAACGACTATATTAATTGGGTTTACAATTTTACTCCGATTAAAATAGCCAAGGTAAAAACTGAAACTGGTAGGGTTTCGTGAAATATTATATTTAATACAAAATAATAATAAGAAGAATATAGTCAAAATCAAATTAAAATTTGGTTCAACCATTTATTTAATCTTAAAATAAGATCATCTATAAATAAATTTAGGATTTATTTTATAGCCCGTCAATACGCGATCGAATCGTATTCTACGTGACGGGATCTGAGAAGGACGAGGTAGATAGATGGGTACCCACCTTTTGAAGCGTGATCGACAGATTGACGACGATTAGGGCGATAGAGATCGGCGTCCACATGATGGTCCGTTCATGATTACGCTGTCTTCTTCTACTACGATCTGACGGCAGAAAATACTACGGTGTTCTTTGTGAAATAACAGACGAGATTTAAAAGAGATTTGGGTAGCAATATTCGATCCTTAGACCTTTTGTCTATAATCAAAACTTTTTAATCACTAGGCCACCACACAACTTTTATCAAATAAAGATAATTTTAAATATAAAATCTTTTGAAAAATAAAAAAATATATTTTTTCAACTAGGGTAAGTTCCGGTGTAGAGCACTAACACCATGCTTTTGCAAAACAAATCTAACACTACAAATTCAGTTTAAAAAAATTAGGGTCATAACAATCACAGAGGAAGTTTGAACCTAAAACCTTAGGATTTTTAAGTTTTATACCTAATCAAATGCTCATTTAGTTTCCTTTTATTATAGAATACAAACTAATATTAGATAAAAAAAAATAAAAACTTTTTAAACTCATCTTACCCCTAACGAATCAGGTTTGCTTGATAAATGCAAATTGCAAACCCGGTTAGAGGATTATAACTTAGCGAACTAAGTAAATTTGGTTTATGCCCAATAGATGCATTCAAGGGCGTGAGGGCGTCCACCAGCACTGGGTGATACAGAATAAAAATTTAACTAGGGTACCTGTATTTATAATCGTAGATTCGCCCTTGTCAACCTGAGTTTCACTTGTTTAAACTGTTGACTGATTTGAATCAGTTGATGGAGATTATTTTTGGACCCAATGTTTCACAAAATAGATTTTGAGATCATGAACCTACCAGTAGATGATCAAATTTACACATTCCAAAAGGTGAACATGATAATGAGCATACGTCAAATGTGATTCTTGGATCACTTTGCGAGATGTGTGCCATGTGAAATTAAAATTCGACCATCTGATAGTAGAGTTATGATCGCAAGATCTATTGTGTTGAAGATTTAGGTAAAACATGATCTTCATAATCTGATTTGAAGCAGTCAATAGTGTAAGCATGCGAAACATCCATTCTCTCTCTCTAAACCAGCCCACATCCATCTTAGATTTTCAATTTAAAAAAAAAGTAGTTTTTACTAAAACATATCGTACACGGATTTTAAATACGAAAAAAAAATAACAAATTTCTAGATCACTAAAGTGCAGCTTCGGTGGGCTGGCCTCTAAGCATGTATAATAATACCGATGCAGTCCTATTGAAGTAGTCCTCATGCTTTGATGGGCAGGCCCTGAAGTGGATTTAATTTGGAAGGAAATTGACAGGGCTAAACATACTTTTGTGGGCTGGCCTTGAAGTAATCTTTTTTTTTTTTTTTTTTTTTATACGGTCATTTTAGGTGGAGACAGCCTCGAGATCCGAAGAGCAGACATGCATACACATATGACAGTTGGGGAATAGCATAAGAGAGCACCAATTACAGTGACAATAATTGAAAACAACGTAGAAGAGGAGTATTGAACCCACGATCTCCTCCCTCACAATGGAGGGAGGTAACCCTTATTCAGCCTATATTGCAACGTTTTCTTCAGCCTTCTGGTAAAATGCCATGAAAAAAAATTCCCTCTCAGATTGTGGGTTAAAAAAAATAACTCAGATATTCACGCGTCTCTGTCTTTGCTCTCTCTCTTTCTCTTGGTTCGTTCAATGAACTCTTTTTTTGTTTTTTTTTGCTTTCGCTTTGGACCGAGCAGTTTACTGCTCCGGATCCGAAAAATGCCAAAAATTTAGTCTCATTCCATACCCTAGTGCATGAATAATTCTATAGCTTGCTATCCCAGTAGAGCCAGGGCTGAACAACGCCTCTCACCTCACTCTTCTTGCAATGGCTCTTTCTCTCTCATCAACCAACGCCTCGCTCTTTATCTCTCAAGTCTCAACAACCCACACCTTCCTATCCCCATTTGTTGCTTATAAGAAAGCTCTCTTTTTCGGTGCCTTATGTATATCTCTCTCTCTCTCTCTCTCTCTCTCTCTATATATATATATATATATATATATATATATATATAAACGACTCTCTATCTCATCAGCCAATGGTGTTTAAATAATCTTTCATCATTAATAGTTTAAAATATGGGTGATCCATACAGTCAAAGTCAGGGTCGGCCTTGAGATTTTGGACCTAAGTCAAATTAGCAAATGAAAATCAAATGAGGGCCAATTAAAAAACTTATTCTTGGGACACATGCGTTTGAATAATTGAATGACAGGTGGGCCCATTTTGCACCTACGGGTGCCATGGTGCTCGCCTCGCCCGCCTATGCCCAAGGCCAGCCCTAGTCAAAGCCATAGATGGTAGATTGAAGTGCAACATATCCGAAAGTTGTGTTTAAGCAAGGTTTAAACCAACTGATTTGTGGACTATAGTGTCAATGTTTGTTTTAATTTTAATGGTTGATATTAAACTTCATCAATTGGATGGTTCACATCCACTTATAGTCAATTTTTATTGGGATTGTGACATGTTTTGTTGTGACCCGAGTTTTTTTTAACCCTATCTAATGATAGTAGATGGGGTGGAGCACCGAGTCCAATATGAGTGCTCCACAATCTTAACTTTCTGAAAAGAAAAGAAAAAGAATTTTAATTTAGAATTTTGTGATGCAGGCATCGATTTCCCTTCCTTTCTCTTTTTCTCTGTATTTAGCAAGTAGACTCCATTTAGGATTCTAATTTATGACATGATCTCCTTGTCATTTCAAACTCACTCTCTAGACACTTTCTCACTCTAAGTGGAAAGACTCAACCGACTAGCTCTATTGACCCATGCAGCTTGTCTTTAAGGAAATATTTAATATTAGAAATTTAAAGAGATCCATTCTTCTCTTATAGAAAGGCTAATCCCTTTCATTGTAATAATAATAATAATAATAATAATAATAATAATAATAATAATAAATGTAATCATATGATAATAAATAACAATAATGTGTGGAGTCATGTGCACCCATGCACGACCCGAATCCTCAAGCCCAGACTCGAAGCTGACTCCAAGCCCAGACCCCGACACTTTTATATATATACATATGTGTGTGGTGCTAGATGCCTCATATACTGCCTTATAGTGTTGGTGCCTAACATACTAACTCAACCCATTACCCACACTAACTCAACTCATTGCCCATGCGTGGTCCCTCTTTAGAATATAGTAGAGTCCTTTTGGACTCTTTCTCTCAAGATCTTTCTCACACACACACACTGACACCCATGCAACCAGAAACCCTCTCTCTTTCTCTATATCTCTCTCTCTATCGTCTCTCTCTCACCGAGAACCCACACGGGCTACCGACTCCTCTCCCATGTTGCCCCACACAGCAGCCAACCTCTCCACTACTTTTATATTCTTCTTCTTCATCTTGCATTCAACTGAGCACCACTATCTCCATCTCCTTCACCACTTTGACGATCCACTGCCGAAGCCGCATCCCCAAACAACACCACTGTCTCATGAACTTTTGTGTACAATATAATCACGCGCCATAATAGCAACACCCATCATTGCAAATATAGTCGAAGGTGACGATTAGTCAAGAAGATTGGAAGATCTTTGCTGAACTGATGTGTAGGCTCAAGCTCCTCTATTCGGATCATCACGGTCCCGTATGCAGCCTCCAATAGGTGGGTACCGTCTTATCCATCTCAAATTACCTAGTTACACTACTAGTGTAGTGGCCCAGATTTTCTTAAACATCATTAAATGGTGTTAGATGTGCTTTGAACTATGCACGCTAATAGCGCTCCACACCAGAACCTACCCTATTTTAAAAAACTCTATTTCAGTTATGTAAATTTTTCTCTTTTCTTATTCTAATCTTTTGATAAATCATAGCCGTCTCTTATTCTTTTTTTCTCTTAAGAGACTGTAACCATCACAACTTCTTCTCAATCCATCCTTTTTAAAACTCCCTAATCTCTTCCTTAAAATTCTTGTGTGTTCTTCAACAAGAACTACCGCGACTTATTCCTACCATCAAGATCAAGGAGGAAAGAATAGGAAAAATCTTAAACAAGCTATCGCGTTGGACACTCTAATCGCCGTAGATCTACCGTTCACACTTCAAGAGGCGAGTACTCACCAATCCATTTTATTCTTCTCAGATCCCATCACATAGGATGTGTTCGATCACTCATCGACATGTTTAAAATCTTATTTAAACCTTAAAATCTCATAAATTATTAGATCTACATATTTAATTTTATATTTTCCCTTGAAAGTTGTATGTTTTATAGATCTAAAGATTTTATGTTCGCCTTTTAATTTATTGATTTTCGTACACTGATTTTATCATGAAATAGGATCCGATGTCATATTTTAAAAGGGTTAGCAGATAGAAATTGATACTAAAAAGTATTGAGAATGTACTACCATGAAGTTTTCGGTCCGAACTCACGGCCACGAACTCAAACTTGTGGCGATGAACTCAAACTCGCGGCCACGAACTCGAATTCACGGCCATGAACTTGAGTCCCCGACCATCGATGTACTGGTCTCGATATTTTGGCTACAACCTTTTAAGCTGACCTCAGATTAACGCAATTCTTACGGCATTGGAAAGAAGACTTCAACCTTCACAACTTCGTGTGACATAGACATTTCACGAATTCGATATTTTAGAAGTCAAAATAGAGCGCCAAGTTAGGATTAAATTTTAATGATCTAAGGCTACATAAATTTAATGTTATTTTCTGATTTTCATGACCAAAATTTCTGTATATATTATATCTTATTTAAGGTCTTTCAATCAATGGTCAAGATAAATCTCAACTTGAAAATAGTAATATCCTTTAATATAATTAGCCAATTATAATATATATATATATATATATATATATCAATTTTATGACCTCAACGCAATCTCTTCGATAACACGGAGAGTTAGAAATTTGATGCCCTCATGAAAATTAAACTCTGACCTTCACGTTCTCGAAATCACACATTAATAATTACCTTATTCTAAATTTGTATTGGTGTATATATATATATATATATATATATATATATATATATATATATAATCATAATGAAATATGAATATAAATATTTTCATTAAGATAGTTCTATGCTTTCATCTTAGTTATGTCATATGAGCTATGGATATATTAGGTCATATGTACGCGAGTGTATGAGATCATGTCTATGCTTGGGTATGATAATTCACTGAGATGGTATCAAAGAAAGAAATATATCATATTTACATGCCTCACAACTCATGGTTGTATGAAAGATTATGACGAGTGGAGTGAGTGCGAATTCAATGTAGCCTCATATATGGTGACATATGTGGTGACCCTATCACCCTGAGTTTTAATATGATAGGATAAGGTATGAGTTAGGATATGAGGTTTGACCCTTAGGCTTTAGTTGTGGTAAGATTTCTTCACGGTCATGTGGAACTCGAAATGTAGGCGTCCATATACGAATACAACCCCTCTATGACAGTATGGGTTGCCACACGAAATACTTCTAGGTTACTATGAAACCTGTTCCTTGAAAAGCGTGATTTAGTGAAGTTATCGCACTATAGCTCGTTCGAGATGTAAGTTGTATGAGTTTGTTAAGATATGAGTCTATATGATAAGATAAGTTACGAGTATGATAATAAGACACCGCTGTGTAGGCCAGTATAAGATTAAAAATTTAAGTATGTATGTGTCGTTCCTTACGTAGCCACCGTAAGGGCCACAACGTCTTTAGTCATGACGGGTCTTTGGGAGACAGTATGATATGAGTTACGTTTGTCAGCCGCCCTTGTGACTGGATGAGTTGTATGATATTTGTATGATGTGAAGGACATTATGATATGATGGTAAACACTATGGTGACCCTCACATGATAGGATCGAGCAGCAATTCTGGCACATATCATATAAGATTTATGAGTATGTTAGGTACGCCCATGCGATGTAGATCTACCGTTCAAGCTTCAAGAGGTGGATACCCACTAATCTATCTTATTCTTCTTAGATCCTGTGGGGTAGGATGCGTTTGATTGCTCATCGATGAGTTTAAAATCTTATTTAAATCTTAAAATATCATAAATTAATAGATCTACATATTTAATTTTATACTTTTCCTTAAAAGTTATATGTTTTATAGATCTAAACATTATTATGTTCTCCTTTTAATTTATTGATTTTCGTACACTAATTTTGTCATGAAATAGGATTCGATGTCACATTTTAAAAGGGTTAGTAGATAGAAATCGACGCTAAAAAGTATTGGGAATGCACTACCATGAAGTTTTGGGTCCAAACTCATGGCTACGAACTCAAACTCGTGGCCATGAACTCAACCTCGGGATCATCGATGTATTGGTCTCGATATTTTGGTCATAACTTTTTACTTCGACTTTGGATTGACGCGATTCTTGTAGAATTGGAAAGAAGACTTCGAGCTTCACAAGTTTGCGTGAAATAAACAATTCACAAATCCGATGTTTTAGAGGTCAAAATAGATCGGTAAGTCGGGATCAGTTTTGAATGATTCAATGCTATATATTTTTAATGTTATTTTCTAATTTTTCACAACCAAAATTCTTGTATATATTATATCTTGAGATTTTTCGATCGATGGTCATGATAAAACTCATCTTAGAAATTGTAATAACCTTCAATATAATTGTTCAATTATAATATATATATGGCATATGGCAAATGGAAAAATGCACCTGGGCGTAGAGATTTTTTTACATTCCCCTAATGGGGAGCGGACACTTGGAAAGTTCTTTTGTATTAACCTGGGTTAGCTACAACGTGGTTTTTCTACTAATAGTGATAGGTAAAGTAGGTAGGAAGTGGAGGCTATACTTGACGGAGGAGGGAAGCATAGGCCCTAAGGGGATGGTCTTGTCATGATATGACGGTAAATTACATTTTTAAAAAATGGCATAGGTTCCTTCTCTTTCCCTCCCTTTTCAGGTTCTTTCCCAAACTCTCTTTCCCTTCTCTTCAGGTTTTCTCTTGCTCATCTCTCTCTCTCTCTCTCTCTCTCACTCTAGCGCTATAGAAACGCACAACTTTCTCTCTCTCACTGGAGCTCTGACGCTAAAAAAATCACTCTCTCACTAGCGCTCTGATGCTATAGAAGCGCATAACTTGTCACTGGAGATAGAAGCACAGAAGAGACAATTTTATCTTTTTTTCTCTTTTTTCTTTTTTTCTGAAGCGCTGATTGGATAAAGCATAAAAGAGGCAACTTTTTCTTTTTAATGTAGTGCTGACTGGATAAAAGCGTAAAAGAGACAACTTTCTCTTTCTTTTAGAGCGCTGATTGGATAGAAGCGCAAAAGAGATAACTTTTCCTTTTTTCTGGAGCGCTAAGTGGTAGAAGCGGAGAAGTGACAACTTTCTCTTTTTTCTGGAGCTCCTACTCGATAGAAGCGCAGAAGAGCGACATTTGAGGTAAGTTTGGACGTTTCAGTGTATCATTTTAAGCTTTTAGATCATAAAATTATAAACATTCAAGTATATATGTTATAGATGCGCCGCCGCTTCTGCGCTCGAGCAACAGTGCTTCATATGTGAAGTGGTTTCTTCTTCTGCTCGTAGATGATGGATCTCTTCACTTATTTACAGGGTGGAGATCATAAAATTATAAGTATTTGAAAATACAAAAATTATAATCGATGTAGAAGCACACGCTTCTTATGTGAAGCGATAGGAAGCGACGGCGCTACGAGTTAGAAGTGATGAGACGTGACATATAACTTCTATAATTTATACGCTAGGGAAGTTGGTTTCATCGTTAGAAAAAGTAATACTTACAAATCTGTAAAGTGGGAGATTATAAAGAGAAAATATGTATGTTCGTTTAAAGGGTTCAAGCAGCCTGCCAAACGCAAATTGCATGCCGATATAAAATATTCAAGAGATAATAGATACAGATGTGAGTGTCGGTAAGCGCTTTTTCTGGGTTCCTCTCGATACCCGAAAAGAGTGGCCCAATTCGGTCCGAGTAGACTCTGACAAAAGTGAGGAAATAATTAACTTAGAAATATAAAATGCATAAAATAAAAGGTATATTGTAAGAGGAAAATACTTGGTTTGATGCGATCGCCAGCTGCAGATGTATATCGACGCTGCAACACGTCACTGATCACGCGGGTGGAGATATGGGTTGCTCTCTTTACTGAATTGTTGGCCAGCCAACGTCAGTAGCTCTGGGTCACCTGAGAGTTTAGTTTATATAGCTTTCCGATTTCTACTCTAAGTCTAATTGCTCTAGCTTCCTTAGTCCTACCCGGAGTCTAATTAATCTAGTCTCCTAATTGTATTCTAACTTTAATTTATGCTATTATAACTCTAATTATCTTAGTTTTCTGATGCTACTGGGAATTTAAATATCTTAGAAGTCTAATTGGTATTAGTCTTCTAATTCTACTGGGAATCTAATTAATCTAATTACCCTAGTTCTATTAGAAGTCTAATTCATTTAAGTATCCTAATTCTACTGAAAATCTAATTAATTTAAGTATCCAAATTCTATTATAAATCTAATTAATTTAAGTATCCTAATTCTATTAGAAATCTAACTAGTTTAAAAAAAGGGTTTTGGCTCGTTATGCTAAGGAGGATCAGTCCCGTTCCCGGGTACCCTCCATAAGCTCCCTTGAGCAAATTGAGTGGCTAAGGATTAGAGATTGAAAAAAATTAAATTTAAATTGAAAAGTTAAGATTTTGAAGATCGAAAGAATTTTGAAGATTAAGATTTAAAGTTAGAACTGAGAATTATAAAAATTCAGGAACTAGAACTAGAAACTAAAAATAGGAATTATAATTTAGAATTTAGGATAAAAAACTAGAGACTAATGACTAAGAGCTAAGAACTGGTTCTAGCGACTAAGAACTAGAACCAGATACTAAGGACTAAGAATTTGAAGTTAGAAATTAAGAATTGGAATATAAAAAACTAGAAATTAAGAATTACGAATTAAAATCTAAGAATTAAAAACTAGAACTAAGAACTAGAACTAAGAATTTAGAATTTAAAACTAAAAACTAAAGAGAGATTACCTGAATCTAGGCGCCGCAGAAGAAGGTCTTGAAATCCTAGTTCGGAAGATAGGAACTCGAGGCTTGAATGCGAATTGATGATGTGTTTTGGATCGAGGTAGGGGGTCTATTTATAGATATTTGAGTAATTATGCGTCCTGTGGGAGTTGCGTAATTAGTCGGTGAAATTCAATTATGCGCCCTGGATGGTGCGCTTAATTGGATTGCGCGTCCTATCTTGGGCGCTTAATCACTTTGAGTCGATGAGCGACTTAGTGAGTGATTGGCTGACTGACTTAGTCGGGTGTCCTAATTTCAACTAACTTGGGACTAATTACGCGCCCTGTGTAGCACGCGCAATCTAATTAAGTGCTAAATTATAGGTGCTTAATAGGGGAATTTGGGTGGTCAAAGAATTACAGACCAGGTTCAATTGGGAACCAATTGCGCGTGGGTGGTGGGACATGCAATCGATTACGTGCAATTGTCAGAGCGCATAATCAGGTCTTAGGTCAGTCCACGGAAGGAAGGAGCCTGGCTTTATACAGACCAATTGCATGCCAGCTATGGGGCATAGCTGGCATGCAATTGAATTATGCGCGCTGGGTAGGGCGCATAATTTGGGACCTTCTTGGGTTGAGTTGGGTTCGAGCTACATAGCTATTGTTTCAGCCTATGCTTTGACCACATACTATTATTTCAATATATGATCCCCCTATTTAGGGTTTAAGGCTTTCAGAGAAAATCAATTCTTTTCCAGAGATAGTGGGCAAGGTCAAAGGTTGACCAAAAAGGTTTGTATACTCTGAGAGGGTAAAATTGGGGTGTCTACAGATGCCCATCTTCGACGCATTCTTGTGGAATAAGAATGCATCGAAGAAGTAGACACCCCTCTTCCGAGGTGCATTCTCGTTTCTTTTGAAAAATTATAAGTGTGAACTGGGGATGCTGACATGAAATACTTGGATTTCTTATCTATCAGCCCAGTGGTAATTGTCGAGAGGTGTATCCTCATCTGCGGGTGCAAGTGGCATCCCATCGCATGTCGCAACCTGCTGCAAGTGGTAGTCAAATGAGAAAAAAATGATGCAATCGAGAGGTATATCCTCATCTGCAAGTGCAAGTGGCATCCCGTTGCATATCATGATGTGCTATAAGGGGCAGTCAAACAGAAAGGAAAGTGGCCATATCCTATCCGTGGGTGCAAGTGACATCCCATCGTATGTCGCGACTTGTTGCAAGTGACAGTCAAACGAGAGGAAAATGGTGCTAATGTGGTAACGGGGGGTGTCATACTAATGTCTCGAGATAAGGTCAAGTGACAAGATAATAAAATGTAATTAAATGGTGAAGGCTTTAACAAGTTATGTCAAGCCGGGCGTGCCATTGCTTACACCAATGGCGTGTCAGGTGTCATTTTCTAGTGGACATTTGTGATTTCTTAAAGTTGAGCATATTCAGTGTTCGGTTTTCCAGGGGGAAGAAGAGATTGGAGTGATGAGAGATAGAATTTTGATAGATAGGAGGTTTATTTATTTATTTTTTTGAAAATTTGGAGTTTTAACTTAAGATTAATTCGGTGGTAAAATGACGAAAAACGTGGCTTCCGAGATGTCACTGAGCTGATCCACCAGAACAAGATTTGTAGACCCAACCGTTTGCATGGTTGTCAAGGCGACACTTGGTATGCCAGATACTTTGTCTAATCTTCTCGTGAATATTGATGATTGTCTCTTATGAGAGGACTACAGTGATTCGTGAATCAGGAGAGATGGGTTTTGAAAATATTTGACTTAATATTAGCTAACTATATTTTATAAGGAATATCGAGTATAAGAAGGGGTGTTTCACTTACTTGATTTGTTGCCGGCGGGAGGCTTTTGCTTGCGATGGGACTTGGTGGGCTGTTGTGGTGGTATCGAGACGGGACTTCAGAGAGTTTCCTCTCTTCCTTTATTTTTGCTGTAGTGGAGCCTGATGGTCGCCAATGTGACGGGATGTCCGAATCACCTAATAAAATGTTTGCGATGGGTCTTGATAGTTGATGGGTGCGATGGGATGTCAGAAAAATTCCTTTCTTTTCTGTCGGTGAGTGTATGTTTCTACTGTGGTGAAGTCTGGCGACTATTGTGTGATGGGGCATTCAAGAGTCATTGCGATGGAATGTGATGATTGTCATGGTAAGACGTTTGGAGGGTGGTTTGGCTCTTTGCGATGGGACTTGGTTGAGCCTCCTCTTTCTAGTTGTGTGTCGTGGCAGGTTGTGATGGGATTTCGGGGAAGTGTAATCGGTGATTGGACATTGATGGTTATGTGATGGGCAAGCTATGTTCGTTTCTTTCTTTAGTAGATCTGACGAGATTAGGTTATAGATGCATCACGACTGGACATGTTTATGAGTGTACGATGGAGTGTCGGTCTGATGACTCCCTAGGTGTTTTGTTATGTGATGGGATAATGATGGTGTCTTGAGGTTGAGACGGAACTTGCCCTTTGGCCTTGGTGATGCGGTGGGGTTTTAGCGTCACGATGGGACATGGGGGGGGCGTGTGATGAGGTACTAGTGGTTCTCCCTTTGGTCGGCATGTAAGGTTACGCGATAGGATAAGGGAGAGTGACTCTGATTGCGATGGGACGAGTGTGGTTGACTACTTTGTCATCGTTGATTTTCATTTTTTATTACGATGGGGCTGTGAGCGATGATTTTATTTTATTTTGTTTTATTTTGCTGGTTTATTTCGTGCAACGGATGTTAGGGAGTGGTCACGTGTACTTGTGAGTACACGATGAAACTCTGGGGAATAATTTTGATCACGGTGGGATGTTAATTCGTAGTAAGTCGTCAGGGGGTGACTTGGCTGCAATGGAACTACAGGAGGGGGCAGTGTTTCCCTTCTGTGTTCTGTGATTCTTTGATTTTATTTGGTTTTATTTTCAGAATTTTTTTTTTGTTTGGGATTTTGGATTTTATTTGATTTTGTTTGATTTTTATTTGTATTTTTTTTAATTTTTATTTGGGTTTTGGGTGATTTTATTTGATTTTGTTTTGGTCTTATTGGGGAATTTAAGGTTATTATTTTATTTAAAGTTATTGTTTTGTTGAAAATTATGGTTTTTTTTTTGTTTTATGTTTGGTTTGAAAGGACACTTGTTAGAAATATGTGAGTTTGAATTTCTAGAGTTTAGATGGGTGTTAGATGCTTTAATCCTATTGTTTTATCTAACTTGTGATGGATTTGTATTTTTTGAAGGGTAAGCATTGTGTGTTTATTAGTTTATCTAGGTTTTCCATGGACTTGTTTCTTTTTTGGTGGTGTGTGTATGGTTTAGATGGAGAGTGCCTGGAAAGGTGGCACTTGTCACATTGTGGTGAAAGGGACATTGCCTATAAATAGGTATTTAGGGGTTTGGGTTTTATTTTGCATTATTATTTGTTTCGAATTTGTAATTTATTCTTGACGCTTTATTTTAATTCATGTCTTTTCTTCGCTTTTACTTTATTTCTTGGATGTTACATCCTAAAGAGATTTGTTATGGCGATCTACTTGTTGTGGTATCGGGGTTGTTGGGATATGGGGGGAAGGTTGATGATGTTAATCTGACTCGAAGTGTCACCCTATTGGGGGAAGAGATGGAAGAGTTAAAGGTGGCTGAAGGAAAGCAAAGGAAAGAGCTGTGTCAGAGTTCACGTGATCGGTGCCAGTTGCTCCTTGGCAGGCTATGTGGATTGTCTTATGGTCCGTGTTCCCTTAGGAGTTTCCAAGATCGGCCTTCCATAGGTGTATCTCGCAGATCCTGGGTGGCTTTTTGTGTGCCACTCTTTCTTTTCTACCAACACGGGGCTCTGCGATGCCGACATTTTATCGTATAAATTGGGAGATTTCATCTTAAGCGGCATCTTAGGGGGAAAAGGAGGCGAAGATGAGATCTTTGTTAGAATTCGTTCAGCGTGTGCTTCCTCTCCGGGATTGTAATTTCCCCTTTTTTATGTATTTTTATTTGGGCCTCCCTCAAAGGTGCCTATTCTGAATTAAAATTCACCATTCGTTTGGCGGGTTTAGTTTGATTCTTTTTTCGGGATTGTAATTTATATATATTCAAAGGGTATGCCCTTGGTGTAATTTGTAATTTTATTATATTTACAGAAGTGAATTTGTTTATTATTCTTATGGTTTTATTTTGAGTTTCCCAGTTTTTGTGTTGATTGGATCCAGTTCGGTGTGGTTTAGTTTGGTCTAACTAATGTTGGTTTGGTCTTGGGTGAAGTTTGGTTTGTTTGTGTTAGTGTTAGGCGCTCAAGTGGTCATCTTCGGGATGTTTAGGTGTGTAGGGGGCATTTTCTAATTTTCAGAGTGCATGGGCATAGGTATGAAGCGTATGATGTGAATTGTAGGCTGTAGGTGTGGTTTTAGATGTGGATAAGTCTTATCTTTTGGTCTCTGGCCGCTGCTATGTATAGTTTTTTTTGTGTAACTGGGGTATTATGTGCAGGGGATAGGGCGTGTAATTGAGCGCCTGTTTAGTTGCGCTTGATTGAAGAGTTAGGGAGATGATTACGTGTCAATGCATTTGCGTGTAATCCAATTATGCACTTTGAACAGAGTGTGTGATTGGAGCGTCACCCGGTCACTATGCGAGTGACCTTTGGAATTGAGCACACGGTGGAGAGTGCGTGATTGGATCACTCGCGCTAGGACGTGATTGGTCTGTCGCGCCTTTTGATGCGGGCGGTGATTTAATTGCACGGGTGATTATGTTTGCGCGTAAGCTTCTGGGTGCGTGATTTAATTGCGCGCCTATGGTAGGGCACGTGGTTAGCTCACGCCCTATATAAGCCCAAAAAATATTTATTCTTTCATGCTTTCTGATTTTCTCTCTGATCCCTGCTTTCTAGTGCTTGAATTTCTGTGTTTTTGTGATATCTTGCGATCCGATCGTCCATTTCGAGCGCCGTTTCTCACATTCTTCTCAATTTTTTGAGCTCTTCCTTCTAAGATAGAGTTTGAGGATAGTGACCAACTCTTCCTGATTGCTGTCGGAGTTGGAGCGGATGGTGGAGGGACGTGAGACATCTGAGGTTTGTACTGGCGTTGATGCAGTGGTGGAGGGTGATACTGAGATAGTCGTCGGGGAGGATGCACCTGAGGGCGACAAGGATGACGCTGCTCCACATCTGGCTCCACCTCCGATGCGCATTCCATTAGAGGAGTTCTTTGCAAGGGATCAGGTAGGTTCCCATGAGCAAGAGTTCCTTCTCTTATTTCCTAAGCATTTAGGTTATGACAGATTCTTAGGATCTGGAAACCCTCTTACTTTATGTCGAACCTGCTTTTATTCTCGATGTGTGTGCACATTCATGCATCATGCTTGTATCTAGCTCTAGGTCACGTTTAGTTTATTGTTCTGTCCTACTTTTATCATGTTTTGTGTGTTTATCCTAGATTTTCATATTATTATTATTTTTTCGTTTATTATTATGCCATTCTGTTGATTGTTATTATTTTTATTAGTATTAGGTCTATCTACCCTAGTTGTTATTAGTCTTCTTGTGGTCGTAGGTTATAGTCTTATATTGTTATCTTTTTTTTTTTTTTCATTTCGTTGCTCCCTAAGAGCCTCCCTTGCTGGCCATTAGCACTGCATGGTCAGAGTCCCATGCATGGTACCATGCCCTACCTAAGTTTCAGCCGGGGCAGTTGGTGTCTTTCGACTTCGGGCAGATCCTGGAGGTCCAGCCTTTCGCGATCAATCGGGGCTTGATTGGGGCCATCCTGGAGTGCTAGAGGGAGGAGCAGCAGGCACTGCTCTTTCCAATAGGGATGCTACTGCAAATCCCAGAGGACTGGGTCCGCATTACTGAACTCAGATTTGAGGGGGAGCCGATGATGGGGCAGATGGAGGGAGATTATTTAGCAGTATGCGAGGAGATACTCGGGGTCTCATATCAATCCAGCGGGTCCGGACAAGGGGTGGTCCGAGTTACATGTTTTTTGACACTTTCGCCAGTGACTTCATTCCTCCAAGAAGTCACTCAGAGAAGAGAGCGGTATTCCAGTCACGCTGCGCGGTGGTGGTGCTCAGAGAGCCTGAGATGGAGCCGAGAGTGACGGCGGATCGAGTGCTCCGGGCGTTTCTGATGCACTTCCTCAGTGCAGTGCTCTTTTCATCTTCGAACCGAAGCTGTGTGACGGGTCTGTTCCTGACACTCCTTGATGCATAAGCTAAATGCATCCGTGCTCCCTACGAAAGTGGCATTTACATTTTTAGAGTAGTTATTTAAATTTTGCTTTGCTCGAGGACTAGCAAAGATTAGGTTTGGGGGTGTGTTAAGCACTGAAAAATACTATTTTTTACCTCTTAACCTAGCATTTACTACTCCTTGGAGCCATCTAATAATTGCGTTTTAGACAGTTTTGTAGTTTAGAATGATGACTGCAGCTTAACACAACTGCCACATATGTTGAAACCAAAAAGAGAAGCTCTAAAGCCAGATTGAGAAGCCTAGTGAAGAACAGATGAAACACCATGGTGACCATAAAGGTTGCCTAAGGGGACATAGAAGCCTGAAAGAAGAGAGAAACATGGACCTGATCAGAGCAGATGGTTATAGTAGCATGTGCACTGCAGTAGAGAACTAGAGAGCAAGCTTCGCGCAGCTGAATTCCAAGTCGCGAGCATTCTCTCGCAGTTCAAAAGGACTGAAGTAAGCCTCGTGAGGCTCAACATTGTCTGAATTCGAGCACATCTTGTGCAGCTCATGAGGAGAGAGACACCTAGAAATTTTCTCGTGTAGCTCTCGCAAGCTCTCGTGTACTTCAAAGTTGAAGTCATCTGCGCGAGCCATATGCTTCCAAATGAAAATGCAACCTTGTGAGCTTCTCTCTGCAGCATATGCAGTCTTGCAACCAGTCATTAGAGCCATGCGAAATGCACTTCAAAGCTAAAGCAGCCACATGAAGCTCGGGTTCTCACTTCCCAATCCATACACAAGGACCCTTTAGGAATTTTCACACTTCTAGGGCACTCATCCCGAGGCCCTAATCTATTCCCACACATCTCGAGGTATCCAAGGGCTGCAAAGGAGCCACACATGCAATGAAATTAGAATTTTCTTTCTTATTGGACAAAGCATTTTGCACTGATTATATAAACCGTAATTTCAGTTTTAGAATTATCTCTTCCTCAACCTAAAATCGACTGAGAGCTTAAGGCAGATTAGGGTTAGGATTAGGTCATTCTCCATTTTTCTTTTCTTCTTTCTTAGCCCAGCACTGCTGACTAAGTCTTTTGTAAGCAGTTGTAGTTTGATTTAGTTTTGTAATAGACATTATGTTGAAAATTGGGAGCTGATTTGAGCTTGTGCACAGGTTGTTGCCTTCGAGGGCTCCATTGTAAGATTCTTTTATGATTTGCCATTTTTGATTACTTGAAATTAGATCTGTAATCTCTTTGTTTTCCTTGCATAGATTTCTATTGGATGTATACATAGATTTTTATAGGTTTGATACTCCCATTGTTGTTTGAACTGATTTGCCTTGTAACAATGGTGGGAACAACAATATCCCTATTCTTTCTCAGTTTTCTGTGATTGAACCTCCTCCCTTAGATAGTTTGTGACCATTTAAGTGGATAGATTATAGCCTTAAGAGGAATCTAAATAATAGATCTAAGATGGATTCTTCTTCTCTGCACATGAGCTGGTAAGCCTTGTGAGAGATTATGCAAAGTCAAACTTCCCTCTGTTTGCAATGCCACCATCAGGCTTTAGATCTAATTTGGTTGCAGACATTGCAGACTTGTGAGCTGGATCATTGCAAGCCTTTTTGTAGCAATGACCAACTAAGTCTAGAGCCCCTTTTAGCCCTTAATTTGAAGTGGCTTCTACCTAATTTTAAGGACTAATTGCTCCAATGGATGCATGAGCTGATTAGCCTTGCAAACATAGTGTCTGTAATAATTTTCTTGTTCTGATTTAACCCATTGATTGGAGGAAATCTCTTAGATAGTCTATGACCATTTAAGTGGATTGGTTATAGCTTTAGGATCAATCCCTTCAAGTGGTTGAATCTCCTCCCTTGGATAGTCTGTGACCATTTAAGTGGATAGCGTAACATCCCCAAATTTTGGACATTAAATAGTGTCCTCTGGATGCATGCCCGACTGGTCATAGGTGTGCCAGGTGGAAGTCAATACAATGACTATGATTAAAATAATCTTGATGTGAATGGGCATGTGTACGTAGTGTTAAGGACTAACTTCGAAATCACATACACCTGTCGTGGGTTATGTGCTTTCCACCAAAGCATGAGGGTTTAAAAAGGAGCAAATAACTAAGAGGAGTTATTACTCTTTGGTTTTAGGTTGGTGAGGAGAGTTAAGAAGAGAGAGAGAGAGAGTAAAGAGGGAGTGAATGCTAAGGAAGTAGTGTGGGTTCCAAATTGAAGACGGGTTCAAGCATTAAATACCGGATTCGACGCGTTGGAACAGTTGGAGCCAAGCTAGGAGCCCTAGCTTTTGAGTCAACCATTGTGTCAACCAAGGGTTGATTTAAGGTGAGTTCATGTTGGATTTTTTATGAATAGATTGTTATGCATGAATTCTAGAAATTTATAAATTAAATGCCAATTAAAAAGATAGAAAAATGAAGGAAAATGGAAAGGAGTGAAGGCTGGAAGAAATGCTCGCAACGGGCTGAAATTCTGACCAAATCAATTGATCGATTTCTAAAATCGATTGATCGATTTTGGCCTGGAGGATTTCTGGGCAAAGTTGCTCGAAATCGATTGATCGATTTGAAATAGATTAATCGATTTGTGGAATTCGATTAATCGATTAATCGTCTGAGCACTTTCAGTGACAGGAAAATGAGAGCTGGGGAAAACCGATTGATCGATTTGAGAAATTGAGCAATCCATTTTGGAAGTTCGATTAATCGATTTGGGATCGATTAATTAATTTTGGGATTTTGGTTGATCGATTTTAAAAATCGATCAATCGATTTGGACAGCTTCTGTGGACTTTTGAATTGGACTTTGAGATTCTTGGAAGGTCTTGTACCTTCTTTAATGCATCTTTATTGATGCTTTGCTTGTGCTATGGTGTACCATAGGTAGTGCGAGCAAATGCAAGCATGGGGACTCGCGTAGACCTTGATGCTTGGTGATTCGAACACGTGAGGTAGGGAATACCTTGAACATGTATTTTAATTTCAAGAGCATGTATGTAGTGATATAGAAATATGTACAAATGCATAGTAAATGTGAAATTCATAAATGTGTATGTGAGTGACACAAAGTAAGCAAGTGAATATGTGGCATCCCCAGGGGATGAGAATGTGATGAAGGCATCTGTGTGATGCATTGATTTAGACATCCCAGGGATATTTGTGAAATTGTAAAGCAAGAATGAATGAGAACTAATAAGGCCTAATCTATTATATTTAGCACAATCATACGGTGAGTAAACTATATGTAGTACACTTGATATTTTTGTTATTTAAGGTTTGAACAGAATACCCCACTAATGTGGCGGGATATCCATGACTGACGCGGCAGGATATCCGTGACCGGTACGGCGGCTAATCCGTACACCAGTTGCACATCCCAGGAATGCTGATATGAGAATTAGACCCCGTCGCCTATGAGAAAGGGACTTGAGTAGTATTGATGAATGAAAATAGTGATATGAAAACTGTCTAGTTAGACGACAATGTAGGGTATTCCATCGGGCGCCCGACTCTACAGTAAGTTGGGGAATATTTAAGTTACAACTTTAAGTCCTTAGGTCGAATCAGTGGAAGGTTGAGAACAAATGAGAATATGTGAAATCACAATAATATACAGTGCATTTATTTTTCAGTCATTTAACTGCTGTTTTCTTGTAAATTCATTAATACATCATGCTGTCTAATGTCATAAAATATATGTGAGAGCTTGACTTATATGTTCATTTCATTATTTCCTTATTGAGCTAGGATGTAGCTCATCCTTTAGACTATATGTCACAGGTCCCGCGCTTACGGCTGCTGAGGCTTCGAGAGACGTAGATCCGGGGGATTCGGATTACGTGCCCGGAGAAGAGTTGGAGCCTCCTCCTGAGGACTTCTTCTAGAGGACCCCTGCGTACCTTGAAGAGAGATTTTTGAGAGCATTCTGTACGGCTTGGTATGTCAAGCCCGTTTTAGAGATAAATGTAATCATAAATGATATATTCTTTTGGCGAACCATTTAGGGTGATCCTGTTTTGCACCGATGGTTCGGGTCGGTTCTTCTGTTCATGCGTTGGCACTGCACTAGAACTGTCTTTTGAGTTTTTATCCTAGAATATTATATCTTTAATGCATGTCTATTAAGTTCTTATGATTTACTATGATTAGTTGTTGCTTGGTTATACTAATGTTCCATATAGATTGATGGGGCATGACCTCGAGGGTCCTACTGATGGCATGGATTTTGAGGTGTTAAAATCTGGGTTGTCACAATTGGTATCAGAGCCGTTTCTTTTAGAAAATTTGACAATCGTTATTTTTATTAGAGCATAGGGACTTCTGCTAATGAAACTTTGGTTTCACGTGCAGACCTTTATGCCTTCTAGGGTAAGAGGCGGACCCAGGGGCGACCATGATAGGAATTTATGTAGTAGCGATAACTTCATCTTGCCTACGAACAGAGTGCCCACGAGAGATAGAGGGGCACCGAGAGGTAGTGGTCATGCAGAAAATCAGGATCGAGATCGTCAAGATCGAGATAAGAGGAAACAAGAAAGAATCAGAGAAAGAAATGAGGAGAGAGAAGAGTGTCAGAGGATGATACACACAATGGAAACCATGGCGATAGCCATGGCTCAACAGGCAGCATCCTTGGCAGCTCACAATGCCAATGATCAGCAACAACCACCTACACCTCCAGTAGGTCCTTTACAGCCAGTGCCCTCAGCATTTACTGAGTTTAGGAGGATGCGACCTCCTAGCTTTTCAGGGCAAGCGGAGCCGATGGCTGTTGAGAATTGATTATGCGAGATGGAGAAGGTTTTCAGCATGCTTACATGCACAGAAGATGCAAGCGTCCGTTGGGCAGCTTACATGCTTGATGGGGAGGCAGGGCCTTGGTGGAAGTCAGTTTCTAGGACTAGGGCTCAGGAGACCCCAGGATTGCCTTGAACGTGGGATGAGTTTGTAGAAGAGTTTAACAAGCAGTATTTCCCTGAGGTAGTGAGAAATCAGATAGAGATACAATTTTTATAGTTCTTGCAAGGGAGAATGACGGTAAGGGAGTATGGAGTGGAGTTCATGAGGCTTGCTCGCTTCGCTCTCGATTAAGTGGTTACCAATGTGATGAGAGCAAAGAGGTTTCAACATGGCTTAAGGTCAGATATTAGAGGGGGAGTGGCACCTTTTCAGTTGAAGACCTATGGAGAGGTCATGAGTAAAGCTCTGGTTATTGAGGAAGAAAATAATGATCAATACCGCCGAAGGGAACATCATGGGAGAGGAAATGTAGATCAGAGTAGGGCTAGGAACTATGAGCCGATAAATAAAAAGTCGAGATTCGTAGTCCCTATTTAGAGGTGACCATTCCAAGCAGGGTATGTGAGACCGGCACAGCAGATGAACTAGCAGAGACTACCACTGCTTGCGTCGGGGAGGCCGATAAGATATGAGAGACCGGCACAGTAGACAAACTACCAAAGACTACCACTGCTTGCGTCGGGGAGCCCTGCCACCACCACTAGAGCAGCAGGTACATAGGGTTTCTCACGAGCTGCTTCTTCCACACCTAGAGAGACTTGTGCCAAGTGTGGCAAGTCTCACAAGACATCGGATTGTAGGCAAGGAACACGAGATTGCTATAAATGTGGAAAGGTGGGCCACGTAATTCGAGATTGCCCAATGAATAAAGAGAAGACGACTTCTGCTTCAATGCCACGACCGATACAAGCGAGGAAGCCAGTCGTACAAGAGAGAGCCTATGCAGTCACTGCCCAAGAAGCAGGGAATGTACACGATATTATCCAGGGTGAGATTCCTTTTAAATAAAGAATTTCAATTTCTTAAAATTTTAGATAGAGAAGGTGCATTTATTTAGCAATAGTATAGACTCGTTCTTATGCATTAAATTTTGATAAGTAAATATGCGCTATATCTGTATATATGTATGCTATAGGTACGTTATGAGTATATAAGAAAGGATGCTATGTAGCATGTGAAGCACGAGTGTTGATAGACCTAGGGTCTACCCACTCCTTTGTCACTCCGAGGTTTGTAAAGAGAATGAAGATTGTTCTGGAGACATTGGACTTTGTTCTATCAGTGTCTATTCCGACTGGAGAACTGGTTGACACAGAGTTAATTTGCAAGTCGCTAGTAGTGGGTATTCATGATGGGGACATTTATGAACTGGCAGCACAGTTAATATTATTAGACATGCAAGGATTTGATGTGATCCTTGGCATGGACTGGTTGTCACAACACTGTGCGATAGTAGATTGCAAGAATAAGGTTGTCATCTTTAGACCTAACACAAGGAGATCGTTCCAATTTTGAGGAGAGAGATCGACGCATATGCCACTTATCTATGCAGTCAGGGCCGAACGCTTGATCAGAAAGGGGTGCAATGGTTATTTGGCATCCTTGAAAGACGATAAAGAAGGGAAGAATGACATCTCAAAGATTGCGGTCGCATGTAAATTTAAAGATGTATTTTCGGAGGAATTACCAAGATTACCTCCAGATAGAGAAGTAGAGTTTGCCATCGACCTAGCACCGAGAACGGAGCCTGTTTCGAAAGCACCATATAGGATGGCTCCTGCTGAGTTGAAGGAGTTGAAAAAGTAGTTACAAGAGCTCATGGCAAGGAGTTTGTAAGACCGAGTGTGTCTCCATGGGGAGCACCGGTCTTGTTTGTAAATAAGAAGGATGGGTTAATACGACTGTGCATTGACTATCGCCAGTTAAACAAACTCACCATAAAGAACCGGTATCCTTTGCCTTGGATAGACGATGTACTTGATCAGCTACAAGGAACGAGGTATTTTTCTAAGATCGATCTGAGGTTTGGATACCATCAGCTGAGAGTCAAGGCAGAGGACATTCAGAAGACTGCATTCAAGACAAGGTACAGACACTACGAGTTCTTAGTGATGCCATTTGGTTTAACGAACGCCCCGACATCATTTATGGACTTGATGAATCGGGTGTTTAAACCACACATGGACTCCTGCATCGTGGTATTCGTTGACGATATGCTGATATACTCCAAGTCAAAAGAGGAGCATGAAGAACACTTAAGAGTTGCTCTACAAACTTTGCGTGAACACCAACTGTACGCCAAGCTCAATAAATGTGAGTTTTGGTTGGAGGAAGTTAGCTTTTTAGGATATATCGTCTCAAAGCATGATGTCACAGTAGATCCGGATAAGATCAAAGCAATGGTGAATTGGGAACAACCAAAGACAGTAATAGATGTCCATAGTTTTCTTGGTCTAGCTGGCTACTATAGATGTTTTGTAGAGGGATTTTCTAAAATATCAGGATCTCTTACAAGACTTACACGGAAGGACGCGAGATTTGAGTGGAGTGAAGAGTGCGAAAAGAGTTTTCAAGAACTCAAAAAGAGACTCACTTCAGCTCCAGTGCTAGTGATTCCTTTAGGCAGTGGAGGATTGGCGATATACAGTGATGCTTCATATAATGGTTTGGGCTGCGTGCTCAACCAACATAAAAAGGTGATAGCTTATGGGTCAAGACAGTTGAAAGAGCATGAGAAGAACTACCCAACACATGACCAGGAACTAGCAGTGGTCATATTTACGTTGAAGATCTGGCGACATTATTTGTACGGTAAGACCTTTGAGATCTTTATCGACCACAAGATCCTCAGATACTTATTTACACAGAAAGAGCTGAATATGAGATAGCACAAATGGATGGAGTTCCTCAAGGACTACGATTGTTCCATATAGTACCATCCAGGCAAGGCTAATGTAGTAGCCGATGCCTTGAGTCAAAATTGTTCAGCTCAGTTGGTAAGTTTGATTATGGGGATGTACAGATGAAAATTGTTTGAAGATCTTTCACTGTATGATGCAAATATCGAGGTATAAGCTACAGGTTTTTGGCTAACATATCAGTGAGATCGATGATCTTTGAGCATATCCACGAGTTACAGATGAAAGACCCCGAGTTGACCAAGATTCACCAAGATGTGATTGAAGGCAGAAAATCAGAGTTTTCAGTAAAAGAAGATGGTTCCTTATTGTTCAAGGGCCGTCTTTGCATTCCAGAAAATGCCGATTTGTGGCAAACCATCCTTGATGATTTTCACAAGTCAAATTATGCGATCCACCCTGGTAGTACAAAAATGTATCAAGATTTGAGAAATAATTACAAGTGGAGAGGTTTGAAGCAAGACGTGGCTAAGTATGTGTCATGGTGTTTGATGTGTCAGCATGTGAAGGTCGATCATAGACACACTGCTGGGTTATTATAGCCTCTACCCATACCAGGGTTGAAATGGGAGTCAATCTCTATGGACTTCATCATTGGACTATCGCGTACAACTAAGAGATACAGTGCCATTTGGGTAGTCGTAGATCGATTGACCAAGTCAGCACACTTCTTGCCTTATAACACGATGTACACGGCAGAAAGACTTGCTGAGTTATATATGAAGGAGATCGTGCGATTACACGGGATTTCAAGTAGCATTGTTCTGATCGTGATCCGCTATACACTTCAAAGTTCTGAAAGAAATTTTAGGAAGGCATGGGAACGCGGTTGGACTTCAGTTCAACATTCCATCCGCAAATTGATGGGCAAACAGAGTGGGTGAATCAAGTCATAGAAGACATGCTCAGAGCGTGTATGCTTGAAACGCAAGGATCATGAAATCAACACCCACTCTTGATTGAATTTGTATACAACAATAGTTTCCAAGCGAGCATTGGCATGGCACCTTATGAAGCTTTCTATGGACGACAGTGTAGGTCACCTATCAACTGGGAAGAGACAAGCGAGAAATTTATTTTGGGGCCAGGGTTACTTGAAGATAATGCCACTTATGTTCATATGATAAGAGCAAAACTCAAAGTGGCTCAGAGCAGACAGAAAAACTATGCCGATATCAAGAGGACGAGTGTAGACTACAAGGTGGGCGAACATTTGTTTGTGAAAGTCTCGCCTATGAAGGGCATGATGAGATTCAGAAAGAGAGACAAGCTAAGTCCCCGCTATCTTGGACCCTTTGAGGTTTTGGGTTGAGTAGGAGAAGTCGCTTATCGCATTGGTTTGCCCCCATTGTTTGATCGAGTGCATAACGTCTTTCACGTATCTATGCTCAGGAAATACATTAATGGCCCTAATCATGTTTTAGGTGGTCAACCGTTGGAGATGCACGAAGACATGAGCATGATAGAAGAACCATTGGAAATATTAGATAGAAAGGAGCAAGTATTGCGCACCAAAGTGATTCCTTTAGTGCCTGTTCGATAGAAGAATCATCCGGTCGAAGAAGCCACATGGGAAAGAGAGGCCGATGTGAGAGAGCAGTATCCAGACTTGGTTGTAGCGAGTTAAGAGTTAATTGTATCATTGCTTGTATGCTCATAAATCGAAACCGTTTATGTAATCAAATGTTAAACATTTTGGCCAACTTATTCAATGGAAAGAGTGTGAGTCGTAAACATGCCTTGATGTGACAAAAAATGCATGCCTTAATGTTCATTAGTCAAGCAATGACTAATGAAGATATACTCCACAAAGCCAATGACCAACTGGTCAGGAACTACCAAGAAAATAAAGGAAAAATAAAGCAAATTTTTTTTGAAAGATCTGTCAAAACCGATTAATCGAATTCCAAATCGATTAATCGATTTTGGAAATCGATCAATCGATTTTGTTCGATTGAACGACTGTCATGCACTAGTGAGGTGAAAAATTTGAAAATTTATATGTATTAAATTTTGATTAATTGAGTGGAATTCGATTAATCGATTTTGGAAATCGTTCAATCAATTTTTAAAATCTATCAATCGATTTCACGCAGCTCAGTTAAGTTACAAAAATCGATCAATCGATTTTTGCCTATATATGCCAGGTTTAAGATTTTTCTTCCCATTCGAAATTTAGTTTGGATTTTTTGTTTTTGGGCTCCATTTTCTCCTTTCTCCTTACCAGCCATAACAGCTAGGGTTTTGGGTTTTTGGATCGATTTCGGATCGAAATCCTAAGCCATTTGGATTGAGCACCACAGGTAAACCCTAGATTCGAATTTCTTTTCCATTTGAACCATCACAGCCCTAGGTTTTACATTTTTTTGATCAAAATGCCACCTAGAACTCGATTGGCTACGAAGCAATCGACGTCTAAGCTTTCAGTACGACATAAGAACGCCGCACCGCCACCACCATCACCATCACCATCACCATCTTCTTCATCAGATTCTGAATTTGAATCGACGGACGCGTCTTCACGCGAATCATCGCCGATACCCCAACCACCACCCATAAATATACTCCAACCACCACCCGGAAATTTGCCCCAACCAAATGAGTGGTGGGCGGCAAAGAATTTTGAGGATGAATATATTATCGACGAGGTCTTGTTTACCGATCCCGACGTTGAGGGTGAGACCAAATGGGCTCAAAACTACCTCGTGAGTGCGGGCCTCGGTAACCTTTTGAAGCCGCTACACGGGTATTACTACCCTAGGATCGTTCGGTTGTTTTACCAGAACCTAAAATAGGGCACCATCGATGACACCATAAATACCGAGATCGATGGTCATACCTATGTTTTTACTCGACGACACGTCCACCAATCCCTAGAATGATACCTCGACCATATACTAGAGACCAACCTTTTTCCCCCATTTGATCAAGAAATTCCGATTGAGGAGATTAGGACCGAGATGACCAAGGGGCTCGAGGGATCCGGAACATCAATAAGGAGAGTAGACCTACCGCATTACACATGGATGCTTGATTCGATAATCAAGTGTAACCTTTACCCTATGCACCACAACACAGAGAGGGAGGAGTTGGTCCAACAGGCCCTATACGCGATATACCGCGGCCGTTGGTTCGATGTCACCAAGATCATCTTTGAGGGTATGATCTACATTAAGGGGCAGATGATGAAAGGGCCTTTAAGACCCAAGGAGCGCATGCCCTACGCCCGACTCATTTCTAGTATGTTGGAGTGCTATTCTAGCACCCCAGAGTACGCCATTTCACCCATCGAGCCGAAGGCCATTGACCACGTGAAACATTACTCCATCGCTTCGTGGGGTTGCAGCTATCGTATGCTGAAGAAGACTTTACCACCTGACGAGCCTGCACCTGCTCAGGCTGGCCCTATACCACCACCACCTCAGGATCCTCCAGCAGGAGGGGAGCCACCTATTGTACCACTAGCTGAGGGAGCACCGCCTCATGACCTAGTGCCGCCTGAGAGGCTACCCATTGTGCCACCTGCTCCAGCTTCATGGTCACCTGTTACTTCTACACCACCCCACCGCCGACGAGCGACCCGCCCCGCCCCTACTATCGACGACGTGTTAGCCCGGATGGAGGCCAACAATCAGCAGATGAATCGCCACTTGGATTTCCTGATGTACCATACTATGCGGTAAAATTATCCCGAGGATTTCCAATAGCGTCTCGTGGAGGAGCGGACTTGGACGCCTGATGCTCTGCCGAGGTACTTACAGTGCGAACGCATCGAGCCTGGGGCCATAACGGCCTGTGAGGTAGACCCGGTCGGGATAGGGGATCATGAGCTTGAGATTATGACATTTCTTTTTGTTGTGATAACTTTTTTGAGTTTGTGTATTTAACTTTTGAATTATAATTATTTTTGGGAGGTTTATGAATTTTGGCAGGTTATGTAAGAAACTTTCTGGCATGGATGCCATTATTTTGGTTTGTACTTATTTTTGGGTGTGGGTAATCGCCGTATCTACTGCACATCCATTTGTCTGTGTGGGTGGGTTGTTGCTATTAAATGGAACTATACCTATCTGTGTGTGTGGGATTCCATCGACGACACCTTCGGGTGCATTTTTGAGAATGAAAATTCCCAAGGTGGGGAGAATGTAACATCTTGAAATTTTGGGCGTCGAATAGTATCCTCGAGATGCGTGCCCGACTGGTCATAGGTGTGCCAGGTGGAAGTCAATACGATGACTATGATTGAAGTAACCTTGATGTGAATGGGCATGTGTACGTAGTGTTAAGGACTAACTTCGAAATCACATACCCCTGTCGTGGGTGTATGTGCTTTGCACCAAAGCATGAGGGTTTAAAAAGGAGCAAATAACTAAGAGGAGTTATTACTCTTTGGTTTTAGGTTGGTGAGGAGAGTTAAGAAGAGAGAGAGAGAGAGAGAGAGAGAGAGAGTAAAGAGGGAGTGAATGCTAAGGAAGTAGTGTGGGTTCCAAATTGAAGACGGGTTCAAGCATTAAATACCGAATTCGACGCGTTGGAACGGTTGGAGTCAAGCTAGGAGCCCTAGCTTTTGGGCCAACCATTGTGTCAACCAAGGGTTGATTTAAGGTGAGTTCATGTTAGATTTTTATGAATAGATTGTTGTGCATGAATTCTAGGAATTTGTAAATTAAATGCCAATTAAAAAGATAGAAAAATGAAGGAAAATGGAAAGGAGTGAAGGCTAGAAGAAATGCTCGCAAAGGGCTGAAATTCTGACCAAATCGATTGATTGATTTCTAAAATCGATTGATCGATTTTGGCCTGGAGGATTTCTGGGAAAAGTTGCCCGAAATCGATTGACCGATTTAAAATTGATCAATCGATTTGTGGAATTCGATTAATTGATTAGAAAGCAATTAATCATCTGAGCACTTCCAGTGACTAGAAAATGAGAGCTTGGAAAAACTGATTGATCGATTTGAGAAATCGATCAATCGATTTGAGAAATTGATCAATCGATTTTGGAAGTTTGATTAATTGATTTTGAGATTTCGATTGATCGATTTTGAAAATCGATCAATCGATTTGGACAACTTCTGTGGACTTTTGAATTGGGCTTTGAGATTCTTGGAAGGTCTTGTACCTTCTTTAATGCATCTTTATTGATGCTTTGCTTATGCTATGGTATACCATAGGTAGTGCGAGCAAATGTAAGCATGGGGACTCGTGTAGACCTTGATGCTTGGTGATTCAAACATGTGAGGTAGGGAACACCTTGAACATGTATTTTAATTTCAAGAGCATGTATGTAGTGATATAGAAATGGATACAAATGCATAATAAATGTGAAATCCGTAAATGTGTGTGTGAGTGGCACAAAGTAAGCAAGTGAATATGTGGCATCCCCAGGGGATGAGAATGTGATAAAGGCATTTGTGTGATGCATTGATTTAGACATCCCAGGGATATATGTCAAATTGTAAAGCAAGAATGAATGAGAACTAATAAGGCCTAATCTATTATATTTAGCACAATCACACAGTGAGTAACTATATGTAATACACTTGATACTTTTATTATTTAAGGTTTAAATAGAATACCCCACCGACATGGTGGGATACCCACGACTGACGTGATAGGATATCCGTGACCGGTACTGCGGCTAATCTATATACCAGTTGCACATCTCAGGGATATTGATATGAGAATTAGACCCCATCGCCTATGAGAACGGGACCTGAGTAGTATTGATGAATGAAAACAGTGATATGAAAACTGTCTAGTTAGACGATGATGGAGGGTATTCCATTGGGCGCCCGACTCTATAGTAAGTTGGGGAATATTTAAGTTACAGCTTTAAGTCCTTAGACCGAATCAGTGGAAGGTTGAGAACAAATGAGAATATGTGAAATCATAGTAATACACAGTGCATTTATTTTTCAGTCATTTAACTACTGATTTCCAGTAAATTCATTAATACATTATGCTGTCTAATGTCATAGAATATATGTGAGAGCTTGACGTATATGTTCATTTCGTTGTTTCCCTATTGAGTTAGGATGTATTTCACCCTTTAGACTATACGTCACAGGTCTTGTGCTTGCGGCTGCTGAGGCTTCGGGAGACGTAGATCCAGGGGATTCGGATTACGTGCCCGGGGAAGAGTTGGAGCCTCCTCCTGAGGACTTCTTCTAGAGGACCCTGCGTACCTTGAAGAGAGATTTTTGAGAGCATTCTGTACGGCTTGGTATGTCAAGCCCTTTTTAGAGAGAAATGTAACCCTAAATGATATATTCTTTTGGCGAACCATTTAGGGTGATCCTGTTTTGCACTGATGGTTTGGGTTGATTCTTCTGTTCATGCGTTGGCATGACACTAGAACTGTCTTTTGAGTTTTTATCTTAGAATAATATATCTTTAATGCATGTATATTCAGTTCTTATGTTTTACTGTGATTAGTTGTTGCTTGGTTATACCAATTTTCCATGCAGATTGATTGGGCATGACCTCGAGGGTCGTGTTGATGGCACAGATTTTGGGGTGCCAAAATTCGAGCTATCACAGACAGGGTATAGCCTTAAGAGGAGTATAGATTGCAGGTTTATTTTAGATTCTTTTACCTTGCTGATGAACTTGTAGCCTTCAGAAGGATTCTTGTATAATCAGTTCAAGGTCTGAGTGTGTCACTAACTTCTTACTCTTAGCTTCATACTTCTCATTATTTTTTATATTTATTTTACCACACCACCATCACCTTATTTTAGCCTTTCCTATAGTATAGGACTGCTCTTTATTTGAATTTAGTTTTAGTTTTAGTTGTGGCACCCAACTCCCTTTCTTTACGATTGCTAGATCTATAGTCAGATCTAGAGGCCTACTAACACAACCCTTTCTGGGTTCTAGAACAAAATTTTCCTGTGAGACAAACTCTTACTTATCAAAACCTGTTACAACAGACCCTGTATCTTATAGGTCTGTGTTTATTTTAGACTTACTGATTTCACTCATTTTTGCATCTCTCAACCACTGATTTATTTTTTCCACTATTTTCTAATAAAAATAATAAGTATCTAGATAAATATCCCAATAATACGGTAGCTGAGCTCCCTCGTAGGGATTCTTTCAACATATCTACATCTGTGAAGGTAAGGGCTAGTGGTGGCATCATGACGGAAGTGATCTGGTGCAGCTCGTCTACAGTGGCATCCTCATCTATTTGCATCTCTTCCAGCGTCTTCATTAATAGCCGATGGTGTTCAGGCGATTTCTTGATAAACTCAAGTATTAATATTTATGCTAGGATTTTCTAGAGATGCTGTAGGAGGTCATATTCTTGGCCTGGTTTGAGTGTGTGCTCCTTTCCTGGTTGGTGCATCCTATATTCAATTAGGTGAAGTGGCTGAGGTGCCGAAATCGACGGTGGAGGAATTATGTGAGGCGGGGGAGGCCAGTCAGTCTCCACTCTTGCTATCCTTTCCGTTGGTTCCTTCTGCCGAGGAAATGGTGGTGGTGGATAGTTGGTTCCTGACTTAAGGACCGGGCAGGTCGGTTGCTGACTCTTCGGCCACTTTGCGGCTTACGTTGATGAGCTTGCTAGAGTGAACGGGGTAAAGTTTGAAGAAGGAATACGTACTGGGGCTATGCCGCTCAATGGTGGGAGGTATAATGTACAGTCTTCTTCTTTAAGGAATGTAGAAATCAATGCCTCAGCTTGCTGAATTCTTCCTGTTGACTCTTTTTTGCCTCTGGCTAATGTTCAATCGTCCTCTCGTGTCTTTGATTTGAAGTGTTTTGGGAAAGACTGTCTACCCATGTCGTGATTTGGGCTACAGTTTGGAGAACATGGTCTTCATATTCAGGTTCAGAGTCAAACGAAGGAAATGGTGATAGAGTTGGCTATGGGTTTGGAGGAGTGGGAGGTTCGGATGGAGGTTCGTGAAGGCTTGATCTCCGGGCCTTGAACGATTGGACTCAGATCCTGGTGAAATTTGGATAAGGAGGTGGATTCGGAGGTGCGATCCGAGTGATCGAGGTCGAGGGGTGTGGCCAAGTAGCCAAGGGTCTAGAAGGCTCGACTGGATTCAATGAAGGACAGGAAGAGTTACAGCAGGAGATTAGAGCAGAGGGATGCACGGGGGATTAAGTTGGGTGGTCCATCGTGGTGATGTGAGCGGCCACTCTTTGGTTGTGGTTAGGCATGGGGTTGTTGATGATCCCCAGATTCTATGGTGGTTGGTTGTTATTGAGGTTAGAATTTTTTAGCGAATCCTAATCGATCTGATTGCGATCATTCTTGTCGTAGATCACGTCCCGAAGAACCCGACAGTTTTCCAAGTTATGACCTGTGAATCGATGGAAAGCACATAATTTTTTATAGTCTAGATTTGCGGGCCAAGGTCAAGGCCTCTCTAGTGGGAATTGTAGGAGGTTTTGATTATTGAGGAGGCGAAAGATGTTAGGAATGGTAGCGGGCAGTGGGAGGTAGTGCTCACGCCTCGACTGGTAGGGACCTTTGGTTTGGTAGTTGAAATTTTGGGGTGGAGGCACGTTGTTATAGTTCTGAGGGTTGGTCGTCTGGTTTTGTGCCGCATTCTGGTTCTGGTTTTGGTGGATATTAGGGTACTGGTTCCTATTTTGGTACTGACCTTGATTTTAGTTTGGGTACCTTTACTAATTTTGACCCTAGTTTTGGTTTATGTACCGCCGTTGGCCTCGGTTTTGCTTGGGATTCCTTGGTTGAAAGTTTTCATTCCAAGAATTTTGCCCTTGGTTGGTGACGATGTTGACTGGCTCGGATCTCGAAGCTTTCTTGTTGCTCCTCATCTTAATCTCCCCCAAAGAGGTTCCTCGTGATGTTACTATGGACAAGGCGAGGTCTCTGCCCTTGATGTGCTGTGTCAAACGGGAGGCTCGGAGGTGAAGAGCGGCAAAGTCTGAGCAGTCACTTATGATAAGTGCGCTCCTTAGAGGTTCTCTGGTGTCGTCGATAATGATGTCGATGGAGTCCTTCTCTTTCATCGAGGTCCTAATCCTCATAGCGAATTTCCTCCATCGTCCAACAAAGTTAGCAAACTCTTCATTAGGTTCTTGTTTCGCTGCCACCAGGTCACTGATACTAATCGTCTCTTGGATCAAATGCTTGTATTGATCAAGAAACTGGCCGATGAAGTCGTCAAAAGTGTCAATCTTCTATAATGGCAGCCCGACGAACCAATCGAGGGCTTCTCCTTCTAACGACCTTTGAAAATAATGGATGAGAAGACCTTGGTTGTCGCGTATTGGTCGACAGTCGTTATAGAATAGGGCCAGGTGGTGATTCAGATTCTCAGTGCTGTTGTACTTGTTGAATTTGTGTCTCTTGAACCCTACAGGTAAGGTGAATTCTAGGTTCTGACATAATTTATCAAATCCAAATGAGCAACCTGGGTGCTCTCTCTTAGCCATATACTCGTTGAGGATCTTTGGAAGGACCTCTACTCTTACAGGAGCATCTTGTTTGATTGTTTAGGGATGAAGCCTTTCCTGTCGATTGCTGCTGAGGAGCGTGTGCCTTGGTAGTCACACTTGAGGCGATATCGTGCTCGAAGTGGACAGCGATTTCTCTTCCCCTTGTCGTTCTTGCTCTTCTCTGTCTTGCCATTCCTTGATGGTCTCGTATGTGATCGCTAGGTTGCAAAGCAATTCTTCAGTGTCGTCACCTCCTTTTTGTAATTTCTGAACGCTGAGTTTCACGAGTTGTCGGGTCGTGAAGTTTTACCCGATGCCGCTGTCTCTGCGTTCGTCGTTCGGGCTGGTGCTTAGAGCAGTGACGAGAATTTCCTCACCATCGGCCATATTGATTTCCCGATGATATTGAGCTGACTTGTAAGACGGGTCTGCGTTGTATTTGGGGTTCTTGTGGTACCCCCATAAAGGTTGGTCACCGAACTTTATCTTTCGTATTTTGGACACTCGAGTCTCCGGTGGATGCTCATGTACTCTTGAGAAGTTTTTGATAGTACGAGTAGGTGTAGAAAAGAAGCAGAGTGGGAAAGAAAGAAAAGAAAACTTTATATGGTGCAAGAAAACTAAATAAATGTGACTTTGGCGACAAGAAGTCCCATCGCGATCGCCACTCTGTCGGTACACGCCTTTTCTGGGTTCCTCTCGGTCCCCGGAAAGAGTGGCTCAATTCGGCCTGAGTGAACTCTGGCAAAAGCGAGGAAATAATAAAGTAAGAAATATAAAGAGCAAGAAATAAAAGGTAAATTCTAAGAGGAAAATATCTAGTTTGATGTGATCGCAACTGCAATACGTCACTGATCACGCGGGTGGAGATGTGGGTTGTTCTCTTTACTGAATCGTTGGCCGGCCATTGTCTGCAGCTCTGGGTTACCTGAGAGTTTAGTTTATATAGTTTTCCTATTCCTACTCTAAGTCTAATCGCTCTAGTTTCCTTAGTCATACCGATTCTAATTAATCTAGTCTCCTAATTGTATTCTAACTCTAATTTATGCTTTTTAACTCTAATTATCTTAGTTTTCTGATGCTACTAGGAATTTAAATATCTTAGAAGTCTAATTGGTATTAGTCTTCTAATTCTACTGGGAATCTAATTAATCTAAATATCGTAGTTCTATTAGAAGTCTAATTCATTTAAGTATCCTAATTCTATTGGAAATCTAATTAATTTAAGTATCCGAATTCTATTAGAAATCTAATTAATTTAAGTATCCTAATTCTATTAGAAAGCTAACTAGTTTAAAAAAAAGGGGTTTTGGCCCATTATGCTAAGGAGGATTAATCCCGTTCCCAAGTACCCTCCGTAAGCTCCCTTGGAAAAATCGGGTGGCTAAAGACTAGAGATTGAAAAAAATTGAATTTAAATTGAAAAATTAAGATTTTGAAGATCGAAAGAATTTTGAAGATTAAGATTCAAAGTTAGAATTGAGAATTATGAAAATTTAGGAACTAGAACTAGATACCAAGAAATAGAAACTAAAAACAAGTATTATAATTTAAAATTTAGGATAAAAAACTAGAGACTAATGACTAAGAGGTAAGAACTGGTTCTAGCGACTAAGAACTAGAACCAGAAACTAAGGACTAAGAATTAGAAGTCAGAAATTAATAACTGAAATATAAAAAACTAGAAATTAAGAACTACGAATTAAAACCTAAGATCTAGAACTAGAAACTAAGAATTAAAAACTAGAACTAAGAATTAGAACTAAGAATTTAGAAATTAAAACTAAAAACTAAAGAGAGATTACCTAAACTAGGAGCCGCAGAAGGTCTCGAAATCCTAGCTTGCAAGATAGGAACTCGAGGCTTGAATGTGAATTGATGATGTGTTTTGGATCGAGGTTGGGGGCCTATTTATAGATATTCGAGTAATTACGTACCCTGTGGGAGGTGCGTAATTAGTCGGTGAAATCCAATTATGCCCCTTGGATGGTGCGCTTAATTGGATAATGTGCCTTATCCTGGGTGCTTAATCACTTTGAGTCGGTGACCGACTTAGTGAGTGATCAGCTGACTGACTCAGCCGGGTGTCTTAGTTCCAACTCACTTGGGACTAATTACGCACCCTATGTAGCATGCGCAATCTAATTAAGCGCCTGATTACAGGTGCTTAATAGGGGAATTTGGGCGGTCATGGAAATTAGAGACCAGGTTTAATTGGTAACCAATTACACGCGGGTGGTGGGACACGTAATCGATTACGCACACTGGTCAGAGCACGTAATCGAGTTTTAGGTCAGTCCACGAAAGGAAGGAGCCTGACCCTATATGGACCAATTGTGCTCCAACTATGGGGCGTGCAATTGAATTGCACACGCTGGGTAGGGCGCGTAATTTGGGACCTTCTTGGGTTGAGTTGGGTTCGAGCTACATAGCTATTGTTTTAGCCTGCACTTCGACTACATACTATTGTTTCAGTATATGGTCCCCTGTTTATGGTTTAAGGCTTTCGAAAAAAGTCAGTCCTTTTTCGAAGATAGTGGGCAGGGTCAAAAGCTGACCGAATAGGTTTGTATACTTCGAGAGGGTAAAATTGGGGTGTCTATAGTGAGACAAGGTTGAAGATTAGGATCGACGACCAAAAGTTGTGGAGGCAATGAAATTTAGAGAGCCGCATAATCATCAGTTGCATATACCTACGAAGGTGAAGGAACTGCGATCACATAGTAAGATGACCGGGGTAAGTAAATCATTGATATGTGCATTTGATGGCATAATTCCTCCTTCAGAGATTTTTACTATTTTGTCGAGTTTGGATGGAGAGGCTGGCGTGACGGTAAGCCCTCAACAAACTCAGAATTACCTAAAGAAGATAATAAAGGAGAATAACATCCATCTGATGTGCATGACCGTGATCAAGACCTTCATTGATAAGCAAAATAAAGGAGATGGTTTCTTCCTTAAAGTTAAACTAGATGAAAAATATCGTATGCGCAGTATATTTTGGGCTGATCACAGGTCACAGATGGCGTATGAACATTTTGGTAATGTGATCGTATTCGACACCACTTACAAAATAAACAAGTTGTTGCTACTTTTCGCTCCATTCACGTGGATCAACCATCATTGGCAGATAATGCTTTTTAGATGTGCATTGCTCGTAGATGAGATGGAGGAGACATTCATTTGGTTGTTTAACACGTGGCTGAAGTGCATGGGTGATAAGAAATCTAACGCAATCATCACCGATCAATGCAACGAGATTTGCAAGGCCATCTTTGAAGTTCTTCCAGGGACCAAGCATCGCCTTTGCATATGGCACATAGGGAGGAATAAATTAAATCATCCCTCTTAGCTAAAGGTAAAGTTTGAGAATTTCGAGAGAAAGTACAATCAGTGTAAGTTCAGTCAAAGAGTTGATGATTTCGAAAGGAGATGGGCAGAACTCTCGAGGAGTTTCAATTGTAAGACAATGCTTGGTTTAAACAAATGTATGCTCTTAGAAGGAAATGAATTCCATTCTACTTGAGTGATACCCTTTGGATCGGAATGACCACTACGTAATGCGAAGAAAGTATAAATTCTTTCTTCGATACCTATGTCAATGCCCAAATGAATTTGATAGAATTTGTCAAGCAATATGATCTTGCCATCCAATCTTGTCGCGATAAATAAAATAGGGAGGATCTCATCTCAATGTCTATGACACCGGAGCTCTTATTCTAAAATTCAATCTAGAGGCATGCCGTTGCTATATATACGAGAACCATGTTTGATAGATTCCACTCTGAGTTTCGAAAGTTTGCCTCTTTTAAGTCTCAAAAGATGGTCGAAGAGGAAGTCAGGGCAATTATTATATACTGTAGACACCCAAATTTGGCCCAATGCACGATCGACACACACTTAGAAGACAGGTGTACACCTAATTTTCTGAGAGCACTTCTCAAATCCTTCGGAGACATCCCCAAACCCTTAGGAGCCACCCCAAACCCTTAGAAAGCTCAACCAAGCCCATAGAGCCCGACTTGAACCCATCAAAATAGTAGATGGAAAGAGGAGTTCCAAAGTTTATATAGACATCTGCTAGAGCTGAGGCCTATACCATTGGAAAATTTATATAAACATCTTTCCAACGAGCCAAGAATCGTCTAATTTCATATTGTACATCAAAAGATATGGCGATTTGAAGAAAGGTGTAAAATGCAGGAAATTACACATGCGTGCATAGTATGCATGCATGTGCAATTTTCTGAAAAATTTACATATGCGTGCATAGTATGCATGCATGTGCAATTTTCTGAAAAATTTACATATGCGTGCATAGTATGCATGCATGGACATTTTGGTTTTTGCTACAGAACCCACCAGCACGGGGGCCAACTTCTCTGGTTCTGAAAACCAGAAAATATACATTCGTGCATATGATCAGTCACATAATTTACCATTTTATCACCCTTAGCTTAGTGATGCTAGGACTTAGTTTGCTACTAACAAGATACTGATGTGCAGATATTAAAGGTAAGCAATAAATCAAAACCTAAATGTTAATCTTTGTCAAAATGAACTCAAAAAGTAATAAGAAAAATGATTGAGCGAAAAAGATGATTTGTCGCTACTGAAAGTCAGAAAATCGTAATTTACGATTATTCAAAAGAGACAAAAAGAGAAAAGAGATAAAACATAATCCAGAGAATCGTCAACTATGAGGAAGCTTACTGAAAATAAAAAGTCATGATTAATGATTTTCTAGAGAAGAAGCTATGAAAGAAGGAATCGGTATTTATGATTTTATGAGAATAGAAGCTTTCCTACTATTGTTGCCGTTGCTGATCACGTGAAAACTATCACCACTATATTCAGAATTAGAAGACTCTTGCAATTAGAAGTCTGATGAACACAGATCTGAGAAGATTGATAAAGATTTAATCTGAAGGACTCTATTGCTGCTCAATAAAGAACACTCTAGAAGGGCATCAACTTAAGGAAGCAAGGAACGATGAAATTAGTAATTAGAATTATATTAGGATACTTTTATTTTTTAGTAGTTTCTTTTTTTAGAACTAGATCTCTGTAAACCGACCCCTTATGATCTATAAATAAGAGGGCTCGCATAGGAATAAGCATCGAAGAATTTCAGCATTAATTAATGTCTGAGTTAGATTTTCTTCTTATCAGTAGTGTATACTAGTTAGGATAGATTAAATATCAGAGGTTTCTCAAGAGTAATTGATGACTGCAATTGAGTACTGAAGATTAGTGTAGATATTTGTAATTTCTCAGGAGCAATTGACGACTGCGGCTGAGGGGTGAAGGATATATTTTATTTTGCTTTCTAGATTATATTTTTTTGCTTTATAAACATCTCCAAGCTTTAATTTGAATTGATGACTCAGGTTAGAATTTTTAGATTAGTGTAATGATTTTTACTTTTCCATCTTTAGTTTGCTAGAGTTTGATTGATGCCCAAACTTCTGGTTAATTATTGATTAAATTAAATCTGTATTGATAGAATCTTAGACTTGATTGACGACCAATGCTAGGGGACTAGAAATATGATGTAACAATACTGCTTATTTTTATAAATATCCGAAAGCTGAAGATTGAGATTGATGACCTTAATCTGAAGAAGGAGGATTAGGATTTATTTTTTTGCACTTTATTTTAGAAAATTATTCTTTTATTTATATTTCTCCAGTAGATTAGGAAATCTTAAAGATAAATAAAAGTTTTTAAGATAAGGATTTAGATAGAATATAGAAATAGGAATTAATAAGATAATGAATTTCCTCGTGGGAACGATTCTATGCTATGCTATAATTTTCATTGTGTGCTTGCAATAGGTTAAGACTGGAATTTAATATAATTATAACACATAATAACAGATAAGTCAAGTTTTTGGCACTGCTGTCGGGGAAGCGGATTTATCTAATTCTTTCAAGTTTTTATCTAATATTTTTTTTCTTTTAGAAACCAATATTTATCTTCTCTTTTTATATTTCATTATTTTTTTATTTTTCTTTGATCACTACTTAAGCCTTTGCAGGTTTAATCAGAGTAGCAGATCTCAACTTCAACACCTTGGCTGGCCACAAAGACTAGAAACTCAGATTTGTTTATCTTCCTGCTCTCTAAAATAAAAATCATATAAAGCTAAAAACATAAAAACAAGTAGTTATGCTCAAATTCCTCTCAACACCTTTCCTATATACATACGCTACTAAACAAACACTCTGTTACCGCATCATTATCCATCATATAAACTCTTCGATATCATCACACATAATAAATTATACAACGTTTTGTATTTATTTCAGCCGACATCTAATTTATCGCCAACTAACTTCCTGTAGAATCATTATGGCAATTAAGTTTGGTAGGATGAGAAAATTTAAAGCAACGATTCGTATTCCACCTTCCAAGCACTTCAAATACAGAATTAGACCGCCCTTAACAAAAACATTACTTCCCGTCCCTACCACCCCATCCTTAACCATGACAAACAATAAAGCTAACTATAATCCAATAAAGTTCATTCCAGTATGGGAGGATCACCACTACCTCCAGAGTCAGACCCTTTGCAGTTCCTGTGAGACGAGTAGGAGGAAGTTTAAAAGATTTTGGCAAAGGAAGAAAAGAAAAAGCACAAAAAGAAGAAAAAGAAAAATAAGAAGATCGAACCACCTGCCTCGTCTGACACAGCTCCCATCTTTACCTCCTCTTCTGCCCAGCCACCACCCCCTGTTTATCCCTAATCTCCGCTATTCCCCTTCCTAGCCTACTATTTCTTTTCCAAATGCAGCAAGAGGAAGACATCTCGGAGCTAGGAAGGCAAACCATTTTTGATGGGATACATTTTGAAAAAGCCGAAGAATCCTTCTCTTGGACGTTGCTGCTAGTGTCATAGTTTAGTGCGTGTCTAGATTTTTCTTAGGTTTATACTTTTTTATGTAATTAGTTCTTATATTAGATTTTAGTTTTTATTTTCCCTTCTGTTCATTATAAATATTCTGATGTACATATATAATTTTCTTTTTACTAACTCTGTAATTCTTTTTACTAACAACGTGTATTACTAATATTACTAACAATTTTTTTCTAATTTTTTTATTTCTATAAAACTGAAAGTATTTTTCTCCTAAGTTTGGGGGAAGGATTTTGATTGTTTTGCAGATTATATACCGGTTACTAACATAGTAAATAGAATAGGTATATTTTTCTGTATGTCCCCTGTTTTGCACGATGAGAACATTGTCCCATTTAAGTTTGGGGGGGGGATACAAACTTTTGATAGTTTAGTTTATTCTTTTTTAGTTTAATTTTTGTTGAAAATTTCTTACTTTACAAAAAAAATAAAAAAATTCTTTTTAGTGAATCATTATATGCAAGTTATGAAAAAAATATAAAAATCTGAATTTCTTAATAAACCATCATAGTAGTAGTTCAAAAATAAAAAAGATAGTTACAATTTAAAGTTAAATATCTTTAAAATACTGTATCAGAGAATGTTTGAAACTATATGATTGATCTGAACTATATATACCTTAGATTATGGTTTCAAAATTATAATTAGTGAGCTATAGAGCCTATTTCCTCTTTATTCTGAGAAAAAGAGAGACTGTTTTTATTCATGCCTAAATTTTCTTTGAACTTCTCTACTATCTGAAATCTCATATTATTGAATTTAGAATCAATATATTCTACGATTATAATAATTTATTTGTATAGAACTATCTATTAAATATATCAAAGCAATAAGACATTCATATTAGTAAATCATGAAAATGATCGAAGGCCATATTTTTCTAATCAGAGCCAAAAAGCTAAAATCTCAGAATATTTTACCATTTGAACCCATATTAGAAGCCTAAAGACTAAATTTCTTTGTACCAGAATTTATAAACCTTAACCATATGTACTGCCTAAAACATTCTATTCTTAACCCTTATAATTTCTGAAAGTTTAGAATATAAAAGAAGGAAAGAAAAGAGAGTGAAAGGAGTATGAGTTAACAGATAAGGGATCTGCTAAAAAGGGTACAACTGAAAAAGAAATATAAATATATGAAAATATGGGAAAAGAAAAGAAAAAAAAGAAGAATGAAAAATTATCAAAGATGATTTTATGAAAAGAGAAGCAAAAAGCTTCCAAACTGAAAAGAAGAAAAGTGGGATTTACAAAAGAAAAAGAAATGGGAAGAAGTTATCCAAAAAAATGATACTTATTGAAGCTGAAAAATAGAAGAAGAGAAGGAAGAGCTAAACTCTTAGAAATAATTTTGAATCCTCTTTACCTTTTTCTTTGAAACCTTTTGAAAAAACAAAGCTCCATTACAAGCTGAAGGAAAGACCTTTGTGATTTACAATTTGCAAAAAAAAAAAAAGAGTCTAGTAGAGATATATGAGATAGATACTATAAATAAATAAAGAAATTATATAAAAAGAATTGATTATCCTTTCCATGAGATTTATCTTTTTAGCTGATTGTCCTTTGAATTTCACGAACATATCATATTATGAGAACGCAAAATTTCAATTATTTTTGAGAGTATGTCGATAAGTGAGAGTTTAAATGAAAATATTTTCTAAAAACTGTAGTTTAGAAAATCTATGGTGAATAAACTTTTCACTGATATGCACACACTCCACGCTATACCATAATTGAAATTATTGAGTTTTGATTAAGGATGATTGCGATGATGGGAAACGAAGGATAAAAGACTTGAAATATTTTGAAATAATGAACATACGATGACTAACTGACTAATTAGTAATATAAAAAAAAAAAAAAAAAAATTTAGTTTATATTTTGAATTTTTAGTTTTGATTATGAAAAATTTAAAAATATTTGAAGATTATAGGTAACTTCGCTGAAAACCTTCAGGAGACTACAACTCTTCCACTAGGGATCACCTAGGGGTTTAAAGGCTTGTTGCATCTGCGAAATGCAACCGTGCTCCCTACGAAACTGACATTTAAATATAACTTTTAAACATTTTATGTTTCCTTGTTTGCTAGGGACTAGCAAAATTTATGTTTGGGAGTGTGATCAGTCACATAATTTATCATTTTATCACCCTTAACTTAGTGATGCTAGGACTTCGTTTGCTACTAACGAGATACTGATGTATAGATATTAAAGATAAGCAGTAAATTAGAGCATAAATGTTAATCTTTATCAAAATGAATTCAAAAAGTAATAAGAAAAATGATTGAGCGAAAAAGACGATTTGCCGCTACTCAAAGTCAGAAAATCATAATTTATGATTCTTCAAAAGAGATAAAAAGAGAAAAGAGATAAAGCAGAATCAAGAGAATCATCAACTATCAGAAAGTTTACTAAAAATGGAAAGTCGTGATTAACGATTTTCCAGAGAAGAAGCTATGAAAGAAGGAATTGCTATTTATGATTTTCTGAGAATAGAAGCTTTCCTACTATTGTTGCTATTGCTGATCACGTAAGAACTATCACCGCCATATTTAGAATTAGAAGACTCCTGCAATTAGAAGTCTAATGAACCACAGATCTGAGAAGATTGATAAAGATCTAATCTGAAGGACTCTGCTACTACTCGATAAAGAATACTCTAGAAGCGCATCAACTAAATGAAGCAAAGAAATATGAAATTAGTAATTAGAGTTATATTAGGATACTTTCATTTTTTAGTAGTTTCTTTTATTAGAACTAGATCTCTGTAAACCGACTCCTTATGATCTATAAATAAGAGGGCTCGACATAGGAATAAGCATAAAAGAATTTCAGTATCAATTGACGCTTGAGGTTAGATTTTCTTCCGATCAATTGTGTATACTATTTAGAGTAGATTAGATATCAGAGGTTTCTCAAGAGCAATTGACGACTGCAATTTAGTGCTGAAGATTAGTGTAGATATCTGCAATTTCGCAGGAGCAATTGACGATTGTGGCTGAGGGGTGAAGGATATATTTTATTTTGCTTTCTAGATTAGATTTTCCTTCTTTGTAAACATCTCTAAGTTTTAATTTGAATTGACGACTCAAGTTAGAATTTGCAGATTAGTATAATGGTTTTTACTTTTTCATCTTTAGTTTGCTAGAGTTTGATTGACGCTAAACTTTTTGGTTAATTGCTGATTAGATTAAATCTGTATTGATAGGATCTTAGTCTTGATTGATGACTAATGCTAAGAGACTAGAAATATGGTGTAACGGTACTGTTTATTTTCATAAATATTCGAAAGCTGAAGATTAAGATTGACGACCTTAATCTAAAGGAGGATTAGAATTTATTTTTATGTACTTTAGTTTAGAAAACCATCTTTTATTCATATTTCTCCAGTAGATTAGGAAATCTTAAAGATAAATAGATGTTTTTAAGAGAAGGATTTAGATAGAAGACAAAAATAGGAATTAATAAGATAATGAACTTCCTCGTGGAAACAATCCTATGTTATGCTATAATTTTCATTGTGCGCTTGTAATAGGTTAAAATTTAAATTTAAAATAATTATAATACACAATAACAAATAAGTCAGTATAGTATGCACGCATGCACATTTCCTTGATTTTCGTAGAAAATGGCAGACTTTTAACTTTGGGGTTTGACTTGTGGACCATCCCAGTGTTTGAGGTATGTTTCTTTAGGTCCATAGTACCCTTACTAGCTTAAGTTATAGCCCTTAGCCATTCAAACTCTCACCCTATCATCCACCATTAAAACCCAATTCCCACTCCTCTAGGCCCTAGAAACTCTAGAAAACCTTAGATTAGAGATTACATAATTGCTAATTCACTTATCCCTCTAATCCATCCCAAGTCTATAAATAGAGAACCCCCTTGTAGACACCCCTATTTTGACCTCTCGGAATATACAAATTTGTATGATCAACCTTTGACCTCACAACCTTAACTGGGACCATATGCTCAAACAATAGTATATGGCTGAACACAGGCTGAAGCTCTATGGCTCAGGCGTCATGACCCTAACGTAGGGACCATGCACTAAAATAATAGTACATGGCTGAACACATGAAGAAACAATAACTCTGTGGCTCAGTCTCGATGTAGGGAGACTATATACTGAAACAATAGTATATAGTCAGAATAAAGATTGAAACAATAGTCTTACATTTCAGACCCCTTTTGCCCTAATGTGGGACCATATACTGAAACAATAGTATATGGCTAGACACAGGCTGAAATAATAGCTCTGTGGCTCAGGCGCTATGACTCTAACGTAGGGACCATACACTAAAATAATAGTACATGGCTGAATACAGGCTGAAACAATAACTCTATGGCTCAGACCCCAATGTAGGGAGACTATATACTGAAACAATAGTATATAGTCGAAATGCAGACTGAAACAATAGTTTGACATTTCAGACCCCCTAACCCTAATGTGGGAACCATGCACTGAAACAATAGTACATGGCTAAACACAGGCAGAAACAATAGCTCTGTGGCTCAGATCCCAACGTTGGGAAACTATATAATGAAACAATAGTATATAGTCGAAATGTAGGCTGCAATAATAGTCTGGCATAACAGACCCAACCCGGACCCGGACAATCCCGAATTATGCGCCTAAAATTTCATGCGCAATTCGATTGCAAGCAAAACCATACACATACAATCAGTCTCTCTTTCAGACTAGACTTCCTTTCCCATACCACTTCAAGGCTCGATTACGCGCCTGACATGAGACGCGCGATCGGATTGAGCACCCCACCACCAGCGCACAATTGGCCTACGCCCGATATAGTCTAACAGTCCTTGACCCCTAAGATTTCCCGATTAAATGCTTCAAATAAAATGCTTAATCGGATTGCGCACCCCACAATAAGCGCAATATTAGTTCTAACGTAATTAGAACTGGGAAGCTCGCTGAGCAAGTCAGCCGGTCGCTCACTGAGTTGGTGACCAATTCAAAGCGATTAAGCATCGGGAAATTGGCGTGCAATTCGATTAAATGCTTGAAATAGGACATGTAATTGAAAATTAAGCACACCACACAGGGCGCGCAATTGAAAATTAAGCACACCACACAGGGCGCGCAATTAGTAAAATACCTATAAAAAGTCCTTTCCATTACGACCCAAACTCTGGCCCCCACAACTTTGAGATTCGAGTTTCGAGTTCTTCATCTCCAAGCTTCGAATTTCGAGATTCCTCTCCGTAGCCTCGGTCTTAGGTAAAATTTTCCTTTTAGCTTTTAGTTTTTGATCCTACTTTTAATTCTTAGATTTAGATTTTTCAGTTTTAACTATTAGCATTAAGTTTTTAGTCTTAGACTGTAGCACCCTTGTTTTTTAGACCGTAATTTTTAATATCTGGTTGCAGTTCTCAGAATCTGGGTCTAGCCCTTAATCAAACTGCCTAATCCTTGACTCTAAACCTTAATTTTATTCTGAAATCTCAATCTCTAGTCTTATTATTAATCCCTGGTTCTAGTTCTTAGTTTCTAGAACCAGTCCTTTATCATACGGTCTGATTTTCTGATTTCGATCCCGAATTCAGTCTTTAGAGTTTTTTAGCCTTTAATTTTAATTTCTAATTTCTTATAGTTCTAATATTTAAATTCTAATTCTTAATTCTTAAGTTTTAGAATTCAGCCCTTAGGAAATCCCTGCCCAAATCCTTAGGCTAGAGCCAACTAGGTCTCCCCTACCTTTTCTCAATTGTCAATCCCATTATTTTTATATTTGGCTTATTTTAAAATATCAAACAAAGTCAGATTGAGGTGAAATTGGTCACGTTGGAAAGCTTATTGAAGTAGCTTTTGAACGAGCTAAAAAATGTACGATTCTGACAAGTATCGAAGAAGTTATGGTCAATTTTCAGCCGCTGCACAAAAAGTGACGTTTTTCAAAACTCCTAGTTGAATTAGGATTAGTTTCTTTGTTATATTATTTTAGAAAATAGGATTTATGGTAAAAAGCCTATAAATAAGACCTTTTACTCCCCTAGCCACCCCCCTATACAATTTTCCTCTATACAATTCTCCTCTACACAATTTTCCTCTACACAATTCCCCCTACACAATTTCCCTCTACACAACTTCCCTCTATACAACTTCCCTCTACACGATTTAGATGATTCTTCAGGTAATTCCTTAGTCCTTAATTTTCTGGTTCTAGTTCTTAGGTTTTAGAACTAGTTCTCTTTTTGTATATTCTAGTTCTAAATTTAGGTTCTAGCCCTCTAGTTCTTAAATTCTAGATCTTAGGTTTTAATCTAAATTTCTAATTTTCTGATTCTAGTCCTTAGGTTCTAGAACTAGTCTTTTAATATTTAGGCCCTAGTTCTTAGGTACTAAAATTGGTCCTTAATCCCATGGTCCAAATTTTCCTGATTATGATCTTGATTTTGGTCCTTAGATTTTAACTTTAGTCTTAATTTCTCATAATTTTAAATCCTAAAATTTGCTTTATAGTTTAAGTTCTTAATTCCTTTTTTAGCCCTAAAATTTTAACCCTTAAATACCAATCATCAATCTTTCACAAAAAAATACTATTTTATAATTAAAATTCAGTTTCTCTCAATTTTAGCCACCCAATTTTCCCAAGGGAGCTTACCAAGGGTATCCGGGAATGGGGCCGATCCTCAGCATAGCGGGCCAATTTTTTTTTTTTAATTAATTAAATTTCTAATTAAAATTAGGATATTTAAAGTAATCAGACTTCTAGTAGGATTAGGAGACTTAATTAATTAAATTTCTAATAGGGTTAAGATATCGAAATTAATCAGACTCCCAGTAGGATTAGGAGACCAAGTTAAATAAGATCCCAATAGAAATAGAAAAACCAAACCAGTTAAACTAAAGGCAACCCATAGCTGCTGACGTTCGTCGACAGACGATTCAGTAAAGGAGTTCAACCTGCAAGCCCCCACTCCCTTTTAAAGCGTGATTAGTGACGTGTTGCAACATTGATAAATATCTGCAGCTGACGATCACATCTTCTCAGGTATTCTTTATTTAGAATTCGTCTCTTTAATTTCAGCATTTAATATTTCCTAATTTATTATTCCATCATCGCCTTCGCCAGATTCCACTTGGATCGAATTGGGCCACTGATTCCGAGGACCAAAGGAACCCAGAAAAAGTGCGCACCAACAGACTGACGATCGTGATAGGACTTTTTTTCGCTAAAGTTGCCCAAGTTTAATTAATTTAGTTTTCTATTTTCCTTACTTTCTTTAATTTTGTTTTATATGTTTTATTTTATATTTTGATTTTGATTTTATTTTGCTTTATCACTTTTCTACACACACTTGCACGTGGATAAAGTTTTTCAAAAAAAACAAATAAGAAAAACAAAAAAAAAACTATTTTAAAATGGCCGACATCATAAAGTTAAACTTTAATGATAACGACCCACCCTATGGGGCTCCCATAGCGACCTCGAGTATAAAGTTAGGCCGTCTCCGTAGACAGCCCAACATCGTGCTCAGGTAAACATGGTTAATGAGAGCGAAAAATACCCCTTCGCTCTACAAAACTCAAATCACAACAATAGCACTGAAGAAAGTGGTACTGAGCGAAGCTACCCTGATAGCCAAGTTATGGACCACACTCTCAATGCACTCACAAGAGGAGGAAGAGAAGTCGACGCATTGCTCCAGTCCCAAAGACAAGTTACTCCAAGGGACAGACAAAAGGAAAGGATGCCGACTCCTCCACATCCTCCAACTCCCTCGACACATAACACATATACCTCTCACACCTTCTACAACAATTGCCGAGGACAACCCTCTCCCAAGGCACCTAGAAAAGACACTGCCATAAACATAAACAACCTCCACTAATTTCTAGATGACTACATGGCTAAAAAAGAACGCTCTAGTCACACTTTTGGATTTGATAAATTTTGTCGAGACATCGACTTCACTGTACCCGCTGGTTTTAAACCTCCAAAATTCAACAAATATAACGATACAGGAAACTCAAAGCACCACTTGCCCTATTCTGTAATGACTGTCGACCAATCCGCACTAATCATGAGCTCCTGATCCATTACTTTCTGAGATCACTAGAAGGAGAAGCCCTTGACTGGTTCACGGCCTTACCTTTAGCCGAAATTGAGACATTCGAAGACTTAGCCGACGTATTCCTAGATCAATACCAGCACCTGACCCATGAAGAAATCAGTCTCGCTGACTTGATACACAAGACAAGAGGACGGAGAAGACTTCTTGACATTCGTCAACCGTTGGAGAAGACTTGCCGCTCGAATGGGGAATCAAGTAAAAGAAAGTGATGCGTTAGAAATCGTGATTACCAATACCCGAGAGCCTCTTCGGAGCATTCTCATCCTAGACAACTATCACGACCTTGCTAGCCTTCATCAATGCGCCTCACGCATAGAACGTCGACTGAAGAATGGAGACCTCAGTCTTCCTACCTTAACCTCCAATGGACCCTCCTCCAACAACCCTGACACAAGTACCCTAAACGAAGCCATAGACTCCGAACAAATCAATACGAACCAAAAACAAAACCTAACTAACCCTCAACCATACCACTTATATGACCAAGTTCAAGACCTCTACACAAACCTTTACCCTGACTATAACCAACCCCTATACCCTGACCAAGACCAACCAATACATGTACCTGTACTATGACCAAAACCAGTGCCCCAACGACACGTAAACTAACATCACCTATTACAACCCATTGTTCGATCAAACTCAACTCGCATACGAGACCGTACACTCATTTACCCTCACCCCATTCCACCTAGCTATCTTGATCCGAAGAATTGAACCTTCCTCAAAGTAAGACCATACTATTCACTTACAACCAACTAACCCTATCCCACGCACCTATAAACGTGAAGTTACCTTCCGCCCTAAACCGTTTACCAAGATCACTAAACTCCAAACTATCATCGAATCCACCCCTAAACTAACTCAACCCATCACCAAACTCATTGCCAAGCTCAACGCGCTTATCTCTGAACCAACTCAACCTACTCTTGAATCTGATAACCTACCAAAAAATGAATCAATCCCTACACCTTCTGAATAGACACCCAAACCAATGACACACACTACCCCCGAACAGGCTCACGTGCCGACCCTAGAGGTAGTTTTCGAACCAATTAATCGATGTTATATGAAGCCATTCATACTTGAATCAATCACAAAACTAAACTCTGAACCCAAATCAGTAATCAAATCTACTCCCAAAATCACCAGCCTTCTCGCTTCCAAATCAACTCCAAAACTAACCCCCAAAACTAGATACATTGCCCCACCAACCTTAAACCAGACTCCCGAACTAATCCCTAAAGCTGCTTTAAAACTCGAACTCGACAACAATCACATCACCCCACTAACCTCAGCATCGACTCACAAATCAATCTCTACACCTACCTCAAAACCTAAACTCACTATCACCTCACCAACCACGAAATTGAACCCCAAACTCAAACCTATTATAAGACCTAAACTTATATTCAAACCTAAATCTAAACTTAGCATCAAACCTAAACCTACTATAAAAACTAAACCTATTATCCAATCTAAACCTATTATCAAACCTAAACCTATCCTCGAACATGAATCTATCACCAAACCTAAACCTATGATCAAACTTGAACTTGTCATTGAACACGAAGCCAAACCGATCATTGAACTTAAACCAATCGTCGAATCCAGACCTGAACCTATCATCGACCCAGCACCCATCCACAAGCTCGAACCCTCCATCAAAGGCGAACCCGCCATCAAATCCGAACCCATTATCGAACCTGAATCTATCGTCGAACTTAAACTGATCACCGAATACAAACCTGACATCAAGCCTCTGACTATCAGTGAATCTAAATCGAATGTCGAACTTGAACCTACCATTGAACCTAAACCGATCACCGAATATGAACCTGTCATCAAACTTCAAACTATTAACAAATCCAAGCCCATCATCAAACTTGAACCCATCATTGAACTCAAGCCTGTTATCGAACATGAACTCGGTACTAAAACTGAACCTATTCCTACAATGCCAACTCCACTCACCTTTGAGCCTACCACAAAACCTATCAAGGAATCGATCATTGCTCCCACTTTCAAAATCAAACCAAACTCAAATCTTATGACGCCAATCACCATCCAAATCAACATACCTCAAATCCCATCAAACCACGAAATCAATGTCACAACTAAAATCACTTTTGATCATCAGATCCAATTCTCCGTAGACCTCACAATCAAAACCTTCACCGAACTCCAATCCGTGACAAAACTACTACATCAAACTTCTGATACTCAACCTCCTCAAAAAATTATAAATAAAACTTTAAAACAACCTCAGATAAACCCAAAGTATGAATCAAACCAAACAAGCATAGTCAAACAAAACTGGACCGCCCCACACGTAGGAAAGGTCAACCTTGGACTACACCCTCACGCCTCCTCTTCCTACTCTACCTCTGCCTTATCTTATCACTACCTTTACAACACTACTGTCCCTCTCAATAGTTTCCACTCCAACTTTACTCACAAATAGCTTTCCAACCACCCGCAAACGACCCTGAAGAACTCTTTAACAACTCTATGCTTCATCTCCTCGAGATGCCTCACTCTGTCGAAAAATAAAAGAAGGTCCCTCCCGATAAGGAGACCCCGGACACAAAAGACCTATCGAAGGAAGAAATCAAATGACACCATACTTATTTTGATAAACCCTATACCATCCAAAACACAAACCTAAACATAACCTCACTCTCATCGCTCATCGATCAGATCAAAAGGGATCAAGGACCCCGAAATAATATTATCTAATCGAACGGTTACTTTGACCATCCAACATGTCCCATTAAGTGGACTTCCTGAGTCAGTCCCCTATCTAAGGAACTGATGTTGTACCGTAACACAATAGTAATAATAAAAAAAAAAATAAATAATATAGAAAAGTAAAAAAAAAACTAAAAGTATAAATGCCCAAAATGTAAATACTCGAAAACAAAAATATTCTTCTATGCCCCAAACCCTTTGGACTCATGCTTGACCGAGAATTCGAAGTCGGGGAGCTAGTGCTAGGAAAAAATGCCTACAACTGCCTCACCTAGAGGAAAATAAACCCATATGAGAAGTACTTATATTATCTTGGCAACATGCTTGGAAAATAACCATAGGGGAAGGACTTTTTGACCCTTGGAATCATAACTCAATGACCATAATATTTCGTAACCTAAACAAACATACTTATATACCTATCATCCTTGTAGTCATCACAAGGCATTCACCAGTCATAGGTCATTATTTTCAAAACCATTTTGGATATCATCTGACTCATTGACTACCCTCCTACTTAGGCGAATTGATCAAAAGGGCTAGTGGATCATGAAACTCTCTTTTTGAGATATAAAAAACTCTTGATTCTCATACACCCCTTTCAGCCATTGGAGTTGATGTTAGAGCAGGAAAAAATGAAAATATAAGGTTTAATCAAACCTCACAATTCTTGCGTTAGCAGGTTGTTTAAAAAAAATATACAGAAAAGAAACACAACTGAGTGAGAGCAATATGACGAATGAACAGTCAATGAATTCAGGGAAGCATAAGTAAATTGTGAGGGTATTCTTGATAATCTTATTATAAAAGTATAAGCAAACTGTGAAGGCATCCCTGACATCTTTACACTACTAGATGTCGTCGTACGGTAGCGGGAGGAGGACAAAACTCCTGCTAACCACATAATTTGAGACTTTGATGGTGCTGGACTATAATGAAGAGCTCAATTATGGCACCTCATTATCAACCTAAGAAGAAAGTAGTTGACCACTATTTCAAAATTCGGTTGAATAAGAAGCTACCGTCAGATCAATAAACGTTACCTCTTCACCCTTCATTTTCTTTCGAGACAATAAGTCAAATGATTTTCAAAATCTCTTTCAGAATAAAATCGAAAACTCTCAAATGACAAATGATGCAATCACTATTTATCTACCATTCCCCTCAACCCTTGTTGAAAATTACAATACATGATAGATCGTTCAGTACTTACAAAATCAAGCCTGCCATGTAGCTGAAATAATCGAACTACTTCCCAAATTGGGATCATTACTAATACACTCCAGGATATCTGTAAGGCCGATAAAGTCCCACCATCACTTCACACTGGGGCATTTTTATAAGAGCGCTAGCACCTTGATAGCGATACTCGGGTCACAAGACCGATACCCCAAACTGGGGCATTTTTTTTAATTTTCAATTTAGTTTTTGCTTTTCCACCTCGGATACCCCAAACTGGGGCATTTTTTATTTTTTATTTATTTTTAGTTCTTACTTTTCCATCATGGGACCCCAAAACGAACACCTGAAATAGAACAACAGAGATACACTAGAAAAATAAACACCATACTCTAATGCTACCTATTCCCCCTCTAACGTAACATACAATGACAAACATAAACAAACATAAGTGAAACAAACACAATAAGAGAAAAATGTCGCTCATTCTCAGCAATAAAGAAAAAAAAAATAATAATTACAAACCTCTTAAAATTTAATACCTGGGATGTAAAATAAAAAGGAAGAAAAGACATTAGAAACTAAAAATGCCCCAAACTTTTAAATACTAAGTTTAGAAACAAAATTCAAAACAAAACTAAGCCCCTTGGCCTCTATTGATAACATACACCTCCTAAATCACAAAACAACAAGTGTCACCCTCATCCTCCATCTAATTAAATCTATGGCAAACATTGATGAGCCAATGACCATACAACACTTAACCCCCTAAGAAACACCAATCCACTCAAAAATAGATGAACCAATAAGATTAAAACATCTAACACTTATCTAGAATATTTAAAAAATTAAATCCAAATTTACACCTATCTAACAAGTGTCATCCTAAATTCAAATATAAGAACAAAACAAGCAAACATTAATCCTAGACACATGACTTATTCTCTCATCATGACAATAAAAGTTAACCAATCACAAAATTAAAGGAATAAAGCAAACATAATAAATAAAATAACCTTTCATTTAACAAACTTTTTGTTTTTTACACAATATCACCGGAGGCATACCTCCTGAATATACAACCCAAAATGAAAACCTAAAACTTCAACCTACAACCTAAAATGAAGACTGGGTTTAAAACTGAGACAAAGCGAGGAGTGTTAAGACATGAAAAGTACCACTTTTCACCCCTTAACTTAGCCTCTGTTAGACCCTTAGCCATCTAATAAATGTGTGTTAAGTCATTTCTGTAGGTAATAAACAACAGCTACAATAAAGCCTCAATCTTGCTAAGGAGCCTACTTTTGCCCCAGAAGTCTCCCAAAAGAATGGAAGACAGAGAGCCTGACTGCATTAAGGCAGAGCACAACAGCAACAAAGAAAGAAATGAGCCTCGCGGAGCTGTCGCAAGGTTCACATGACTCAGAAAGCCTTCCTCGCGCAATCCTCGTGAGTTTCCCAAGACATCATACCATTTGTCCGCACAGTCTCGCGCAGCTCAAGAAAGCAACACTCAAAACCTCGCGCAGTTCACTCAAATAAGCTGAGAAGAGAGAGAGCTCCAAGTATTTCAGCGCGCAGTGGCCGCGGGATGCAAAACTTCAGAAAAACCTCTCACGCAGTTCAGAGACCAATACACATCACGTCCTCGCGAAAATCCTTTGAGAAACAAATTGCTTGTGCGATTCCTGCGCCATTCCGAAGGAAAGTGCAATCCCACGAAGACCAGAGCAATCCAGCGAGGATTCAATGCGCTATCGCGCGACTGCTTCAGCTGTAACTAAGACAATCCCGCGATGGCTAAAAATCTAATCTTGCGAAGACCGTGCTACCACGCGACAGTCTTGGAAACCAATGCTACCTGGCGAGACTCTGAACTCTAACTCCCCCTCACTTCTGTAGAGGACTTTCTGGGAACTTCCAGCAATTAGGGCACGCAGTCCAACACTCCAATTCCTGTACATGCGCCCCGAGGCATCCAAGGAACAGTATTAGGCCATGTGGCATCGTTAAGATTAGGGTTTCCTAACCCTAATGCGCCGCCAAGCTGACTGCTATATAAACCTAAGCCTGGTTTAGGTTTAGGAGGCTTTTATTTTTTTCTTAGTGTAGAACTGAGTTTTTCTTCTTCTGGAATCGGCTGTAGATCTCCAGTAAGTTTAGGTTAGGTTTAGGTAGTTTCTTTTTATCTTTTTCTTCTCTCCATAGTCCAGCATTTGCTAGCTATGCCTTTATATGATTATTTGAAATAGATTAATGGAGTTTTATAATAGGGTGTTTTACATTTATGGAATTTCTGTTTGTGAGTGGTTCTGTACAAGGCCGCCACCTTGAGATCCTCTATTGCTAGTATGTATTGCAAGCAATGGAGGACTAATTTTATGGTTCACTCAGATCCAAGTGACCTGTGTGTCTGGGCTAACATGCTCCTATACAGGCCTAGCCCCACCACAGGATCCACTAGATATGAAATTCCCATGGGAGCACTGAGCTTTTGTAGCCTTGTGAACATGGTGGTGGCAGCAATGTTTCTTGTTCTATCTTGAGTTTTGTGAGGAGGATAGCCTCTGGGATAGTCTATGACCATTTAAGTGGACAAGTTATAGCCTTAGGGTGAAGCCAATCCACAGACTCAAGACGGATTGTTCTTCTCTGTACTTGTGCTTGTAGCCCTGTGAGAGATTGTGTAGAGACAAACTCCCCTGTATGTGTATAGACCCGCCATCAGATGGCAGATCTGGTTTGGTTATAGAGATTGTAGGCTTGCGACTGGACCGCTGCAGTCTCTCTAAATCAGTGGATAGCTGGATCTAAGGCTGCACTCAAACTCTTGCTGGTTCTGTGTGTCTGGGCTAACATGCTCCCATACAGGCCTAGCCCCACACATAGCACTTTAGAGGTTGAGGTTCCCTATAAATTCTTGTGCTTGTAGCCTGGATGAAGTAGTGCCTACAATGATAAACTCGTTCTGGCCCATCTCTGGACTGTGGTTCCCCAATTGGATAGTCTGTGACCATTTAAGTGGACAGGTTATAGCCATAAAGGGATTGGATCATGGCACAAAGATGAGTGGGATTCTTTCTCCTCAGTGGTGATAATGTAGCCATTGGACAGGACTCCTATAGCAGCAGATCTGAATCTGAGTAATGAAACTCCTCAGATCTGAACCTAATAGCATACTTCTTACCTTTTTTTATTTATTTTCTCACTCCATCCCCTTTCCTAACCCTTTCTATAGTTTAGACATTAGGATGCCTTAGAATTTAGATTTTAGTGACCCTAAATCCCCTTCCATTTAGGATTGCCAGATCTGTAGACAGATCTGGAGAGCCTACTAAAGATGGCTCCCTTGGAGCCTAAGATCAACTTTCCTGTGGGACAAACTCTTATTTATCAAACTTGCTACAACAGGTCCTGTATCTTGCAGGATTGCGTATATTTTAGGTTTGCTGCTCCATAATTCTCACTTTATCTTTCATTCATTTTTAGTCATCCCATTCTTTTCATTGTCTTCAATAAAGTCAGTAGCAAGCACTTTAAAATATTCCAACAAGGAGCAGATTCCGCTCGGAGCATCCAATCAGAGACTTCAAGCAGGATTGGTTGGGAAACACATCCCTCCTCTTGTAACTCCTTTTTTGCCATCTTCACCTCCTCCGTCGCCGCCTCCTCAACGCTGTCTTCACTGCTCCTTAAAAGGGACCAATGTGAAGACTAACACCCTCATTCCTAATACCTCCCATTTCCAGAATAACGACATCTCTGAGCACTACCTCAGAGCGAAGATCACGTGAAGTAACGAACATAAGAAGAAATGACATCCCAATCAGATGGTTAGATCGCCTGATATCGCTAAAACATGAATTTTAGAACACAAAATAATTAGAAAAAGTAAAACTTGGGACTAAACCGAGAGATGGAAGACAAATGAAGGCTCTATCGCTTATATAGAGTACGGACTTAATCATGCGCCAGAACACGCGTGCTTAACTCAGTCATGAGCATCACATGATGCGCTCAATCCAAAACACACGCCTCGACCTGAGAGCACAACTGAACCATTGCTCGCGCCTCCCGCGCGACGCTCCGATCATGCGCCTATGTTAAAATGCATAACCGTATCGAACCACACACTCCAGACGTGCAATATGAAGGGTCACTTGTACACTGATATTGTTAACGCTCCGATCACGCACAGACGATACATTGCGTAAACTCATTAAACGACTCCCACGAGCCTCGTAATACGAACCATTGTCTGCACAGTGACCTGCTGATGCCTTGATCATGCACCATAATTTGAGCGTGTGATCTATTCGCACCCTCACTCAGACACGCTTAAACAGCCCTTCAAACTTGTGATCGCACGCCCAAAAATTAGCACGCAACCATATTGAGCGGACTAAACCAGGTGTGCAATGCCTGACTTTGGACAAAATCTATACCTTCACATCTTTCTACCTCACCTTGATCAAAACTCTCTTGTCCCATCGCATAGCCTCACAGGCTGTTCAGAGAGAGAGAAGGAGAGAGGGGCAGTCGCTCATGCACATCTCATCACGATAAGATGCACACACATGATACCACCTCGATATCTAGTCCCATTGCAAAAAATTAGCCATACCCTTATGTCCCATCACGAAAAGCCAAAAGCAAATCTCTCGAAGACGCGGGCACACCGCCAACCAAAACTAAGCCAATCACAACGCAACGATAACGTGATTTTTTTTCATAACCCAAGATCTGCAAAAGAAAGAAGCGATACATACCTATCACACAAATATCCTACTAGCGTTCCATCGCAAACATCGTTACCCGAGACATCCGGATACAACCCCACCACACATGTGTGAATATGTTCCCTCGCGATGCAACTACGACTGGTTCTCACCACAAACATGCCCCATCGGACACAACAACCTCGACACCAATGTTCCCTCGCGATGCAACTACGACTGGTTCTCACCACAAACCTGCCCCATCGGACACAACAACCTTGACACCAATCACACCTCCCCAAATCCTCGTCATGAAACAACGTATGGAGTCAAACCTTCTAAAAGCCCCATCGCTAACTATGCTCAGCCAACATCCTATCGTAAAAGCGAAGGGACTCCTCCCACTTCCCATCACAAACATCACTACCTGAAAAGCTCAGACAATACTTGTCACACCATATGATGAAAGGGAAGAAAGCTCAACTATGTCCCATCGCTAAAGCGGAGAGCCCTCTCTGAATTTCTCGCTACATAATATTCACCAGACACCACTACTACAGCGAAAATGCACAAAGATTTGGGACTCCTCCTATGCCCCATTGCATCCGACCGATGCCAAGTTTCAGCATGAACATCCTGTCAGAATTCCCACGTCCTGCCAAGACTCATCCAACATGCAGCCAAACAAAGGAAGAATCCCCAAGTCCCATTGTGACATCACTTCCCCAAGACATTACATCATGCCGATGACTGCCAAGCCCTGCCATAGTAAACACAAGAAAAGAGAAGAAACCTCCAAAGTCCCATCGCGACACTATGACACCACGACCCTACAAGCTATGTACAATCTAGGTAAGTATAACCCTCATGTAAGTACTATCCACTTTTCAATTACTTGATATTGCTTCAAATAAATATAGTTAGCTATGATTAAGTCCAAAATATTTTCAAAACTCATCTCTCTCGACTCGTGAATCACTGTAGTCCTCCTATAAGAGACAATCATCAGTATTCATTGAGAAGGTTAGACGGAGTATCCGGCATGCTAAGTGTCGTCTTGACAACCATACAAACGGTCGGGTCCACAAATCCTGTACCGGTGGATCTGCTCAGCGACATCTCGAAAGCCACATTTTTTGCCATTTTATCACCGAATTGATCGTAGTTAAATTCCCTAAAATTTCAAAATTTTAAAACCCCCTTATTTCCAAAAAAAGATCTGTTACTTCCAAAAAAAGAAAGAAGAAGAAACGAAAAAAAAAAATTCTTACCACTTACTCTTAAAACCATGAATCATATTCCAAAATTAAAAACCTTTTACTCCCAAAACAACAAAAATTGAAAGAAACCAAAAATGAAAATGAACAAATTAAAAGACTCACCTACCAATAATCACCTCAATTACCAGCCCAAATAGACCATTCCCCTGGGAAATTTAATAATGAGTATATTTAATCTAAGAACTTATAAATGCCTATTGGAAAAGAAACGCCTGACACGCATTGGTGTGAGCAATGACACACCCGGTTTGACATGACCTGCAAAGCCTTCGACATTATATTGCATTGTATTATTATCGGTCCCTGGACCTTATTTATGGACATTTGTATGATGCCCCCCGGTACCTTGACTGCGTTATACCCCTTTGTTTGACTGCCCCTTGCAGCAGGTTGCGACATGCGATGGGATGCCCCTTGCATCCATAGATTAGGATATGGTGATTCGCCTTTCTGTTTGATTGTCACTCACAGCAGGCTGCACCACGCGATGGGATGCCCCTTACACCTACAAAATGGGATACGCTGACTTTCCCTGTCGACTGTCTATGACAGCAGGTCGCGATACATGACGGGATCGCCCCTGGGCATCTACGACATGGAACACGTCTTTCGACAGCTACCACTAGGCCCCCGAATGCTCCATTTTAGCTTACACTGATAGATAAGAAAGCCAAGCATGTCATGTCAGCATCCCCAGTTCACATTTAGGATTTACTAAGAGAAACGAGAAGACACCTCGAATGAGGGGTGTCAACTTTTTTGACGCGTTCTTACTCCGTAAGAGCGCGTCGAAGAGGGGCATCTGTAGACACCCCTATTTTACCCTCTCAGAATATACAAATTTGTTTGGTCAACCTTTGACCTTACAACCCTAATTGGGACCATATGCTGAAACAATAGTATATGGTTGGACACAGGCTGAAACAATAGCTCTGTGGCTCAGGCCCCATGACCCTAACGTAAGGACCATGCACTGAAATAATAGTATATGACTGAACACAAGCTAAAATAATAGCTCTGTGGCTCAGATCTCGACATAGGGAGACTATATACTGAAATAATAGTATATAGTCGGAATGCAGATTGAAACAATAGTCTTACATTTCAGACCCCTTTTGTCCTAATGTGGGACCATATACTGAAACAATAGTATATGGCTAGACGCAGGCTGAAACAATAGCTCTGTGGCTCAGGCCCCATGACCCAAACGTAGGGACCATGCACTGAAATAATAGTACATGGCTGAACATAGGCTGAAACAATAGTTCTGCAGCTCAGACCTTGACGTAGGGAGACTATATATTGAAACAATAGTATATAGTCGAAATGCAGACTGAAATAATAGTTTAACATTTCAGACCCCCTAACCCTAACGTGGGAACCATGCACTGAAACAATAGTATATGACTGAACACAGGCTGAAACAATAGCTCTGTGGCTCAGATCCTAATGTTGGAAAACTATATACTGAAATAATAGTATATAGTCAAAATGTAGATTGAAATAAATGTCTAGCATTTCAAACCCGACCTGGACAACCCGAATTACATGCCTAAAATCACGCGTGCAATTCGATTGCACGCAAAATCACACACATACAATTAGTCCTCCTTTCAGACCAAACTTTCTTTCTTAGACCACTTCGAGACTCGATTATGTGCCTGACATGAGAAGCGCGATCGGATTGAGTGCCCCACCACCGGTGCGCAATTGGCCTACGCCCGACCTAGTCTTATAGTCCTTAACCCCCAACCTTCCTCGATTAAATGCTTTAAATAAAACACTTAATTGGATTGTGCACCCCAAAATAAGCATGCAATTAGTTCTAACGTGATTAGAACTAGGAAACTCATTGAGAAAGCCAGCCGGTCGCTCATTGAGTCGGTGACCAACTCAAAGCGATTAAGTATCGGGAAATCGACGCGTAATTCAATTAAACGCTTGAAATAGAGCGTGTAATTGAAAATTAAGCGCACCCCGCAGGGCACAAAATTAGTAAAATACCTATAAAAAGTTCTTTCCATTACGACCCAAACTCTAGCCCCCACAACTTTGAGATTCGAGTTTCGAGTTCTTCGTCTCCAAGCTTCAAATTTTGAGATTCCTCTCCGCAGCCCCGATCTTAGGTAAAATTTTCCTTTTAGCTTTTAGTTTTTGATCCTAGTTTTAATTCTTAGATTTAGATTTTACTATTTTAACTATTAGCATTAAATTTCCAGTCTTAGACTGTAGCACCCCTTTTTTTTAGACCGTAATTTTTAATATTTGGTTCCAGTTCTCAGAATCTGGGACGAGTCCTTAATCAGACTGCCTATTCCCCAACTCTAAACCTTAATTTTATTCTGAAATCTCAATCTTCAGTCCGATTATTAATCTCTGGTTTTAGTTCTTAGTTTCTAGAACCAGTCCTTAATCATACGGTCTAATTTTCTGATTTCGATCCTGAATTCAGTCATTAGAATTTTTTAGGCTTTAGTTTTAATTTCTAATTTCTTATAGTTCTAATCTTTAAATTCTAATTCTTGATTCTTAAGTTTTAGAATTCAGCCCTTAGAAAATCCCTGCTCAAATCCTTAGTCTAGAGCTAACTAGGTCTCCCCAACCTTTTCTCAATTGTCAATCCCATCACTTTTATATTTGGCTTATTTTGAGTTATCAAATGAAGTTAGATTGAGGTGAAATTGATCACGTTAGAAAGCTTATCGAAGTAGCTTTCCAACGAGCAAAAAAATGCATGATTCTGAAAAGTATCGAAGAAGTTATGGTCAATTTTTGGCCGCTACGCAAAAAGTAACGTTGTTCAAAACTCCTAGTTGAATTAGGATTAGTATCTTTATTATATTATTTTAAAAAGTAGGATTTATGGTAAAAAGCCTATAAATAAGACCCTTTATCCCCCTAGCCACCCCCTATATAATTTTCCTCTACACAATTTTTCTCTATACAATTCTCCTCTACACAATTTTCCTCTACACAATTCCCCCTACACAATTTCCCTCTACACAATTTCCCTCTATACAACTTCCCTCTACACGATTTAGACAATTCTTCAGATAATTCCTTATTTCTTAATTTTTTGGTTCTAGTTCTTAGGTTCTAGAATCAGTTCCCTTTTTTTATATTCTAGTTCTAGATTTAAGTTCTAGCCCTCTAGTTCTTAAATTCTAGATCTTTAATTTTAATCTAAATTTCTAATTTTTTGATTCTAGTCTTTAGGTTCTTGAACCAGTCTTTTAATTTTTAGGCCCTAGTTCTTAGGTTCTAGAATTGGTCCTTAATCCCACGGTCCAAATTTTCCTAATTTTGAACCTGATTTTGGTCCTTGGATTTTAGCTTTAGTCTTAATTTCTCATAATTCTAAATATTAAAATTTGCTCTATAGTTTCAATTCTTAATTCCTTTTTTAGCCCTAAAATTTTAACCCTTAAATACCAATCATCAATATTTCACAAAAAAATTATATTTTATAATTAAAATTCTGTCTCTCTCATTTTTAGCCACCCGATTTGTCCAAGGGAGCTTACGGAGGGTACCTGGGAACAGGGCCAATCCCTCTTAGCATAGCGGGCCCAAAACTTTTTTTTTAATTAATTCAATTTCTAATTAAAATTAGGATATTTAAAAAAATCAGACTTCTAGTAGGATTAGGAGACTTAATTAGATTTCTAATAGGATTAAGATATCGAAATCAATCAGATTCCCAGTAGGATTAGGAGACCAAGTTAAATAAAATCCCAGCAAGAATAGGAAAACCAAACCAGTTAAACTAAAGGCAACCCACAGCTACAGACGTTCGCCAACGGACGATTAAGTAAAGGAGTTCAACCTGCTAGCCGTCACTCCCTCTTAAAGCGTGATCAGTAACGTGTTACAGCATCAATAAATATCTGCAGCTGGCGATCACATCTTCTCAGGTATTCTTCATTTAAAATTTATCTCTTTAATTTCAGCATTTAATATTTCCTAATTTATTACTCCATCATCGCTTTCGCCAGAGTACACTTGGACCAAATTGGGCCATTGATTTTGGGGACCAAAAGGAACCCAGAAAAAGCATGCACCAACACCCCCTCCTTGTTTAAGGATCTTTTGAAATTTCCAAGAGAAAAAACCCTTGAAAATTGTCTCCCCTTTGCCTAAACTTCCACCTTGCTTCCCAAGCTCCAAGCTTAGCTCATCTCATACCTTCACTCCCATACCATACCCTCTTAGCCATAACAAGTTAAGATCATATCATTACCCATCGTGCTATCGGAAGCTCCTTTGTGACGCATTCACACGAAGGTTCAACTACCGGTACTACAAGGGTCTGAGAGCTCCGACTCTCCCCTCTATTCCCCTACCTTCTTTCTTTGCTTTTCTTCTATCCTAGGATTTGGGCCGTTTTGTCATCAAAATTTTGGTGTTTGTGGAGAGCCCAATAAGATTGAAGTGCCGTCGGGTAGGAGGAAGTGCCGCTCACTTTTCTCTTTATATATATATAACTATATATATATATATATTTATATAAATCTTAACATAAACTCGGCCATAGTAGAGACCGCTTATGAGCGGGTCGATATGGTGCCTAACACCTTCCCGATTGATATCCGAAGCCCCTACCCAAGAGTCTTTGGCGTTGACTGGTAAATCGGAGTCATATTTTCGCACTTTGGTGCTTATATATCGATTTTAAGGTATTTCGGGACACCAAAAGCTCTGGGTGGCGACTCCATCTTTTCGAAGAGAGAAGGCATCGTCGTGATGAACCCTAAAAAAGTCCACGGTTGCACAGATGGCGACTTCACTGGGGATAGTTTTTAGAGCTTCTACTTGAAGTTGGACCCATGGTTGTCTTTTTTTAGGTTCTTTTGGTCTTTTTACTAACCTTGTTGTCTTTTTGTTGTATTTTACTTACCCCTACGATTCTGCATTTTTTTACTTATGCCTACGATTTCATCATTTTCCACCTTAGTCGTTTGGTGGGTTACTTGATAGCCTAGCTTTCGTTTCCGTCATTTTACCACTTTAGCCGTTTGGCGGGTTACTTGATAATTTAGCTTCTTTTTTCATCATTTTACCGCTTTAGCTGTTTGGCTGGCCTACTTGATGCATTTTACATTTCACGCTTAGTCGCTTGACTGGCCTCATCATTTTCTTATTTCTTGTCACATTACACCTCTGAACGCCAGTCTGTAGTGGTGGCACTAGACACCCATAGTCCGGTTGGAATGGTGGCAAAAGCCCCACTTTTGGACTTAAGAAAACTTCCCTTTAAAACTAAACCAAGAAGGGGCATAATTTAATCTATTTCAAGGGTAGCTTTTACAAAGGGTGAAAAAATTAGGCTATGATACACCCGTCCTGGTTCCAAGTAGAGTGGCAGCCCTAATGGTGATGATCTCGAAAGGAACCACCCCATCCAGTATCTGAGAAGGCATTCGTGTCGGAGGTATATCGGGTGGGTGACCAAACTGTTACAAAAGCTAACAACTTGGGGAGCACGTTAGTTGTATCGAATTGGCTTGTATCCTTTAGGCGCGTTAAGGAGAAACTCGATAAAGGTTGGAAAGAAAAGTCCTGGGAAGAATTGCCTCAAAAAGTTAAGTTTTAGACCAACTCAGGCCTACTATTGGAAAAAGAATTTCGTTTTTAGCCTTGTGTACATACTTTATACGCATATACAAAAATCCAAAAATTTTGTTCATGCGTGCATATTATGCACGCATAGCAAAAAACAACGAAAATTAATACATACGTGCGTACTATGCACACATAGCCTAATTTCTGGAGCAGTCCGTATTTGGGGTCTTTTTCACTGATCCTTGACCTCCCTGCTTGTGGGTTTTGATACTTTTGACGCTTCCTATATTACAAAGGTGCCCAAACTCCCTTGCCGGTCAAAAGAGGTTACCCTCTTATTGGCTCCTTCAAGGGATCGGGTCACCGCATGGAATTTCGTGCCTTTAAAGATCGAGAGATTTTCTCTTTGATTCTTATAAAGGGCATTCAGATCCCGCCGTAGGAAGTCTTACGGGTGTAAAAGCCACCCGAAAAGGGAGTTCTAAGGCCCTGAGAAGCACCACTTGGAGAGGAAAAAGAAAAGGAAAAGAAATTCAAGTAAGATCCACTTCAAAAATCAATATATATATATATATATATATATATATATATATATTCAAAAATCGATAAAAATCAAAAAATCAAAAAAAAAAAAAGAACTTGTGGTGTCGTAACTATGACATTGCCACACTCACCCTCATCCCATAGGGGATGGAAGAAGAAAGATTTCGGGCCATACCCGAGAAATCCATACCCTACCCGCCACCAAACCATCTCTTGGGTGGCCGATCCGACTGTCTTTGATCTGGATTTGTCCCCACCACATTCCCCACATCATTCCCACATAGAGGAGATCCCCATCTCCAACCCTCCACCCAATCCCGATTTGATGTCATGGGTCCATTTGGAGCACCCATTTTCCCCTCCACATCCACTCCAAATACACCATTCACTTATCCCCTTACCCTACAAACCCATCATCAAAGCTTCCCCCACATACAATGGTCTCACCAGCCACCTGTCCAGCCTGTTCAGAATCAGCAAGACCACCTCACCCTTCCTCTACCACTGTTCGATGCAGCTCATCAATATGAGGAGGATGAGGCCCGAAACAGCGAAGCCTATGTAGGGGCATTCACCAGTGTCAATCCCCCATCATCCATGCTCACCAACCAATAGGCTCTCCATAATGAAAGGAGGCAACCTAGTGGGGGACCAGCCCCAACATTTCCATCAAGAGAGTCTGAACTGCTGAAAGAACAAATGGATAAAATCCAGAAGTAGTTAATGAAGCTGGGAGGGACCGAGATCCATGCCACAGATTTCTCGGATCTGTGTCTCTTTGATGAGGTGCCTTTGCCACCTAAGTTCAAAGTGTCGTCATTTGACAAGTATAACGACACCGACAACCCCATTATACACCTCAAATCATACTGTGAGGGCATGTGCTAGTATGGTGGAGATGAACGACTCCTCATCAAAGTGTTCCAGAAAAGTCTCACAGGCCTAGCATTAAGATGGTTAACTTCTATTGAGTCGTCCATGATAAAAACTTGGAAATACCTCACTCACCTATTCCAAGAATAATACATCTACAACATTAATATCGAGCCGCGCAAATCTAATTTGGTTCGATTGAAACAAAAGCTTGCCGAGACATTTAATGAATACCTAGGAAGATGGAGGGCCCTAGTAACCCAATTGAGGAACCGCATATCGGATGATGAGCAAATCAAAATGATTTCGAAAACCACACTTCCAGTCATCTCGAACTTTTGGGTATACCAGTAGCAAACCAATTTTGTTGACCTGGTGAGGAATGCCAACCAATGCGAGGATGCAATAAGAGAAGGGTGCCTGAATAAAACAGTGACTAGTAAGGTCCGCAAATTCACAGAATAAAGAACAGAGAAGAGAATCGGGGCAGAAATTCAAGCAATAGTAACCTCACCACCCGTCTCAAACATAACACCATTTTGGTTCGCGGCTGCACCACCAACCACAGTACCAGCAAATCAGGTTCTAAGGTAGAACAATGCCTCATGGGAACAAATGACACCCGAGCAGAGAAGGGCCCGGTTTAACCGAGCTTTCACCCCTCTGGGGCAATCCTTGAATGCTCTGTTGCCCTTATTTATTGAAAAGGGCTTAATCACCCCACAGCTATCGCGACCTCCACCAAATATGATCCTAGGAAATTTTGACCCAAGTATGCACTGCAGTTTTCATTAGGAACCAGGGCATCCTACTAATTGGTTCTTTCCTCTGAAGCACGCCATTGAGGATCTAATAGAGGTGGGGAAAATCATCCCTCCAGCATCTCCCCAAGCAAACACTCATGCCAACATCCACCAAGCGCCATTACTGCCACATCTGCAAGGGGGAATAGGCCCAAGGGCCACCATCAACATGATGGAGTGGGATGCAAGAGAATTTGATCCGAGTATATTGCGTGAGGGGAATGCCCCGCGATGCCTAGACTATGGGACCCAGAGAGCAGGACGGCGGGGGTAGTCGAACCCCTTGTGCTAACTGATTATTTCCCAAGCCCAACACCACAAGTAGCACCTTTAGATTTAAGACTTTATTTTCTAACATCCGCACCCATAAACCACGTGCAAGCCAATTGGGTCCCACCACCACAATACTAGTCCTATCAAGTATTGACCCCCATCAACTACACAATATCCAATTTTGTCCCCACCACCAATCAATTACAGTTGGTCCAATATAGCCACACCACATTAGTTCATCCACCCCCATCACTAGTTAATCACAGGGTTCCCAACTTCACCACATCCCCCATATACCAACCACCATCAGCTCATGTCAACCAAGTTTGGCCAAGTTTCACCCCACCACAAATCCCATCAGCACCGGTGCCTTCACCTACCCCATTCCAAATCCCTGGGCAGACCTATAATCCCACCAGGTCTTGCTAAACTATGATTAAACTGATGCCAACATTGGCAGGACCAGTAGAATTCATGCGATCTGGCAAGATCTCCAAGCAACCAGAAGTGCTGGCACCAGCTCAACCGGAAGAGAGAAGGGAACCCATAGCAGTGCATCCTATGGAGAAAATGAGCAGAGGGAGTATGCATTGGAAACATAGCTAAGGAGAACGCCAACACATATCACCATCTAGGACCTACTGATGACGTCACCACCACACTTAAAAGCTCTAATGGTGGCCTTAAAAGCTGTGCATGTATTCGATAAAGTCTTCCCAGATGAAGTGGGGCAAATGATTGGCCAAGTGTTGGCCCCTAACGCTATTTCATTTTCCTATGCTGATCTCCCAGCAGAAGGCGGGAATCATTCTAAGTCCCTCAATATCACAGTTGAAACTAGGGACTTGGTGATACCACTAGTGCTAATCAATAATAGCTCGACGTTAAATGTGTGCCCGTTAAGAATGGTGACCGGATAGGAGTCGACCAGTCTATGTTCAGACCCACCAAGACAGGAGCTCGGGGGTTTGACAACACCAAAAGAGAGGTAATAAGAGAAGTCGACCTTGAGCTCACCATTGGGCCAATGACCTTCTCTATCCCTTTTCAGGTAATGGAAATCAAGCCCACTTCCAATCTACTACTAGGGCGCCCATGGTTACATGAAATTGGGTCGTACCCTCCACCTTGCATCAACAGCTTAAATTCATTTCAGAGGAGAAAGTCATCACCATTCTGGGAGAAGGACGAGAAGAAAGAGAGAGAATAGCCCATAACATCAAAAATCTCAAGGTGATAGACATGTCGCATACAATAACGGATACTGAATTTCATAGTTTTCAGTATGAGGCATCCACAATAGCACCAAAGCCCCCTGGAAAGGTTACCACAAAAACTGGTGGAGGAATGGTGGCTGCAGTAGCCATGCTCGAGAAATGGGGCTACCAGAAAGGGACAGGGTTAGGTCCCCGCTTACAAGGAAGAAGAGACCCCGTCAGAGTAAGAGGTGGACATTGAATCAAATTTGGCTTAGGCTACAAGCCAACAATGAAGAAATCTAAGAGCGCAAGGAAAAGGTCTGCGCCATTACCTTTGCCAAATATAAGGGATTGACTTAGAATATGAACCCCGATCGTGGCCTCACATCCGAAGCACGCTTGTGAGTGTAAGGGGTCATTAAGATTGATCAAAATGGGGCAACAGAGCTGACCCCACATAAGCAGGTGGCCATCCACGAGACCAACCCCAAAATCATCCCCCCAGAAATAGAAATAGACCTCGCCTCCCTATCCCTGTTTGAAGAAGAGGTACCTCAACTGGCACAATCACCTTCACTACCCTACCCCAAGCCATGCTAATAATTGATGACTAGGATCAAGCTGAACCCCTAGTAAGCATGATGGAGGTTGACCCTGGTAAAACATCTCACTCCACCTCCACAGTACATGGTAAGGGTGCGACACCTCAGGTGAGAAATTGGGCTTCAATGCCCCTAACTCTGGAAGCTTCTGGTGGCCTAAAATTTGGCACTAACTTTCCAAAAAAACAACCTATAAAAAGTGAGATTAACCCTTGGCAGACATTGCCATGCGTGTATAAAGACCCGCCTTGCTATTAAGCAGTGAAAAATACCATTTTTCACCTCCTAACCTGACCTTTGATGGACCTTTGAGCTAACTAATAATGTGTTTTGAGTGTATTTTGTAGATAAGCAATAAATTACAGTCTTAGTACAAACATCCACCTGAAATGGCCAAAGAAGCTGCTCATACATCTCAACATGTGCTCAGATAGCCTAAAGCCAGCCAAGCAGCCCACAGAGCCTTAGAAGTTCATGAGAATGTCTTGAGTCCAACTAGGTATGCTTAGAACCAAGAGCAACTGTAAGGAATGAAGATTAAACCCAGTAAGAGGCTGCTGCGGGTTGAACAAATGAAGAACAACAATACAGGATTGTATGCCAGCTGTGGAGACAAAGGGCACAACCTGTCGAGAGGATAAACTAACCTGGCAATAGGTTTGGATGCTTAAAATAAAGCTGTTGAGAGGTTGGAGGCACAATAGAAGATCCTGTCGAGAGTGTAACGGCCTGAAATTTCCAAGCTGAAAATACGTGGAAATTTCTGATCGCTAGATCACAATTCATAATCTAATTACAGAAATTCTTTAGTATCGATTAGAGAGCAACTATTATAAATAAATTGAATGCATAAATATCCATAACTAAATCAATTTGCATTAAAGTCCATAACGAAAGTGCAATATTTAAAAGTAAAACCACCGGTGACGACCGTTTGTCACACAAACAATGGCACATCATGTCCAAAATAATCTTAATTATCTCAAAAAGTTCATCTAATCTATACCAAGTCCAAGTCTCCATAAGTATCTAAGGATAAAACTCCTCAGGTGGAAGATCTGCTTCTTCTTCCGGTATAAAGTTGGGATTTTCTGAATCATGATCTGGAACCACTTCTGTACCTGTGACACATAGTGTCGGGGTGAGCTAACCAGCTAAGCTCAGTAGAAAAAGTTCAAGGCCAAATTACATCTTATCCGATCAATGCATAGTTCGATGACAAATTCAACGTAATTAATTGAGAAACATAGAATTTGGAAAATATCACAGGTTCAAAAGCACCTATTTTGAGTTCTAGTCCCATATGAGATTCGATAGTATCGTTTCTTAGGTTTTATGTGAGTATTCATTTAAGTCGTTTCATTATCAAATTTCAGATGCAGTCTTCTTAATTTATGATGACGAAAAATATAACTTAAATATCACTAGCGCAAATATAGCACTAGAGTCTCCAATTATCGATGGGAATCCCCTCCTAACCATCGTCGTTCAATGAACAATTTTCAAGTGCTCAAGCCCCTGCGTTGTGAGGGATGCTTGTGCGGTTCAATGGGCCGTCGAAACGGTTCAAAAGTGCCGAAGCACAGGATTCGGTTCAAATAAATTTCTTCAAATCACATGCAAAATTCTAATACATCGGTATAATGTTCATGGTTCATAAATAATTCTCATTCTAATCCAAATTCAAAATTTAAAGAGTTCGGTGTTCAAAATTTTCATGATTTAAAGTTCAAAAGGTCCCAATTATTCATGTGCAGTAAGATTCAAGTAACTTTCAGCATTTCAAAGAGGTTTGATATTCTGAATATTCAAATAGTGTCATATATTTAATGCTGCAAAATCCAATAAGTTTGAATCAATTTCAATATTCATAGATTCAGTTCAAATTTATCATTAAAGCCTATGATTCAAAGTTTAAAATATAATTGTGCATTGAAAATCCCCTACCTCGGGTCCTAATGGCGCAAGAAGAATCGAGACAAATATGTGTGATTTATCGACGATCGTGGCAACGTGAGTCGTCCTAAAATTTCACAATTATCCACCCAATTTCTTCTTTTCTAATACACAAATAATAGATATATCATAAAGAGAGTTTTGTGTATTGATCGCGAAAACAATATGAGGAAACATCGGGTGATTTACTTTTTGAATAAAAAAAAAACAAACTGATTGTGCGTGATCGCTTACTGTCGTCGCTTCAAATAAGAGAGATAGAGGGATCAATCTCCAAATAAGAGAAATAGAAAGATCGGTGGCTGGGCTGCTTGGGTCGTAGAACAAAAGGTTGCTCGGGTCGTAGAAAATAAACTAGAGACGATTTGAGGGATGCCCAAGAGAAAGTTCTTACATAATAGGGAAGGAGAGTGGACGTTCCACTAATTAAGTTAAGAGTCCAATAAGGACATTGCTACCGTTTGAAGAGAGGACGTGGGATTTGTGTGCATGAGTATTTTTTTTATATATTATCCTAGAGAGAGAGAGAGAGAGAGAGAGAGAGACGTCAGAGACAGGATGCTTGAGAGAGATTTTATATGCTTGAGATAGAGAAGCCGAGTGGAAAGTCTGCTGACAAAATCAAGAGTCCAAAAGTACATTATTGCCTTTTAAATTGAGAAAATCAAGAAGAAGTAAAAGACAAAAGTTCTAAATTATAATATTGAATTAAAAAGGAAGGAGAGTCTAAAATGACTTTGTTACCCTTTTTTAAAAGACTGAAGACTTGTATGCGTGGGTCTTTGGTAGCATTCTAGAGAGAGAGTGTGAAAGGGTGGGTACCATGGCTTTTGCGTGAAAATTAGGCATGTGGAGTCGTGCAAGGGGTCTCGTGGTAAATCCCCCCTTTTTTTTTTTTTTTTAAAAGGCTGCGTTTGGACTTTTTGGGGTTCTGGATATATATATATAGAGAGAGAGTTAGACTTAGAGAGAAAGTCTTTAAAGTGGTTGTGATTCGGTGGGATGAGAGAGTGTGAAAAGGAAGTAGCATGTTGGAAAAGTCAACAACAATAAATAAAAAGTAACACAATAAAAAAAAACAATAAACTAATATAGGCATAGGCAATCTAATCGTGGGATTCGGGTGCTATCTTTGGTACCCGAATCCAATTTAAATCTTTTTTTTTTCTTTCTTGTTTTTGTTTTATATGGTGTGAGTGTCAATAGGGTATGGAGCACCCATATGAAGTTTGGTGCTCCACCCAATCTAACACCATACTTTTGGAAGTTGGGTATTACAACGGATCAGTGCAAATTGGGATGGGTGCCCAAAACCAATCCGTCTTGGCACCCATATCTAATACCACACAAGCATATTGTTTCTTGTTTATTTAATTATTATTATTATTTTTTAAATTTGGGTTACGACCATATTTGGGTGCATTCGCCCAATTTAAATATGTGGGCTAGAGACCAGGTCACAAATGTCAAAAGTTTGACCAAAGTCAAATCGGTCAAAATAATTGTATAGTGCAATGCAACCTATTGACAACTAAGCTATGCACATTCTCATGAGGATTGAGCCAACCTATCGAGCACACAACTAAAGACCGTATAACAAGTTCATAGGTTGACTATAACCTATCGAGAGGATGAATGAAGAACTGGACAGAAGGTGAAGATGTAATCCAATCCTGTCGACCAGTTCATATGAACCTGTCAAGATGTACTCCAATCCTGTTGAGAAAGCTCCAAACCTATTGAGAGCTACTCCATCCGGTCGAAGTGAATGCTGAGAAGTCTCAAATCTTGTCGACTAGTCAACCAAACCTATCGAAAGCCAATTCAACTTTGAGAACCTCTCAATTAGAACTTCCTCAGTTCCTTTCATAATTAAGCTGCTTCACACACTAATGCTTTGTGCACATTCAATTTAAATCACATTGATGACCCTACAGTATTTTGGTATTTTAACGCATGGAAACCCTAACAGACTCGTTGCACTTGATCCCTCAATGCTGTAATTTGTATAGTTAATCTGCTGTTTTAACCATTTAATAATTGCAAGGTGAGAAATTATTAAATGTTCTGCTCACCTTGTAATTATTAAATGGTTAAAATAGTAGATTAACTACACAAATTACAACAATGAGGGATCAAGGGAAGTTGGCAAGAGAACCAAGGTCAAAAGAAGTTTTCCCTCTAATAGGTAAGGGTTTGTCCACAGGGAAATGTGATTTAAACTATGGTAAATCTCCAGATCTATAGCAGATCTGGCACTCTATCCTAATTTAAACTAGAATTAAAATAGGAAAGAGTAGAAGTCTTTAAGGTTTGTCACTTACTAAAAAATACATATATCAATTGCAAATGATACAGATTTGATCAAACACAGAGTTAAAGGAATATGGGGAAAAGATTAAAATCAAGAGATGAAGAATAACAGCTACGGATTTTGGTCTTTACTGAAAATTGTTTGGTTCAAAAGAAGTGCAGGGAACTGGTTTGTAGCAATCCTTCATTTGGCTACAAGCTCAGATGCAAGGTATAAGAATCCATTCTCAACCAGAGAATTGAAGCAATCCTAAGGCTATGATCTGTCCATTCGAATGGCCACAGATCATCTCAGAGATTGTTCCAATTCAGGGATCTTAATTAGAACATCTAAACCATTATAGATGCTGTGGATGCAAGGCTACAAGCTCAGGCATCCATAGGGATATTAGATCTAGGGAAATCAAATGGCAATAAAAAAATCTATGGATCTAAATTAGCTTTACATTTAATAATTACTGAATCAATACAACTTACACTCAATTGTTCTCAGATCTATAATCTGTGCAATACCTAATCCTCCTACAAAGCTCTAAACCTCTCAATTTACAGCTCTCAACCTCACCCTAACTACCAAAGAGGGTTAGCCAACCATAATTGGCTAAGAGGAGAAATGGGGGAAGAAGGAAGAGAGAGGGAATTTTTAGAGGGAAGATGGAGATCGGATTTGGATCTGGTTCTCCCAACTTTTGGATGATAGCTCTCTAATTTCTTCAAGCTTTTATACTCTTCTCTCTGTCTTCATATCTGTTTCAGCCAATCAGAGCTCAAGAGAATAATTCTATTATTTCCAGCTGCTTAAGTGGCTGATTTCTCTTGTAAAAGCTCTTCACTGATTGGTCCAAACTGGACAAGTGCACATGAAGTGGTTAGGGTTCCCATTCGTGCCCAGTTACATACCAAAAATACCCCAGGGGTTGCTAATGTGCTTTGGAATGTGTGCACAAAGCATTGGCGTGTGGTAGCTACTGTGAAAGGAACTGAGAAGTTCCTAATTCGAATATTTAGAGGTTCTGAGAACCTCTCGACAGGTTGAATTGGCTTTCGACAGGTTTGGTTGACTAGTCAACAAGATTGGAGACTTCTCATCATTCACTTCGACAGGATGGAGTAGCTCTGAATAGGTTTGGAGCTTTCGCAACGGGATTGGAGTACATCTCGACAGGTTCATATGAACTGGTTGATAGGATTAGAGTACATCTTCACCTTCTGTCTAGTTCTTCATTCATCCTCTCGATAAGTTATAGTCAACCTGTCGACTTTTATACGGTCTGTAGTTGAGTGCTCGACAAGTTGGCTCATTCCTCATGAGAATGAGCATAGCTTCAGGTAAGTTGTCGATAGGTAGCCTTACACTGTTCGATAGGTTCAGTTGAACCTCGCGATAAGTATCTGGAATCTCTCGACATCTTCTGCACCTCCAGGTATCCTCTCGACAGGATCCACAATTGTACCTCTAACCTCTCGATAGGTACTTAAACCTCACGAGATCTTCATATTTCCAACTCCGTTCCTCTCAACAGGGTGGCTTTTACTTCCAGAACCTCTCGACAGGTACTGGGAAGCTCTCGATAGGATCTTTTGCTGTGCCTCCAACCTCTCGACAACTTTATTTTAAGCATCCAAACCTATTGACAGGTTAGTTTATCCTCTCGACAGGCTGTGTCCTTTGTCTCCATAGCTGGCATACAATCCTGTGTTGCTGTTCTTCATTTGTTCAACACTCAGTAGCCTCTTGGTGGGTTTAATCTTCATTCCTTGCAATTTCTCTTGGTTCCAAGCATACCCAGTTGGGCTCAAGACATTCTCATGAACCTCTAAGGCTCTGTGGGTTGCTTGGCTGGCTTTGGGCTGTCTGAGCACATGTTGAGATGAATGAGTAGCTTCTTTGGCCATTTTAGGTGGATGCCTGCACTAAGACTATAATTAATTGCTTATCTATAAAATACACTCAAAACACATTATTAGTTAGCTCAAAGGTCCATCAAAGGTCAGGTTAGGAGGTGAAAAATGATATTTTTCACTGCTTAACACTTGCCAAGGGCTCATCTCCGAAGAAAAGAAAAATCCCAAAAAAATAGATAAAATACAAAATCCAAAAAATTATCTTTTAAGATTCCTGAGAAAATGAAAATTGATGCCTTAAATGAAGAACACACCCAATGTGAAATCGACCACTTTCCCATTGAAATACAAGCGGTAGGAGTCACGAATCTGGATGAGGACGTCCCAATTGAGGAGCTTCCCAATGAGCTCCTCAAGCAATATGTCGAATTTGAGAATGGCCCTACCCCAGTAATTGAAGAGACCGAAGACGTCAGTCTAGGTACCGAGGAGGATCCCAAAATCACTAAGATCAAAATATCATTATCTCCCGAGGAAAGAAAATGCATGATTGATTTCCTTCGGTCATACCAAGACGTCTTCACATGGTCATAGGAGGATATGCCTGGTTTGGACATCGATTTGGTCTAGCATAAGTTACCGCTATATCCAGATGCTAAGACTGTCAAGCAAAAGTTGAGACATCTCAGGCTAGAGTGGATGTTGAAAGTAAACGATGAGGTTATCAAGTAGTACAATGTTGGTTTCCTCATGGTCTCCAAATACCCGCAGTGGTTAGACAACATCATGCCATTGTCGAAGAAGGATGGAAAGGTTCGCATGTGGATAGACCTCAGGAATCTTAACAAAGCGAGCCCGAAAGACGACCTCCCTTTGCCACACATCGACATCTTAGTCGATAATACTGCTAGGCATGGGATGCTTTCATTCATGGATGGATTCTCTAGTTACAATCAAATCAAAAGGAAGAGGCGGACCGAGAAAAGACAACCTTCATCACTCCATGAGGAACTTTCTGCTATCGAGTCATGCCATTCAGATTGAAGAATGTTGGGGCAATATATCAAAAGGCGATGATTGCACTATTCCATGATATGATGCATTGAGAAATCGAGGATATGATAGCCAAGTCTCAGGAGAGAGGTGATCATCTGGTGAACCTCCAAATGCTATTTGAAAGATTGAGGAAGTACAGGCTACGTTTAACCCACAAAATATGCATTCAGCGCCATGTCAGGAAAGTTACTAGGTTTCTTTGTCAGTGGGAGAGGAATTGAGGTTGACCTAGTGAAAGTGAAAGCCATTGTAGAAATGCCTCCACCATCTACCGAGAAAGAGATCAGAGGCTTTTTAGGTAGAATACAGTATATTAGGTGATTCGTTGCACAATTCACTCCTATCTGCATGCCGATCTTCAAATTACTGTGAAAAGATTCCCCCGTTGAATGGAGCGATGATTGTGAAGCGGCATTCGATAAAATCAAAGGTTATCTCCTCAATCCTCCAATTTTGGGACCCCCAATACCCGAGAGGCCACTCCTAATGTATCTCTCAATGATGGAATTCTCGATGGGATGTGTCCTAGGCAGCACGACAAAACCAAAAGAAGAGAGCATGCCATCTACTATCTGAGCAAGAAGTTCATTGATTACGAGACACATTATTCTTATCTAGAGAAAGCATGCCTGACACTCGTATCTGCTACACAGAGGCTTTGTCACTACTTATTATCTCAGGAAGTTCTCCTCCTGGCATGAATGGATTCATTGAAGTACTTATATTTGAAAAGTCAGCTCTCACTTGCCGAATTGCATGCCAACAGCTGCTTCTATCAGAGTTTGACATTATGTATGTCACGCATAAATCAATCAAGGGGTAAGCACTCACTGATCATCTTGTTGAGAATCCCTTACCTGATTATGAATCCTTGAGAATCGAGTTCCCTAATGAGGACATCTTGTTCATGATAGAGGATGACACAGATGAGGCAGAAGAGTCCTGGGTAATGTACTTTGATGGGACATCAAACGCTGAAGGTCAAGGAGTTAGTGTTATTCTAATTTTGCTGAAAGGATCTCACATACCAGTCTCCATCAAGCTCAATTTTACCTGCACCAACAATATGGTAGAATATGAAGCCTGTGTAGCCGATTTACAAGTAGCTCTCGACCTGGATGTAACTCATCTCAGGGTGTTCAGCAACTCACAGCTCATCATATGCCAGACCAACGGAGATTAGAAAATAAAGGATGAGAAGTTAATCCCATACCATGAGCACCTCGAAAAACTTGATTGCATGCTTCGACGATGTTACTTTCTCCTATGTCCCGCAAACAAGAAATTGCTTTGTCGATGCATTAGCAACATTGGCACCAATGGTCGAAATTCCATATGACATCGAAATGAAGTCAATCATTGATCGGATAGAGGAATGAGTCAGCATTTTACCTCCAGATCGAGGGATTAGCAAAGTTAGATGATGAGCCTCCATGGTTCTCAGATATCAAGAATTTCCCCAAAACACGTACATTCCCTGGGGGCACATCCATGACAGACAGGTGAACCATCCAACATTTAGCGGTAAATTATGTCATCTATGGCGAGTGCCTCTACAAGCGATCATATAATAACATTTTACTTAGATGTCTAACTGAGAGCGAAGCAACAAACATCGTAAAGGAAATCCATGAGGGAGGAGTATGTGGGGCCCACAGCAATAGGCATATGCTCGCTAAAAAGATCCTACGACAAGGGTATTTTTGGACCACCATGGAAACTTAATGTTGCAAGCATGTTCAGAAGTGCTAGAAATGCCATAAACATTCTAGTCTGATACATGCTCCTGTTATAGATCCCACAACATGACAACTCCATAGCCATTCGTCACATGGGGCCTCGACGTCGTCGGAAAGGTCAATCCGAAAGCTTCAAATGGGCATAAGTTCATCGTGGTTGCTATCGAGTACTTCAACAAATGGGTAGAGGCAGCATCCTACACGAACATCATAGCCAGTCATGTCGAGAAATTTATCAAGAACAATATTGTTTATCGGTTGGGAATGCCCAAGGACATCATCACGGATAATGGCACTAACTTTACGAACAAGTGCATTAGGGCCTTATGTGAGCAGTACAAAATCGAACAACATTGCTCGTCACCATATAGGTCACAAACTAACAGAGCCATAGAAGCTGCTAATAAGAGAGTCATCTGCATCCTTGAGAAGATGGTCATCACATATAGAGATTGGAGTGAAATGTTACCCTTAGCACTATGGGTCTATTGAATGCCGATTCGTACCACTACAGGGGCAACACTGTTCTCCCTTGTGTATGGGATTGAGGCTGTGCTACCAGTTGAGGTTGAAGTACCCTCACTCTGTATCCTCATTGAGTCCAGTCTACCAGAACCTGAAAGAGAGAGATCCTGCTTTGAGAAACTGAACCAGATCAATGAGAAAGGCTCCAAGCCTTTTGTCATACCCAAGTCTATCAAGGGAAAATCGTATACGCTTACAACAAGCGCATTCACGCTTGAGATTTAAGGTAGGTGACATGGTACTCAAGAAAATCTTCCCGTCTCTCCACACTGACCCGTGAGAGATTGTGAAGGACCTTATGTCATTCGACAAGTCTCCCTGGATATGCGCTTCGTCTCACCACAATGGACAGAGATCACTTTCCTGAGCTAATCAACGTTGTATACATATGCCAATTCTACTCCTAGTCTCCCGCGGTAAGGTAAGTATTGATAAAAATGGTTACGAGACTACTTAAGGGACCCTTAAAAGAGGCCATCATTTGAAAGCCAAGTAGCCAAAAAGCATCTCTGAATGCTTACACCCATTGCTACCCAATTTGAGCCTCTAGCCTTTCTTTTGTGCCCCCTCACAGGAAAAGAAAAAATGTGTATATACAAAGTAAAAATCAGAAAAGAGAGAAATTCCCAAAGCAAAAGGCAAAGGAGTTATCATCAAAATCCAAAAAAAATAAAATTTGAAAAGCAAAGTCCCAAAAAGAGGATGTCTGAAAAAATAAAAAGAAAAAAAAATAGAAAAGAAAAGAGATAGAAAAATAATGGGGCATGTATAGTAAAAGCCCTCAAGGAAGAAGTGTATTATGGCAGCTGGAACTCAATCAAGAAAAATGATTCAATTTGCGAGTAGTCACAATATCGATTAAGTCAGCATAAGCCAAGCTGAGAGACAACAAAAGAGCTCCATCCAATAGGCTATGACAGAATCAACGTCCATGTCGTGGTCTTTGAATTTGAAAAAGAAAAAAAACTATACAAGCTGAAAGTAAAATGGATGTGGTGAAAACCCAAAAGGGCACTATGGATAAAAATATCAAGCTTGTGCGGACCAGGTAAAAACTCAAAAGGGCACCTGGGGTAAAAAGGTAAAAACCCATGGACATAGTGAAAATCCGAAAGGGCGCTGCGGGTAAAAAAGAGGGTGATAATAGGCATGATGAAAATCCATCTTTGGGCACTGTGAGTAAAAAAATATTTCAAAAGAAAAGAATAAAGCAGCCTCTCGAGTTGCTAAAATATTACATGTCAACGATGGCTGTGGACGGATTAGATGAAGCATCTCACCACTCACCTAAGATGTTCTGTCTATTCAAAATAAAAATGAAAGAAAGGAAATCATTTGAAAAAAAGAAAAAAAGATATTTGCGTGTTCATTCTACTTTTTGGCACTCACTAAGCACATGTGTGCTTCAATGTGATAAAATATAAATTTTTTTTTGGTAACGCAGCTGTGCTAAATTAATGTCCTAAATCTAAGGGTTGCCTTAGATATTTGGATCCTACTTCAAAGTAGGAGCGACAATGTCAATCTCAATCAAATAGTCAATATTTCGATCGATTTGATTCTACTGCTAAATGAGATTACATATCGAACAACTATGTTCAAACATGGATGCAGAAGGGATCTTTTCCCTTATTTATTCTTGGTCGCAGTCTTCAAAACCTACACGGTATCCCTATAAAGTGTATGCCATGTGTCTGATTATCCGTAGGATGGTCATTTGTTCCTGTAAATTATACCCAGGCGAGACTTGGGTCGAGACTTCCATCGCCTTGCTTTTATTACTCCTAATGGGTCCATGTTTTTACATAGTTGATCTGTTTGTAAGATCGTCATCAAAAGTGGCGCACATTCCCAGAAAGTGTTGTGACATCAATATTCGCTCCGCTTGGGTAGTTGCGCTAAATTAATTTCGGGGTTGATGAGTTCGCTCCAAAGCCTCTCGTGTAGGGGCACTCGTGACCAGTCAAAGTTGGGCAATCAATGCCTCATGAGATTGGGCACAGTCGGTTGGATCTTCGCGTCATTGCTTTATGCCAATCCTAAAAAGTATGGGTTGATCACCGTCCCGCTTGCAGGGCTGCCATGTTCAAAATGGAACTCGAGCATCATGCATCATCAATCACATCAACACGATTTTTCCTAGTAATGTCGCTAAGCTCTTGGTGACCGGTAGTCTCGAGGAACAGACATTTTCCCATCATACTGGGCTTCCGCTACTCTCCATTTGAGGAATAGACATTTTCCCAACATACTGGGCTTCCACTACTCTCCGTTTTCTTTTTTTGTTTGATGTTTGTTTTGAACCTGACGGATCCAAGAGCGTTTGCCTTGAGCCTCTTTGGATGTATTTTTTTTTGGCATGGGATCATTAGTGATCAAATACCAAAGTGGGGTATCTGTAGACAACCAAATTTGGCCCAAAGCATGATCGACATACACGTCGAATAAAGGTGTACACCCGAACTTCCGAGAGCACTTCCCAAACCCTTACGAGACATCCCCAAACCCTTAGGAGCCATCCCAAACCCTTAGAAAGCCCAACCAAGCCCACAGAGCCCAACTTGAGCCCATAAAAATAGTAGATGGAAAAAGGAGTACCAAAGTTTATACAGACATCTTCTGGAGTTTAAGCCCATACCATTGGAAAGGGGAGATCCCCAGCTTTCCAACGAGCAAAGAGCCACCTGATTCCTAGTTTAACATAAAAAGAAATGGCAATTTGAAGAAGGGTGTAAAATGTAGGAAATTACACATGCGTGCATGGTATGCACACGTGCAATTTTCCACAAAATTTACACATGCGTGCATAGTATGCACGCATGGCCATTTTGGTTTTTGCTATAGAACCTGCCATCACAGGGGCCAACTTCTCTGGTTCTGAAAACCAGAAAATGTACATGCATGCATAGTATGCACGCATGCACATTTCCTTGATTTTCATGGAAAATGGTAGATTTTCAACTTTGGGGTTTGACTTGTGGACCATCCCAAAGTTTGATGTATGTTTCTTCAGGACCATAGTGCCCTTACTAGCTTAAGTTATAACCCTTAGATTAGAGATTACCTAATTGCTAACCCACTTAGCCCTTAAGTATCCCTCTAATTCATCGCAAGTCTATCAATAGAGACCCCCCTCCTTGTTTAAGGATCTTTTGAAATTTTTAAGAGAAGAAACCCTTGCAAATTGTCTCCCCATTGCCTAAACTTCAACCTTGCCTTCCAAGCTCCAAGCTTAGCTCATCTCATACCTTCACTCCCATCCCATACCCTCTTAGCCATAGGAAGTTAAGATCATATCATCACCCATCGTGCTTTCGAAAGCTCTTTTGTGACGTATTCACACGAAGGTTCAACCGCCAGTGCTACAAGGGCCCGAGAGCACCGGCTCTCCACTCTATTCCTCTACCTTCTTCTTTGATTTTCTTCTATCCTAGGATTTGAGCTTTTATGCCGTCGAAATTTTGGTGTTTGCGGAGAGCCCAATCGGATCGAAGTGCCTTTGGGCAAGAGGACGTGCCGCTTACTTTTCTCTTATATATATATAAATCTTAACATAGGCTTGGCCATAGTAGAGACCGCTTACGAGTGGGTCGATCGGGTGCCTAACACCTTCCTGATTGATAACGAAGCCCCTACCGAAGAGCCTTTGGCGTTGACCGATAAATTGGAGTCATATTTTTATACTTCGGTGCTTATATATCAATTTTGAGGTATCCCAGGACACTAAAAGCTCCGGGTGGCGACTCCATCATTCCCAAGAGAGAGCACTTCATCACAACGGACCCCAAAAAGTCCACGGTTGCACATATATCAAGTGCATAGAAGTTGTGGGGATGGCACGAAGGATAGCGGTCGAACATTCAAAGTTCGTTTTGAATGTGGAGATGCCACTGCCACTTGTGATTGCAAGCACTTCCATATAGTCATCCATGTTTACTTTAAGAAAGAGGTAGACCAAATTCTTTCTAAGTATATTCTATATCGATGGATGAAAGATGATAAATATAGTACTATATGTTTGGTGGTCATTGAGAAAGAAGATTCCAATTTTGTATCTACAATGAAAATATGGGAGGTCAGAGAAGCCGGATTGAAGTTAATTCAGTTGAGGATATAATTGAATCACTTGGTGGATTACACGTTGGAAGGGGTGATGAAACTATTAGAAGGCATAGAGATCATTAGAACGGAAGAGGACAATGAAAGACACACTAGCATCGTGTCCTCTTCGGGCGGCTCCTCCCTAGGATAGCGAAGGAATTTCATTGCAAGAGCATGCCAACATTACAGTGCGTGATCCAATACGATGTGCCACCAAAGCTAGGCCAAGTAACAATGATAGAATGAAATCTAGAATAGAGGTTGGTTTTGAACAATGAAACAAGAAGAGACGCCATTGTAAGGGGTGTGGTGACTAGGGTCATAAAATCACAACTTGCCCACTAAAGAGGGTCAAGATGACGGTTGCTACCGCTGGACAGAGCCAAACGAAATAAGGGATGATGGAAAGTGCGGTATCACAAATTCACAGTGAATCAATTTTATGAATAGTGCAATCCCTTTGTGTAGGATGCGGAGGTGCTTCACATTCGAAGCATGGTCGCTTCGTTTCGAAAGCGTGGGTGCATCGCATTGGTGCTTCTTTTTTGATGTGCAGACGCTTCTTTATGGAGACTCTGTGACTATTTTACCATAGCTATATTTTGAATCAAGTGGAGAGCCTATGGAAATCTTTTGATTTTTTGAATTTACTTTATTATTATTTTTTAATATTTCAAAAGCGACGACGCCTCATACGAGAAGCGACGACGCTTCAGGAAGGAAGCGACGATGCTAGAAAAATGAAGCACGGTCGCTTCATTTTTTATGACCTGTACGCTACGCGTTTTATAGCTACGACGACCTGTACGCTACGCGCTGATGCCTCACTTAGGAAGCGACATCGCTTCCATTTGTTCTCCATTTTTTATCCTCTGGGTTGACTGTGGCTGCTCTTTTACACGGAAGTGATGACATTTTTGTTTTGGGGTGACGAAGCTTTTTTGCGAAGTGAAGCTCCTACGTGTATGAAGCCTCAGCTAGCCTTAATATTCATGCTGCTTGGTCGAAGCTTTGACCTTAATATTCAGGGTGTTGTTGCTTCATTGACTATGTCAATTTTTCGTGAACACACTTTGGTGGATTGACATTTTCATATACTCATGGAGCTTCATTTGTATTAATCAGAATAAAAACAAACCTTAAAAATCTATTATGGTGCCGAGCGCACTGGACATAAGATCTGCAAAGAAGTCGATAACCTCCCCCAAACTTGGGAGAAATCATGTCCGGCATAGCTACACAGAAATTGCACTAAGAAGAAAAATAAGAACATAAAAGAAATTTTCTTTTTGTGTTATACACAAAAAGAAAATTTCTATTAATATTGAAATAAATATTTATAGAGATTAACCAATAAACTGATTACATAAAAGATAAACCTAGGAAAAATCTATACAAGGATTGACATGGACACCGATAGCGACCACCGAGATTCTAAAGTTTGCGATGGAGATTGGTCTCGGGGTCTTCAAATTTTTGCTCCATCAAGAGGTGGCTCTCTCTTGCTAGGATCACACCCCCTGTCTTCCAAATATCCCTAACTTCCCTCAGCGAAGAGAATGCAATGCAGTTAGGAAGAAATTGAGCAATGGAGAGGGGTGGCATGGAAATTTCCAACCCACCATCCTCATAGAGGAACTCGCTCTGAGGGGGGGATTTGATGGTGAGATTGTTAAGAAGTGGGGGAATGTGAGCAGTTGAAAAAATGGTCCATTTGGGATGAGGTTTATGGCAACAGGGGGGTCTCAGTAGATGATTTAGAATCTGAAATGGGTCGCTGGCGTTTCAACTTTTCTAATATGTTTATTACAGCCAGAAGTTTGGCCCTTTGCTTTTCAATGATTCAATCAAGTCTTCTATTGAGCTCATCATGGTTTGGTTCTTCCACCATGGGGTTGAGGTTAGGGTTAGGAGATGTAGAAAGGAGATGGGTTTGGAATGAGAAGAGTTTGTGACAGGACGTGGCTTTATAGGAGAAAAGGCTAGGGTTTGAAACGCCACTTCAAAATGTGTAGGCATTTAAGCTTGGGCCTGTGGCAGGTGGTGGTCATGAATGTGATGAGTATTGTATGAACTTCTTTCAAATTACGATAAGAAGTGCATCGCTGTTTGATGTTACCCATGACGCTTGTTGTTAGAAGCGTCAACGCTTCAGTAAGACGATTGTCGAAGCGTCATCACTTCTAAGTTGACGTGTCATTGCTTCTAAGTTAAAGCGCCATCACTTCTAAGTTGATGTATCATCACTTTTAAGTTAAAGCATCATCACTTATTACAGTAAAAAAAAGTACAATTGCTTCGTGTAGGAATCATAGGCATCTCTCATTCAACCTGACACCATTGACTATGTAATTTTTTCGTAAACGCACTCCTGTGGATTGACGTTTTTATATACTCATGGAGCTTCATTTTTATTACTCAGAACTATTTATCAAGTAAAAAGAATTTAATAATCATGTAAAAAGATTTCATTCATAAATCAAAATTATTTATGTACATCAAAATTATTTCTTTATATCATCTTTCTTTATATTGTCTTTCTTTACACTGTCTTCCTATACACTATCTTTCTTTATCGTAAATGGGTCTGATGAAATTGAACATGATTCTAATGTATTGAACGATCTAGCGAACCCTGATTCATCCCTTGATGAGGTCATCACAAGGATCCATAGGAGCAAGAATTACACTGTCGATAAAATACCACAAAAGATATGCTGAGACAGTGGAGATGAGAAGGTTGAGGCCGAGGCAGAAGAAGGAAAGAGAATGAAGGGAGGAGGAATGAGGAAGGGGATATGGTGGATGAGTGGATACATTGATGGCGGTGGTTGGTTGGGGGAGGATGCAACATTTTATGGAAATACTGGAGGTGGTGGCGGGGATGGGTCGAGGGTCGATGAGGTGGTGGCGCATGCGATGGGGGAGGCGGTGGAGGAGGTGGAAGTGGAGGAGGTAGCGATAGAGGTAGAGATGGAAATGGTGGCGGAAATGGAGGTAGAGGTGTAGGCGGATGTGGGGAGTTTGTTATGTTGGCGGTGGTGGTTGAAGAACTTGAGTTGGAGATGGTAGTGGTGATTGTGACTGGGGTGGAAGAGGAAGAAGTGGAGGCGGAAGAAGAATCGGTTGCGGAGCTGGGAGAAGAAGCACCGGCTTCGGAGCCGGGAGAAGAAAGGGCCCTGTGTCTTCCACCACCGATAATATAATGGGAAGGTCATCATCATTCGGAATGACGATAACTTCTTCAGGGGAGGGGAAATAACATGCTCGTTATCGGGGACGACAACCAGCTGATTGTCGTCGGGGATGTCGATAACCGAACCATCTTAGGAACTGATAAAACATTGGCGCATTAGCCGGTGGCTCTTTCTCAAACCATTACGATACATTTCAGTCAACATTGAGGAAGATGAAAAAAAAGGAGAAACAGATGATGAAAAAAACTGAGCGCTATTGATGCCCTTTAAATAGCAATTTCTCATGCAACTTCATGAAATAGACTGTCATTATGGTGCACTGCCGCCAAAGTGTATTTGTAAATCTTTGCGTTTCATGTTTATTACATCAGCCCTCCGTATTCCACCAACTTCTCTCGAGTTATGATAAGAATGTGCTGCTATTTGATGTTACCCATGGTGCTTATTATTAGAAGCGTAAGTGCTTCAAAATGACGTTTCTAGAAGTGTCCTCGCTTCTAAATTGAAGCGTCATCTCCTCTAAATAAATTTTAGCGTCATCGCTTCTAAATTGAAACATCATTGTCTCTAAATTGTAGCATCATCACTTCTAATATGAAGTGTCTACGCTTCAATTAAGGGTGATGACGCTTCTTGATGGTAATCGGCGTTTCATTTATTATAAATTTCAAGGAGTTTGAAATTATGGATTGTGTTGTCTTTTCGCACGGTCTTTTCCAACATTAAATTTTGCAACAGCTATTCGTATTCTAATAAAAATGCCTTATTTTCTCAAAAAAAAAAAAAAAAAAAACCTTTTAGCCTTTCGTCAGTTTAATCTTTTGATCATATCTTTCTTTTGCCTTCTGTCCCTAAATCAAACCCCCTTTACCATGGCAGAACAATCCAACTTTGAGATTAGCCAAGCCTTCAGATTCCTCAATCGTATCATTGAAAGGGAGAAGCGGTTATGGAGCAACAACTTGCACTTCTGGAATAGACGAAGACACTATTTCAAAGGGCGATGGACGTGATTCAAGCGGAGATGGCCGCGATTGAAGATATTTCGGCCAAGTTTGAGGGGCGGGTGTGCAAACTACAACATAGTCCGAAGGGGGAGTCGTCTACCCCAAATTGATGGCTCCACACCCTCACCTAACTCTCCAAAAATCGATGGCATCTCAGGCGGCTATGCTGATGTCTGTTTGTAGATTTTTCCTAGGTTTTCTTTTCTTTCTTGTACATAGTGTTATTTTTGTAAGTATTCAGTAAGTGTTATATGAAGATAATATCTTTCATTTAAATTCTTGAAGAGGGAGAACATTGAACAACTTTTCTAGTTTCTTGAAGAGGGAGAAGAATCTCTGCTTTTCTCATTCTTGTCGGAGATGCATGTCGGTTGTTGTTATATGCGACAGTGCCTCAGCTAGCCCTAATATTCATGTCACTTGGTCGAAGCGTTTTCCCTTTGGGTTCAAGGCACTAGCACTACATGATGCGTCTCATGTATCTTATTGTTTGAAGCGGCAATGCCTCAGCTAGCCCTAATATTCATGGCGCTATCACTTCATGATGTGTCGCTGTCTCTTATTGTTTGAAGCGTCTGTGCTATTTACTGAAAAGTACCACTTTTCACCTCTTAACCTAGCCTTTACTACACCTTGGAGCCATTTAATAATCTACTGTTTAGTATGTTTTGTAGTTAGCAATAACAGTTGCAACTTAGTAAAAGTCCAAGCTTTTGAAGCCAAAAAGAGAGAGTTTTAATGCTAAGATGTGGAGCTGAGGCAAGAACAGAAAATATACCTTTGTGGCACACACCATGGTGACCATATTGCATGCCAAGGTGGACCCTAGAAGTATAGAATAGGAATGGTTGGTGGATCCAAGTGTTGGAAGCTGTTGCAGCAGAAGGAGCACAAAAACATAACATAGATAAATGCCTCGCACAGTTGGCACAAGGTTCATAGGGCTATAATATATTCACAATCGCGAAGAACTCGCGCAACTCAGTGAAAGAATGGCCTCAGAGAACTACTTCGCATAGCAATCGCGCGCTTCATTTTCTCTCCACACTCCAAATCCCCGCAAAGCACTCGCGCACTAGAAGCTTCAGAAATCCTACTCGCGAAGTTCTCACAGGGATCAAAGTTTCAGAATAGCCGTGCTCGTAGTCCCACGAGACCAATTTATAAAGAAGACTCTAGCAAACTCGCACAGCTCTTGTGTAGCTCAAGAGGAGAGAGAGCTCCAGAAATCACTCGTGTAGCTCTCATGTGCGTCAAAGCCCTAACCTCCACTATGCAAGCTGTGCTACTCACTACACTGGGATTCTCGCGAGGTGCAAGCCCATCCACGCGCTACCCTCGTGATGGGAATCACCTGAAGCTCTATTGCACGAGCCAAGACAATTCACTTCAAATCCATCCTTGCGAGCACTCTTCTACAGCTACTTCAATCGTGCAACGTGCCTCGTGAGAAGTAAATAAAGTAGCCCTAGCCTCGCAAAGCACAGGCTCCTGCTTTCTAATTCTATACTTAGGGACCTTTTAGGGATTTCCCCAAGTCTAGGGCACACATCCTGAGGCTCTGATTTCTATGCACACATCCCGAGGCATCCAAGGGTTGTAACCAAGCCACGCCTGCCATAAAATTAAGGTTTAATCTTCTATTGGCCAAGGCATTAAGCACTGAGTATAAAAACTATAACTTAGCTAATTTTCCCATCTTTCCTTCAACCTCAGTCTGCTATGAGCTCTAGCAGATTAGGGTTAGGGTTAGATTATCATCTTTTTCCTTTTTTCTTCTTCCTTAGCCAAGCACTTACTGGCTATGATCTTTGTAAGCAATTAGGCGAAGTTTAATTTAATTTTTGTAATGGGTTTCGTACACTTTAGGATTTGTTGAGGGCTGTTCTGCACAAGGCTGCTGCCTTGAGAAATTTTATTGTAAGTATTATTTAATTAATGAAATTTGTGTTTTAATGCTTATTCAATTTGCTATTTTCCTATCTATCCATAGTATTCTTTGATCTATGCCATGGACTTAGGATTGTACTGATTTGAAGCTCCCATGGAAGCTTGAGCTTATATCCTTGGGACCATGGTGGTAGCAACAATTATCTTGTTCTATCTCAGACCTCTATGACTTAGATAGCCTATGACCATTTGAGTAGCTAGACTATAGCCCTAGGGTGATTCTAAGCCATAGATCTGAGATGGATTTTTATCCTCTACACTTGAGCTTGTAGCCTTGTGAGAGGTTGTAGCAGGAGCAAGCTCCCCTTTGTTTTACATGACCACCATCAGATGTTAGATTTGATTTCTCTATAGAGATTGCAGACTTGTCAGCTGAGTCATTGCAAGCCTTTTGTAGCAATGACCAGCTGCATTTAAGTCCCCTAATAACTTTTGAACAACTGTGGTTTTCACTGGTTTTTCAAGAGCTATTTGCTCCTATGGATGCCTGAGCTTGTAGCCTGGCAAATGGTGTCTGCAATGATTTTTATGTTCTAATTTGATTCATTGGTTGGAGGATATCTATTGGATAAGCTGTGACCATTTAAGTGGACAGGTTATAACCTTAAGATCAGTCCATTCCCTTAGATCAGATTAGTTTTCTGATTTAACTCATGCAGTTTGATCCTCTCTATTGGATAGTTTGTGACCATTGAAGTAGACATGATATAGCCTTAAGAGACCAGGTTGAACCATAGGAGTTGATTTAAATCCTTTCTCCTTGCAGATGTGCTTGTAGCCATCCGAAGAATTGCTGTAGAGACAACCCTAAATCTGAGTTGCATAACTGAAATAACCTTAGCTTAGTTGTCTACTTTCCATCAATTTTTATATTTATTTTAACACACACCATCGTCACCTTGCTCATAAACCATTTCTTTAGGATAGGATTGCACTTTCTTTCTCTTCTTTTAGTGTTAGTTTAGTGTAGTTGTGACACCCAACTCCCTTTCCCTAAGATTGCCAGATCTGTAGCAAGATCTGGAGGCCTACTAATATAACCATTTTTAGGTCCTAGATCAATTTCTCTATGGGACAAACTCTTACTTACTCAATACTTGCTACAACAACCTTGTATCTTGCAGGCTGTGTATATTTTAGACTTGTTATTTTGCCCATTTCCATCTCTTCACCCTTGATTTGTTTTCTCCACTATTTTCTAATAAAATAGCAGCAAGCATCTTAAAATAAATCCAACAAGTGCCTTAACTATCCCTGTGCTAGCCCTAATATTCAGACCTGTCATCACTTCTAGTTTGAAGCATTGTCGTTCATTACAAATTTTGAGATGTTTGAAATATTGAGTGTGCTATCTTTTCAAGCAGTCTTTTTGAACATTACAGAAGCAGCGGCCATTCGTATTCCAATAAAAAAGTAGTTTTACCTTCCGTCATTTAATTATCACTCTATATCCTTTCTTTTGTCAACCATCTCCAAAACCCCTTTCTCTAAACCCTAAACCCTAAACCATGGTGGAACAATCCAACTGGTCAGAGATAAGTAAAACCATTGATCGTCTTATCGAAAGGGAGAAGTATAAGATTTTAATTTTTATGGCCAAGAAGGAGAGGTTGATTCAAAGGCAGAAGGTCAAGCTTCAAGCTCTTTTGACCTAGAAGGAGAGGCAGTTATGCCAGCAACAACGCATTTTGGATGACACTGAGTAGACTACCACAACCCCCCTAGCCTTACACCACATTCTAACTCTCTACCCTCTTCCCCATCTTCACCTACCCCTACCCTCTCGATCTCCACTTCCTCTACGAAGACGGCAAGTTGATGACATCCCGGAGTCTGGATGAGGCTCTCTTTTTGGTAGAATAAATTTTAAAGACGATGCACAACTTTTTTCATTTATCTGTCTAGTTTTATCTTAGGTCTTCTTTTCCTTCTTGTACAGTGTATTTTTGTAATTTGTCTCAGTTTATATGAATACGATCTCTTTCGTTTAATTTCACGAAGAGGGAGAAATAGCACATATTTTCTCGTTTATATGAATACAAACTCAACTTTCCTCATTAGTAGCACTAGCGCTTCCATTAGACTACTTGTGTTCATGTTGAATGGGAAGACAAAATAAGAATAAGATAAAATAAAAGTTTTCCCACCAGTTACATATGAGGGGCACTGGCACATCGTCGTGGAGGTGCCGACACACCTACAAAAAGTGTCAGCGCTTCGAAATGTCAGATTAACAATATATCCTGTGGTTAAATCCCGTGTAATATGATCAATTTATATTATATATCTATCCTTATGTACATTGTATGAATTCAGTGCATGCTATGTATATCAACAAATGTGAAAGTACATTTATGTATAACAAAAAATTTATATAAGCATTTCCACATCATCGCTGGCATCCCAATTCTCTTCCTCGTGCGTACTGATGGCATGCCCAATCTCGACCCTGAAAATTCTGATGTCTGCCTGCTTGAATTATGGCTGGAGTTTCTTGCTTAAATAATCTATGTATTTCATCACAAAAACCCCGTAGTCATAATCAATATCTTGGCACGGCGCATCGGCACCGTGACTGTCCCAAAGATATTTGTCAAAAATGGAAGCACCGATGCCGTGCATATGAAACAGAGATGGGAGGTAATACGCCTATCAATATAAGTTACACATGCATTTAGAAAATAGAGGGGAGCACTGATGCCTTGATCTCAAAGCGCTGATGCCCCATTGTCAAAGCATAGACGCCTCGATCTCAAAGCGTTGACGCCCCATTGTCAAAGTATTGATACCCCATTGTCAAAGTGCAGGCACCCAAATCTCAAAGCGCTAATGTCCCATTGTCAAAGTGGTGATGCCCCATTGTCAAAGCGGTGACTCCCAATTAACAAAGCGGTGATGCCCCATATTAAATGCATCAATGCTTCCGCTAAGAGGCATAAGTGATTTTAATGTTACTTTTGACAATATTCGAGCTTAGCTGACTAGTGTCCTTATTGCCTCATTAAATTTGGTTTCCGTAGAACGATCTGGGAGGTGGTCAAGGATAATAATTTTATAAGCTGAGGGGATTTCCATAGCAACCGCCCAGTGTTGTGGGGCATTGATGTGAATCAGAATAAAAATTTCTTCACACTCCATTGGGAGGTTTATTTATGATGAAACGCTACAACAACTTCATGTTATGTTGCACCAAAAAGTGGTCGAGGTAGTTTATGCTCCATCCCACAATGCCGGGGAGCGCTTATTTTGCATTCTGTTTAATGTCCTTCTCAAAATCTCTAAAATCTATGCTCATGCATTTGAGTCCAATGACAGCCATCCAAAAAGTCTTCCTCTTCTTCTTAATGTCCTCCCGCTTGTCCATGACCATAAAGTACACGATCATTATTTGCATACAAAAGTGTAAATATCAATATGAAATTAAGGAAGCGACAGGGTTGAATAAGGATTAATACTTACTAGGTCATCTATTTTATGTTTGGATCGTAGGTAGCGCATAAACTCGATGGTAATATGCCAGGACCCAACGATCGAGATGACAGTCCTATGTTCAAATTATGACATAAGTGGATCAGTTGCTAGCGCTTCAAAGTAGATGCGCCAGCGCTTTGTAGACAAAGTGCTGACTCTCTCACCTAAAGGCGACGATACTTCGACAACGATGCGTTGAAACTTCGAAAGGCATGTTAAAAGTTATATGGAGAGAATATGCTTACTTGTTCTCTCTGTTGGGCTTTTCTCAAATAGCATTCATATAGGACTGAGGTGATGCATCACTGGCCGGGGCCCCCATTGCTTTGGCCTTCTTTTTACGGGGTTGGGAGACCAGCTCTCCCTTTCTTTTAGAGAGAGCTTATGAGGGAGAAATCATGAAGCCTTTAGCTCGGTTCCTCTCACTTCTCCTGAAGAGGACTGGGACTTCGTTGTCCTCTTCTTCTTCTTGCATAGAAGACCTCTTCTCGGTGCATGATTGCGTAAGGGGCATCTCAGGACCTTCATTATGAGACATAGTAGGTGGTGCAGGTGGTGGAGGCAGAGAGTGTGGCCTGGGATGAGATTTCTCCTTTGTAGGAGGTTAGGTTTTGGATGTAGGTTGGATTGTGGCTGTGGTTGTGGTTGTGGGGGGGGGGCTGGGGCTGTGGTTATGGTAGGGGCTGGGGCTCTGTTTGTGGTTGTGGTTGGGATTGGGGTTATGGTTGGGGCTGGGGTTATGGTTGGGGCAGGGGTTGTGGTTGTGGTTAGGGCTGGGGCTGGGGATGTGGTTGTGGTTGGGGCTCATGGCAATTGCTTCCCTTCGAGCAGGCGATGCACATCGCCCCTGGTTCGGGCCAAGGAAGACCTTTGTTGTTGGGGGGCAAATGTTTGATAATCCCTAGCACACCCCAACGGACATCCCACCATACTACGGGCTTGCAATATGAGAAGAATATAAGTTAATGTTTCATCAATAATTAATATGTAGAAGTGTTCACGCTTCATATCTGAAGCATCAACACATCATAGTCAATGTGTCGTTGCCTCATAGAGATGCGTTGTTGCTTCATGCATGTAGAAGCACCAACGCCTCGTGTAGAAGCGTCAGAGCCTGTTATGGAGGCGTCAGCGCTTCATATATGAAGCATTACTACATCATGTGAAGGCATTGGTGATTCACATCTGAAGCCTCAATGCTTCATTGTAGGATTTTCTCAAGTTCAATATTTCTCCAACATAGTTTAGAAGCATACGTCAGATAATTTTCTAAAATTCTCCTTCATAGATGCCTGTTCATTCTGGAAGAGGGCGAACTGATTCTTAATACAACCCTAATCCTTCAAGTTCATGGCGATCTCACCCTTCAGTTGCTGGGTCTCCTATTCTAGCTCGAGAACCTTTACAGTGAGGTCGTCGAAGCCTTTGCTTTTCTGTTTGGTTGACCTCTCACAGTCTGTAATTCTTGAATCGACAGATTGCTTCCATTTTTCATCAACCCATTGTTTCACGGACTTACGGGCTTTGGGTTCTTCTTCTTCTTCCTCTTATTCTTCTTTTTCTTCTTCTTCTTCTTCTTCCTCCTCTGCCCCTTCCTCGTCCGACATGCTAATAACGTCAATTTCCATTTTTTTCCTCTACATAGTAATGGGAGGGACCGATTGCCCTTCACCCGCTTTCGCAGGTCTCTGTCTTGTTCTCAATACGGCTTATACCACAGGCAGGGTCCTCTCATAGAGTGTGGCCTCCAGTTCTCAGACACAGATGACCTACAAGATGATAGATATTCCACATTATTTTTGACTGATAAAGAATTTGGAAAATCGTGACCGCTTCCTTAAGTAGCAATTGTGCTCATGTTATAGGCGTCATCGCTTCATTTCGAAGCGATTACGCTTGTGTTAGAGGCGCCATCGCATCATTTAGAAGCAGTTGTGCTTCTACATTATAGCGATAACACCTATACTTGGATGTGATATCACCTCGTCTCTAGTTTACCTTATGCTCAAAGCCCCAATGTATAAATGCCTCATGTTGTCATTTGCTTCCCATTTCAGCAGCCTTAGGAAGCGAACATTGTCAGCAACCTTGGGTGGGGAGCACCTGTCGTTAATCTCGTACACCTAGATTTGAGAAATATTTTTTGATGACTTTCATAATCATCACTGCTTCGTAGAAAATAAAACAGGACATTCTGGGAGACGACATTAGCTGTAGGAAAATAGTGCAGCCGTAAATATTATAATCCTATGCTGCCTTTGCTTTCTTAGTTATACCCCTCATCCTCTTCGCTTTGTCCACCAACACTAGAAGGTGATTGTATGCGAAATGCCCCATAGATATTCTTTGAAATTGGGGAAATTATCAACGAGGTCGAGGTGGGGGTTCTCGAGGATGTATTTTATGTTTGGGAAGAGGACGGTGGCGAGGATGAATAACAGACAGAGTTTTAGAAAGTCCTCGTCAGCATCCTGGTTGAGTCTCTTCATGGCATCAAAGATGTGTCCCCTATTTACATCTTTGAGACCCTTGAAAATCCTTTATCTAATGGTCTGTTCTTTAGGAATCTCCACCTTCTGAGGGTAACGAGGGGGGTCGGTCATTCTAAGACCAGTTATCAAGGTAAAATCAAAGGGCCGAAATCTGATAATACTAAACTTGCTAGTCCCAAAATTCCAAACATTGCCATGGCCCCAGAACTTGATGATTGCATCCAGGAAGCCGTTGATGCTTATCACGCCCTTTGGAGCAATAAAGAATACACCGAAGATTGATTCCTTAAGCAGATTTTCCTTCACTTAGATGCCTCGTCATAAATGGCCCGCCACTTTCGGATGGTGCACTTAATCGCTAGAGTCTTGAGAACCATCTTCAAAAATACATGAAACAGAAAAAAGAGAAGTTTAGAGAAGAAGGTACTAATAATAGGGGCGATGTCGCTTCCATGTACAGACACAAGCGCCTCAAATGATGGGGCGCCTACTCTCTAAAAGCTAGAGCGGTGAGGCGCCCCTGCCCCTATATGAGATGGAAATGCTTCATCTATGGAAGGGATGACACTTCTATTTGGCATTTTAAAAATAGGGCACAAATAAAATGACACACTCACCTTGTTACTAAATGCATAAATAGGGTTTCGCCGCTTTGATGCTTCTTACCGCGCTCTGAGAAGATAAAAATTGGGAGGGCAAAGGTGAAAAGTAATTTGTGAATTTATAATTCACAAAAGTCCCGCCTTAAATAATTTTCTCCAATGGGAATGATGGCCATTGCATAACATGATGTCAGGCGTTGTAATCCCATCCGCCTCACCCTGCTCCTCATTAGATGTTCTAACAATGGTAATAAATGAAATACGTTCGAGCTTTGCTTTGCACAAATGGTGCTGTGTCAAAATTTGGAGCGCTTCGTATCATGTACGAAGCGCTAATGCTTCCTATTTGTCTCACTAATGCTTCATGTTTGTCATGCTAACGCTTCCTATTTGGAGCGCAAGCGCAAATAGAAGGCAGCGCCAATGCTTCTTATCGGATTACTAGCGCTTCTCAGGGGGAGCGAGCTTCCTCTGATGATAGTGCCATAATGCTTAATATTCGAGCAATAAATGCTAAGCATCTGGCCAATAAATGGTCTCCCCGAAGGGGTCCCTCAAATAGTCAATTCAAATGGTAATGATTACTATTGAAAATCACGAAGTCATGCCCCGCTTCTCATTTAATGTTCTGACGATGGTAAAAAATGAAGTAAGGTCACACACACTGTGTCGTATGGAAGGCATTTTCCATTTCACAAGGGGAGCATTAACACTTCGACATAGTTGTGCTAGCGTCTGGTATAGAAGTGTTTGCTCATCTTATACAAAGCACAAATGCTTCTTACCGAGGTGTAAGCGCAAGGAGCGTAGGCGATCTCCTCAATGAGGTGCCTTAAATAGTAATTTCCAAATGTAATAATAATCATTGAAAACCACGATATCATGCACCGCTTCTCATTTAATGGTCTGACAATGTTAATTAATGATATTATGTCAGACATCGCAATAACGCGCCGTATAGGAAGCACAATTGCCTCCTTCATAGAAGCATAAGCGCTTTGAATCAGGTGGTCTTCTCGAATGTATTTTCGAATATAATCATGATGAAATCATGATATCAGGCACGTACCCCCAACGCCTCGCCATGCTTTACCTTTCTGATTCTGTCAATGGTAACCATGGTTAAAGCGGGGTAAAATTGGGAAAAAGAGGGACTATCGCATCAATGACAGAGGCGCTACGTGTCAAGCTCCTATCAATATGTGTAGAGATATCTCTACTCCCGAGCGCATATCCCCCGCCCCATATATATATATATATATATATATATAGATATTTTGTAACACATGTCCCCTTGATTTCTGTGTTGGTCAAACTATTGACTGAGACTTGACTGTGCCAGGCGACTACCTGAGGCCAGGTCCATCAAAGCTTGTGAGGCACCCACCTTAGATTGATGGGATAGTGACTATTTATAGTGGCACCCATAGGGCACTCTATTTAATAGAATGAGTGTGTTAAAAATTTAGTAAAACACACACCACATATTATGTCATGTAACCAGCCCAGACTGATTCTTGATGGACCCTAACCCGAGGTTTGACCCAAATTGGACCTGAACCTTGGTGGTGATGAGGAGATCTCATCACCAACATATTAGATTTTTATGATGATCATAGGATTGCTCAATGGGTTGAGTCAATCCTAGACTCATAAATTGAAAGAAACTAGATGCACTAACATTTCGGTTAAGTGTCTGTGCCTTGCTTTGAATAATGGCTCTCTTGTAATATTGAATAAAGCCCAAGTGCAATTATAATTAAATTATCTAATTTTGATAATTAGAAATTTGAAAATTTCAAATTTCTAGTAAATCCTAGCCCTTGATCCACTTGACCAAAATTTGACCCACCTTACACCACACAATTTCCTTGGAGAAATCTAGGGTGTTAGATGCATCCATGCACATGCACTACAATATAACTTGGACTTTTGAAGTTTATGAATTCTAGTGGTCTTGAAGACCATAAAAACCAAATGGAGACCAAGGTGTGGAGAGTGGACCAAAGTGGGGTTCATTACTCCACGCGCATGGAGAGAGAGAGAGAGGACTTTGGGAAGGAGAGTGAGGACAAGTGTCAAATTTTTGCAGCCCTTGTCTCCCACTCTCCCTTGCAAAAGTCAAATTTCATAGGGCTCCCTCCATTCCACCATTTGCGTCTTCTTCATCTCTCAAACCTCCATTAGAGCTCCTCGCAACCTTGAATTTACCCTCCCAATCTAGCCATTAAAACTCATATCCACCAGCACCAATCAACTCATCTCATTCCCTAGTTCAACATATATTAAATTGGGCTATATCCTGGCCCTTTCACCATTCAAATCGAGCTAAACCATCAAGCTAGAAGATCAAAGCTCAAGGTAATGTCTTGGTTAACCTTTGTATGGAGTTTTTAGACTGGTAGTCTAGGTTTGGTTTATAGATTTCCTAGATTTCTTCTATTGTTTGAGGTTTAAATTCTAGAATTGTTAAATATATTATATAACCAGAACTTTGGAAGCTATGCATGTGATCTACATGATCATTCAAGGCCATCTAATGGTCTAGATTGGCCATCTAGTTTAAGGACAACATAGTGTAGAGTTCTCTTGATTTTGCTTGGATTTTTCTAGTTTAAAATCAATTTTTGATTAAGGTTCTGTTTAAAATTCTGGAACAATATTTGATAGAGAATTTGGAGGCCATGCATGTGATCTACATGATCATGCATGGCCATCCCATCTTCTAGATTGGTCTACAATGTCAAGACCAATAAGATTTTGAATTTCCTTGAACTTTTGCAAAATAGATTTGATTTTTGATTTGAAACTCATATAAATTCTGGAATATATTTAGACAAGCATGTTTTGCTGCCATGCATGTGACCTATATGATCATACAAGGCCATCTAATGGTCTAAATTTGTCTACAAGGTCAAGACCTATAAAATTCGAATTTCTTTTGGATTTTCCTTGAATTTTTGTAAAATAATGAAAATTTGATTTGAATATTTTAAATTTTTTGGAGTGATATTATACCAGCATGATTGAATGCCATGCATGTGATAAACATGATCATGCAAGGCCATCCAATGGTCAAGATTTGGTTAAAGATGACCCATATGCATCCTTGTGTAGAAATCCTAAATTTGTGACCTTATATTTTTATGTCATATAATCTAGATTAAAAGGACCTTATGGCTGGAATTTAGGTATCTTTTAGATGATAATGTGTAGTTTGATATCTAGAAAATAATATTTTGGCCACGAATTTCTAGGTCAAAGTAGTGGTCATAGATGCATATTGACACTAGGTGTAGTATAGTGTTGCTTGATGTCATTTCTTTGCATAAAATGCTCATAGAATTTATGGCCTGTTGTTAGATAAATTTTTGATGAAATAGCTCTGTGAAATCTCAACATTTTATTCATCATTTACTTGTTTAATCATGAACAAAATGTATGGTTCTAGATTGCCAGATTATTAGATAGTTTATATGTGATAAAGTATTAAAATCTTGCCTTATTTCTATGGAATTAGATTAAATTTTTGGCATGTTTAGTGGCTGGAATATACTGAGATTCATATGGTTATATCTAAATTTTTTTAGCTCATTTATTAATCTTGATGATAGTCCAATCGGATGGTCACGATTGACTATACCGAAATTTGCTTGATATACATGAATTGCTTAATATAAATGCCTAGAGCTTGCTTGTCTTGATCATAAAACCTTGATCTAATGATGAGTTTAGATAAAATTTTAAATTCTAAACATTCTAAAAATTATTTTAAAATTTTAAATTCTAATGATGAGTTTAGATAAATCTTAGACTTGATCATAGGAATTTCAATGGTGATAGATTCAAGGATAAGAAAAATCTCGATACATAGGTTCTAGGTAGTTAACCTTAATCGGGATCACTAGATGGTCTCTTAATTAGAGTTTGACCATTTTGATGGACTGATGGTCTGATGAGATTCCCAATTTTCGAAGCTTATGACCAATGTCAATCATGAATGATCAACGGTGATCTATTGCTCACCAATGAAAACCCAAAAATTTGGTCATTCAGGCTATAATACATATAGCGAATAAATCTTGAAACCTGATCAAATTTGTTTTTGAAAAGTGAGATTTTTATAAAACTAATTTTTGAAAAGAAAGTGGTTTAAAAAATGTAATCGTGCCCAAAAATTTAGACTCGATCGGATGGCTCGCCAAGCCAATCCGAAAACTTATTAGATAGATTGCTACTAGGCGAATAGGGTAGTATCGGCATGCGACTCGTGCCAATTAAACTAATAGAATGAACCTGAAATAGACCCCGATGTATCTGGGACTAACTTAGAAACACCCTAGACCGAGAACCGAAAATATATGGCATGAGATTGACCCTAGGTGGACCCCATCGATGGCCCAACTCTGTACCAAATTAAAATTTAAGACCCGAACTCCACATGGTTTGAAAGTTACGGGCTGGAGCACAAGGCAATGAAGCTGCCCAGTTGCACCAAAAATCAGAGCCCTCGAAGAGCTGTGATTTTCGTGGCCAAGACCCCCCTTTCGGAAAATCTGAGATAAATCAAGGTCAAACCTTGAGCTGTCCATAAGGCTTGGGTAAATTTTCACGTGATGATTCTATCAAGATTGTCGGTGAGAAAATCAAAAAAATTGTAATGCAGAACTGCGGATCATGGTACCTAACCAGTAATCAGACCCGACCTTTGATCGGATAGACTTGATTCCATACCGATCCCTTGACTTTACCCCTAAAATATAAAAAGAAATTATAGGTAACTCACTAAACTTTCCAGGAAGGTGCTGATTGCCCGACTTCGATATCGGCACTAAGAGTTACAAACCCGACATTAAGGCCCAATAAACCTGGCGCGATAACCTGATAAGGTGGACAGATCTTAGCGATTTGTCGACCATGATCATATCTGATCATATTTTTGAGTGCCACCACTGGAAAAAGATGTGGTTAGCGGTCCTCTTTCACCCATTTTTTATAGGACTCAAAAATTAGATAACAGTTGAAATGGCGAGCGATTTATCGCAAGGCATTCGACACACGTGGAAAAATCTGCAAACTTGAAGAATGCAACCTAGAACTTGGACCTTGACCCGAAAACTGTGACTATCTAGAAATACCTGATCATAGTGAAACTAACCTGTGATAAGGCTTATGTTGACTTAGTCAATTGAGTCATCGGACCAAACCTAATAGATGGCCCCAAAGACCCAAACACCAGATTACTTAGTAAATAGAATTAGCAAATAAATGGAATTTTGTTAAGACCCGATTACCCGGCCCATAGCCCAATGAGCCTTAAATAAATTTCTAAACTTGGCCAACCCAAAATGTTTTGAAAAGAAATTCTTAAGGCACCCCTTGAATAATAACAACACCCCGATTGCGGGCCTGAACCTTGAAAGAGCCCATGTACCTCAGATTTTGGAATCTAGCAGGACCCAACACATGGATCATTTCCTAACCCATGGACCTTGAACCCATAGGATTGGACATGTCTAAGTCCAAATACCTGACCTGAAGACCTGATATGGACCAGTGGTTGCCTTGAGGCCTAATAAATAAAACAAATGGAATAAGACCTGACCCATTTGACCCAAGACCCAATGAGTCTCTCTAATGAGCCTTATAATGCTCAATTTAGAAATCCATTGAAGCCATAGGATATACTTTAGGAATAAGAAATACCGGCTCATTGATGATTGGTCAATCAATTGACTTAACTCAGATAAAAGCATAGGACTATTAGAGACATGCACCTCGATGCCTTCGATTAGAGACGATCAAGTCTTCTTCATCAACAATAATAAATATAAGTCCTTATTGGACTCTAAACTGAGGTAGCACTTAGTATAACTGTGAACCGATGAGATCCTCCCTTAGGATCAAGTCATGGAACTTGAAAACTTGACTTAAATTTCTATTTTGAATGAACTGCTTGTATTAAATAATTGATAGATATAAGTCAGTGACATGCTTGAACTTGAGCTTGTTCTTGAACTTGAACTTGAACTTGAACTATTACTTGAACTTGAACTTGAATTTGAACCTAAACTTGTACTGGAACTTGTATGTTAACTTGAACTTGAACTTGAACTTGTACTTGAACTTGAATTATTACTTGAATCTTGAACCCAAAATGGGCACTTGAATACTTGAATCTTGAACCCGAAATGGGAGCTTGAACTTGGACTTCTAGAAAGAAGTATACTTGAATACTGAACTTGAATATGAAAATTCTAAATATATGGAAATCTTGAATATTAATTACTTGATAACGAATCCTTAAATTATGAAAGTGAAAAGATGATACTATCTAGAACTTGAAACCTCACATGGTTGATCGATGTTCTCACAAATAGACTTGTATGAACACCTCGTACTTGAAACAGTTCTTGAAATGTCAGCTAAGGATTGGGTTTAGTTAGACTGACAGGGTCATCGATCCTTGTCTTGATTGACTAAACGGCGGAGAGCATCGACCTTTGTTCACACAAACATTGGTATCTTGAATCTTGGACCATGGTTGGTATTCTGGTATTGACACCGAATTAATTAAAAGATACTAATAATTAACTCAAAAATTATAAATTTAATGATAAGCTCATAATATCAAAATAATAGAATTTACACTTAATCAATTCAGAAATTATGCTTAGAGAATGTTAATGTACTTTTTAAACCTTGTGCTTGCTAATGTTATAATTGTAAGACTTTTGCCAGTTAATGTTGCAATAACTTGTAGAATAATATTTCTATGCTCTAATCTCAATATTTTCTTGTTTTTACACATCATGAATTGTTATTCTTGCTATGACTAATTATCTTCATGCTAGTTAGAAATTGCTTAATGTCATTATACTTAGAATTTCTGCTTAATGTTAGTCTAATCTTACTTAGTTTTATGCTATCACAACTGCTAGAAACCCCTCACTTGCACTGGCACCTATGAAATTTTCTTACACTACTTGTAATGAAAACCCATTACAAAATTAACTAAGACTTTATAAGCTCCATCGCTTATGGTCATTTCATGATCTAAAAATTTCAGAAACCAGTTGGCAACAACCCAGTAAAAGTTAGAGGAGCTGGACGAGGAAAGATCCATGAGCGATCATCGAGCTGACAGTTTAAGCTCATTTTGCTTATAGAGCTACCAGTACTTGCACTCTTGTTTTTGACATGATCTTTTATTTTATTTTACTTTTGTTTTAAGTCCAGTAATTTTGAAAATAGTTGATGTACCTTTGTATTGGAACTTTAAATTATGTGGATCTCTTAAGGTTTTACTTTTGGAAAAATCTCTTAAATTGTCCTATCTATAATTTCGCACATAGTAGTACTTATTTACGATTAAGTCATAAAACCCGAACTTGCCTGATTTGGTTAATGAGATTGTGACAATAAATGAAAAGAATTTATTTATTACTTCTGCAACTACTTGAAAATGAAATAAAAATGTTTCCGTACTTATGTGAAAATCAAATTGCATTTCTCGAGATATTTTGGACTTAAAAATAATAATAAAAAAAAGAAAAAATTTCATGGATTGAATTGCAATTTAACTTAGATTGGAAAATGACTTGAAAACTTGAAATGCCCAAATTTTGAATAAGGTAGTGTGCATCCACACGCTCGCCTCGGTGCTGCTGTCACAAATTACGAGAGGCCGAGGAGGGGCGTGACACACACACACACACACACACACACACACACACATATATATATATATATATCAATTTTATCATTTTAGCGTGACCACTTTGATAACACGAAGAGTTATAAATTCTATGCCCTCGTGAAAATCGAACTCTGACCTTCACGTTCTCGAAATCACACACTAATAACTACCCTATTCTATATTTGTATTGGCGAGTTATGTTAATATATATATATATACATATAATAATAATGAAAAATGAATATAAACATTTTTATTAAGTAAGATAGTTTTATGCTTCTATCTTAATTATGTCGTACGAGCTACGAATATGTTAGGCCATATTTATACGAGTGTATGAGATCATGCCTATGCTTGGGCGTGGTGGTTTGCTGAGATCGTATCGAAGCGAGGAATACATTGTATTCACATGCCTCACTACTCATGGTGGTTGTGCAACCATGGATCTCATTGATCCATAGAGACGATGCACACTTGCAAAAAAAGATTGAGTCGCCACCCGGAGCTTTTGGTGTCCCAGGATACCTAAATCGATATTATGAGTACCGAAGTGCAAAAATATGACTTTGATCCTGTCTACGCCAAAGGCTCTTGGGTAGGGGCTTCGATTATCAATAGGAAAGGTGTTAGGTACCCAATTGATCCGCTCGTAAGTGGTCTCTACTATGGCCGAGATTATGTGTTGGTTGTTTTATAATATATATATATATATATATATATATATATATATATATATATATATAAAAGAGAAATAAAATGAGTGACACTTTCCCTTGGCCGAAGGCACACTGATCCTACTGAGCCCTTCCTGCTTGTCAAAATTAGGGCAGCGTAATCGCTCAATTCTAGGATAGAGGAAAAGCAAAGAAGGTAGAGGAATAGAGGAGAGAGTCGGAGCTCTCGGGCTCTTGTAGCATAGCCGTAGAACTTCGCGTAGCTGCGTTCCGATGAGCTTCCGATGGCACTTTAGGGATAGAGAATGGTTCTAACTTCTAAGGCTTGGAAGCTAGGAGGTAGGAGAAGTAGGCTAAGGCTTTTAGCTTGTTAAATCTTAAGGATTGGTGATGGAATATGGGGTTTAAAAGGGGAACCTGGGTTCTAGAATTTTAGAGTTTTAATGGAGACAATGGAGGAGGAGATTCTCTAATGGTCTTCTCTCTTTAGAAAAATTTCAAACCCCTAATCAAGGGGGGGGTGGCTCTCTATTTATAGAAGAGAGGATTAGTTTAGGGTTAAAGAGCTAATTGGGTTAGCAATTTGGTAATAGGGATCTAAGGTTTTCTAGGTTTTCTAGGTGTAGACACCCAAATTTGGCCCAAGGCCCGATCGAAACACCTTTCGAGAGAGGTGCACTCCCGAGCTTTTGATGGCATGCATGGAACCTTTAGGAATCACCTTAGAACCCCTAAGAACCCTTCCAAACCCTTAGGAATCACCCTAGATGCCTTAGGAACCCACCCCGAACCTTTATAAATCAATCCCAACCCTTAGAACCCGTCCTGAACTTAAACCTAACCTTATCAAGCAATGGATGAGGAGGGGCACATCAGAACTAGCTACAACCTTCTACTATGATCAAATCTCACACCATTGAACAATAGAAGTCGTCAACTTTCCAACGGTCTAAGAATCGCCCCAATCGTAGGTATACATCAAAAGATATGGCAAATCGAGCCTGTAGGGCAGAAATGTAAGTTCATGTGGGCCCCAAGGTATTTGGTGCAACTAATAGTTACGCCAGTTATAATTTTGCCTGATGCAACTAATAGTTGCGTTAAGGTTAAAGGTGGGGCCCACCCTCGCGAACCAACTTTCAGGTACTGTTTAAAACTGTTTTACTGTATATTTGCTTGACACAACTATTAGTTGTGCCAGACATATGAACAGTAACCTCTAGATTTTACCTCAAAAATCATGATTAGGGTTTGATTTATTAACCACCTTGATCCTTGGGTTGTATTTTGCTAGTTCTGTTGCACTCATTCACTACCCATTTGCAACCCTTTAAGTGGCTTAAGGCCTCACCCCATCATCCACTATTGGAGGACCTTCTCACACCTCTCAAGGCTCCAAAAAACCTAGGAATCTTTAGATTTGAGATTACCTAATTTCTAACCCCAATTAGCACTTAAGTGGTCTCCTAATTCACCCATTTCCTATAAATAGAGACCCCTACGCCTTGGTTTAGGGGTTGAGAAATTTGCTTAAGAGAGAAAGAGCTCAAAGCGAGAAGTTCTACCTCCCTTTTGTACACCATTTTCACCCAAATTTCAGAATCTCCAACCTCATTTCAAGCTTGTTCTTACATCCAAAACCCTTAGCCTAGGTGTGTGATCCCCTAGTATCTGAGAAGGTGCTCGCGTTAGAGGTATATCGGGTGGGTTCCCATTCTAAAGCTTAAAACCCTTGGGGAGTGTGCTAGCGAGTTATACCGGATTCAAACCCTTTAGGTGCGGTGAGGAGAGAATCGATCACAAAAAAAATAGCTCAGTTCCCAGAAGCCTAGCTTCTATAAAAACCAAAAAAAGAGACTCATCTCAGGTGTTGGTTCCTACTGTCATCAGATCTGGAGCACCATTTTTGCTTGGCGCAAGTATTAGTTGCGCCAGTGCAAAAAATGGGAATTTATAACTGGCGCAACTATTAGTTGCGCCAGCTTTAAAATCCCCCCTTTTACCTTGGTGCAAGTAATAGTTGCGTCAGTGTAAAAAAGGGCCCCTGCAACTTGGGCGCGTGTATTTATTGCGCCAGGTCTGATTTGAAGAACACCAGCCCGAATCCGTGGCATTTTTTACCTCCCGAATCCCCCGATTAGTGTGCTTAGTGCCTTGTTTGGGCCCCGCCATCTTCGACACCCAATACTCCCCCGCCGGTCAAAAGAGGGCAACTTCTTTTTGGCTCATTTTAGGGGATTGGGTTGTTTGCCTCAATTTTCATGCCTTCAATAGATCGAAGGTTCTCCTTCGATTCTTTCGAAGTGCATCGAAATTGTAGTCGCAGGTCTTGAATTAGGGTACGAGAGCCACCCGAAAAGGGAATTCCAAGGCCTCGGAACCATTGTCTTTAAAAAACTTTTTCCAAAAATTAAGAAAATAATAAAGAAAGCAAATCAAAACCATATATATATATATATATATATATATAATAGTTTCTGGTGCTGGCACAACGACATCATCTTGCCCTCCGCCTTCCCGTAGGAGGAGGAATTTTGGGCCTTATCCAAGGCACCCTTACCCAATCCCTTCCCGTAGAATGTCATAGGTAGTGGACCCAGCTTATGCCGATCTCGACTCATCCCCGCCACATTCTCCAACCCACTCCCATTCGGGAGAAGTTTTTTCCACCATCCCCCTCACCCAAACCCCGTTTTCCATTTTTGCCCATTTGGCGCCCCCATTTTCCTAACCACCACTTCCCAAAATATCCAAAGCCCAACCCCCCATTCTCCATCTTTTTCCCAAACCATACCCATGCCAAATTCGACCCATTTCCCCTCCACATCCACACAAAACCCATTCTCCCAATCCACATCCACATCCATGCCCCATTTCCCATCTTCCCCCTATAGGCTCGATCCACCCACATTCACATACACCACTTCCTCCCTATCCAACCCCCAAATCCCCCATCTACCGAGGTCATGCCCATTTTATCGGGCCATGCCGGTTTTCCCAAACACCTACACCTAACCTTTCATCATCCTCATACATCCACCATACCTTCCCCTTTCCCAATGACCCATCTCATCCACCCCACGTCCCACTACCTACCATGGCCATGCCCGATCATACCGGAGCCATGCTCAATTTTTCCTCCACATTCCCCTCATCTACGTCCCATCACCCCTCAAATCCATCATCCACATCCGATCTCCCCTCCATGGCCATGATGGAGGAGATGTTCCAAGCCTACTCCTTATGGAGGGCTTCCCAAAATACCTCTCCTCCACATCCCACATCCATGAACCCATCCCATACCTTAGCCAACCTCCATGCTTCACCCCCCCATGACTCCCATCAACCTCCCATAATTCACACCATCCAAACCCCCACTACCCACTTGCCCCAAGGCCCCATGGCCTGACCTCCCACTACACATACACTCCAAGGCCCAATGGCTGAATCTCCAACCTCCCACATGCCCCAAGGCCCATTGGCCCAAACCCCCTTTTACCAGGGCCCAATGGCCCAATACCCTGCCACCCAAACTTACCCAGGGCCCAGGGCCCATACCCATCAAGGGCCCATGGCCTAGACCCACCCATGGCCCAGACCCACCAAAGGCCCATGGCCCAGACCCGCCAAGGGCCCATGGCCCAGACCCATCAAGGGCCCATGGCACATACCTACCAAGGGCCCACGGCCCAAACCCATCAAGGGCCCATGGCTCATACCCATCAATGGCCCATGGCCCAAAATGACCAAGGCTTCATGGCCCAAACCCAAACCCAACACTCATACCTTTCGCAATACCCCCAACATTTCACCTAGCCTCCACACCCAGGTCAAACCCTACTCCAAACCCAATTCTCCCATGGCCCCAGACCCCAAGGCCATCTCCTAACCTTCCCCCATACCCAGTGGCCCCATCAGGCCCTACCTCAAAACCAAAATCCCATCACCAAACAAACCTTTCCTCACCCCCAATGGGCTCACCCAACCCCCACTCATGTCATTCCCATCCAACCCGTGCAACAACAACAAGAGAATCCTGCCCTCACTGCACATTATGCCGACCAACAGTATGAGGAAGACGAGATTAGGAATAACGAGGCCTACGCTGGGGCATTGACCAGCCTTAACCCTCGTCCCGCAACTGCCCACCCCTTGGTGGCCCAGAGTGAAGTGCAACTAACGGCCGAGAAAGTAGCCCCTGTATCGAAAGAGTCAGAGTAGCTGAAAGAACAGCTAGATAAAATACAAAAGCAGCTGGTGAAAATGGGTGGTGCTGAAATCCACCCCACGGACTTCACAGATTTATGTTTGTTCGCTGAGGTCCCCCTGCCCCATATTTAAAATGTCTGCCTTCGACAAATATAATGGCACTGGCAATCCTATTGCGCACTTGAAGTCCTACTGTGGGGACATGTGCCAATACAGAGGGAACGAAAGACTACTAATAAAAGTCTTTCAGAAGAGTCTGACTGGTCTGGCTTTGAGATGGTTCACATCTTTAGAACCATCCATGATGAAAATGTGGAGGGACTTGACATACCTCTTTCAAGAACAATATGTCTACAATATAGACATTGATCCGCGAAAGTCAGACTTGGCCCATTTAAGATAAAACCAGAACAAGACCTTCAGTGACTACTTAGGACGTTGGAGAGCACTGGCAGCTCAGGTCAGAAACAAGATACCTGATGATGAGCAGATCGAAATGATTTCGAAGAATACTCTGCCAGTGATCTCAGACTTTTTAGTGTACCAGCAGCAGTCCAGCTTTGCTGATCTGGTGAGAAATGCTAACTGATGTGAGGATGCCATCAGGGAGGGGCGCCTAAATAAAAATATACCAAGTGGACCTAGTGGGGTTAGAAAATTTTTAGAATAAAAAAATGAGAAGAGAATAGGGGCCGATGTTCAGAACATTGCCAATACCAAGCCCAAGCATAATATAACCCCGTTTTAATTTCAGGCAGCCCCGCTAGCACTAGTTAGAACTGAGTAGATGCAGAGAATAGGGAATGGGCAAGGCATGTAAATGACTTCGGAACAGAGGAGATCCTGCTATGATCGAGCCTTTACACCCCTGGGGTAATCTTTAAGTGTACTTTTGCCCTTGTTAGTGGAAAAAGGATTAGTCACTATTCGTCAACCGCAACCTCCTCCTCATTCGATCCCCAGGAACTATGACCTAAATACCTACTGCAATTTTCATCAGGGTCCGGGTCACCCAATCGATTGTTGCTTCCCATTGAAGCACGTAATCCAAGATTTGATCGACGTTGGAAAAGTCATTCCACCATCACCTTCTCAAGCAAACTAGCACGCGAACATCCATCAAGTGCCATTACCGCCACATCCTACCGGAGGAGCAGGTCCCAGACCCACCATCAGGATGATAGAAAATGAAGTGGAGTTTGAGTTTAACCCATCCAATTACATCAGTGATCGGGAGAGTTATGTGGCGCCGTTGTCAAGGAATATTGAAGAAAGGAACATTGGGGTAATTGAACCCCTGAATTTGTCAGATTATTTCCCCAACCCGACTCCACAAATTGAACCCTTAGATCTCAGGGCATACTTTCTATCACCCACCCTCGTCAATTATGTGCACATAAATGCATATCAGCCATACATCACCACCCCCATCAATTACCCAATAAGCCATCAGGCCCCCAGTTCAGCCACCTGTAAACTCCACCACCCCTGTCAATTACCTAATGGCCCATCAAACCCCCGATCCCCCGCCGACACCTACCAGCTATCAATGGGCTACCTTTGCCTCCTTCCCCCTAATACCACCACCCTCAAGCTTCACCACCCCCATCTGGCCTAGTTTTGCCACCCAGCCGGCCACCACCGAAATAAATCAAGTATTGCCCACACCTCCTGAGCCCGCAGTACAAGTGCCTCCGACACCGGCATCCCATTTCAGATATCGGGACCAACCTATGATCCTCACCAGGTCTCGCTGAGTTATGAACGGACCAACGCTAATGTCAACAGCAGCAGCAGAGAGGGGGCAATGAACTTTGTTACCAGGTCAGAGAAGATACTAAAATAGCCAGAAGCACCGACGACAGTATAAGCCCAGCCTGAAGGGAAGAAAGAGAGCACTGTGAATCCGTTTGAGAAGATGAGTCGGGAACACATACTAGAGACTCAACTGAGAAGAATGCCCTCTCATATAACCGTCTGGGATCTGTTGATGACATTCTCACTCCATTTTCAAGCATTAATTGGGGCACTAAAAAATACTCATGTGTCGCTCCAAGTCAGCCCAGATGAAGTCGAGCAGATAATTGGGCAAGTGATGGCTCTAAATGCTATTTCATTCTCTGATGCTGATTTACCCGAGGAAGGAGGTAGCCACTCGAAATCCTATAATATAACCATTGAGTTAGGAAATATGATTATCCCCTTGGTTCTAATTGATAATGGGTCCGCATTGAATATATGCCCATTAAGAACCGCCACCAAGATCGAGGTTGATCCATGCATGTTGAGGCCCACGAGAACCTGCGCTAGAGGTTTTAACAATACCAGGAGAGAAATAATAGGAGAAGTTGATCTTGAGCTGTTGATAGAGCCAATAACCTTTTCCATCTTATTTTAAGTAATGGACATCAAATCCTCATTTAATCTATTGTTGGGGCGCCCATGGCTGCACGAGGTCGGAGCCATACCTTCCACATTGCACCAGAAACTCAAGTTTTCCTCTGGGCACAAGATTATCACAATCATCGGTGAGGGGCATAGTGAGAAAGAAAAGGCTACTAATAGCATTGAGAAACCCAATATACTGGATATACCGCACACCGCTGAGGATGTCGACCTCCACAGCTTCGAATATGAGGTATCTATAATACTCTCAGAGCCCATTGAGGGCATCATGCCTAAGACTGGAGGTGGACTGGTAGCAGCGGTGTCTATGCTCCAAAAATGGGGCTATCAGAGAGGCAGAGAGCTTGAGCCTAGATTACAGGGCAGAAGAGAGCTAGTTATTGCCAAGGGACAGAAAGTAAGATTTGGGCTAGGTTACAAGCTCACAGAAGAAGAGGTCCGAGAGGCTAAAGAGAAAGACAGGGTCGCTGCAGTTACAAGAGCTTGAGGAATCAACATAGAAGAGAAACCTTGCCCTAGGCCGCACATAAGGGAATTCTTTGTCAGTGCTGGGGTCGTAATGATTGATCGAAATGGGGTAACCCATTTGACCCCACACAAACCCATAGCCCTTATACATCGCACCAATCCCTAGATCTCCCTTCCCAGCCTGAAAATAGATTTTGCTGTATTGTCCCTCTTCGAGGAATGACGGCCAATACCTGAACAAACACCCCCTGTGGTAAATCACCACAAAGTGGTATTGACATTTGAGGATACCATCTCAGACGAAATGGGGGTTAACATGATGGAGGCTGACTCCAATGGGCCATATCAGTCAACACCCTCCATCTAAATAGGTAAAAGAGCGGCCCCTCAGGTACGCAATTGGGCATCTTTGCTCCAAACTCTGGAAGCAGGGAGTGGCCTAAATTTTGGCACCTGTTTCCCAAAAAAAAACAACCTATAAAATGTGAGATAAGCCCTTGGCAGGCAATACCTTGTATATATAATAACCTGGTTTGCCAAGGGTTCGTCTCCGAAGAAAACAAAAATCTCAAAAACATTGAAAAAATCCAAAGTCCAAAAATATCATCATTTAAAATTCTAGAAAAAGTCTCACAAAAGGATGCCTTAATCGAAATACCCGTCCCACATAAAATTGACCCCTTTCCTATAGAAATATAAGAAGAGGTAGGAGTTACGAGTCTGGACGAGGATAGTCCTTTGGAGGAGCTCCCCAATGAGCTCCTTGACCGGTTCACTGACTTTGGCCATGGCCCTACCCCTGTTGTCTAAGAGACAGAGGATATCAATCTAGGGACTGAGGAGATTCCCAGAATAACCAAGATCGGAACGTCACTATCTCCCAAAGAAAGAAAAAGCATGATTGAATTCCTTCGATCATATCAAGACATTTTTACCTAGTCCTACGAAGACATGCTTGGTCTGGACACTGATTTGGTTGAGCATGAGTTGCCTCTCTACCCTGATATGAAGCCGGTTAAGTAGAAGCTGAGATATCTCCGACCCGAGTGGATGTTGAAAGTCAAAGATGAGGTCATCAAGTAGTATGATGCGGGTTTTCTCATGGTATCCAAATACCCACAGTGGCTAGCCAATATCGTGCTTGTACTGAAGAAAGATGGAAAGGTCCGCATGTGTATCAATTTTTGAAATTTGAATAGGGCAAGTCCGAAGGACGATTTCCCACTATCGCATATCGACATCTTGGTCGATAATACTGTTAAGCACGAAATGCTTTCTTTCATGGATGGATTTTCAGGATACAATCAGATAAAGATGGCAAAGGTTGATCGCAAAAAGACAATGTTCATTACCCCCTAGGAACCTTTTGCTATCGAGTCATGCCGTTTGGGCTAAAGAATACCAGTGAAACATACCAAAGAGCTATGATTGCGCTGTTTCACGACATGGTGCACCAAGAAATTGAAGTATATGTCGATGATATGATAGCCAAGTCACCGGAGCGAAGCGATCACTTGGTAAACCTTCAGAAGCTGTTTGAGAGGCTGAGAAAGTACAGGTAACGTCTAAATCCACAGAAGTGCACTTTTGGTGCTATGTCCAGAAAATTATTAGGAATCATCGTCAGCAGGAGAGGTATCAAGGTCGACCCAGTCAAGGTCAAAGCTATCACTGAAATGCTGCCACCGTCTATTGAGAAGGAAGTTAGAGGGTTCTTGGGTAGAATACAATATATCAGTCGGTTCATTGCACAACTAACTCCAATCTGCACGTCGATCTTCAAACTACTAAGGAAGAACTCGCCCGTTGATTGGAATGATGATTGTCAGGCTGCGTTCGATAAAATTAAAAGCTACCTCCTCAACCCACCTATTTTGGTACCACCCAAGCCGGGGAGACCACTCTTAATGTACCTCTCCACGACGGAAGTCTCGATGGGATGCGTCTTAGGGCAGCATGACAAGACAGGAAGGAGAGAGTAGGCCATTTACTATCTGAGCAAGAAGTTTACTGATTATGAAATGTGTTATTCTCATATAGAGAAAGCATGCCTAGCTCTTGCATGGGCTACTCAGAGGCTCCGCCATTACTTGCTATCTCAGGCCGTTCTACTTCTGGCTCACATGGATTCGTTGAAATACCTGTTTGAGAAGCCCGTTCTCACTGGGCGGACTACACGCTGACAGCTTTTATTATCTGAGTTCGACATCACGTACGTCACTCAGAAGTCAATCAAGGGGCAGGCACTTGCCGATCATCTTGCTGACAATCCTTTGCCAGATTATGAGCCTTTGAGAACTGAATTCTCTGATGAGGACATCCTTTTTATGATAGAAGATGGTATAGAAGAAGCAGAAGATTCTTGAGTAATGCACTTTGATGGGGCAACTAATGCAGAAGGTCAGGGAGTTGGCACCATTCTGATTTCGCCGAAAGGATCCCACGTACCTGTCTTTATCAAGCTCAACTTCCCTTGCACTAACAACATGGCTGAATATGAAGCTTGTGTTATTTGTCTGCAGGCGGCTCTCGACCTGAATGTAACTCACCTTCGAGTGTTTGGTGATTCGTAGTTAATCATATGCCAGACGAATGGTGACTGGAAGATGAAAGATGAGAAACTGATCCCTTACCATGAGCACCTCAAGGATCTAATAGCTTGCTTCCAAGATGTGACATTCTCATATGTCCCTCGGATAAGGAATCGCTTTGCTGAAGCACTAGCGACGTTGGTATCGATGATAGAAATCCCATACGGTGCTGAGATGAAGCTCATCATGATCGAGCAAAGGAATGAGCCAGCCTTTTGCCTCCAGATTGAGGAACCTACAAAGTTTGATGATGATTAGACACCTTAGTTCTCAGATATTAAGAATTTCCTTGAGACCTTAACTTTCCCTGAGGGTACATCCAAGGCGGACTGAAAAACCATCCAACATCTGGCAGCAGGCTACATCGTTTGTGGGGAGTGCCTTTACAAGCGATCCTACAACATCATGAAGTGAAGTGACCAACATCATGAAGGAGATCCACGAAGGAGTATGCGAAGCCCACATCAGTGGTCACATGCTTCCTAAGAAGATTCTGCGCAGGGATACTTTTGGACCACTATGGAATCAGATTGCTGCAAACATGTTTAGAAATGCTACAAGTGTCAGGAACACTCCAGTCTGATAGACGCTCCTACCATTGATCTATATTGCATGACCACTCCTTGGCCATTTGATACTTGGGGCCTTGACTTCGTTGGAATGATTAGCCCAAAAGCATCGAACGGGCATCGATTTATCCTTATCGCCATTGAATACTTCACCAAGTGGGTAGAAGTAGCGTCATATGCTAACATCACGGGCAGTCATGTCGAGAAGTTCCTCAAGAGTAATATTGTGTGCCGATTTAGAGTACCCAAAGATATCATCACAGGCAATGGCACTAATTTTGTAAATAAGTGCATCCGAGACTTCTGCGAGCAATACAAAATCAAGCACCATCACTCGTCACCTTATCGGCCTCAAACTAATGGAGCCGTGGAAACTGCGAACAAGACGGTCATTCGCATCCTCGAGAAAATGGTCGTCACCTACTGAGATTGGAGCAAAATGCTACCGTTTGCTTTGTGGGCCTATCGAACATCGATCCGTACCGCTATAGGGGCAACAATGTTCTCCCTTGTATATGGAACCGAGGCTGTCCTACTAGTTGAGGTTGAAGTACCCTCACTCCGAATTCTCATAGAATCAGGCTTACCCAAAGCAGAGAGAGAGAGATCGCGCTTTGATCAACTGAGCATACTGGATGAGAAAAGGTTCCTAGCCTTGTGTCATACTCAAGTTTACCAAGGGCGAATCGCACGCGCTTACAAAAAATATGTCCGCGATCAAGATCTAAAGGTAGGAGACATTGTACTGAAGAAGATGTTCCCATCCCTCCATGCCGATTTGAGAGGAAAGTTCAGGCCAAACTGGGAAGGACCTTACGTCGTCCAAGAAGTGCTACCGGGATACGCCATTCGCCTCGCCACCATGGACGGAGATCATCTTCCTGAGCCCATCAATGCTGGATACGTTCGACGGTTCTACTCTTAGTCTATCGCGATAAGGTAAGTATTGGTAAAACAGATACGTGACTGCTTAAGGGCCACCCAAAAGAGGCCATCATTCCAAACACAGTAGCCGAAAAGCATCCCTAAAAATGATGATATCCTTTGTTATCCCATTTGAGCCTGGGACTTTCTTTTAATAACCCCCTTTCTTAAAAAAAATAAAATATATAGGTACATACACAAAAAAAAGAGAGAGAAGTGAAATTACCATCAAAATCCAAAGAAAAAAAAAAGAGCAAAATATCAAAAAGAGATTGCCTGAAATAAAACGAAAAGAAAAAAATCATGGGGCATGTACAGTCAGATCCCCAAGGAAGAAAGTATGTTGAGAAAACTGAAGCCATATCAGGGAAACCCTTTTAGCCTAGCATACCTTCAAATCCCAACCTAAGCCATGGACAAGCTACACCCTGAAGAAAACCCTCTTTTAGGTTCACAAGCAGTCATAGTATCTGTTAAGTCAACACAAGCCAAGTTGTGAGACAATACCATAACCCCATTCAGTTGGCTATGATGGAATCGACGTCTATGTCGTGGCTGTTGAAAAAAAAAATGATGAAAATAATAATAATAATAATAAAAATACAAGCTCAAAGTAAGATGGACGTGGTGAAAACTCGAAAGGGCGCTATGGGTAAAAACAGCAAGTTTGTGCAGACCAGGTGAAAGCCTGAAAGGGCGCTTGGGGTAAGAGAGCTAAAACCATGGATGTGGTGAAAACCTGAAAGGGTGCCATGGGTAAAAAACGAGATAAAACAAAAAAGTGAAAAGAAAAAGAAAAAGAAAAGAAAGGTTTGATTTAAATGATTAATGCTTGAGGAGCCCTCTTGGTTACTTTCCCTGATCCCTTTTTGGGACCGCTCATGCTAGTTTAAGATGGGTCCCGACCAGAATTGTCTCTGTAAAAATTGCTTTGTCAAATGTATGACCTGAGGCTAGAAGAAAGGTTTGGCTCAATCCAAAGGGATGGATGTTTCGGCCTTGGTAAGACTGTTGAAACTCTTTCAAAACCAACCAGTCAAGGAGGGGCTCGACTATGCTCAAAAGAGGATCCAGGGTTTCACAAGGTGATTAAGGCACCGCACCAAAAAATATATATATACACAAAACAAAGCCAAAAAAAAAAACCAAAAGATCTGTGTAGATATATATAATAAACTACCTTTCATTTACAAAATGCACCGCTTACACCACATCCCAAAAAATGGCCGGTGTGATGACTAGCGTGCTTTCCCTTTTTACAAATAACAACAAAAACAACAAAAACATAAAGGAAATATTTATACCAAAAAATGTGTATCTGTAAAGGGGTTTTACGCTCCTTTCCTGTGTATCTGATCTATGCAAAAAGGTACGTGTGCAGGAAGGAGTTAGCGGCCTAGCTCGTGCTTCAATGTGCTAATCTCAACACGGAGGTCATCTTCCCGGACGTTCCGCTCGGTCAGCCAGGGACCATGCAGGTTCTTATACCTCTTTCGAGAAGAGTCGGCAGCTTCAAAAGTGACACTTAGTGATCCCTTCAAACGGAGGACCTCGCTCTCTACTGTTTCTGCTCAACCTTTTTCTTGTACCAAAAGTTCTTGTAGGACCCTCTTCTCGTCCACAAGTAGCTCGATACGGGCTCGGAGTGCCATCTCTTTCTTTGGCCAGGGGCCTCCAGTATTAATGATCTCTGTCGAATCTAGACCATTAGCAACATGCCGCTCAGTCAATAGCCAGACCTTGTACTCAGAAGAAGTTTTAATCGAATCTCCCTGCTCAATATCAAACATCAGCGTCGACTGATGCATCTCCCAAAGAGCAGCAATCCGATCTATGTCTCCAGAGGACCCCCTAGAAAAGATCAAATCACATAGAGGGGATTTGGCCTCCCAGGGCACCTGCTGAGGGCAGCCAAATTGACGCAATACTCGGATTAGGAAGTAGAAGGTGCTGCCAATCAATCCTAAGAGGGTAATGCCCTCATGGTCTGTACAGTGAACTATTGGGAAGGTCCGGTCCAACCAAGGAAGCCTCCATGTCATCTCGACATTGGTCAACCAAAGTTTCAGAGCTGACACATCGCCCTGTGGAAGTAAGTGGCACCTACCTAGAAAGCACTGAGCCACCTCACCTTGGGCAATATAAAAGCAGGGCACAGGCCCCAAGATAGTAAGGTGCTCACCCAACCAGACCTGAAGCAACAAGGGGCACCCTCGAAGGCCCTCTACCTTGTCCAAAGCAAATGAATCAAGGCATCGATACAGCTCGGCGAGCACCAAATGCATCATGGATTGGCCCACTTCTAGCTCCGTCAAAATGTCGCAAATTGCCAGTGAGAAGCTCTCCCCTATAAAAAAGAGGATTTAAGAGATGAGACCGAGTACTAGAGCTTTCACGTTGAAAATGTTCCTAATCGACAATTTTCGGAGACTTTCGTCATCGAAAAGTTCTTTGAGGAATTTTAGCGAACACCTTGTGGGCCCCCCAATGAGACTTTTCTCATACTCAAGTTTCTTCAAACAGAGAGTAGGGTGGATGGATTTGGAGTAGCCTGGCTAAGGCGTGACTCTTAGAAGACCCCTGTGAAGCTTTAGGCCAGACAGTTTGGACAGCTCCTCGAGGGTTGGGTTAGCTCCCGCTTCCCAAAACGGAATACATGGAAATTCACATCCCAAAATGAAGCGACAGCGTGAAGGAGTTCCCACCGTGGAGGAACATCTAGAAAGGAAGGAAGGCGAGATAGCCCAAGGTGCTCCAAGTTAGCGAGGTCACTCTCATTCAAGCTCCTAAACCAGGCTGTTAGAAATTTGGGCCCCAAGCCCAAGGAAGGGGGTAAATTGGCTCCAGGCCCTCCACATATGGGAGGGTTTGAAAGCGGATCCATAAACGTACAAAGATCTTTTGAGAAGATAAAAATTGATGTATGGTGATGGACCTGCCTTGGAAAAGCAAGAGCAAAAAAGAACCGGTCAAAGAGGCCATGTCAAACAAAAAAGAAGTGATTTTTAGACTAACTCGGGTATATAAGGACCCACTACCCCCTAGGTTAAACAGGGCGCAACTATTAGTTGCGCCAATGTTTTTCTCCTCCAGGTTAAGCCTGGAGTAACTAATAGTTGTGCTAGTTGCATTTTGCCCCCATTTTTGCCTGACGCAACTAATAGTTGCGCGCTAGCACAGATTTCCTGGGACTTCAACCTGGCGCAACTAATAGTTGCGCCACACTACAGGTCCCCCCTCTTCAGCCATCTCGGGACCTAGTTGTGGGGACTTACACCCCCTTTTTTTTTACACCTCCTTTCACTAATAGTTTGGCAATTACTTTGTTTATTCATGTGCAGGACTGATCCTACATCAAAGAATGCGACCCAAAAAGTCACTTTCTGAAAGTATTTTGGCAAAAGGCATCCTACAGAGAAACAGATCCGATACAAAGAAATCATGGCTTAAAATCAGAGTAGAAACACTAAAAATATTTTCCAAAAAAAATAATTATCCAAGGTATCACATCAACCATCCCCAAAATGTTTAAACAAATCTAAATCAAATCCCAAAGAGTACTGAGTTTTCAAAACAAAAACTAGAAGCCTATTCCTTGCTCACGCCCTTTGATTTCTTGTGACGGGAAGAGGAGCTCTGGAAGGTCCACATGTCCCCCACCCTAGACCACACTTGCGAGATCCTACTAAGAAAGGAGCGCGACTCTTTGGCACGGGCACACTGCGAGGCACAATCAAAATCAAGAGTCAGGATCAGTTGAGGGACAAATGATAATGAAATGAATAAGAGAAGTAGAACAACAAGGCACTTACCGTCTCCACCTCCCTAAGATCTGCAAGGTGATGATGATACTCTGCATATTCCATGGCCGAGTTGAAGTCCTACGTTCAGAATGATACAACATCAGTTATCAGGACAATCTCAAAGGCATGTGCAGAAGGAGGCCGAAATAGAGAGAGATTGAGCCATCAGAAGAATTACCCCTGGGACCACCTCAGGAGGAGGGACACGGGCCACCTCAGAAGAAAGCCGTGCTTGTCGATCCACGTCAACGCAAAGGCCTGAAAGGAAGCTGTCATCCAGGCGTCGAAAGGTCCCGTAGACTTTGGGTGGATCGCCACCAGGGATACCAGCATGAGAGGTACCTGACAGACCAGCACCCAAAGAGCCCTCGCCCGAGGGACCCACACCAGAAGGACCAGCACTAGAGGGATCTACCCCTGACATATCAGTTGCACTCATCCCACCTTCACCATCTGAATCATCCCCTAGAGCAAACTGTGAACAAAATAAAGATCCGCTTAGAAGGGACGAAGGCCGAATTAAATCATAAAGGGAACTAATCCAAGCAAAGAAGAATTACCTGATCGAGTGGGCCATCGAACGTAAGAAAATTGGCACTAGGTACAAAGCGCAGCAAGATAAACCGATATGACAGGTACTCGTACTAAAGATGATAGTCCCCGGGCACATGGAGAGCATGGATGGGGAGCCCGTTATTGAAGAAGGCCGCCGTAAGCTCCTCGATACTGCCAACGGGACACCAAACATCTGCTGGAGGGTCCACAAGTATGGCATAGTAACCCTGGAACTGGTGCACCACTCGCTCTCCCAAATAATAAAACTTGGCCCATGCTTCATAGAAGAAAATGATGCGACGATTATTAAAAAGGTAAGAGGGGCCTATAGCTGCTCGGTCCCAGAAGGGGGATGCATGGTATGGGTCAGGGAGGATCTGTCCAAGCCAAAAAAAAAGAAGAGAGAGGGGGGCCAAGCAGTTAGCACATTAATAAAAGGAGATTTCTGAGCTGGAACAAACAAAGTTGAAAAAGAGTTTTACATGCTCGGGAACCATCAGGTCAAGTTGGGACCTCAGACCCATCTCCAAGTGCTTTAGGCCTACGTCACGGCGCCGGGCTTGATTCCAGTTGCTGAGTAGAGGATAGGTGAGCTCCTCCGAGTGAAGAAGTGGGCACCCAGGGTGAAAGTGGTGATATCCCCATACCTAAAAAGGGGCAGTACATAAGAGTAGGTCAGTAGCATATAAAGTCATTCAAAGAAAATGGCAAAGGAAAAGGAACGAGGAATTACCTCCAGGGCGGCCCAAAAACCAACATCAGACTTTGAATCCCTGGTCGTGACCCGAGCCAAGTTGTACATAAGCCATGCATACCCTACCCCTCTCCAATAATACCTGTGGACGTCACCCCAGTTGTCCATCACACTCAACAGGGTTAGGCTGACTCGGCCACCGCTCGCATTGGTGAAAAGGGTGGTCTTATCAAGCAGGACCAAGAGAGTAATGCGGGCTAGGACGATTGCCCGCTCTGGCATGATGTAGAGCACCCTGTCTGGCTGACCTAGATCCACTAACTCATTAGGTGTATAAAGTGAGGTCAGTCAAGACATCTTGACCTCGGTGCCATGTGTCTGCCCGCAAGTGGGATAGGCCCCGATCAATTGAAAGATGTCCTCTCGACTCGACATCATGAGATCGGATATCGGTATCCCCCCTATCCTGATGCCAGTATTCATGGCCCAATCGACGGGCGTCAAAGTCATCTCAGCATTCGGCATGTGAAAGGTCATCGTCTCTGGGCGAAACCGTTCAATCAGGGCCTTCAAATAGGCGGTGTTAGCGCTCATGGCGGGGCAGGATAGAAACTCTCCAAAGCCCACCTGTGCCAGCAAGACCTTCACTACAGGAGGGACATATAGGTAGAAATCTTAGAAGTCGAGCCCCCCACAGGGGAATACAATATTGGGCAGGTCCTGCACTCAAAACAAAAAAAGTGCATCAGATCATAGAGGCAAAGCAAAGATGCATAATAGAAATAAATTGAACCTCTCTTTTACCTTGCCCGCTATCCCGAAATTTGAAATGTGGGTATGTTGTTGGTGAAGGAGGCCGACCCGGGCGGCCTCGCCCTGGATCTCGAGCCATGGGCCCACTCTCCGATCTACCCAGATGAACTGCTCCCCCTGCGGGCCGTACACTATCTCAAGCCCCTCCTCGTGGCCCTCCTTAGGAATATGCTCACCCTCGCCTGACATGCTGGGACAATAAAAGGCAATCATATTAGAATAGATCAGTGGTAAAGAATGGTTTTTATGCTACATACCAAGGGAAGGTAAGTATGCTCACCCTATTTCTGTTCATTGTCAGGAAATAAAGATGCACACATACATAGGCAAGAAAAAAGAAGCAAAAAAAAAAAAAAAAATTCCCTTTTAGGTTGAAAATGTGAAAAACATCCCCTCCTTTCTATCTTAAAATGTAAATAAAAAAATAAAATAAACCCCCTTTCTTTTATGTTTAACAATAAAAGCCATTTAAAAAAAAAATCGTCATCAAAACCAAAGAGTCCTTCCTTTATGTCAAAAAAGGGGGGTTTTAGAAAAAAGCAAACAAAAAAAATCCTTTTCTTCATGGTTCATAAAATCAAAAAACAAAAAGAACCTTCTTTCAAAAAATCCCTCCCCTTATGTCCATAAAATCGAAAAAATCCCTCTTTTACAAAAAAAACTAAAACCAAAAATATATATAAATCAATGCCTTAGTTTGCAAACAATAAAATTTTTTTTTTTTTAGAGGCAAAATCCTTTTCCTTAATTAATGATAAGAAAAAATAGAAAAAAAGAAAAACACATTCCCCTTGATTAGTTTTCAATATATATAGGAACCAAAAATCATTTTTTTAATTAATTAACCTTTCAAAAAAAAACAAACAAACAAAAAACAAATTATTTTTCCTTTTTCCTAACTTGTTTTCAAAATAGTATCCTTGCTTGGTATTCAAGATAAAAACAAAAAAATAAAAATAACACCCCTTTTCTAAGCACAAATAAAATTAAAAACAAAAAATATTATTATTTACATATATATATATATTGTGCATTAATAAAACCCTGTGTGACCATGGATAATCTCGAACCCGTCGCGGCGATGCGCTCGCGATAGAATAAAATGTAGAGTCGCCACTCGGAGCTTTTGGTGACCCGGGAAACTTTTAAATCAATATTTTGAGCACCGAAGTGCTAAATATGACTTAGATTTACCAGTCTTTGCCAAAGGCTCTAGGGTAGGGGCTTTGGTTATCGATCGGGAAGGGTTTAGGCACCCGATCAACCCGCACGTAGTGGTCTCTATCTATGGCCAAAATAAAATAAATGGGCGGAGCTTCCCCTTGCCCGAAGGCAATATGGTTCTATCAAGCTTTGAGCCAAACCAAAATTTCGGTGGCGTAACGGCTTGAATCCTTGGATGAAGGAAACACCAAGAAGGTAGAGGAAGAGAGGGGTAAGCCGAAGCTCACGGGCCCTTGTTGCACCGTGTAAGACCTTTGCTTCGGCGTGCTTCCAATGGCTTTATATGGCTTAAACGGTAGAGGAATAGGTTCTAATGCTAGAATTCGGTAGATAGGAAGTGTAGGATGAAGCTAGGGACTAAGCTTGACTAAAAAGGGGTGATCTAATGGTTGAAAAGGGTTGAAAAGGATGAACTAAACATGCTGGAATTCTGATTGAAGAATGCAAAATAATATATATTTTCTCTCACTTGGGCTCTCTCTCTTAAGCTTAACTTTTCACCTTAATTTTTTAACCCTTTGGGAAGAGGGGGGGCCTCTCTATTTATAGAGAAGAGGTGGGTTAGAGTGTTACTTAAGAGCTAATTGGTTTAGCAATTAGGTAATCCTCCATCTAAGGTTTTCTAGGTTTTTAGGGTCCTAGGGGTTTGGAAAACTGATTTCAATGGCAGATGATGGGGTGAGACCATGGGTGACTTAAGGGTTGGCAATAAGCTCAAAGGGGGTGCAACTAACCTTAAGACACCCACCTCAACCAAGGGGATGGTCAACGGTCAAACCAGATGGAGGAAATTCAAGCATTTGATGATAGTTACTGTAGCTAAGCTGGGCATATATATTATATATGCCCAGTTTATGTACAGTGCTCTGCATGAAAACTAGAGGAGATCTGAGAAGGTGGGTGTCCGTGGTGGGCCCTACCTATGCTGGGCGTATGTATTATATATGACCGGCTAAGTTTGGCTAAAAAATGTCAGGCGTATAGAATATATACACCTGACCAAAATGGGGCCAAATTGGTTGGGCGTATCTAATACATACGCCTGAGCAAAAGTTATGATTTTATGTGAAACTTCAATCGACCATAACTTTTGAACCACAACTCCAAATTTGGTGATCTTTGGCTTGCTGGAAAGCTGGAGAAGTCCTTCCAATGGTATGGGGCTCCTCCTCAGCAATGGTCTGTGTAAAATTTTGTAGCTCTCCCCCCATCAATTCCTCAGAAGGGTTTAAGTTGGGTCGAGGAAGGGATCCTAGGGTTTGGGGGTGATCTCTAAGGGTTAGGGGAATGGTTCTAATGAGTTCAGGGTGATTCCTAAAGGTATGGGTTGGTTCCTAAGGGTTCAAGGGTGCCATCGGAAGTACAGGGGTATATTTCTCTCAGAATACAGACTGATCGGGCCTTGGGCCGAATTTGGGTGTCTACAGATGCCCCTCTTTGGTATTCGATCACTAATGATCAGACGCCAAAGACAAGAGACATCCGAAGAGGTCCAAGGCACGTTTGATGGGTCCGCCTGGTTCAACTCAATTCTCAAACATCCATGGTGATGGTGAGTGTACGTAAGCCCTCTCATTTCGGGATATCGTCCGTTCCTCAAAGCTAACAGTCCCCAAGCGCATTGCGACATTACTGGGCATAACTGCGATGATCACAGAAAGTGTAAGCCCGCTAACCGAGATATCGTCCACTTTCTGAGCGAAATTATAGATTTATGATGTTAAGTGTTAATATGAACTAGACAGCTCCATGAAATGGGGTGATCGATCTATGCTTTGGGGTCGACGCGAAGTACACAAAATGAAGGCCTACAAATTGTGTCCAATTCTATGGGGTATCGACAGCTCCATTGGATTGGCCACGGGTGCCCTTACCTAGGTAAGGCTCAGAGTCTTTGGGCGAACCCATCAACCTCGAGTTTGCTTTAGCATGATTTACCCCAGTGAAGCAAATGTTGATGTCGCGACACTTCTTGGGAATGTATGCCCATTTTCAAAGTGAATTTTTGTGTGTTATTTTTTTGAATTTTCTTTTGTTTTGAGGCCTCTAAGCAAAGCTCAAGGACCTCTATCAATTTTATTCTTGCACAACTCTTTAAGTGGATCAAATTCTAGTTGATACGCTTTAAGGGTGCGTGCGCTCTATCGGGGATAGGTACACCTTGGGGATGTGTACGTTTCGATGGTGAGGTACTTCTGATTCACACTAATCGGAGTGCCTTAACTCGAGACAAAGCTAAAAAAGATCGGGCTAGGACCAAACATCCATCGAAAGAGATGGTTAATTCCAACCTCCATCCCCAATGAAATCACATCTTACTAACTATGCACAGACAGACACCCATCAAGGGCGATAAGCAACAAATAGGCACGAACGGAAGCCTCGACCCTAAGGTACAATTTACGAGGACAAACGACCATCCTGCGGATACCCAGACGCAAGTGCGTACATTCAATAGGGACACCATGCCTATACAAGTTTTAAGCCTATTTAAAATGAAATAAAAGGGAATGAGCCCTTTGGTCTCTATGTTTGCACATAGTTTGGTTGGTTGTAATTTCATTTTTGACGGGTCAGTTTCGACTGACAATAGACTTTTCGAATGGTCTGAAGTTGGGTACACTCTTGGTCAACATAGATCCGAAGGTGGATGGTCAGAGCCAACGCTTGGAAGGTGGGGGTACTACTCAGGATTTTTACTTCATAACAAAAGGTTGTTATTCCTTCTCCTTCTTTTTCTTTTTCTTTTTCTTCTTTTTTTTTTTGCTTTCTTTTTTTTTTCTTTTTTTTTTGTGTTAGTTCGAGACTTTGAGCATGCTTAAACTGTTTCTATATGTGCATGTATCTTTAGGCGGATCAACTTACGATGTTGATACACCCTGAGGACGTGCGCATTTCGGTAATAAGTCCTTGGTGTGCTTGCCGGGTTAGGTATTGCCTCCTGAGGCATGTTTAGGGAATAGGGACTAGGGATGGGTAAAATTATCTGCCTGGCAGATCAGGTATGGGGTGTCCTTGTGTAAAACAAGGTTTGAGAATTTTTGGGAGAACCCGATCATTCTGAATTGATTTAACATGATTCTCGGAGTGGCGCAAACAGGCATTGCGACGCTCTTTTGAGAACTAGTGTTGTCTTTCGACATTTTTCCTTTTTCTCTTTTTTTGTTATTTTATGTGGATCCTTTTTTTTCTTTTTTGTGCCAATTTTTTTTTTTCATAATTTTATGATTTTATGGGAGCACTTGGCGGGCGCTTACATATCTAGATCCACTTATTGTAGCACGGTCCCCTTGGGCCAATTGAAGGGAGCCTTGAAGGGCCATTTGGGAATGCATGCACCATCGCCCGATGGTACCTGGGCTTTTAAGAGGGACCGGGCCTTGATCTAGAGCATAAAGAGGGCCTGTCAGGCCATCAAAGCCAAAATTTGGCTGGGCGTATATAATATATACGCTTGGCCAATCTGCAGCAAAAATGGTCGGGCGTATATATTATATACACCTACCAAATCTGGCAGTTTTAAAACTGCCTGAGCCCAAGCACAAAAGGGGCCCTCTCTTTCAAACTCTATCTTCTTCCCTCCTTCCTTCTCAAGTCCGGGATAGCCCCCTAGGGTTTTTGCATTTGATTTTTCTTGAGTTCTATCACCGTGAGTCGTGTGTGCGGATAAAAAACGTTCATTCTCTGCCGATTTTTGGATCTATTTCTTCTCCCATTGGAGGTAGTCATCAACTCCTCTTTCATCTTTCCTTTGAATTGTGATAATGTTGTGTTGTTTTTGTTGTTTTATGGAGATGCTTGATGTTCCTTCTTTTTGTGGCGAAAGATGTATATTATTTATTATATATATATATATAGTATATGTGATCGTCATGCCTACTCTCCTCTTTTATTTATTTATTTATTAATTTTTTATTAAATCATCCTCCATCTTTCATCATTCGTCCCCCCCCCCCCCCCTTTTTTTATTATTATATCATCATCATTTATCATCCATCATTGTTTCTTTTTTTGTTTATTTGTTTTTATTTCATGGCGGATTAGTGCCTTTTTCTTCCTTCTTTTTTTTTTGTTTGCCTTTTTGTTATTTTTCTCCTTCTCCCTTTTTTTTTTTTGATGTTCTTCCTTTTGGTGGTGAAAGATTAATGCCTCTTTTTTTTACTTATTTTTATTTTTTTATATGTGGTTCCTTAGGCCTATGCTCCTCTTTTTTTTCTTTTTCATCATCATTCATAATCATTCATTTTCCATTTATTTTTTTTGATGGGTTAGTGCATTTTTTTTTTCTTTTTTTGTTATTTTTCTCTTCTCTTTTTTTTTTTAGCAGCCCTTTCTTATACCGATGTATTCCATATTTTCAGATGTCTGGCGACAAAGGGCAGGATCCACGGGAGGGGCCAGAGATGGCCTATGGTCCTCATGGGGAGCAGTTTATCATTTCACAGCACTCCTCTCAACCTTGGTACGAGATGCAAGGTGAAGCCGCTCGCATTGGCCTTCTCCATTGTCAGCACACCCACATTTCCAACTTCGGGATCGCTGGCCAGGTAAACAGATGAATCTTTTTCTTTTCCTTTGATGCCTTTATCATATCATTTTGCTCCTACTTGACAGATCCCTTTTGTTTGCAGCCTCTACCACACATCATGTTCCAGGGTGGGTGGTTCGATCTCAAGCGCCTCGTCCTCTATCTTCCCTCAGTGGTGAAGGACTTGCTTGCTCAAGCCGGTTTTGGGGATTTTATCTCCTGCCCTGCTGTGAGGGCCGACACGGCCTATCTGAAGGCCCTGATAGAGCGCTTCCGCCCTGAGGCCATGACATTTCACATGGCCATGGCTGAGATGACCCTCACACCCGCGGACTAGTTCATGATTACTGGGGTTCGTATTAGAGGGGTGCCAGTGAAACCTACCCGCACGCCTGATAGGGAGGAGATGACTCGATTGATAGGGGCCTACCCAACCTCCGGGAACGTTCGTGATTCCGAAGTCAAGTTACCTTGGCTGGTTGGTCTGTTTGAGCCCCATGAGTTAGTGGATCTGGGCCAGCCTGATGCGGCCATTTATCTCGAGCCCAAGCGCGCATTGATGCTGGCCTGCATTTCTCTGTTGTTCCTCTTGGGCGAGACTCTCCTTTCAAATACCAGCGGAGGGCGGGTCTCATTGTCTCTTCTCAGTCTTATGGTGAACTGGGACACTTTGCATCGGTTTGATTGGGGCGGTGCTGGTTATGCAGTGCTCATGTCTAGCCTGGTGCGAGCCGTGGTTGGGGAGTCCAGCTCCATTGTGGGCTTTTGGCCTACACTTGAGGTATTTTATCCTTTGGTCTCAGTTTGTCTGACTTTTCCTTTTTTGTGTCATATCTATTTTTATCTGCTTGCTTTCTTAGGTTTGGGGGTATTTGCATTTCCAACCTGGTAGCCCTCTGCTTCTCTCCGAAGTTCCTACGTTCCCCCTTATGAGCAATTGGCACACAAACCGCCGTCGGGACGTGGGTATGAAGCACCTGGAGTTAGGGCTGTGCTCCTAGTTTGATCTGTTGATCCCTGAACAGGTATAACAATTTCTCTCTTTGCAAATTTGATAGTTCTTTTATGCTGTGGGTTCTGACCAAATGTATATATCCCTCCTTTTTGTTGAGCAGGTCATCCTTGATCTCTACGTCGGATCCCCCTTCTGGAACCTGGCTGGAGTGGGCCCTTCTCGCCTTTTGTTAGATCGATGCATTATTTTTTTTCTATGGGTCCTGGGCTAGGGCCTATTACTTAGGAGAGAGGGTGGTTCATCAGTATCAACCTCTTTTCGTTGTGCCCCAAACTCCTCCAGCTGATGTATTGGCTCTTGAAGGTTCTATCGAAGTGCTTACTGCTCGCTTTCTCCACCACGGGGTCCCCATTGATGACCTTCTCTTTCCTGGGGGATATCAGATGTGGTATGAGTCTCTGCCCTATCATTCTCTGTTACCTCGATTCGTGCCCAGTGCTAACTTTTTGGCTTTTGGTGGTTCGCGATCTCAGGTAATGTTCTTTCCTCTTTCTATTAGCAGCCTTCCATATGATTACCTTAATTGCCCTGCTATTCGAACAAAAACTATTTCTCTCCGTAGTTTGGACAGGATAATGATTCGATGAGGGGATGAGGCTTGCTCTGATGAGGCTCTGTGGAACCTTCGACCCTTCTCGATGTTTGGTGCTTTTCGATTCACTGAGGTCCAGGGGACGTTTAAGCGCTTGGACGATGCCTTTCTGTCGTGTATGTGTGCCGATGTGGCTGAGAAGGCATGCATATCCGCTGAAGCAATTTGGATCCCACCCCCTGAGCTGATCCCTGGGGTAATCTCTCCCTTGTTACCTTGCTTTCTATTTTCTTGGATCATGCCGATGACCTGTGTGACTGATACCTCTCTCTTTATTTTTTTGCTGTGTAGGATTATGAGTCGGCCGTGAACCAAGCCGAATACTACCGCAACATTGTCGGACTTAGGGAGGCTGATGTGGTGAGTGAATATTGATCGCACCTAATCATCTTCTTATTTACTTTCTGATTGTCTCCCTACCTAATGGCCCTTCATGTGCTTATGCAGCGTGCTCGTGAAAAGGAGTCGCGTTCTCTGCTCGGCCGCATCTCTCAGGCGTGGACTCGGGTGGGGGAGACCAGCATTTTCGTGAGCGGCTGCTTAAGAAATCAAGGGGCTGCCAGATTAGTTTATTTTCTGAAAATTTGAAAGAGTGAAACAGTTTAGACTTTAATTTATTGGGGGATATGTAATATTTTTTGAATCAATAACTTTTTGGATGGTTTTATGATTTTTATGGTTTATATGAATGCTTTGTTTGGTTATCTCTCTGCCTTTATGGTTTTTTTTTTCTTTTTTTTTTGGCATGAAGCGGGCCAGAGCCCCTCCAATGATGGGGTTGAGCCCGCATGTGATTACCCGCATATGACCCACGGATACCGCATCATCTGAGGGTTTCCCATGGGTGCGTGAGCGTACCCGACTGTGGGCTGCCCTGGGAGAAAAAGTAGGCTAAGCGAAATATGTACCTCCCTTGGGGAAGTAGAAAAGAATGGGCTAATGTGAGGGGAGCCACACTTCCCTACCCTCTTTAACTGGGCGTATATATTATATACGCTCAAAAAAGAAATTTTGGCGTATATAATATGTACGCCTAGCAAAACATCTATCATGTTGCCTTGGCGTATATAATATATACGCCTGGCAAAATATTTTAAAATTTTGCCTTGGCGTATATATTATATACGCCTCATATAACTGGGCTCGACAGGTTCTTTATAACCTAACTTTGCCCTTTTTTCTCCTTTTCACCCAGCTTGGCCTTTTGCCCTCTTTTTTTTTCTTTTCTCTCGTTCATTTCCATAAAGACCAACTTTGTATGTCCATGGACCCGCTTCCCAAGAAAGGCCCAAATTCTCATAGGGAGGCTGGGGCTAGTATACTTCCCTGTTTGGACTCGGGGCCCAGTTTTTTGCAAAAATGGTGTGATAGCTTGGCCGAGGGTGAGCTCGCTGTTCTGGATCGCCACGGGTTATCCCGCCTTTCCTCCCTCCTTGCTATTCCTCTATTGCCCAATCTCTTGCAAGCAGCTTTGGCGTCGTGGGACCATATGGCCCACGTCTTCAGAGTTGGGTCTAGGGAGCTTACCCCAACCTTGGAAGAGCTAGCCTCTATTACTAGCCTGAGGATGCATCGGGGACTTGCCAAAGTGGGACCCAGACCAGGGTATGCAAAGGCGGTCCACGTGGTTCTTGGTTTGAAAAGGGGTGAGTATGAGAAGGGCCTCGCCGGGGGGCCCACCAGGTGCTCGGTGAAATTCTTGAGAGAACTTTTTGGTGACTCGAGTCTCCGAAAGTTGCCTATCCAAGATCCTTTCAACGTAAAGGCCTTTGCCCTTTATTTGCTGTCGAAAGTTCTCTTCTTTACTGGGGGTGAGCCATTTTCCCTCGGATTGTGCGATGTCTTGACGGAATTGGAGGGAGGTCGTTCATTGGTGCACCTGGTCCTGGCTAAGATGTATCGGGGCCTGGATGCCTCGGCCTCGGGCCGGGTTGGGATCCTGAGAGGGAGTCCACTCCTTATTCAGATTTGGTTAGGAGCGCATTTAGCTGTCATGGGGCCCGTGCCGAGATTTTGCTTGGTAAGAGGGGATGTGGCTCGGGGCTTTCTGATTCGGTACTCGAGACTGCCCCATAGGAGCATTGAGGAACTGAGCCTTTGGCTATCCGACGCGGAGTTGATCTGGCAACTTCCCTGGCTGGACGACACCTTTCTGATTGTCCGCTCCCGGGATTGTGAGGGTATCGCGCTTTTGGGGTTGACTGGTACTACCTACTATTTCCCATCTCAGGTGCTCCATCAATTCCGATATACCCAACAAGTGCCATGCACTGTGAGGCCGCCCTTGTGCTCTCTGATAATCTCTTGGGGTTCTCTCAGTGACCTAGACCGCATAGCAGCCCTCTGGGAGACCCGCCATCGTGCATGCACATGTGCAATCAGTTCGGGGGCGTCCTTCTTGATTACGAGGTTTGGCGGCATCAGGCTTACCTACCCTAAACTCTTTTAGATGCGATAGAGACGGGACCTGGCCATACAAGGAAACGATTCTCCAGACTAGGATTGAGTCTCTTTCTATAGAGAAGCTGGCTTTGACTGAGGCTTTGGGGAAGGAAAGGTCTAGAGATGAGATGGCGGAGGTGAGAGCTGCTACAGTCGAGAGTGAGGTTCTTCGGTTGACTGGGCTTTTGACTGAGTCTCATGAAGGTGAACACTTCATGGTAGGTGGTTGACTGATCGAAATGCCCGTGAGGACTCTCGTCTTATAGAGTTCAGTGCTTTGAAGCGTGGTTCCTGCCCCTGACCTGTTCCTGCACATACCATAGGTCATATACACAGAGGGGGGGGGGGCATGCCCCTTAACAGAGATCTCCTTCCTTGTTTGGGTTGTTTCTTTTTTTGTTTGCTTTATACTTGTACAGAAGGAAAAAAGTAGAAAGTGTGTCATGTTGTTATCTTTTTGGGACGTGACACTTCATACGTGATGCTTGTAAGAAAAAAAATGAAATCTGCTATATATACATACATATATATATATATATATATTTTTTGGCGTTCGAATTTTCTTTCATACGTCTCGCAACGTAAGGCTTTTTATGGAAAAGGAAAATCTATTATCTTTTTTGAAATTTTTTATTTTTTTTTCTACACAGTGTGAGGCTTTTTATGGGAGAGGAAAATCTATTATCTTTTTTGAAATTTTCTTCTACACAGTGTGAGGCTTTTTATGGAAAAGGAAAATCTATTATCTTTTTTGAAAAATTCTCCTACACAGTGTGAGGCTTTTTATAAGAAAGGAAAATCTATTATCTTTTTTTATATTCTTCTCCTACACAGTGTGAGGCTTTTTATGGGAAAGGAAAATCTATTATTTTTTTAAAAAAATTTTCTCCTACGCAGTGTGAGGCTTTTTATGGGAAAGGAAAATCTATTGAAAATTTTCTCCTACACAGTGTGAGGCTTTTTATGGAAAAGGAAAATCTATTATCTTTTTTGAAATTTATCTCCTTTTCTCTTTTTTGTGATGTCGGTATTTTCAAGGCCAACTGATGGGTCCTTATTTGAGCATGGTCGAACCCTGTTTATGAGGCTCCAGTTTTTTCTTTTTAAACATGGATAGGTCAGCTTCTCCGAGATTGATTGGTCTTCTGCCTTTACCTTTGGTCATGTGTCAGACGACGCGGTAGAGACGACATACTTGATCAGGATCCGATCCAATTTTGGACATGAGCAGCCCAGCAAAGGGGAGAAGAGGCTCAAGGGGTCCAGACTAAAATAGGGGGGCCAGAACTGATCCTCTCCTAATCTCTCTTTTCTTGACATTTTTGCTCACAGCGCCCAAGACGGGTTTTAGCCATGCCTGTCATCCCTGTTTTTACCCGTAGCGCCCTTTCGAGTTTTCACCACGTCCATGGGTTCGCTCTCTTACCCCAAGTGCCTTTTCAGGTTTTCACCTGGTCCACGTGAGTTCGCTATTTTTACCCGCGGTGCCCTTGTGGGTTTTCACGACGTCCACCTTGCTTTGAACTCAAATTGATTTTTTTTCTTTTTCCTCTCTTTCTTCTCTTTGTTTTTTTTAGAACCAGAAAGCCACGACATGGAGAAAGATTCCGTCATAACCGGCTGGATGGGGTTTTGGTGTCGTCTCACGACTCAGCTCATGTTGACTTAACAGATAATATGACTGCTTGCGAACCTACAAAGAGGGCTTCCTTCAGGGTGTAGCTTGGCCATGGGTAGGGTTAGGATTTTGAAGGTATGCTGGGTTTTAAAAGGGTTTCCTTGATACGGCTTCAGTTTTCTCAACATACTTTCTTCCTTGAGAGCTTCTACTGTACATGTCCCTTGATTCTTCTACACACATTTTTGGCTATTCTTTTTCCTCCATTTAAGACAATCTCTTTTTGAGGTTTTGCTTTTTTTTCTTTTCTTTTTTTTCAGTCAAATTTTTTTTTGGATTCGATAGTAACTTTATACACATGTATCTTTTCTCTCTCTCTTTTTTGGTATATGTACACGTATATTTTTTTTGGGGGAAAGGGTTTATTGAAAGAAAGGCCCAGGCTCAAATGGGGTAGCAAAGGATATCATCATTTTTAGAGATGTATTTGGGCTACTGTGCTTGGAATGATGACCTCTTTTGGATGATTCTTAAGCAGTCACGTATCTGTTTCATCAATACTTACCTTATAATGATAGACTAAGAGTAGAACCGCCGGACGTATCCAACATTGATGGGCTCAGGAAGATGATCTCTGTCCATGGTGGCGAGGCAGATGACATATCTCGGCAACACTTCTCGAATGACGTATGGTCCTTCCTAGTTTGGCTTGAACTTTCCTCTTAGATCGGCATGGAGGGAAGGGAAGATCTTCTTCAGCACAGTGTCTCCTACCTTTAGATCTCAACCGCGGACACGTTTATTATAAGCGCGTGCGATTCGCCCTGGTAAACATGAGTGTGACACAAGGCTAGGAGTCTCTTCTCGTCCAATAAGTTTAATTGTTCAAAGCAGGATCTCTCTCTCTCTGCTTCGGGTAAGCCTGATTTTATGAGGATTCGGAGCGAGGGTACTTCAACCTCTACTGGGAGGACGGCCTCGGTTCCTTACACAAGGGAGAACGGGGTTGCCCCTGTAGCAGTACGGATAGACATTCTATAGGCCCAAAGTGCGAAGGGTAACTGCTCGCTCCAATCTTTGTAAGTGACTACCATCTTTTCCAAAATGCGAACTAGAGTTTTGTTGGCCGCCTCTACAGCCCCATTCATCTGAGGCCTATATGGGGATGATCGGTGATGCTTGATCTGGAACTGCTCGCACAAGGCCTGGATGCACCTATTAGCGAAATTAGTGCCATTATCAGTGATGATATCCTTGGGTACGCCAAATCTGCAAATGATGTTATTCTTGATGAACTTCTCAACGTGACTGGCAGTGATGTTGGCATACGACGCCGCTTCTACCCACTTGGTGAAGTATTCAATGGCGACGAGGATGAACCGATGCCCGTTTGATGCTTTCGGATTAATCATTCCGACAACGTCAAGGCCCCAGGTAGCAATTGGCCAAGGAGTGGTCATGCAGTGAAGATCAATGGCAAGAGCATGTATCAAAATGGAGTGTTCTTGACACTTGTAACATTTTTGAACATGTTTGCAACAATTCGATTCCATGGTGGTCCAGAAGTATCCCTGTCCTAGGATTTTCTTAGAGAGCATGTGACTGTTGACGTGGGCTCCACATACTCCCTCATGGATTTCTTTCATAATATTGACCGCTTCACTTTCAATGAAGCATCTGAGTAAGATGTTATTGTATGATCACTTGTAGAGGCATTCCCTGCAAATGACGTAACCTGCTGCTAAACGTTGAATAGTTCGTCTATTTGTCTTGGATGTACCCTCCGGGAAAGTTAGGGTCTCGAGTAAATTCTTGATATCTGAGAACCAAGGTGGCACATCATCAGGCTTTGTAGGTTCCTCAATCTAGAGGCAGAAGGCTGGCTCATTCCTCTGCTCGATCATGATCGGCTTCATCTCAACACCATAAGGGATTTCAATCATTGACGCCAAAGTTGCTAATGCGTCGGCGAAGCGATTTCTTATCCGGGGAACGTACGAGAAAGTCACATCTTAGAAGCAAGCTATCAGATCTTCGAGGTGTTCATGATAGGGGATCAGTTTCTTGTCTTTCGTCTTCCAGTCACCATTCGTCTGGCATATGATTAACTGTGAATCGCCAAATACTCGAAGGTGAGTTACATTCGAGATCAGAGAGCACTTGTAAACCAATAGTGCATGGGAAGTTGAGCTTGATAGAGATCGGTACATGGGATCCTTTTGGTGAAATTAGGATGGCGCCAACTCCTTGGCCCTCGACATGTGATGCCCCATCAAAGTGCATTACCCATGATTCTTTTGCTTCTTCTGTATCGTCTTCTGTCATGAACAGGATGTCCTCATTGGGGAATTCAGTCTTTAGAGGCACGTAGTCAGGTAGAGGGTTCTCAGTAATATGATCAGTGAGTGCCTGCCCCTTGATCGATTTCTGAGTGACGTACGTAATGTCGAATTCAGATAATAAAAGTTGCCATTGTGCAGTTCGGCCAGTGAGAGCAGGTTTCTCGAACAGGTACTTCAACGGATCCATCCGTGCTAGAAGTAGAACGGCTTGGGATAATAGGTAGTGTTGAAGTCTTTGAGTAGCCCACACGAGCGCTAGGCATGCCTTCTCCAAATGAGAATAGCGTGTCTCATAATCAGTGAACTTCTTGCTCAGGTAGTAGATGGCCTGCTCTCTTCTTCCTGTCTCATCATGCTGTCCTAACACACAACCCATGGAAAATACTGTCGTGGATAGGTACATTATCAGGGGTCTACTAGGTACAGGTGGTACCAATACTGGAGGATTTAGGAGGTAACCCTTGATTTTGTTAAATGCAGCTTGGCAGTCATCGTTCCACTCAACTGGTGAATCCTTTCTTAGTAGTTTAAAGATCGGTGCACATATCGAAGTCAACTGTGCAATAAATTGACTGATGTACTGGATTCTACCTAAAAAGCCTCTGAACTCCTTCTCGGTAGATGGTGGTGGCATTTTAGTGATGGCCTTGATCTTGGTCGGATCGACCTCAATCCCTCTCCTGCTGACAATAAAGCCTAACAGTTTTCCTGACATAGTGTCGAACACACACTTTTGGGGATTCAACCGCAACCTGTACTTTCTAAACCTCTCGAACAGCTTCTGAAGGTTTACCAAGTGGTCGTCCCTTTCCAGCGATTTGGCAATCATATCATCGACATACACTTCGATCTCTCGGTGCATCATGTCGTGGAATAGGGCCGTCATTGCTCTCTGGTAGGTTGCCCCAGCATTCTTGAGCCCGAATGGCATCACCTTGTAGCAGAAGGTACCCCAGGGAGTGATGAACGCAGTCTTTTCTCGGTCGGCCTCTGCTATCCTAATCTGATTGTAGCTTGAGAATCTGTCCATGAATGAGAGCATTCTGTGCTTAGTAGTGTTATCGACCAAGATATCGATGTGGGGTAATGGAAAGTCATCCTTAGGGCTCGCCTTGTTGAGATTTCAGAAATCAATGCATATTTAAACCTTTCCATATTTCTTTGGTATGGGGACGATATTGGCTAGCCATTGCGGGTACTTGGATACCATGAGGAAACCCGCATCATACTGCCTAATGACCTCATCCTTCACCTTCAACATCCATTCAAGTCGGAGGCGTCTCAGCTTCTGTTTGACCGACTTAAAATTAGGGTAGAGTGGCAGCTCGTGCTCAACTAGATCGGTATCCAAACCAGGCATGTCTTCATACGACCATGCGAAGACGTCATGGTATGACCGAAGGAAGTCTATCATACTCTTTCTCTCCGCAGGGGACAGCGATGTTTCAATTTTGGTGATTCTAAGAGCCTCTTCGGTGCTCAAATTGACATCCTCTGTCTCTTCGACGATCGGTGTCGGGCCATGCTCAAAATTGGCAAATTGTTTGAGGAGCTCATTGGGGAGCTCATCGATTTGACCTTCCTCATCCAGACTCGTGACTCCTACCTCTTATTGTATTTCTATAGGAAAGGGGTAGGCTTCACCTGGGACGGGTACCACAACATTATTTTTAATTTTATTGGGAATTTTAAAGGAAAATATTTTTGGAATTTGTATTTTTTCCATTTTTATGGTTTTTTGCAATTTTTCAGAGGTTAGCCCTTGGCGAGGTGGATCTCTATATATACAGGGTAGAGTGTCCCAGAGGCTAACCTCACTTTTCACAGGTTGTTTTTTTTTGGAGAGTCGGTGCCATATTCATGGCTTTTGGTGGCTCCCAGAAGTTGGGGCAAAGATGCCTAGTTACTTACCTACGAGGCTTGGCCTTTACCTCTTTGGTTGGAAGTGGCATCGGTAGGCTTTTACAGTTCCTATCTTAGCATGTTTATGAAGGGATCCTCTAGGACCCTGTCCTCTATGGTTAGGATGGGCCCAAAGTGGCTGGTGCTAGAGTGACGGGTGGACCGGGAGATTTCCTCCTCAAATAAGGAGAGGGCGGCTAAATCCACCTCAAGGTCTGGGGGGGTGATTTAAGGGTTGGTAGGATGAGCGAAAATAGGCTTGTGTGGGGTTACCCTTGTCTCCCCATTCAGATCAATCTTTACCACCCCGGCACTCACAAAGGTTTGACGGATGTGGGGTCGGGCGGGAGTTTCTTCTTCCAGGTTGATTCCTCTGGCCTGGCTTTTCTTTGGCCTCTCTGATTTCTTCTTCGACGGGCCTATAGCCCAGGCCAAATTTGGTTTGCTACCCCTTAGCCCTGAGAGGGTCTCTTCTTCCTTGAAGGCATGGGCCCAGCCCTTTCCCTTTTTGGTGGCCCCATTTGTGGAGCATGAACACAGCTGCATCCATTCCTACGCCAGTTTTGGCAGGGGTTTTTTCAGGCGACTCGAGGGTAACGGCTGAAAAGTCATACTCAAATCGATGGAGATCGGTGTCATTTGCTATATGCGACATGTTAAGCACTTTCGGATTCTCAATATGCAGAGCTCTTCGCTCCCTGTCTTCTCTGCTCTCACCTACGATGGTGACGATTATTTCGCCTGAGATGAATCAGAGTTTTTAGTATAGAGTTGATGGTATTACCCCGATCTCATGTAGCCACGGCCAGCCCAACAGTAGATTAAACATAGACTTGATGTCCATCACCTGAAAGGGGACGGTGAAGGTTTGCGGCCCGATGATCAAGTCGAGGTCTACTTCTCCTATAATTTCTCTCTTGGTGTTGTTGAATCCCCTGGCACTTGTTATGGATGGCCGGAAGGTGTCACGGTTCGCACCGATTTTGATTGCCGTCCTCAAAGGGCATACGTTCAATGCCGACCCGTTGTCTATTAAGACCAACAGCACCACCAGGTTCCGTACTTCCACTATTATATTTAGGGGCTTAGAGTGGTTGTTCCCCTTGAGCGGTAGATCCGCATCAGTGAATGAGATAGCATTTGGAGCCAATACTTGCCCGATTATTTCTCCCACTTCATCTGGGGTTACGTGGGCGGAAACATGTGCATCCTTGAGTGCTCCCATTAAGGCTTGAAAGTGGAGCGGGGATGTGATTAACAAATCCCACACAGTAATATGTGCGGGTGTTCTTTTGAGCTGTGTCTCCAACACGTGCTCTCTGGCCATTTTCTCAAAGGGGTTCCTTGCGGCCTACTCTTTCTTCTTCTCTTCTCCTCTGACGGCCCCCGATGCTTCTGGCTGTGTAGAAATCCTGCCAGATCGGGTAATAAATTCAACAGTCTCCTCTCGGTTGCAACCAGCATTCATGTCCGTCTGTTCATAGCTTAACGGTACTTGATGCAGGTCATAAGTAGATTTCGGGATGAGGAAGGGAGTGCATGGTGATTCTGGGGATGATTGGTCTGGGTATGTCGGATTCTCTTGTCTGACCAAGTTGACTCCAATAGGGGGTGGAATGGTAGTGGCGGGAATTGGCGAGGTTGAATTTGTGGGTGTGGAGGGGGCTTGTGCAGGTACTACCTAGGCGTGGTAAGACTAGTGGTGATTGGGAGTAGGTGATTAGGGGAGTGGGTGAGGGGTTGTTTGTTTGGGTGAAATGGAGTTGGATTGGGGGCGAAATAGCATAGGGATGGTGGGGGTGCGACTGGGATGGAGCGACTGGGAGACGTTGGAAGTGCGGGTGGAGCGGGGTTATAGGGATATGAAGGGTTTGTATATGGGGTGGCATGGTGGGGCCATGATGGGTTTGCTGATGAAATAGGGAAAATTGGGGATGATGGAGTTGTTCATGGAGCGGGTGATTGGGATATGACGGGGTAGTGGATGGAGCAGGGGGTATGGATATGAAGGGTTTGTATATGGGGTGGCATGGTGGGGCGATGATGGGTTCGTGGATGAAACGAGGTATATTGGGGATGGTGGAGTTATGCATGGAACAGGGTGATTTGGGGATGGTGGAGTTGTGTATTGGGAAAGATGATTTGGGGATGGCGGGGAAGTATATTGGGTGGTGGGATTTGGGGGTGTGTACGGGATGGAATAATTTAGGGATGGCAGAGTGGTGTATTGGGTGGAGAGATTTGGGGATGGTATGGGATAGGGTAGTATGGGGATGGTGGGGTTATGTATGGCATGGGGGGATGATGGGATAGTGTAGGGGATGGGGTGATTGGGAGGTGGGGTGTACTGTGGGGTAAATTGAGAGTGGGGCGGATATGTGTATGATTGCGGCGGGGCTGTGCCCATTTGGATTTGATAGGCTGGAGCGAGAGTGAAAAAATACCTCCCTAAATCTAAGGGCTCCTCTTGGTATGTCGGGGTGGGGAAGTAATCGGCTAAGTACAACGGCAAGATCACCCCCACAAATGGTTTGTCCTTATTCATCCTGGGAAATGAGAACTCCTTTTGATTACTGATATAATCCGAGGGGTCAAACTCTTCTTCTTCCTCTTCTACCCAATGGATGTTAGACCTTGGGCCTCCTGGGTGTGGGGGTAGAGGGGCTTGATGGATGTTCTGGTTCTGTCCTTGAGGAAGCGGTGGGGGAACAATTTTTCCCGCCTCTATTAGATCTTGGACTGCATGCTTTAGTGGGAAGCACCAGTCCGTAGGGTGACCCGGCCCCTAGTGGAAGTTACAATGCAAGTTCAGGTTATAGTTTCTTGAGATTGGATTAGGTGGTGGGCGAGGCTGGAGTAAATTGACCAGACCCTTTTGTAGCAACACTGGCAATAAGACACTTAAAGATTATCCTAATGGTGTGAACACCCATTCGAATCATGCTCTCATCTGTTCCTGGGTAAATGGGGCTCTCGGTCCGTTGTTTGGCGTTGGTGCTTGCTCGAAATGGGCTGGGGGTGGTTACGTGGCCTGGAGCTGTATCGGGGGGGATTGGTATTGGCCTGGGGGTAAATGATGTTCTGTACCTCTGCCCCTGGTCTTCTTTTGATTCATGGTTCGACAGCCTTTCGAACCCCGGTGGCCCCGTTGGCCACGCTCTTTCCTAGCCTGCCCTCTCTAACGGCGTCTTCGCAACGGTTGGCATTTCAGACCAAATCAGTAAAATTGAACTATTGCTGATACACCAAAAAATATGCAATGACTGGGAGAGCTCCTTTGGTTATCAATTCAATTTGCTCATCATCAGGAATCCGGTGGGTCACCTGGGCGGCCAATGCCCTCCACCTTCCTAAGTAGGCACTGAAAGTTTCGTCATGCCTTTGCTTCAAACTAGCCAGATCTGACTTCCTTGGCTCTATGTCCATGTTATAGACATACTGTTCTTGGAATAAGTGTGTCAGATCTTTCCAAGTTTTTATCATGGATGGTCCTAGGGATGTGAACCACCTCAGTGCTGGACCCATTAAACTCTTTTGGAACACTTTGATGAGGAGTCATTCATCTCTGCTGTATTGGCACATATCCCCACAGTAAGATTTTAAGTGGGCGATGGGGTTGCCAGTGCCATTATATTTATCGAATGATGGCATCTTAAATTTTTGTGGTAGGGGGATGTCCGAGAACATACATAAGTCTGGAAAGTCTGTCGAATGTAGTTTTAACCCTCCCATCTTCATCAGCTGCTTCTGTATTCTATCTATCTGTTCTTTCAGCTGCTCTAATTCTTTTGAGGCTGTAGCTGGGATTGCCTCCCCCTGATTTTGTTCAGCCCTGGGTGTGATGATGATGGGCCTGGGGGGGCCGAAGCTGGCAGCTCCTCCATTGTTGCGGATCTCGTCCTCCTCGTATTGTTGGTCATTGTACTGGTGAGGGGCGAGGTTCACTATTTGGACCTGGGGGGTGATGGGTTGGATGACCTGGTGGGGCCACAAGGCTTGTAGGAGATGGGAAGGAGTGAATGGATGAGTGGTTTGTGGATGAATGATGTGCTTAGTTGGGTGTACATTCTGGGGGTGATGGGGGTGTGGTTGATGTGGCGGGATGTTGTAGGCATGGTTTTGAGGAATGGGGTGGATCGGATTTTCCGTTGGAGGCAGGATGGGGGCATAAGGGGTATAGGTGAATGAAGGGTACTGGTGAAGGGGTAAGGGGTTTGTGAACGAGCCTTGATGAGTGTGGGTGGATGGGACTTGGGTTTGGGCTTGATGGTTTTGGAAAGCTTGGGTTGATGGGCCTTGGGCCTGGATGTGGGGGTTGGTATGATTTTGGGCCAATGGGCCCTATTGGGTTTGGGCTAATGGGCCATGTGGGTATTGGGTGTGGGGTGATGGGCCTGGGTCCAAGGGCCCTGGGGGGCTTGGAACTGGGCCTGGGTTTGATGGGCCTGGGCCTGAGTCTAGTGGGTTTGGGCTTGGGCCCATGGGCCTTGATGATTTTGGGCCTAGACCTGAGTTTGATGGGTTTGGGCTTGGGCCCATGGGCCTTGAGGGTTTTGGGCCAGGGCTTGAGTCTGATAGGCTTGGGCCAATGGGTCTTGAGGATTCTGGGCCTGGGTCTGATGGGTTTGGTGGGCTTGGGCTTGTGATGAGTGGGCTTGGGTCTGAGATGAGTGGGCTTGGGCCTGTTGGGCTTGGACCAATGGTTCTAAAGATATTTGGGCTTGGGCCCATGGATTTGTGTGGGTTTGGGCCTGAGATGAGTGGGCTTGGGCCTGGAATTGAGGTGGGGGATCTTGGATGGTATGAATGATGGGTGGTTGGGCATGGTCATGGGGGAATGGGGTATGGAGGTTTTGGAGACCTAGATGTGAGGTTTGGAATGTAGGACTCCGAAAGGTAGCCCACAGGGCATACATCATTCTTATGTCCTCTATTGAGGGCATGGATTCAGGTGTGAGATTGGAGGGTGATGACCCACTCAAGGACGGAGGGGGTTAGGTGAAATTGGGCATGACTCGGGTGTGGGGGGTATGAATGATTGTGCTTGGAGGGTATGGATGTATGGCTATGGAAGATGGTGGGTTATTGGTCATACCCTGGGAGAAGTTGGGCATGACCTTGGTAAATAGGGGGGTATGTTGGGATGTGGATGGGCCATGTGATGTGGAAAGCATGTGAGATGAGGTGGATTGGATATAGGATGTAGGGGGCATGGATGATGAGGTGGATGGGACGTGGGAGGTAGGTGGGGGATGGGGCTCTCGATGGGTCTTTTGGAGTAGGGGGTGTGGTAAGGGTGTATGGATGGGAGATGGGGATGTATGGGTCGGTTGGGAAATGAGGGATTTCAGTAGGGGATGAGATGGGGGTATGTTGAGAAAATGTAAGGGCGGGGGATGGGGTGGATGCGAACACGGGTGTCCCAAATGGACCCATGATATCGAACCGGGTTTGGGTGAAGGTGTTGGAGATCGGGCCTTCTCCTATATGGGAATGGGAGGGGATGATGGCGGGGATGTATTGATGCTTGACATGATCCGCTGATGAGTGTTGTATTGATGTCTTGGGTAAGGGCCGAATACTTTCCTAGTTCTCCTTCTACGGGTTGGGTTTGAGGTCGTCGTAGTGACGGTCACACCGAAAGTATATGTATATACGGATTTTTGATTTTTCTATATATATATATATATTTTTTGGATTTTTCAAATGAAAATTATCTCCCCTATTTAAATGAATGATGATCTGGGGCCCTAGAAAAATTCCCGTCTCGGGTGATATATGTACCTTTAGTAGGTCCCACGGCGGGATCCGACACACTTCGGAAGAAGCGAAAGGGAACCCATTCGTTCTATTGAAGGTGAGGGAATCCACACAAACGACCCGATCCCCCAAAGCAAATCAATGAGAAGTCGCCTTCTTTTGATTGGGCGGGGGCATATTGGGCGTTACAGAATGCGGGAAGCTACTGTGGGCACTAATACCGCTAATCGGGGAACTTGGGTGGTGGATTGGGCCTCAGATCGGGCTGCCTGAATCCAGTATATACTGGGCGTATGTATTATATCCGCCTAACCAAAACTGAGCAGATTTGGCTGGGCGTATATATTATATACGCCTGGCTTAAATCTGGGGGTTTTGGCTGGGCGTATATATTATATATGCCTGAGTATTTCTGGGGATTTTTGGCTGGGCGTATATATTATATACGCCTGGCAAAGATAGTTCTGTTAGCTTGTTTTGACAGTGAACAACAAGCCCACAATGAGTCTTTTGAACTGGTTTTCTGGGAGGGATGCTCCCGGGGACTGCTGTGTGTGTTATCGGGTCACTCCTTTTCTCTTCCTAGGGATACACGGCTGAATTCGGGCTGTCTGCGCTCTCACGATTGCGGGTTTTACGGCTTGATCGGAATTGGCAACCCAACCGATATACCTCCGGCGCAAGCGCCTTCTCAGGTACTGGAAGGGGTGGTCCTTTTCAGGATCATCACCACTAGGGCTGTCGCCTTACTGGGAACCGAGTAAGTTATATTTGTGCCTAAACCCCCTGAAAACTACCAAAAACATGCAAAAACAGATTTGATTATGTCCCCACACTGTTGGTTCACTTTTAATTACAGATTTTTAAAGGGGAGTGAATTTAAGTCCAAAATCGGGTCGGGGATGACAAGCCCGTGCCGCCTCAACAGGCCGGCGTCCACTATTAAGATATGACAAGAAGTAAGAAAAAAGACGGGGCTAGTCAAGCGACTTGACGGGAAATATAAAGTGTTGAGAATTAAAACTGAATCGTAATGGTAAGTAAGAAAGGTGTCAGTCAAGTGACTAGGCGAAAATTGCTGAAATTTAGAGCCGAAATATAAGGGTGAGTAAAAAAGGGTGTCAGTCAAGTGACTAGGCAAAATTTGTTGAAATTTAAAGCCAAAATGTAGGGGTAAGTAAAAAAGGTGCCAGTCAAGTGACTAGACAAAAATTGCTGAAATTTAAAGCCAAAACGTAGGGGTAAGTAAAAAAGATGTCAGTTAAGTGACTAGGCAAAAATACTAAAATTTAAAGTCAAAACGTAGGGGTATGTTAGTAAAAACAACAAAAATGAAGGAAAAACAGAAGAAAATTAGAAAAAACAGCAATGGTTAGTAAAGATTAAACAAAGGCCAACAAGAGGGGAAGCGCTAGGGTGATATCCCCAGCAGAGTCGCCATCTATGCGACCATGGATTCTCTCGAACCCGTCGCGGCGATGCGCTCGCGATGGAATAAAATATAGAGTCGCCACCTGGAGCTTTTGGTGACCCGGGAAACCTTTAAATCAATATTTTGAGCATCGAAGTGCTAAATATGACTCTGATTTACCGGTCTTTACCAAAGGCTCTAGGGTAGGGGCCTCGGTTATTGATCGGGAAAGGTTTAGACACCCGATCAACCCGCATGTAGCGGTCTCTATCTATGACCAAAATAAAACAAATGGGCGGAGCTTCCCCTTGCCCGAAGGCAATACGGTCCTATCAAGCTTTGAGCCAAACCAAAATTTCGGCGGCGTAACGGCTTGAATCCTTGGACGGAGGAAACACCAAGAAGGTAGAGGAAGAGAGGGGTGAGCTGGAGATCATGGGCCCTTGTTGCACCGTGTAAGACCTTCGCTTCGGCGTGCTTCCGATGGCTTTATATGGCTTAAACAGTAGAGGAATAGGTTATAATGCTAGAATTTTGTAGATAGGATGTATAGGATGAAGCTAGGGACTAAGCTTGACTAAAAAGGGGTGATCTAATGGTTGAAAAGGGTTGAAAAGGATGAACTAAGCATGCTGGAATTCTGGTTGAAGAATGCAAAATAATATATATTTTCTCTCACTTGGGCTCTCTCTCATAAGCTTAACTTTCCACCTTAATTTTTCAACCCTTTGGGAAGAGGGGGGGCCTCTCTATTTATAGAGAAGAGGTGGGTTAGAGGGTTACTTACGAGCTAATTGGTTTAGCAATTAGGTAATCCTCCATCTAAGGTTTTCTAGGTGTTTAGGGTCCTAGGGGTTTGGGAAACTGATTTCAATGGCAGATGATGGGGTGAGACCATGGGTGACTTAAGGGTTGCCAATAAGCTTAAAGGGGGTGCAACCAACCTTAAGATACCCACCTCAACCAAGGGGATGATCAAAAGGTCAAACCAGATGAAGGAAATTCGAGCATTTGATGACAGTTATTGTAGCTAAGCTGGGCGTATATATTATATACGCCCAGTTTATGTATAGTGATCTGCATGAAAACCAGAGGAGATCTGAGAAGGTGGGTGTCCGTGGTGGGCCCTACCTATGCTGGGCATAGGTATTATATATGCCCGGCCAAGTTTGGCCCAACAATGCTAGGCGTATATATTATATACGCCTGACCAAAATGGGGCCAAATTGGCTGGGCGTATCTAATACATACGCTTGAGCAAAAGTTATGATTTTATGTGAAACTTCAATCAGCCATAACTTTTGAAGCACAACTCCAAATTGGGTGATCTTTTGCTTGCTGGAAAGCTGGAGAAGTCCTCCTTTTAATGGTATAGGGCCCTTCCTCAACAATGGTCTATGTAAAAATGTTGTAGCTCTCCCCCCATCAATTGCTCAGAAGGGTTTAAGTTGGGTGTAGGAAGGAATCCTAGGGTTTGGGAGTGATCTCTAAGGATTAGGGGAATGGTTCTAATGAGTTCAGGGTGATTCCTAAAGGTCTGGGTTGGTTCCTAAGGGTTTAAGTGTGTCATCGAAAGCACAGGGGTACATCTCTCTCATAGTACAGACTTAATGGGCCTTGGGCCGAATTTAGGTGTCTACAAACCCATAAAACCACAAAAATAAGGCATTATTCATAAAAAACCATTCACACATCATCAATCAACATGCTTACAATGGAAATAAACTATTTTTCATCTAGGAATGCAAGATCATGATCATATTTGCAAGAAAAAGCAAGAAAAATCAAAGAAAATAGGTGTTAAATGGTTACCTCTTAGAAGAAATGGGCTCTTTAATCTAGCATGAGCCGACAATCGATCCACACAAGCAAAGCAATGACAATGGGGCACGCGTAGAGGCAATGTAAAGGAACCCTAGGAGGAGTTGATTTTCTGTTTCAAAGGGAAGAAGGGGGGAGAAAATTCAAAATAATGCCCCACCAGCCCGAACTCGGGCTATTTAAATCCCTCCCGAGCTAAGCCTGGAGCAACTAATAATTGCGCCAAGCAAGATTTTACCCTCCTTTTACTTGGCGTAACTAATAGTTGCGCTAGGCTATTATGAGGCCCCTAGTGGCCTGGCGCAACTATTAGTTATGCTAGGCAGTTAGGCTGGGTCTTGGGCTTGGTACGGGCCAGATAGGAAGGCTGGTTTCTCCACTCCTTTTTGTTTGTTTTGTCGCTCCCGGCCGATGCACGCGCTCCCAAGGTGGCATTTCGATCATCCCTCGACTTGCCAAGAAAGACGTGCTAGAATAAAAGTAGATCGAGATCAATGAACATCTCGATCCTACACAGGAAAATATAAAGAAAAGTCCAAAAAAGAATCCCCACAGAGAAGCCGGAAGTATTCACGAAAAATAATAGGAAAAATCACATAGAAGAATAATTTGAAAAATCCCATAAAATCACATAAAATAATAGCTTCAAAATTCCAAAAAATCACATAAAATAGTTGAAATATTCCAAAAAGTCACATAAAATAATAGCTTCAAAATTCCAAAAAAAATCACATAAAATAGTTGAAAAATTCTAAAAAATCACATAAAATAGTTGAAAATTCTCAAAAAAGTCACATAAAATAATAGCTTCAAAATTTCAAAAAAATCACATAAAATAATAGTTGAAAAATTCAAAAAAATAATAAAAAATATATATATATAAAATGATAGAAAAATCAAAAACAAATCTGTGCTTCCCCACACAGACGCACAAGCATAAGGCGGTAAAATGTCAATATTTTATCAGCAATACAGCTGTGCCATATTAAAGTCCTGAATCAGAGGTTTGCCTCGGATCTTTAGATCCTGCTTTAAGGTAGGAGCAACGGTGTCGGTCCCGATCAAATAGTCAATGTTTCGATCGAGTCAACTCCACTGCTAAATTTTCGCACTGGGCGCCCTGTTTTGGATTCATATGAACTTAAGTGTCTTAAGCTTCAGATTCTCTATTGGAAAAGGTCAATCGTTGGTTGAAACCAACCTGTTGAGAATGAGATTACGTATCAATCAAACTATGTGCAACCATGCATTCGGAAGGGCTCATTTCCCTTTTATTTTTCTGCAGGCTTAAAACCTATATGGGCAGCGGTATCCTTGTAAAGTGTACGCCATGAGTCTAAGTATTCGTATGATGGGTCCGGGTCGGGGGCTTCCATCGCCTTTGTTGTTGCTTACTGCCCCTGATGGGTGCATGATTATGCATAGTTAATTGATGTTTATGATCATTATCAGCAGAGATCAGGATTGGATGTCTCTTTAGGGAGATGCCCCAATGTCTGGTTGGATCTGTTCAAAGGTAGTTGAAGCTGGATACTCTTAGTCATGTTGATCAAGGGTATGCTTTCAAAAATGGCACGTCCTCCCCAAAAAGCGTTGTGGCAACTATTCACTTCACTCGGGCAGTCATGGTAAATAAACTTCGGGATCGATGGGTTTGCCCAAAGACCTCGAACCCTACTTTCAGCAGGGGCACCCATGAACAGTCAGATGGGGCAATCAAATGCCTCGTAGGATTGGACGCAAACTGTGGAGCCTTGCGTATATTTACTTCGCGCCTATCTTTGAATGTGGGTCGATCACCCCTCTTACTCACGAAGTTGTTGCATTCAGAATGAATTTTAAACATCAAATAATTTCAAAAATATCCCGAGAAGCGAATGTCTTTAGGGAGTTCGCAACTCATTCCACCTCGGTTATGCCCAGTAATGTCGCTAAGCTCTTGGGAACCAATTACCTTGAGAAATGAATGTTTAGCCTGGCATCCAAGGCTTTCATTTTCTCACCATGTTACTTGTTTGATGTTTAAAGTCGGTCCTGAATATGGTGGACCCGTCAGTAATGCCTTGGGCTTCTTCGGATATCTCTTTTCTTTGGCATTCGATCATTAGTGATCGAATACCAAAGAGGGGCATCTGTAGACACCCAAATTTGGCCCAAGGCCCGATCAAAATACCTTTCGAGAGAGGTGCACTCTCGAGCTTTTGATGGCATGCATGGAACCTTTAGGAATCACCTTAAAATCTCTAAGAACCCTTCCAAACCCTTAGGAATCACCCTAGATCCCTTAGGAACCCACCCGAACCTTTAGAAATCAATTCCAACCCTTAGAACCCGTACTGAACCTAAGCCTAACCTTATCAAGCAATGGATGAGGAGGGGTGCATTAGGACTAGCTACAGCCTTCTAATATGATCAAATCTCACACCATTGAAAAGTAGAAGTCATCAACTTTCCAACGGTCTAAGAATCGCCCCAATCAGAGGTATACATCAAAAGATATGGCAAACCGAGCCCGGAGGGCAGAAATGCAAGTTCATGTGGGCCCCCCTAGGGATTTGGTGCAACTAATAGTTGCGCCAGTTATAATTTTGAGCTTGGAGCAACTAATAGTTGCTCCAAGGTTAAAGGTGGGGCCCACCCTCGCGAACCAACTTCCATGCACTGTTTAAAACTATTTTACTGTACATTTGCCTGACGCAACTATTAGTTGCGCCAGGCATATAAATAGTAACCTCTAGATTTTGCCTCAAAAATCATGATTAGGGTTTGACTTGTTGACCACCTTGATCCTTGGCTTGTGTTTTGTTAGTTCTGTTGCACCCATTCACTACCTATTTGCAACCCTTTAAGTGGCTTAAGGCCTCACCCCATCATCCACCATTAGAGGACCTTCTCACACCTCTCAAGGCTCCAAACACCCTAGGAATCCATAGATTTGAGATAACCTAATTGCTAACCACAATTAGCACTTAAGTGGTCTCCTAATCCACCCATTTCCTATAAATAGAGACCCCCACCCCTTGGTTGAGGGGTTGAAAATTTGCTTAAGAGAAGAAGAGCTCAAAGTGAGAAGTTCTTCCTCCCTTTTGTGCACCATTTTCACCCAAATTTTAGAATATCCCAACCTCATTTCAAGTTTGTTCTTGCATCCAAAACCCTTAGCCTAGGTGTGTGTGATCCCCTAGCCTCCCGTCCCTACCTCTTAGCTTCAAGCCTTAGGAGTTAGAACCCCATTTTCCACCATACAAGGCCTTCAAAAGTTCATCAAAGCAAGCCACGCAAGGCTCTCCTACGGTGCTAGAAGGGCCCGAGTGCTCCGACTCTCCCCTTTCTTCTCCTATCTCTTTCTAGCTCCCTCCATCCTCCCATTTGTGCCGTTATGCTGCCAACTTTTTGGTAGGAACGGAGGGGCACAAATAGGATTCTAACCCCTTTTGGGTATGAGGAAGCTATTTTCCTTTCTTTTGCTTCATTTTATTTTTGGCCACAAGTAGAGACCGCATTAAGCGGGTTGATCGTGTGCCTAACACCTTCCCGATCGATAACCAAAGCCCCTACCCAAGAGCCTTTGGTGTAGACCAGATTCAGAGTCATATTTTTAGCACTTCGGTGCTCATAAAAATGAACTAGGTTTCCCGGGACACCGAAAGCTGTGGGTGGCGACTCTATATTTTTTGCAAGCGAGCGCATCGCCACGAGGGATCGTCACAAATCCCATGGTTGCACACTAGGGCTTAGATAGGTGGGAATTGGGTTTCAATGGTAGATGATAGGGTGGGATTTTAAGTGGCAAAAGGGTTAAAAAGAGGGCTAGTGGGGGTGCAATAGTCCTATCGAAGCCAACCCCAATGGATGGGGTGGTCAATAGGTCAAACTCCAAATTTGAAATCTGACCAAATCCCCAAAAATCATTGTTCCTAAGCTTAACGTGTGTATTAGACACGCTAGGTATGGGAATAGTGTTCTTTGAAAATCATGGACGTTCAGAACCTACCATGGGGCCAAAAAAAGCCAATTTTGCCTAGCGTGTCTATTAGACACACTAGGCCAAAATCTGCCAAAATTGGCCTAGCGTGTCTATTAGACACGCTAGGCTAATTTCCTGCATTTCTGCTCGATTTTCAAACCACCATAACTTTCGGTATACAACTTGGATAGAGGTGATTCTTAGCTCATTGGAAAGCTGGGAACATCCTCTTTCTGATGAAATAAGTCTAAACTCTAGCAGAGGTTTGTATAAACTTTGGTACTCCTCTTTTCAACCACTTCCCGAAAGGATTTAAAATGGGTTCGGGAGGGGTTCTATAGGTTAGGGTTGAGTTCTAAGGGTTTGGGTTAAGTTCTAAGGGTTCGGGAAGTGCTCTCGAAAGCTCAGGGGGTATGCCTTTCTCGAAGTGTATGTTAATCAAGCCTTGGGCCAAATTTGGGTGTCCCTCTTTGGTATTTGATCGCTAATGATCGCATGCCAAAGAAGGAGACGTCCGAAGAAGCCCAAGGCATGCTAACGAATTTGTCGTATTCAAAGCGAACCTCAAACATTAGATGCTAACATGGTGAGTATACGGAAGCCCTGTATGCCGAGAAAAAATGTTTGTTCCTCAAGACTATCGGTCCCCAAGCGCTTAGCGACATTACTGGGCATGACCGAGATGGCGTGAGTTGTGAAAGCCCAATGTGTTGGGAAAAAATATCCGCTCCTCGATAAGATTGGTGAGGTGTGATATTTGAGTTCCATATTTGTGATGGCCCAACTTTTCCCCTTATCGTATATAGGAAAGGTCACATCGTCGGATCACCGAACATGATCCTGTCATACAAGTGCATCATGTTGTGTACAAAGTATTGCATATACAGAAGTAATTTATAACTCTGACATAAAATAATATGGCAAAAACTGATATTTACTCATCTATTAAATAATAAACTAATAAGAGATATCAACAAGACTAACTGATGCAATGTATAGCTTTCCACCGATGACGACCACCAGTCATCTAAACAATGGAAAGAAAACTTATATATGAAGTATAAAATATCTCAAAAAAATATTATACTATGGTTTATACAAGTGTTTAAAATAAATCTCTCTCTCTCAAACCTATTTCAGAAAGAATTCCTTAGCGAATTCTTCCTCCTCGTCCTTCTCGTCCTCTTCTGACTGATTTGTGGGATCACTCTCGTGCTCCAGATCAATATTTGCAGCTAAGACATTGAAGTCGTAGGATGAGCTATCATTGAATCTCAGCAAGGAAACTTACAATGCTAACTTATATGTTATATTTCCAATTCACATCTTGATGCATAAAATATAATTCGAAGCATACTATATCTTTTCTTGTATCTATTCTAGAAACTTATAGTATAAAACAAATAATTAATCATGCGAATACTTTATCATGCTGACATATTCATGTGGAACAGATATAAGGAATTATGCTAACAAGAAATCATACTGAAACCGATACAAGGACTCATGCTGAACAATTTAGCTTAAACATGCTATCAGACGTGAAACATATATGTACAAGAATAAAAGAATCAAGCTCCCAAGTTAGTGGGATCACTTGTCAAGCTCTCGAGTTAGCAGGATCACTTGGATCGAGATAAATTAAGCTCCCAAGTTAGCAGGATCACTTGGACCAAAACATCAAGCTCTCGAGTTAGCAGGATCACTTGGCTAAAAAACGAAGCAAAACTGATACTTGACATCAAGGATAACAAGACATGAACATTGCGTGGTATTAGGTATGTGAGAATATCATGAACAAATAGCATATATCAAAACAAACTAGTATAATGGAAACTCGCATGCTCAAACCTAGCTGCAACTGATAACATGCTCAGCATACTCATTGCACAACTAAATCTTGCATATTCATATGTAAACCGAAAGTAGCATAATCATCCATATATCAAGACTGAGCTAACTAGTTATCAAGACTGAACTAGTATGTGCATAGATTAATCATACATTGAATCTGCATGAATCATCCTCATTCCTAATTATTCATTGAAACCGAATCTAGCATATCCATACAAATCAGACATCGAATCTAAACTTATCATTGTCATAACTCAAAACTAACTTGAACATAGTCATGTAAAACACACATCAAAACTGATATCTATCATCATCATTATACTTAACTATTTATCAAGACTGCACTAACATAGGCATTCCTCAACTAAAACTAGCATGTGCATTTTTAATCACTTCTTGAACTAAACTCATATTAAACTACCTATCATCATACATGACTAAATCGGTCATGAGCATCAATTTACATAATTATACATGATCACATAAATAACTTTCTATCTAGACAAGAATGAGAAAAAAAAATATAAATTAGTAAGGTAAACTCCCTACCTTCAATCAAGCTTATGTGTATTTGCTTGTACGTGCATTCATGCATCCAAGAAAATATCCATCATTACAAACTTGTCATGTGCACCAAGCACCTACGATTTACGTTCAATTGTTTTAGTATTTTTATTGGTTTATTGGGTCCTTAGACCCCATATATGTTCCCTACCTGGTTAACTATCCTTAGGGGCAAGACACAACACATACAAGGGCCAGACACAAGCTTGCCTCGGCAAGCCCTCCAGCTTAGCACCTTGCTGCGGCAAGCTCACAAGCTTGCCGCGGCAAGCTTGATGCTCAACTTGCCATGGTGCCTTCTGGCTCCTCTTTTGCTCTTTGGTTCTTTTGGTCTGTTGGGCCTTCTTCCATCTATATATATACTAGATTTTCCTACATATTCCACACAGAGAACTCCTTTTATTTACTCATCACGTATGAAAGTTCCGGAGTGCATTCGTCGGAAATTTTGACTCCAGAACCCTTCACACATAACTTGATCTCCGAGCTGTCAATTTACGCAAATGAATGAAATGAACCTAGTCTAGTGCTTACTTTACGCAAACGAATGAAATGAACCTAGTCTAGTACTTACTTTATGCAAACGAATGAAATGAACCTAGTCTACTACTTGATTTTTTTATGGCATACCTTTTGGTGAACTCGTGATTACGATGACGCCGAACGTGTGTCGGTGTCGAGTTCGCCGAGCTTGTAAGAACGAAGGCCGCAATGAACTCTTCGCGACCCAGCGATTGCCTTCGCAATCCTCACGATTGAATTGTAGGTCACCCTGTGATCAAGGGTTCTGAATCCAAGGGTTTTAAAGGGTTACAATGGGAATGGGTTTGAGCAGTTAGCATCAGAATTTCATCTACTATAAGACTTTTCTAATTTTTCTTGCTGGGTCTGTTTGCACCAGATTTCTTTCAAATTTATAGCAGGAAGAAGTAGTGTAGTGGCGAGTTTTGTAGTGGTTCTTGTCCACTTTGCATGCATGGACATACATGGTGACTCATGTAGTCGTGTAGTCAAGAAGCGATAATAAACAACTTATAAGCTATTAAGGGCTGGTATCCCATGTAAAGCAAACACTTGCTTTTGAGTGTATACCCATAGAAGCCATAACAAGCTTAACTTGAATACAAAGCTAATACACATGGTTTATATGTATAAGCCTTATATGGTTTGGCTATGATGTAAAAGCTAATACACATGGTTTATATGTATAAGCCTTATATGGTTTGGCTGTGGTGTAATGCAATTACACAATTTACAGATATATAGTTGGCTTAGCTCCTTATAACTCTCATACACTAGGTGTATATATATATATATATATATTCATATAAAACTTGAGTGTATTAAAATACACCATTATAATTTATGGGATGGTCTAAATTTTAAGTGTGTACTCAATACACTATAGTTTAGTGTATTGAGGATCTGGTTTTATTAACAAAATTTACTGGCCACTATGGGCCTCACATTCTTATTAAGTTTGAACACCAATTGAAATATGTCCTTTGTGTCCCATGTTAGGCACACGCCTGACCAGACCCGTGTCCCTATTCACTAATGGTTTTAAAATATGGCAGCTGTTACACCCTCCCCTACTTAAGGGATTTTCGTCCTAAAAAATAAACGAAGATGGAAAAGTAGAGCAGGGTATGGTGTCGACATGGTTGTCATACTAAGTAGAGTTCATGTAAGGGACATGACTAGTGAAAAGCATATCACATTATAAGGCAGAATCAATAAAAAATTCAATCTCATGTTACTTGTGTCACATGATAAAGCAAAGTACACAGATAACAGAGGTATAAATAACTATTATAGAGTAAAACAAATAAGGTGTAGGAAGTATACAATAGTTTTACCATTATGTCATTAGTTATAAACAAACAAAAATTATATAGAAGTGAGTTTGATACTCACCAGGCTGTGAGCTAGGTTGATGCTGACTGGCTATGGATGGTCGTGCATCCCTCCGTGCAAGCTCTGACACTAAAGTGGTTGCGTTGCGGGTACACAGACTCATAATTCTGTGCTCGACCAATGTAAGGGGTTGAGGCGGTTTGGAAGGTGTGTTCCATCAAAAGAGTGGTGGCCTCTTCAATGTAGTTGACACGTTGATGAAGCATATAATTATTCCGGTAGAGGTTATCAAATTGTTGGAGGGTTTGTTCATGACTCTCCCTCATTTGCCGAGCAAGGTCGGCAATGGTAAAGGTCTCTTCAGTTGAGGGAATTGGTTCGACTTGAGAGGGAATTGGGGCTTCTTGAGTTGGTGCTAATGGTGTGGCTTAGGGCTGTTGTGGAGGAGCACGTATTTGTTGTGCTTGTCAATTGTTTACCGCTTGTTGAGACCGTTGATATACGTTTTTCCATATTGCGGGATAAACACCCGAATATGGTCGGTGCGTAGCTCCTCACGAAGAGGTACTTGATAGGGTTCCCTATTATGGGCATCTTGATGACCCTCGAGAAGTCGAGTGATTAGACGCGGATAAGGGCATGTGGGCATGGGTGTGGCTACATTACTATAGAGATGGATACTGACATATTTAATACCCTCCCAAACAACCTTTGGGGCATTAACCCAATGTTGTCGGATTTAATGTGTATGCTGCTCTTTATTGTGTGGTGAGAGCAAATTAAAAATTAATGTAAAATAAAAGATAGAAACAACACAACTAAAGTAACCCTAAGCTTGCAAGATGCAGGGCTTGTTGTAGTAAGTTTTGATAAGTAAGAGTTTGTCCCACAGGGAGTATTGATCTAAACTACAAGGGTTGTATAGTAGTCTCCAGATCTAATTGCAGATCTGGCAGTCCTAAAGGAAGGGTGTTTAGGTGTCACTAAGCTATACTAAAAACTAGGAAAAAAAATAAGAATAAACTACAGCTAAAGAAAGGGATAAAGAAGGTAGTGATGGTGTGTTAAAATAAAAGTAAAAGGGTGAGAAAGACACAGTTTAGGTTAAAGTTCATTCAGTTATGTAACTCAGATTTAGGGCTCTCTTCTGCAGTAAATCCTTATTAAAGTGCTATCAATAACCTTAGCAAGATAGAAGAATCCAACTCAACCCATGCCATTTGGGGCACTCTTAAGGCTATAGTTTGTCCACTCCAATGGCCACAGTCTATCCAATAGAGTCTGTCAAATCCCATTGATCAAGCCAGGAATGCTAATCTAATCCAAAGGAGTGGGCTGATCAAACTTAATCCAATGAATCAAATCAGGCCATGAATACCATTGTAACACCATGTTTGCCAGTGCTATGAGCTCCCTAGATCTGCGTACAGACCTGGCTGGCATTCATAGGGATATTAAACCTAGGAAGATCAGATGGAAATCAAGAGATCTAAAGGCTAAGCGAATGGGAAAATCCTAAATATACAAATCCGATCGAGAATCTAATGGAACCAAAAGATCTATAGATTTAAATAGGCTTTAAATCAATAATCTATTGCTTAAAAATAGCTTGCAATAAATGTCCTCGCAGCTGCAATCACTACAGAGGAGCCAGATCTAACATTTGATGGTGATCAAGTGAAACAGAGGAGAGCCTGTTCCTGCATAATCTCTCACCAGGCTATAAGCTCAAGTGTAGAGAAGAAGAATCCATCTTAGATCTGTGACCAAGTTTGCCCTAGGGCTATAGTCTATCCACTCTAATGGTCACAGGCTATCCACAGAGGCTCCCTTACCCACAAATGCTGAGATAGAACATGAAAAATGCTGTTTGCAATCATGGTCCCAAGGCTACAAGCTCAAGCTTCCATGGGCCTTTCAATAAGCTCAAATCCTAAATATATGCTATAGCCTGAACAGAACTACAGACAAATAGGAAAATAACAGATTGTGTAAGCATTCAAACATAAATTCCATTGATCTGATGTTACTAACAATGAAATCCCTCAGGGTAGCAGCCTTGTGCACAATAGCTCAACACCAAATCCCAATGTTTAAATGACCTATTACAAAACTTAAATAAAACTGTACCTAAATGCTTACCAAAGATTTAGCCAGCAAGTGTTGGGCTAAGAGAGAAGAAAAAATAGAAAAAGAGGTGATCAAACACTAACCCTAACCCTAACCCTAAGTGATCACAAGCTAACCCTGGATAGATTTACAAAAGTAGATAATAGTCCTTTATATATGCAACCCTTGAAACCCTAATGTGCATTAGCCAATCAGGTTTGAGAAGGTTTGGAGTTGATTTCGTGGCCCATCTATGGCCCTTGGATGCTTTGGAAAGTGTGGGACATTGGGATGCATGCCCTAGATAGTGTGAAATACCCAAAATATCCTTGGGTGCTGAAATAGGCTGCTGGAATTCGTCCCTCGCGTAGATGACAGCTTCAGGTATGCATCTCGCTGAGATCTCGCTAGGATCTTGCTGGATTGTAGCTTCAGAAGTTTTCTCTCGCTGGGTTGAAATGCTTTAGAAGTTAAATCTCGCTGGGTTGAAATGCTTTAGAAGTTAAATCTCATTTGGGCTCTCATTTGAGCTCTGACTTGAGTTTACTCTCATTTGGGTTGAAATGCTTGAGCTTAAATCTCCTTTGGGGTGAAATCTGACATTTTCCGACCTTTTGTTCAACAGAATGCCTCAATAGCAGAACAACTCAAATACCTATATTTTTTGGCTCTACATCACTCGGCTTCGAGTCCGCAGCCTGTGGGGTTTAGTTGAGCTGCTCAAGGGTGCTCCACAGCTGCCTTGAGAGTGCATAACAGCTGTTCGATAAAATGCTTTCAGCCTATAAGCTGCTCCAATGTGCTAAATATGTAAGTTTACAGCTCATGTTCTTCAATGTAGCTACTTTGCTGCTTGAAGTGCAACTGTTGAAAAAGCTGCTTTGTGGATGTGCTCGAGAGGTCGCTTGCCCAACAAGTGCAGCTACTAGAAGGTCTTGATTTGCAGCCATATCGATAGCTGTTTGCTCCCGGTCTGCAACAACTTTACAAAGTAAAAACAACAACACCTTAAGCTGCTCAAATGGCTTGAAATTGCAGCTGCTGTGATGTGAGCCGCAGTTTACATGCTCAGCTGTCTAAAATAGCTTGATAGGACGAAGGTGCTCAATAGCTGCTCTCTATGGATTCTTGAGTGCAGCAACTACTTTGTGGATTGAATGTAGGCTGCAGTGCTGCTGCTATCGTGTGTCTGAAATATATATAGCAGCCCAATTGGATGGTGCAACAGCACATAAAGTTCACTTTGAAAGTGCTCAAGTGTTGTTGGCTTCAAGTATAGGCTGCTGCCATGGCTGCAATGCTGCTCCAGCTTTAAATCCTTATCATTGCAGCTTTGGACTTCAGTTAGTGCAGCAGCAAGAGTGTGCACAACATTGGTGTGCAGCTTTACTTGATAGTGCCATAGCTTTGCAGCTTAAGAGGATGAAGGCTTTAGCTGCTCCAAAGGATTAAAGTGCTGCTCGCTAGGCTCAAAATAGCAAGGACCTCGCCAGGTTCAAATGGAGCTTGGATAGCTCGCTAGGCTCATTGGGTGTAGCTCAGTTAGTTTACTTTGCAGTAGCTTCAGGTCGCGAGGATCAGATTACAGCAACTTAATGTTGCTCGCTAAGCTCAAGATAGTAGGCTCACGAGGCTCTTAGAGTGTGCAGTTTCAATGTTCATTTGCAGCAGCTGTAGGTTGCGAGGATCAGATTATAGCAACTTCTAGCTTGCGATGATCACTTTGCTGCTGCTCTTTTAGTTTAAATCAACAGCTCTATTGCCTGCTCGACAAATCCATATGCAGCTATTTAAGGAGCTTGCCAAGATGATGAGTGCACGCACAAGAAAAATATAACTCGCCAAGCTCTAATGTGTGCAGCTCTTGTAGTTCAAGTAACCAGCTGCTCGAGGGGACTAAAGTGCATCTTGTTCTGCTCACCAAGTTCAAATAGCAGTTTAATAGGCTGCTTGCCAAGCTCAATTCTAGCAGCATTTAATCTGCTCGCTAGGATTAAAACAACATTTACATCTCGCGAGGTTCCCTTGGGTTTGAACTATTCGCTAGGTTCATTTTCAGCTCCATGTTGTAGCAGCATGACAGCTCGAGATGGTTTACTTGGCAGCCTATAACAACTCGAGAAGATGTCCGAGCTGCTCGAGTGCCCATAATAGAGCAGTGAACTGCTTGACCATGTATAACAACTACTTGACAAATGTGTGGACCTTCAGTCTCCATATAGCTCTTGTGATAGAATTTAATGCTGCCATAGCTTGACAGATAACACTCCAGGCCTGCATCTTGATAGCATGATTTCCTCCAACACTAGGCTCGACAGGCTTGAGTATTGGCTGCTGCACAACAACTCTGCTTTAGTTCTCAACTCTTGGGGATTGATGTAGAAGGTCTACAGTTCTAGAGGTGGAATGCAACAAATGTGCAACCTGGCATGGTTCAATCTTCATTGAGCTCTCTGTTGTGCCACTTGAAGTGGTGTTTTATTTACTTTACTGCAGTAGTAGTCCACTAACTTGGTTCCACTTCTCACCCTCAATAGGTCTTCGAAGCTCCCAAAGCATGCCAAAATTGTCTCGATGGTGTGAACAACCATGGTGCATTTCCAATAAATTCTTCAGCTCCACAACTTAGCAGAAAAATCCTCCTTCTTGGCCTGAAATATGATGGATTGCATCATTAAGCTATAAATTTCTGTTATCTACACAAACACACTTAAAATATCATTATTAACTTGCTCAAAGGTCCATCAAAGGCTAGGTTAAGGGATGAAAAGTGGCACTTTTAAGAGATTAACACCCAATGATTCTCATGAACCACCAACAAGGCTTGTTACAGAGCGTCACGTCGCTCGCGGTCATGTTGCATAGGGTATAGATTACATCTAAAAACATAGTCTAGGAACGACATGTTTTGTGGTAATTGACTGCGTCAAATCGAAAGACCTTGAGCAGAGGAGGTCTATCCGTTCGTCATCTTGGCAGTGATGTGATGGACTTTCACATCCTTCAGGCTTTGGGCTCGTAGACCTAAGCTCTTGTCAAAGATCACACTTCAATCCATAGCATTGGCTATGTCTTGCAATTCAAAATGAAATTTTCGGCCATCAATTTCAATATCTAATTGGCCGAAAAACTCAAACACTTTTTAAATTTTGATAAAATAATTTGACAAGGCGGGGATAAAAGTGTGTGTATGGACTAGAATAAGGCGTCTAAATGCGCCTGTTCAAGGTATCGTAATGACCATGCTGTCAGATCGATTAGCAGAAGTAACGAGTCCTCAATCAGCCAATCAAGTTCCATGGCTTTTGCGTCCCACCATGGAACGGGTTGCTCACGATTCATGGGTGGATCGGCATACTCTTGGGACGTAGATGGGGTTTTGCCCTTCACTTTTGCTGTAACCTTTGGGCGTATGGGAATGCTTTTGGAAGCCATGACCTTCCTTAGAGGCAGGGTATTTCAAAGAGTTGAAAATAAAAATGACAAGGGGATAAATGAGGGTTTTACCTCAATGATGTGCCAAACTTTGGGACAAAATGCTGAAATTTGAGATGAAGGAGCTATGCCAAGCTCGATTTCCCACATGCAATGAAATTTGGCGTGAAATCCGAAAGTTTTAAACTAAAATGGTGTACATATAGGGCTCGGGAGGGAAAACTTTGAGACCCCACCAAAGAGCAAAACCAGAAAATGACTCTTAGGGTTTCTCGGCCCCACTTTAGACCTGAGCTGGTTGCCGCGGCTAGTGTTCCCCTTGCCGTGGCAAGATCCTCAGATCTTGAGTGGCCCAGATTTCTAGGCCATGCAGGGTCTTGGTGCAAATTGTTGACACATCTATGTGTCAAACATAATGGTGTATCATCTAAAAATACTTCATGATGAATTTGATGTGTACACGTGCTTTAAATATTTTTATTTCTACGAAATTGAGATAATCAATGCGTTTAACTAACTCATTAGTAAATGTGTAAGCCCAAGTATGGGCATAGTGTGACTGGTTCAAGTTAAACAGAGTCATAATATATAGTAATTTATTCTACTAAATACACTAAACGGCTTACCTCAGGTAAATCAATGGGGATACTGAGTGTGAATATCGGCTTCGCATTCCCAGGTAGCCTCATGAGAATGGTGATTCTTCCATTGGACCAATATGAGTGGAATACGCACCGTTCTCAAGATTTGGTCTCGGCGGTCCAATATCTGACCTAGTTCTTTAGTCATTGTCAAATCCTCCTGAATATCAAGTGGCTGATAATCCAACACGTGTCTTGGATCGCTGACAAACTTCCTCAGCATAGACACGTGGAATACGTCGTTTAAGCTGGCTAAATGTGGAGGTAACGCAACTCGGTATGCTACCTCACTCACTCTACACAAAACTGGGAATGGTCCAACATATCGAGGACTTAACTTGCCTCGTTTCCCAAATCATATCACGCCCTTTGTCAGAGATATTTTGATAATGACGTGATCGCCTATCTGTAAGGCATATGTTAGAAATACAATATATCTAATTTAATTCATGTAACTGATAAACTTATAGATGCGTTTAGTTACCTAAAAATCAACACTAGTTCGTTTGAGATCGACATAACTCTTCTGCCGACTCTGAGCACTCTTCAGTCTTTCCTGAATAACGTGAACAACTGCATTGGTGCTTTCAATCAAGTTAGGGCCCAAAATAAGACGCTCGCTAGCTTCTTCTTAGTTGATCGAAGATTTACATCGGCGTCCATAAAGTACCTCGAATGGTGCCATGCCGATGCTCAATTGGAAGCTATTATTGTATGCGAATTCGATCAAGGGTAAGTACTTATCCCATGATCCTTGGAAATCTAGCATACATGCCCATAACATATCTTCTATCACCTGATTCACCCTTTCTGTCTGTCCGTCGGTCTGAGGATGAAACACAATATTGAATTCTAACTTGGAACCCTTCCTTCTTGGAAACTCTGCCAGAACCATGAAATATATAAAGGGTCACGGTCTGACACGATACTCACGGGTATCCCATGTAGTCTGACTATCTCTCTCAGATAAACTTTGACCAATTTTGACACTGTATATCGCGTGCTGTAGGGTAAGAAATGCATTGATTTGATGAGACGATCTACAATCACCCAAATCACATTATAACCCTTCTGCGTACAGGGTAAACTAAGGATAAAATCCATGGAAATGTTCTCCCATTTCCACTATGGGATGGGCAGTGGCTGTAACATATACCTGCAGGATGCTTGTGTTTGACCTTCACTTGCTGACAAGTCAAACATTTTGTAATATGTTCCGCCACTTCTCACTTTAATCCATTCCATAAAAATGTCTTCTTCAAATCCTGATACATTTTCGTGCTACCAGGATGAATGGCATAAGCTGACTTGTGAGCTTCTTCGAGAATCTTGTGACATAAGGCACTATCATTCGATACACATACTCAGCCTCAAAATAATAAGGACCCATTGTCCTTAATTGAAAAGTTTGGCTCGAGCCCACTGAGTACTCCCTATATGATGGTAATAAGGTCTGCGTCATGCATATGGAGTTCTTGGATCCTATTGAATAGTGTAGATCGGATCATCACTGTCGCAAGAAAACCTCCATTTGACGTTGCCCTAAGAGTGGCACTGGATGACACTATGTCATTGAGCAACTTCCATCTTTGTAACCGTGTCACAAGATAGGATAGCTGAGTGGACGATTTTTGACTTAGCGCATCAACCACTACATTAGCTTTATCAGGATGGTATTGAATAGAACAGTCATAGTCCTTTAAGAACTCCATCCATCTTCTCTGCCTCAAATTCAGCTCTTTCTAGGTAAAGAGATACTTAAGACTTTGATGATCAGTGAAAATCTTGAAGGTTTCACCACACAGGTAGTGCCTCCAAATTTTCAATGTAAAAATTATCGATGCTAATTCCAGGTCATGAGTGAGGTAGTTCTTCTCATGAACTTTCAACTGTCGAAAACCATATGCAATCACACAATTCCATTGATTCAATACACAACCTAACCCACTATACGAGGCATTGCTGAATACCACAAAACCACCGCTGCCTGATTGTAGTGCTAGTATGGGAGCAGAGGTGAGTCTCCTTTTCAACTCCTAGAAACTCTGCTCACATGCCTCATTCCACTCAAATTTGACTTTCTTACGAGTAAGCTGCATGAGTGGTCCTGCAAGCTTTGAAAACCCTTCAACAAAATATCGATAATACCCTGCGAGACCTAGAAAGCTTCGAATCTCGGTTACGATTTGTAGTTGCTTCCATTGCACTACAGCCTCTATATTTACTGGATTGACGGTAATATCGACTTCGGAAATGATGTGACCTAAAAAACTGACTTGATTCAACCAGAAGTCACATTTACTAAACTTGGCATACAACTGTGAATCTCTTAATGTCTGTAAAGCAAGTCGCAGATGATCTTCGTGCTCTGCTCTAGTTTTTGAGTAGATGAGTATATCGTCGATGAATACTATGATACACTGAAACGGGAGCCCTACCTTGTGTCCCAAAGATCCGATTCAAACCTCGACATTGCGCCAGTGTTATTATCGCCGATCGAACGTGTATTCCACGCCGGATCTAGGGTTTACCTTCACTAAGGTAATCATTTAAAAACCCTTTTTATTTTGAATTTATTTTGATTTTATACCAATGTGATTAGGGTTCTTACATCTAGATGATAGAGGGGTGTTTATTTCTTGTAAATGTGATTTTACGTGCATTTCGGTAAAAAATTGGGTGATTTTACGTTCCTCCTCTCTTTTTCGATAAATGGTGGCCCTTTTGAAAAATGTATGGGGTCAAAAATCGTTGATTTTCCTTGGCAAAGAGAGATTATTCTTCTTCTTCTTATTATTATTATTTTTTTGAAATGACAGGACGTATCTCCCCCTTTTTTGTATGATTTTTCTTAGGCATTTTAGCATGAATGAGGCATACTTACCTTCGTTTAGTTTCATGTTTCTCAGACAAGCGTTTGATTTCCTCTTGCTCATCATCCTATATATTTGGTGGTGTATCTCTTTTCAGGATGGCACATGATCAATCTAGCGATGAGGACCAGGCCCACGAGGGTAGCCCTGACGTGATCTTTGGTATTCGGGGTGATCGTCTTATCCAGGTTTAGCGCTCCTCTCGTATTTGGTATGAGATGCAGGGTGAGGCGGCCTGCAGTGGGTGTTGCTCCATCAGCAATACACCCACATTTCCAATTTTGGGATTTCTAGCCAGGTAAAGAGAAGAGTTTTGGTTGCTTTTCTTTGTTCATGCTCCTTTGTTCTGGGATCTGACATCTTCCACTCTTTTGATGCAACCCTTGCCTCAAATCATGTTCCGTGGGGGGTGGTTTCACCTCCAGTACTTCTATGCCCACCTCCCTTACGTCGTGAGGTCTCTCCTAGCCTAGGCAGGTTTTGGAGACTTTCTATCCTCCCCTACTATCCGGGGTGACTTGACGTACGTAAAAGCTTTGGTGGGTATGTTTCGTTCGGAGATAATGGCCTTTCATATGTCGGTAGCCGAGATGACCATCACTCCCGTGGATGGTCCATGATCATGGGGATTGCGATAGGAGGGTGCCAGTGGTCTGTCTTTGTGTCCCTGATCGTGAGGAGGTGACTCGTTTGATTGGAGCATACCATTACTCCGACAACATGACCGGCTCTTAGTTCAAGTTGTCCTAGTTGGAGAGTTTGTTTGAGGCCAACGAGCTGGTTGATCCACACCAGCCTGATATGGATGTTGTTATCGAGCCTGAGCGCGCCCTGGTGTTGGCTCTTATCTCCCTTCTTTATGTTCTAGGCAAGACCATTCTTGCCAATGCCAGTGGGGGCCATGTCGCACTGTCCCTTCTTTTTCTAATGGAGAACTGGGTGAACGTGCATCGCTTTGATTAGGGTGGTGCCAGGTACATGGTGCTGATGGATAGCTTGGTCAGAGCATCGGTCTGGGAGGTTGCTTCTGTCCTCCAATTTTAGCCCGTGGTTGAGGTAGCCTATTTGGTTTTGCCCTTCTTGGTTCGTCATTTATGAATTTCATTTGTTTTTATATGTTCCTTATTTTTTCATCTTTTTAGATTTGGGGGTACTTGCACTTCCAACCTAGTTGCCTCCTACCTTTTTTCGATGAGTATACCTACCTCCTCATGAGCTACTGGCTCATGGATCGTCACCGAGAGTCAGGGATAAAGTACTTAGAACTAGGTCTAAGGTCTCAGTTCGACTTGATGATCCCAGAGTAGGTTTGACTCTCTTTTCTTTATCATTTAGACTTTTGAGTTATGATTGCATTGACTGACCAACGGGCTTCTCTTTATTGTGCAGATTATATTGAACCAGTACGTCGGCTCCCCTTTTCTAGATTGTGCTATTGTAGGGTGATCACGGCTGTTCATGACCGCCACATTGTCTTTTGCTACGGTGCTTGGGTTCAAGCCTACTACCTGTGGGAGAGGGTTGTGCACCATTACTGGGATTTCCTTGCTGTGGTGTTGGGTCGTCCTGAGGATGTTATGATGTTAGAGGGTACGGTTGAGGAGCTCATCGGGAGACTCGTCCATCATGGGATTCCTATTAGTTGCCTTTTCCAGTATGGGGGGTACCAGCAGCAGTACAAGTCTCTCCCTTATCGGACACTCCTTCCATGTTTTGTTCTAGGTGCCAATTTTTTTGCATTTGGAGGGCCACAGAGCTAGGTACTTTTCTTATCCTCCCACTACTTATCGATTCATATTTTTGATTCACTAAAGTAGTGCTTTGCTGATCGGTTTTCTTCTTCTCTTTTTCTTTTTTAATTTGAGGAGGCAGCGGGACCCGATGAGGGTGCAAAGGCGGGACCTTCAGAGGAGGCAGGTGCAAGACCCCCGGGCACTTTCGGTGTAGGGCCTTTAGGGACGTCTGCCGCAGGGACCCCAGGTGCTTTTGGGCATATGGATGATGCATTTCTCTTTGTTTTGTGTGTCGACGTGGCTGAGTGTACTCGCCTTTCTGATGAGGCAGTTAGAGTACCTCCCCCCAAGCTGATCCCAGGGGTGAGTTCCCTTTTTTAGGGGTATGCATGCCCTCCTCTGTCTTTCTAGCCTACTAATTTCTCCATTCTCCCCCCTTTGTAGGTTTATGAGTGTTGGGAATGTTTGCCTACCCTCAAATGAGGGTCTAAAATTATCAATAAGACTAGGTAGGCATACTCATACAGACCTGCAAGTATTCAGGATTTGTTGTAGCAAGCTTTAAAATAATGGTAAGTATGAGAATGTCCACAGGGAGGCTGGTTAGAAATATGATAAATCTCCAGCTCTATAAGAGATCTGACACCCTAGCTATCTCTACTTTAGTTAAAATATAGGGGAGAGGTTTGAAATGAGTTGTCACTTAAACTAAACTACAATTAAAATGCAGATTGTCTTAGATCAAATCTGGAGCCTCAGATCTTACAGATGGATGGTTTAAAAACTTAGAAAATGGAGAAGAACAGCTTGGAGGTTGTCTTCACTGCAATCAGGTTGAGCTAAGCATATTACAAGGGTTCAAAAGCACACAAGTCCCTCAGCTGGCCACAAGCACAACTGTAGGGTATAAATTCCACTCCAAATCATAGGATCCACCTAGTCTTAAGGCTATGATCTGTCCACTTCAATGGTCACAGACCATCCTATAGACTTTATCAAATCCATGGATTGCAGCGGATGAATCCAATTGAGGCCTGAGCTCAGATTTATCTTAAGGTTATGTTCTGTTCACTTTAATGGTCACAGACCATCCTAGAGATCTCCTACAAAGCCAGAGCCTCAATAAGAACAATTAAAACCACTACAGATGCTACAATTTCTAGGTCATAGACACAGGAAATTACAGGGATGTCAGATTCAGGGAATTTAGATGATATCCAAGAGGTCTACCAGTTAAGTGGGTGAACTGATCAAGCAACTCCTCTACACAAATCCGATTGAGCACCAAGAGGAATCAAAAGAGCTTTAGATCTAATTAAAACATTGAAAACAACAATTACATTGCAAACAAGGTCACTCTTACAATGGAATGCTCTCAGATCTATAGTCTGTGCAGCAATTAACCCCAGCAACACTCTTAACCTTACCCAATTACAGGTCTAACTCACTCCTTGCTACTCCTAGGGATTTAGCCAACCATGGTTGGGCTAAAGGAGGGAAATGGAATCTCGCTGCAAGCTCTGATCTCAGGAAAATTGCTCAGAATTTTGATCCCCCTCAATGGCAATTGGGAATCTCAATATATAGTTTTCTCCTCTATTTTTCTCGCCAAAAATTCCTTCTAGAAGATTGTCAGAGTTTGTTAGAGTTCTATTGAAGCACGTGGGTCGGTTAAGGTTTTCTAGGGTATCTTATAGAACGTCGCACCGGTCACCAAAGTGCCTTGATTTGCATGCAGTAGGTCACCATGTCACAGCGTGTGCATAACATAGTTTTTGAGAAGTTTAGCACAAGATTTCGACAGGTTGGAGAAGCTTTCGATAGGTTAAAAGTAAGCTTGTAGCCTCTTTCGATAGGTTCCTTGGTCTCTTTGATAGGTTCCGATAGGTTGGGCTTAGATGCTTCAGCTTCACTGCACTTGATCTGGGGCCTTCGACAGGTTGGAAGAGTAATTCGATAGGTTTAGGATTCACATTCTATTGCTTCGATCGGATGTTCCTTGCTCCTATCGAAAGTTTCAAATCATTCTGCGATAGGTACTGTCTCAGCACTTCTATTTTGATAGGTTCAGTGGACCATTCGATAGGTTCAGGAAACCTTTCGATAGGTCTCCTTTTTCCCTCAAGCTAGCTTTCGATAGGTTGAATTCTCTTTCTCTTTCAACTACTTGATAGGTTCTTGGATCCTATCGAATTCTTCACTTCTGCACGAATTCTTCCTTTTTCTTTCTTCTGATCCTGTCAAACCCTTCTCAACACACGAATTCCTTCCTTTCAATGCTTTCAGCTCCTCTCGAACTCTTCAGGTGACCAATCGATAGGACGTTTTCAACCTATTCTCACTTTCTTCACCTTGCCCTGCTGCAATCACGCGCTCCAAGGGTTCAACGATGTGTTACCCTTTGGTGTGCTATTGCTGAGTTTGTCCTGTGCTGGGAGATGGCTCCTTGTTGGGCCTTCTTGAGTGCTTTTCTTCCCTAGTACCTTCTTTTATTGTTGTCTACAAAATACACTTGACAAGGGCTTATTAGTGTGTTCACAGGTCTATCAATGGTCAAGTTATAGGGTGAAAAGTGGCATTTTTCATCACTTAACACACCCCCAAACCTAAGCTTTGCTAGTCCCTGAGCAAAGGAGAATTCAAAGAAAAAGAAAATGCCACTTTCGCAGGGAGCACGGAAGCATTTAGCACATGCACGAAGCCTTTTAAACCCCTAGGTGATCCCTAGTGGAAGAGTGAAGTCTCCTGAGGGTTTTCAGTGAAGGTACCCACAAACTTCTCCAATGCAGCTTAGTTAATGATAGTGCAACTTTGTTAAAAGAATCAAATAAATTCAAATCATGCCCATTCATTAAGGGAAATTCAATAGAAAAAACATCCATTTGGAAATATGAATGTTTGCTGAAATCTCTCCATCATCACTCAGTTTGTGTCCAGGCATTTCTTTTGAAATTTTATGCATAACTCACCATCAATTTGAGGATCCTGCTTAGATACTTCCCCCTTCAATCTGGATTTCAGACCCAAGTCTCATCAGGGCTGTTCACTCATCAGTACAGAGAATAGGGGTAAATCATATCACTCAGCTCAAGAGCGATTCTGACCCTCAAATAGGACTGCAAGCAGGAGCATAGGCATTGCTTGAATTTCTGACTTTTCCAGCTCGTTACACCATAGGTTAAGCAAATTCTCATCTCCACATGACAGCTCAATCCACTTTCAGATCAATAAGGTCTTTTTATTGGGTTGTAATGTGGCTTAGGGATGAGATTTGTGGAGGAACAAAAAGGGATAACAGAGTTTGAAATTGAGAAATCAGTAAAGGCTAGGAGGTGATTCATGACTTCACCTTTAATTCAGCACAATTCAATCTACTTTTTGAATTTTCAGAGCCAAAGTGGCCAGCTTCTTCTCTTCCTTCCAATTTTTTCAATGAAATGACTTCTCTTTCTCATTCTTTATTATTATTATTTTTTTTTAATGTAATACCACAAATACCACCAATTGCGTTTTTCTTTCTTTCAACCTGATTTAGGACCTTGCTCCTCTAACCTTTCTCCTCCTTCCTCTTTCTGATTTCTCAGATTGAGGGTGAAATGAAATAGGTCAAGAGGTTTTGGGTTTAGAATTTCTGGTTTTCATCAAAGAAAATTGGGGCTTTAAGGCTCAAGTGGTGTGCATCAAGGGCAGTTCAATGGTGGAGAATTTTATGCCCAAACTGTCCAAGAGATGGCCTTACTTCATGTCTTCCATGTTCTGAGTGCTGTCAAGTTGTTTCAACTCGAATTTGCCTAACTTCTAGTGATCCAGATTAGGTTCAATCAGTCCTTAAAGCAGAAAGAATTGCCAAGACACTCTTCAAAGAAGTTTTCTGGCCCAATTCTCACTGGGTATGGCCTTCCATCCAATTTCTGGAGAGTATCTTCACAGTCTCTTCTTGTTGCTGGTTTATCACACATCAAAAACTTCCTGCAAAAATTCTTAACATTTTCTTCATGAAAAATGTTAAAACTTCAGCTTACTTCAGTTGCAAATGGTTTTTAAAATTTTCTTAATCAACAATTCTGAGGTGAATTCATTCTCTTTTCGATTATTCCTTTTTAACTTGGCTGCACTAAAATTAACTAGTTTATTGGCATTCATGCCACACCCCCAAACCTAAACTAAACAGTGTCCTCATTGTTTCGAGAAAATGCAATCAAGGGAGAGACAGTGTAAGAAGATAGCTATAGAATAACACAACAAAAATGTTAAATATATACAAGAGGCAAATGAAAAAGAAACTGAAGGAACAAATGGTCACATTCAGATACAACTTGGTGCCAGCTATCCCTTAGATACAGGGGCCTTGCCCTTGGATTTGGATTTATGTGGTTGTTTTACGGGTGCCTCCTCAGACTGGGCAACAGGCTGTTTACCTTTAGGATCAACAGCAGGCGCAAAATTCGAATCCTAATCAGAAGGGAAAAGGTCTAAGGGGTCCAATCCTAGGGCCACAGCAGCCTTCCTTCTTTCATCCCTAGAGAGAAGGATGCTATGGGGGTCAGATTGAGCGGATGACCTGGTGTGCTTAGCGGCTTTGGATGAGGCAGCAGGTCATTTTCCTTTTTTGATAGAGGCAGTAGAAGAAGCAGATCTCTTGGCGGTGGCGGTTCTTTTAGAGGCAGTCCTTTTTGATTTGGGAGGGATAGGTTGGTCAGGTGGAGGTACCTGGGCAGGAGGAGGGGGAGGAGGTTGGGGCGAGTGGGAGGAGAGGCGATGGCGGAGGAACATCCATAGGTGGGGTTGCTGAAGGAACAGTTGTAGAGGGGGGACATGGGGGGGGGGAGGAGGCGCAACAAGAGATGCTGTAGCAAGAGGGGTAGGCTCAAAGGATTGAGACAACAAGGAAGCAACCTTTTCCTCCAAAATATCAATCTTCTTGGCAGAATAGAGGAGGTTAGCATCTGAGAGCTCCTTGGTGGCCTTGATGATCTCCTGAGCATTGGCTAACTTTTTCTTGAGGAGCTCAGAATTCTTCTTTTCATACTTGGCAATGAGACTCTCAGCCACTACCACTTGCTTTGCTGACTCATAACGAGTTAGAATTTTAGTCCACCCTTGCGAGATATCGCGTAGTTGAATTCGGTGCTCCAATTCGATGCTGGCAATCCTCTCCTCAAAAGGGGCCTCAATGGAAGCGCGAAGTGCAGCCATACCTCTCAAGACATCCTTGTGGATGTAAGGGTTATCCCGCATGGCATATAGCAAGGTAAGGTAAGGAGGTATGTACATGGATTGGCGAAGGACAACAGGCAAAGGTGGAGTGGAAGAAGGAGAGGGGGTTTCTTTCCATGGATCAGTTTGGGTGGAAGCATTGTGGAAAGGTGGAGAGGAAAAGGGGGAATGGGTGGTGGGTATCTCAGCAACTGCAGAAACAGGTGCCGGTGGGGATGAAGGTAGAACAACTGCTGAGTGGGAGAGTGGGGGTAAAGATGGAGCTGCTAACTCACCAAATAGGATATCAGTAGGGATGGGAGAGGCTATGGGTGAAAAGGGAGGAGAGAAATCGAAAAGTGAGGAATCAGGGGAGAGAGGAGAAGTGGAAAGGGGTAGGGAGACTGAAGTGGGGGGAGTGAGGGTGGATTGAATTGATTGGAGACATGAGCCCATGAGGGCCTGGGTGTCAGTATTAGTGGCTAATTGGGCCTGAATGGACTGTAGGAGGGAGAGGATTTGGGTGAAAGTATCAGGCAGGGTGGAAGTAGAGGGGATGGGTGTTTGAATGGGATGGAAAGGAGAGGATGGGGCATGGGTAAAATGAGGAGGAGTGGGGTGAGGGGAGTTAGGCAGTGGGGTGTACTCATGAGCAACATCCTCCACAATTGAAGAAATGAGGGCAGAGAAACTAGTGGAAGTGAACTGGTCCAAACCCTGTATATGTATAGGTAGTGGTGGAGGGGGGGAGTCAGGAAGGGGCTGGAGGGAGGGTGGGGAGGACATGGTGGGGATAGGCTCAGAGAGGGTGGGGATTTCAAGGACCCCAGGTTGGAATTCCTGGGTGATGGGTGGTGGCTGGAGGTGTAGGTAATGATGTAGGTAAGGTGGATGAAAAAATGGGTGCAGTAGGGGGAATGGTGGATGGGGGTATTAGGATATTTTCAGTGCTTGCTACTGACTTTATTGGAAATGGTGATGAGAATTGAGTTAGTGAAAACCAAAGGTGGATTGAAGAGCAGCAAGCCTAAAAATACACAGTCCTACAAGATACAGGGCCTGTTGTAGCAAGTTTTAATAAGAGTTTGTCCCACAGGGAAAGTTGATCTAAAGCTCCAAGGGAGCTATCTTTAGTAGGCTCTTTAGATCTGGCTACAGATCTGGCAATCCTAAATGGAAGGAGATTTAAGGTCACTACAGTCTAAATCCTAAGATAACTTAATGCCTAAACTACAGAAAGGATTAAGAAAGAGGATGGAGTGTGAGAAAATAAATATAAAAGGGTGAGAAGTATGCTACTAGATATAGATCTGATGGGTCTTATAACTCAGACTCAGATCTGCTACTATAGAAATCCTGTCCAATGGCTACATTATCACCAAAGAGGAGAAAGGATCCAAATCACCCTTGTGCCATGATCTAATCCCTTATGGCTATAACCTGTCCACTTAAATGGTCACAGACTATCCAATAGGGAAACCACAATCCAGAGATGGGTCAGAACAAGTTTATCATTGTAGGCACTATTTCATCCAAGCTACCAGCTCAAGAATCCATAGGAACCTCAACCTCTAAAGTTCTGTGATTGGGGTTAGGCCTACAACGTGCACTAGCCTGGACACACAGAACCAGCAAGAGTTTGAGTACTAGCTTTTAAGCTTAGCTGTTCACTACTTTAGAAAGACAACAGTGATTCAGTCATAAGCCTATAATCTCTACAGCCAGATCAGATCTGCCATCTGATGGTGGGTCTATACAAATATAGGGGAGTCTGTCTCTACACAATCTCTCACAAGGCTACAAGCACAAGTACAGAGAAGAAGAATCTGTCTTAGATCTGTAGATTGGCCTCACCCTAGGGCTATAATCTATCCACTTGAATGGTCACAGACTATCCACAGAGGCTATCCTCCTCACAGAGGTCTAAGATAGAACAAGAACATTGCTGTCGCCACCATGTTCACAAGGCTACCAGCTCAAGCTCCTATGGGGATTCAGATTTAGTGGGTCCTGTGGTGGGGCTAGGCCTGCAATGTGCCTAACCTGGACACACAGGTCACTTAGATATAAGTAAAACCTTAAAGACAATCCTCCATTGCTTACAATACAACTTAGCAATGGAGGATCTCAAGGCAGCAGCCTTGTACAGAACAACTCACAAAACACCAATCCCATACATGCAATAGATCCTATTACAAAACTCCATTAAAACTATACCAAATAATCATACAAAGGCATAGCCAACAAGTGCTGGACTATGGAGAGAAGGAAAAAGGAAAAAGAAAACTCCTAAATCCAAACCTTAGCCTACTGTAATTTTACAGTCGGTTTCAAGGAGTACAGAAGTCCAGTCCTCTAAACCTAAGCTGGGCTCAGGCTTATATAGCAGTAAGCTCTCTAAGAATTAGGGTTAGGAAAACCTTAATTTATCAGTACTCATGTCGCCCATTTCTGCTCCTTGGATGCCTCAGGGTGTGTGCATGGAGATTGGAGCATTGGAGTGCATGCCCTAATTGCTGGAAGTTCCCAGATTGCCCCTACAGAAGTAGGGAGAAGTTAAGAACCCGAGCCTCACTAGGTAGAAAGGCTTTTCAGGTCTTATCGCGTGATAGAATTGGCGTCGCGGGGTCGCTTTGACTTGAAGCTCTTGCAGTCATAGGATTGATATTTTAGTTATCGCGGGAATGCTCTGGTCGTCGCAGGATTGCTCTTTCCATTTGAATGGCGCGAGAATTGCGAGCGGCTTTTTCCTTGATGAATCCCGCGGCGATCCTCACGAAGAAAACAATGTGCATGAGCTTCTGGATCGCGTGAGCAGTTCCTTGAAAGTTTGTATCTCGCGACCACTGTGCGACACTCGCGCGCAGGAATGCCTGGAGCTTTCTCTATTCAGTGAATCGCGTGAAGATTGAAGACTCATTTCTTGAACTGCGCGAGACTGTGTGACTGCTTATGACTGAGACTCGCAAGAACTGTGCAAAGTCTACTTTTCAATTCCTTTTGTCATCAAATCGCGCAAGAACGGAGCGAAGACTGTGCGACCAGTTGGTGTGCTGCCTTCAGAAGCCCGCGACAACTGCGCGAAGCATTCTTCTTGATATTTTTCTACTTTGCTGTGCCTATGCTGTAGCCAATTCTTTGTCTGGGTTTAACCTCCTTTCTTCTGAGGAACTTCTGGGGCAACAGTAGGCTTCTTGACATGGTTAGGGGCTTATTTGCAACTTCTACTTATTACCTACAAGATAGACTTAAAACATATTTATTAAATGATTCAGGGTCTAACAGAGATTAAGTTAAGGGGTGAAAAGTGGTACTTTTCAGGTCTTAACACACCCCCAAACCTAATCTGTGCTAATCCTTTAGCAAAGCTGTAACTAATTAAATGCCACTTTCGTAGGGATCACGGATACATTTAGCATATGTACCAAGCCTTTTAAACCCCTAGGTGATCCCTAGTGGAGGAGTGAAGTCTCTTGAGGGTTTTCAGTGAAGACACCCACTAACTTCACCATTAGAACAGTTAAGTATAGTGCAGTTAATGACAACACAGATTTCAATGTACAAAGCTTCATTCCACACCCATTCTTTAACACTTAGAGAAAACTGTAGCAGTGTTGCAGGCCATTTAAAACTTAAAAGTTAACATGTGTTTGCATCACCACCATTCATTTTACATTAGAAATTCAATGTGTACAAATTAGTACCCAACTTGCCTTAAATTCAAAATTCAGGTTGGATACAACCCTAATGAAGTTAAAATTTAGACCCAATTCTCACTAGGGCTATCTCTCAACATTAACAATATGAGGGTGTTCACATTCAAAATAGCTCAAGAGCAGTTACAGACCCCAAATGGGACTGCAAGCATGAGCATAGGCAAAGCTTCTAATTTCTGACATCCTCATGAATTTTTACCAAAGATTGGACAACTCCTTATCTCCACATGACAGCTCATTTTACTTTGGGTCCACAAGGTCTTTCTGAATGGGTTGTAATGTGGCTTATGGGTGAGGGATGTAAAGAATCAAGGGGTAAAAAGGGAATCCAAATTAAGAAATCAGCAAGGTAAGGAGTGATTCATGACTTCACAACCTTCATTTCAGCAAAACTTCATCACCTTCATTTCAGCAAAACTTCATCTTACTTGATATATTCTAGAATAAAAGTGGCCAGCTTCTCCTCTTCTTTTCAATTTTCAGATGATGTTCTTCTCTAGACTTCTCTTTCTTTTTCTCTTTTTATTTTTATTCAATCTTTTTATGATTTTTTATGATGAACAGCCACACAAATACCATTGATACACTGCTATTCATTAGTTGCTATTCTTCACCTTCCACAGAATGTTGGACCATTCTCAGTATCTTTAACTCCTTCTCCATTACCTTCTGAATTCTCAGAGTGAGGGGGAGGTTGAATCAGGTCATGAGGTTAAGGTGCAAGTATTCTGGTGTTTGTCAATGAAAAGTATGATTTTAAGGCTCAACTAGTGTATGCAAAAGGGCAGATTTTAAAAGGTTGGATTTTCATGTTCAAACTGTCCAAATGAAGGCCTTGGATCATTTCCTTAGTATCATGAGTGCTGTCAATTAGTTTTGATTTGGAGGTGCACAACTTCTAGTGAAAAAGTCTTGATTCAATCAGTCCTCAGAGCAGAAATAATGTCAAAAGCACTCTTCCCAAGGAAATGATGGGCCCAAATCTCACTAGATATGGTCCTCAAATTAACCCATGGGGTGTAGTTTCACCTGTTTCTCTCCTCTTAGGTTCACTGAGTACTAACTGAAAAATTTTCTGATATTTTCAGGTCTTAACACACCTCCAAACCTAATCTTTGCTAGTCCCTTAGCAAAGCTGTAACTAATTAAATGCCACTTTCGTAGGGATCACGGGTATATTTAGCATATGTACCAAGCCTTTTAAACCCCTAGGTGATCCCTAGTGGAGGAGTGAAGTCTCTTGAGGGTTTTCAGTGAAGACACCCACAAACTTCACCATTAGAACAGTTAAGTATAGTGCAGTTAATGACAACACAGATTTCAATGTGCAAAGCTTCATTCCACACCCATTCTTTAACACTTAGAGGAAACTGCAGCAATGTTGCAAGCCATTTAAAACTTAAAAGTTAACATGTGTTTGCATCACCACCATTCATTTAACATTAGAAATTCAATGTGTAAAAATCAGTACCCAGCTTGCCTTAAATTCAAGATTCACGTTGGATGCAACCCCAATGAAGTCAAAATTTAGACCCAATTCTCACTAGGGCTATCTCTCAACATTAACAATCTGAGGGTGTTCACATTCAAAACAGCTCAAGAGTAGTTACAGACCCCAAATGGGCCTGCAAGCATGAGCATAGGCAAAGCTTCTAATTTCTGACATCCTCATGACTTTTCACCATAGATTGGACAACTCGTCATTTCCACATGACAACTCATTTTACTTTGGATCCACAAGGTATTTTTGAATGGGTTGTTATGTGGCTTATGGGTGAGGGATGTAAAGAATCAAGGGGTAAAAAGGGAATCAAAAATGAAGAAATCAGTAAGGTAAGGAGTGATTCATGACTTCACAACCTTCATTTCAGCAAAACTTCGTCTTTTTTGATATATTCCAGAATCAAAGTGGCCAGCTTCTCTTCTTTTCAATTTTTAGATGATGTTCTTCTCTAGACTTCTCTTTCTTTTCTCTTTTTATTTTTATTCAATCTTTTTATGATTTTTCATTTTTTTATTTGTTTTTATTTTTTTTTATGATGAACTGCCACACAAATACCATTGATACACTGCTATTCATAAGTTGCTTTTCTTCACCTTCTACAGAATGTTGTATCATTCTCACTATCTTTAACTCCTTCTCCTTTACCTTCTGAATTCTTAGAGTGAGGGTGAGGTTGAATCAGGTCATGAGGTTAAGATGCAAGTATTCTAGTGTTTGTCAAAGAAAAGTATGATTTTTAAGGCTCAGCTAGTGTATGCAAAAGGGCAGATTTTAAAAGGTTGGATTTTTAGGCTCAAACTATCCAAATGAAGGCCTTGGATCATTTCCTTAGTATCATGAGTGCTGTCAATTAGTTTTGATTTGGAGGTGCCCAATTTCTAGTGAAAAAGTCTTGATTCAATCAGTCCTCAGAGTAGAAATAATGCCAAAAGCACTCTTCACAAGGAAATGATGGGCTCAAATCTCACTATATATGGTCCTCAAATTAACCCATGGGGTGTAGTTTCACTTGTTTCTCCCCTCTTAGGTTCACTGAGTACTAATTGAATTTTTTTTTTAATGTTAGCTTCATGGTGGTGTCAAGATTTTAACTTTTTCAGTTTCGAAAAGTCTACAAAAATATTTTCATTTTTTCACAAATTTTCTCATTGTATCAAGTTAGGTGGAAATTGACTTTATGCATCCCAGTTATACCACCATTACTGCACTAAAATCAACTATTCTATTGGCAGACCTACCCTGCCACACCCCCAAACCATGAGGAGCAGTGTCCTCACTGGTTCAAAGGCTAGACTGGATGTGTAGTAGATTGAATACAGAACAAAGAAACATAGAAGAAGGCAGAGAAACAGAAATAATCAAAAATGCTAAACTGAACAGTATAGAACCAAAAGAAACATTCATTATATTAGAAGGAAAATATTACAAAAAGATTTAAAAAGAAAAGACAAAAAAGGGGGGGGGGAGAACAGGGATCACGGGGGAGTCGGTGGTGGAGGCTTTGAGGAAGATGGTGGGGGAGATGCAGGTGGTTCGATTTTTTTCTTCTTCTCTCTCTTCTCCTTTTTCTTCTCTTCCTTGGCTAGGATCCGCCGAACTTCTTCATACTCATCCCAAAGAAATTGTAACGGGTTCGGCTCCTTAGGCGGTGGGGGGTCCAACCACATACGGTAGAATTTGTTAGGGAACTCGTTGGGTTTGTCATGGTTATGAGGAGGGCCGGACTGCTAGGGTTAGAAGAGGAAGGATGAGATGAAGAGGAACTAATGTCCTATTTAAAATACTTTGACGGTGAAAAATGAATCGGCATAATAAAGTTTTATCCCTTTCTAAGCTTGGCAATAAATTATGATTGTGTGGGGAATGATAAAGTGCACAACGGATTATGGGAAAAGAGAGCTAACAGTAAATGAAGGTCTAAATTTAGGCTTGGTATTTAAGGGGATCCTGCGTATCGCACAGCTGCACACTGGAAGGTGTGGAATTCTACTTTGCACCCGTTCAGGACTCCGCGAGGAAGATTCAAACATGTCCCACGATTATGAAAATGAAGCCATTTTAATCCCTTGATCGAGATCAACACTCGACCTCTGGGCCCCATTTGTGCTGAGGCCTGTATTGGCACAAGGTCATCCAGCCACTCAATTACCATCTACATCTACCCTTCATATGGATTCCTATTGCAAATGAGAATAGCCTCCCTAAATTCATCTCCCATGCTACTGACAAAATTGAATAAAATAAAGACTAAAATAAAAAAAAAAAACTTAAACAAGCACACAAAACAGATCAATATACAAAAAAAATGAAAAATTCTATTAACTAGAAAAACATGTACAATTGTAATTACAATAACCAGAAAAGAAGTGCAAAGGCACGAAAACCTAATCTACAATCTAGGTTCTAAGAGGAGGAGTCTGAATCTGTAAACCAATCCCAGCCCATCTTTTGAGTATGTTTCCTAAGGGCAACATTTTCCTCTTTTTTTCGTGCTTGCTTCTCAGTTGGACTCTTTTTCTTCTTAGATTTACTCTCAGCTGGAGTCCTTTTCCTAGGCTGCCTTGGTTTCTTTGGCTGGGCTGGTGGTTTCTTGGCGGTAGGAGCTTTTAGTGCCCTCACCCTCATCTTTCTGGTTTTGGGTTCAGGAGGGACCATAGGTGATTTGCTTTTGTGTTCCTCAGTGGAGGCCACTGGGGACTTCCCTTTTGCTTTGGGTTCAGGCTGGCCAGGGGGTTTTGCCTCCTCAGACTAGGCAACTGGCTCTTTGCCAATTTTTATAGAGGCTACTGTGTAAGCAGTCCTCTTAGCAGTGACTTTCCTCTGTTTAGGATAAGTTTGCTCTTTTGGAGGTGCAACAGAGGCCTTGGTAGGTGGAGGCTGCTCTGTAGGAGGTGATGAAGGAGGGGCAGCAGGGGCCTTTCCTTTCTCTGGCTGGATCTTTGGTTGTGCCTCCTCAGACTGGGCAGCTGGCTCTAGAGTAGCTTTAGGCTCAGGGTCTGGCATGCGAACAGAGAGTGGGGTGGGCTGGTGAGCTGCATTTCTGACAGCAGTGAAAGCAGCTTCCAATGAGGCTATCTGGATTTTATGTTTGAGGAGGTCAGTCTCATGGATTTCCTTTTGGAGTCTGAAGATCTCTTGGGCATTGTTGAGCCTCTTTTCAAACATTCTGGCCTTCATCTTCTCTGCAGTTGTGTTAGCCTTCTCAAGCTCCATGTTCAGCTGATGATAAGCAGCTATAGATTGGGCCTTCTGATAGGCCTCCAATATGTTAGTCCACCCTAGGGAGATGCCCAGTAATTGCTTTCTGTGGGCTTCCTTCATTTCATCAATCTACTGTAGCAGGGGGGTCTCAATGGACTGTCGAAGTTGGGCCATGCCCCTCAGGACATCCTTCCTAAGATATGGGTTGTTCCTCATGGCATGGAGGATGGTGAGGTAGGGAGGGATGTAAAAAAAATGTTTGGGTGCGATGGACAGAGAGGAAGTGGAAGGAGCAAATTGTGATTGGTCCTGGGTGGGGGAAGTGGGGTGAACAATGGGTAAGTCTAATTGTTGGGGTAGGGGGACAGGTTCTGGGTCTGTTTGGGTCTATTTGTCAGTGAATGTGGGAGGGGGTAGATAAGAGGTGGGATAGAAAGCATGGTGGGAAGGAAAATGTGGTAGGCTCAGTAGGAGTAGGGGGTGATGGAGGCGGGAAAATGGGATTGGTGAAAGGTATGAAAGAGAATGGTGGGGTTGTGGGGAATAAAGGGATTGTTATTGGTGAATGGGGTTCAGAGTCAGGGCTGGAGTCAGTTTGTGTTTGTTTGTCAATGGAAAGGACCAAGGGGGTTGTAGTGGATTGTTGAGGGATGGGTGGGTTGGATAATGTCTATAGGGTGGATTGGATGGATGTGAGTTCATTGTGCATCTAGTCCTAGGTGTGTGTAGTGGTGGATAATTGGGATTGGATGTCTTGGATAAGGGATAGGATAAGTGTCAGTGTGTCGGGGCTGGGAGGTTGAGTTTGTGTAGAAGAGGGCACAGGTTAAAAAGGTGAGGAAGGTGCATGATGGAAAGTGGAAGGAGGGGGAGATTGGGGTTCTGGTGAGTGATGTTGTGATGTAATTGGGGAGTCCGGGAGGGGGGTGAAGTGGGTGGGCATAGTGTCATGGAAACTAGCCATAAAGGCTTGGAATCCTGTAGTTGTGTTAAGGTTTAAGTCAATATCTTGGAATGGTGATGTGGTAGGCATGGCTGGAGTGGTATCTTCTTCAAGGTGAGGTGTGTCAGTGGGGATAAAAGGGATTGTGGGTGGTGTCTGGGAGATGGTGGGGGTTGTCTCAGTGGTTTTTCGTTTCTTTTAGGAAATGAGTGGAGGGCTGTTAGGTTTATGTGAAGCTGATGGGGGTATTGGGGCTGTGTACTGAGGTAGGGTAGGGGATGGTGAGGGGCTGACATGGGGGGCGGTGTCCTCCCAGGTACCAATCACAGGTGAAGGGGGAGTGGGCATAGATGATGAGGACAGAGGAGAGTGAGAGAGAGATGGAGTAGGAGATGTGGTCAGGATAGGGGATCCTGGTGTAAAAGGTGGGGTGGATGAGGTGGCTGCTGCAGCAGTGGTGGTCATGACAGGCTCTGGCTGAGGTGGCTGCTGTAGCAGTGGTGGTCATGACAGGCCTCAGGGGAGCGTGTGAGGCTTCTTGTTCTGCCCCAACTTTTACACCAGATCCTTCATTGCCTCAAAGATTAGCCAGGCTGCATGGAAGCCATGGCCCAGGTAGAAGGAGTAGACTGCATCAACAATAGGGGATCTCCTCTCCTGCTGATGGCCTGAGCAATATATGTTCTTTCTTAGGACCTGGTCCATGAAAAGGAGTTCAAGCTCCAACTCTCTTCTTCTGATGGAATCCCACGAGGCCTTTATCCTCTAGTCAAAGCCCTTACAACTGTATCAATTGAGGTGCTCAAGGGGGGGCCATATCCACATCTAGGGTCAAATGCGGTGGGATGCCCAATACTTTTGCAATCACTTTGGGGCTAACTAACATCTCAAAATCGTCACACCAGCAAATATACTTATCCATCCTTGTCTTTTTTGACCCTGATGTGCTGGTAAAAGAGTTACACTAGCCTAGGGTAGGCTAGTGCTAGAATTCCTCTCATCAAGGGTGTCAGACCAGCTTTGCTCATAAACTGCACGACAGGGGCAGAGAGAGGCTCCTTCTCAAAGAATGGTAGGTCAAAAGCTATTTCAGGCTCCAAGGGGATTGAATCCATGAGTTCTGAAGGAGTAGAAAACTTCGGGGTTGACTCCTCCACCTCGTCAACCACTTCCTTCCCATTTTTAGGTGCCTTTGCAGTCTTGGCCTTCTTAGGAATGGTCTCAATAGGGGCCTTATCCTTGCTCTTTCTCTTTGGTGCACTCTTGGGGGCTATTTCAAACTCTACCTTGAAAGATGAGAAAGGGAGATTGAGATCTGAGTGCCTACCCTAAAATCCTAGGGTTTGGTTCGATCTGTCGCACAGGGCACCGCGAGATCTCTAAGTAGAGGGCAATAGATGGGGGTGATGCTAGGAACAAATCTATTGATTCCTGGTGTGAATGATAGGTTGTAGAGTGGATGCTGGAGGAGAGAGGTAGAAGAGCACCAGAAGCTAGGGTTTCACAGAGTGAAGAAGGAAGAGAATACTGGAAAGGGAGACAAGTGCAGGGTTAAAATACTTATCATGAAGCATGGCGTACTTTGGAACATCTGGTCATGGGATTGGAAATGAACCTAGTGAAGGAGTTATTCAACTTGGATTGCGCGACAATCTCCTAGGTTGACCTTGGAGCGCGTGATAGTATGTGAAGAATTCATGCAAATTGCGCGAGAAGTTCCCAGGTCTCCTTTTGGATTGCGCAAAAAGCTCTGAGGTTCACTTTGAATCTCGCGACAGCCTTTGAATCTCGCGGTAGCTAATGAAGTATTCTTTTTGAATTGCGCAAGAGTCTCCTAGGCTTCTTGTTGAACCTCGCAACAGCTAGTGAAATGCTTATTTGGATCACGCGAGAGGTTCCCAGGTTTCCTTTTGAACCTCGCGACAGCCTTAGAATCTCGCGGCAACTGATGAAGTATGCTCTTTGTATTGCGTGAGAGTCTCTTAGGCTTACTTTTGGACCCAGCGACAGCAAAGTATAAAACAGAGACCATGTGCTCTCTATTCTGCCCTTTCCATATGTGCTGTGGTTGGATCCTAGGCATGACTTTCACCACCAGGGGGTACCACATTAAAATCAATCATTCAAGCAAAGACAACAAAAATCATCATCCAACACTGTGCATTCAAGTAAAAATCATCAATCCAAGAGCAGTAATCATCCAACCGAGCATAAAAAATTCAAAACAGACAGGTCCAGATTCAGGTGGGGCCACTAAAATTTCCTAGAGAATTTGGACAAAAGAAAGCAAGATAAATCTACCAAAATGAAAGTACATATGATACAATAATGACACACATGTGGATTAGTTTATAGAAGGATCCCCTTGAAAGTGAATGGTGTCCATGGGTTCTGCAGGTTTTTCAAAACAAGGCTTAAGCCTCTAACCATTCACCTTCAAGGTTTTCCCAGACATGGGATCCTTGATTTCCACAGCACCAGATGGGGAAACATGCATGACAATGTAGGGACCTTCCCATCTGGAGTTCAATTTGCCAGGAAAAAATTTAAGTTTGGAGTTAAACAACCAAACCTTGTCACCAACTATGAAGCTCTTTCTCAACAGCCCCTTGTCAAAGAAAGCTTTGGACCTTTCCTTATAGATCCGGGCATTGGCATACGCATCCATCTTTAGCTCATCCAATTCTGACAGCTACGGTAACCTGTGATGACAAGCAGAAGTTAGGTCTAGATTTAAAATTTTAATGGCCCAATAGGCTCTGTGTTCTAACTCCACTGGGAGATGACAAGCCTTGCCATAAACTAGTCTGAATGGGGACATACCAATGGGAGTCTTATAGGCAGTCCTATAAGCCCACAGTGCATCATTAAGCTTTTCAGCCCAGTCCTTCCTATCTGTCCTCACAGTCTTCTCAAGGATGTGTTTGATCTCCCTATTAGAAATTTAAACTTGCCCACTAGTTTGTGGGTGGTAGGGAGTAGCAATCCTATGGTTGACAGAATATTTCTTGAGCAAGCTCTCGAAATTTCTGTTGCAGAAATGGCTACCCCCATCACTAATAATGGCTCTAGGGATGCCAAATCTTGAGAAGATATTCTGCTTTATAAACTTAAGGATAACTTGATTATCATTTGTTCTTGTGGCAATGGCTTCTACCCATTTGGAAACATAATCCACTGCCACTAAGATGAAATGAAAACCATTTGAAGGAGGAAAGGGGCCCATGAAGTCAATACCCCACACATCAAACAGTTCCACAACATGGATGGGCTGCAAAGGCATTGAGTTTCTTTTGGACAGCCCTCCTAATTTTTGACATCTTTCACAGGTCCTGCAGTGTGTATTGGCATCTCTGAATAAAGAAGGCCAATAGAACCCACACTGCAAGACTTTATCAGCTATTTTTCTTCCACTAAAGTGGCCTCCACAGGCATTTTCATGGCACATGGCCAGAATACTGTGGACATCACTTTCTAGAACACATTTCCGGATGATTTGGTCTACACAATACTTGTATAAGCAAGGTTCTTCCTAGAAAAAGAATTTGACCTATGAGAAAAATAGGTCTTTGTCCATTTTTGTCGAATGGGCAGGAATCTTACCTATAACTAGATAATTGACAATATGTGCATACCAGGGAACCAAGGATTGGATGGCAAACAATTGCTCATCCGGGAAGACATCATTTATAGCAAGGTCATCAACACCTTTTTCCAAAATAATTCTGGACAAGTGGTCAGCCACCACATTTTCTACACCCTTTTTGTCCTTGATTTCAATGTCAAACTCCTGCAATAGGAGTATCAATCTAATCAACCTAGGCTTAGCATCATTCTTGGACAGTAGGTACTTCAATGCTGAGTGGTCAGTGAAGATTATAGTTTTAGACCCAAGTAGATAAGGTCTAAATTTGTCCACAGCAAAAACCATTGCCAGAAGCTCTTTCTCAGTTGTGGTATAATTTAGTTGAGCTTCAGTAAGTGATTTGCTGAGATAGGCAATGACCACAGGCAACTTATCTTTTCTCTGGCCCAAAACAGCACCTATTTCAATGTTGGATGCATCACACATCAACTCAAAGGGCAGTGTATAGTCAGGTATTTGGAGTTCAGGGGCAGAGGTGAGGCAAAATTTCAAAGTTTCAAAAGCCTCAAGACATTCAGCAGAAAAGTCAAAGGGCACATCCTGGCAAAGTAGGTGGCACAATGGTTTAGCAATTTTGTTGAAGTCTTTGATGAACCTCCTGTAGAATCCAGTATGTCCAAGGAAAGATCTGATTTGTTTGACTGTTCTTGGAGGGGGCAAATTTGCAATGAGGTCAACTTTGGCCTCAATTCCATCTTTAGAGACTACATGGCCCAACACAATACCTCGTATTACCATGAAGTGGCTCTTTTCCCAACTTAAGACCAAATTGGTCTCCTCACATCTTTGCAAGACCAGGTGGAGGTGTTGCAGACATTGGCCAAAACTGTCCCCATAAACAGAAAAATCATCCATAAAAATTTCCAAGAATTTGTCAATCATATCAGAAAATATGGCATACATACACCTCTGAAAGGTGGCTGGGGCATTACATAGCCCAAAAGGCATCCTTCTGTAAGTAAAGGTGTCAAAAGGACAAGTAAATGTAGTTTTCTCTTGATCAAGAGGGTGCACAGGGATCTGGTTGTACCCTGAGTACCCATCAAAAAAATAGTAAAAAGCTTTCCCAGCCAACTTATCCAAAATTTGTTCAATAAAGGGGAGAGGGAAGTGGTCTTTTCTGGTCTTGGAGTTGAGCTTTCGATAATCGATGCAAACTCTCCAGCCAGTGGTCTCCCTGGCTGGTCTCAGCTCTCCAGACTCAGTTGTGATCACTGTTATGCCAGATTTCTTGGGCACCACTTGGATAGGTGCCACCCATTCAGAATCAGAAATAGGGTAAATTACACCAACATCTAGCAATTTGATGATTTCTTTTAGAACCACCTCCTGCATGTGAGGATTTAGTTTCCTCTGCATTTCCCTGAAGGGTGTTGAGCCCTCTTCTAGATGGATCCTGTGCATACAGATTGATGCATCAATTCCTCCTAGATCAGCAATGGTCCAGCCAATTGCCTTCTTGTGCTTCCTCAAAACTGTTAGCAATTCCTCCTCTTGCTCATTGATAAGAGAAGATGAGATAATTACAGGAAGTTTTTCATCTTTCTCAAGGAAAGCATATTTCAATGTCTCTGGAAGCTTCTTGAGTTCCAGATCAGGGGCTTGTTGGATGGATGACAGGATTGGTACTTTGTTGGTTTGAGGAAGGGGCAGTAATGTAGGTTTCCAAATGGAATGCTGCACTAAGCCCACAGAAGACTTCAATGTGGACATGTCTTCTGGCATTAAAGCTGGGCTTCCTTCCTCTACCATGTTCCAAACTTCAGCTAAACTTGTGACAATGTTGCCCCACTCCAGCAGAGTGGGCAATTCTTCTTCAACAACTTCTTCTAGTACATCCACTACAAAGCATTCCTCATTGTCCAGCTGAGGGTACTTTGCACTGTTACCTCCATGATCCCAGACCTGCATTGAATGCATGCATTGACAATGGCCAAGAATGGTCTGCCCAAAATGACAGGTATAGGGGATGTACTCTTGTTGCAGCCCATGTCCAAAATAAGGAAGTCTGCAAGGTAGAAAAACTTGTCTACCTCCACTAAGACATCCTCAACCACTCCCATGGGTCTCCTCTCAGAGCTATCAGCCATCAACAGCATAATGGGGGTGGGTTTTATCTCTCCCAAACCTAGCTGCTAATACACACTGTATGGCAGCAGGTTAACACTGGCTCCAAGGTCTAGAAGGGCCCTTCCAATTGTGTGGTCTCTAATTATATAGGGAATAGTGGGTATCCCTGGGTCTTGCAACTTCTAAGGCATTGTCATATTTAATACATAATTAACTGTATCAGTTGCAAAGACCTTTTTGGACAAATGGCCTCTAGCTTTCCTTTTCTGAGTACAAAGGTCTTTCAGAAATTTTGCATAGGCTGGGACCTGTCGGATTACATCAAGCAGGGGCAAATTGATTTTTACCTACTTAAAGGTCTGCGTCATTTCTTCTATCTGTGCATTCCCCTTATCAAAAGGGGTAGGGCCACTCAAAGCTTGAGGAAATGGTAGCTGAGGTACTACTAGTTCCTCAGATACAAGCCTATGACTGAACTTTTATTTTTTTCTTTTTTCTTCTTTTATCTCCTGCTGACGCTCAACTACAGCCTCTTTATTTTTCCCTTGTTGCAGGGTAGCAGGCAATTCTTGACTCTGTGCTCTAACAAAGTCCTTATCACTTTCACTCGATAGTTCTTTGGGAATGACCTCTCCTTATTCCTTTCACACTTGGTTGTCTACCAGCCTGCCAGACCCTAGGGCTGTGATGGCGTTACCCCCTCAAAATTTGAGGAGCCTTCTCCAATAGAATATTGGCCCTTAGGGTTGGCTACTGGCTGGCTTGGCAACCTGCCCTCTTCTCTTTTGGCCAAGGCATTGGCTATTTGGCCTAGCTGCTCTTGTATTTTCTTTGTGCTTTGACTGTGAGAAGTCACAGTCTGAGTCAAGGGTCCAAGGCTCTGCAATTAGGTCAAAACCTGGTCCTCAAAAGAAGCACTTCGGGGCTGAGGTGGATGAACTACCAACTAATTTTACTGCTGGGGCTGCTGCTGATGCTGGAAATTTGACCTTGGGGCAACACCCTGGTTAAACTATTACTGTGACCTTTGAGGTAAGGCCAACATTTGTTGTGGCTGCATATAATTGTCTTATCTCCACCTCAAATTTGGGTGGTCTCTCCATTGGTAACTAGCATTTTGGTGCTGGTATCCATATGGCTGTTTGATGTAACCACCAGATTGTTGCTGTCCAAATGATTGGGCAGCAACAGTCTGTTCCATCACATACTCAGGATATTGCCCTGCAGATGGGCACTCTTCCACTGTGTGTTATGGAGATTGGCATATCAGGCATGCCTCCATCACTTGTGCAACCAATCTGGGCTGCACCACAGTTAAAAGTTTATCAAACTTATCAGAGAGATTGGCCATCTACATTTTTAGGTCATCATTTCCCCTAACTTCATACATCTTTCCTTTGAAAGTTTTAGCAAGCCCCAGCTTAGGAGAAGGCTCTTGAATAGTTCTAGATGAGGACATCTTCTGGAAAGTATTTTCACTGATAACCTCGAACAAGTCTCATGCCTCATCAGCTGTTTTATGAATGTATGTTCCACCACAAGAGGCATCTACCATGTCTCTACTTTTTTCATAAATCCCATTATAGAAGCTCTGGGCAAGCTGCCAGTCAGGGATCTTGTGGTGGGGACATTGTTTGAGCATCTCCTTAAATCTGTCCCAAGATTGATTAAAATCCTCAGTTGGGGATTGGGCAAAAAATAAGTATTGCTTTCCTCAACTGACTGGTTTTGGTCTCTGGGAAGAATTTGGTCAGAAATCTTGTCTGGAGGTCTTTCCACAAAGTGATGCTATTGTTTGGGAGAGTAGCTAATCAGGTGCTGGCTCTGTCCTTTAGGGAGAAAGGAAAGAGCCTTAATCTGGTAGATTTTGGTCCCAAACCAGTGATGGAGAATGTGGTGCACAGGGCCAAGAATTGGTCAATGTGCTTGTAAGGGTCTTCCTTGCTAAGCCCATGGAAAGAGGGAAGCATTTGGATGATGGAGGTTTTAATCTCATAGTTTCCCTGAACATCTGGGAATTGAATGTTGAATGGAGAATTATAATCATCAGGAGCATTCAATTTCTTCAATGTTCTGGGTTGCTCTTCACCCATGACTGCTGTCTCAATTTCAGTAGGGGGCTCGACTGTGTTGTGTCTGTGCCTTCTTGGTCTTCTACCCCTTTCTATCTCAGGGTTAGGAGGCTCTAATGTGGGACTGAGAGATCTCCTTCGTATCATGCACACACACCAACAACAGGGAAGACTACTTGTAGACACATTGCACTTAACAAAATTACAACTATCCTAATCAACTGGTATGGAATTTTCAAAGGAGAAATAAAGAGAGGTTTTGAGGGTTAGAGAAGTGCAAACAGAGGTAGCTAGACTCTCAGTGCAATTCTACTCTACTTCTCTGCTACTATCTAGATCTGCAAGAAAAATTTCAAATGTAAATCAGCAGTATCAATTATTCACAAGTACAACTACCAAAGAATAAAGAATACAAAAATCTATGGTCTACTAATAGATCAAGATTCTCCGACAACGGCGCCAAAAACATGTTAGGATATTTTCAGTGCTTGCTACTGACTTTATTGGAAATGGTGATAAGAATTGGGTTAGTGAAAATCAAAGGTGGATTGAAGAGCAGCAAGCCTAAAAATACACAGTCCTACAAGATATAGGGCCTGTTGTAGCAAGTTTTAATAAGTAAGAGTTTGTCCCACAGGGAAAGTTGATATAAAGCTCCAAAGGAGCTATCTTTAGTAGGCTCTCTAGATCAGACTACAGATCAGGCAATCCTAAATGGAAGGGAATTTGAGGTCACTATAGTCTAAATCCTAAGGTAACTTAATGTCTAAACTATAGAAAGGATTAAGAAAGAGGATGAAGTGTGAGAAAATAAATATAAAAGGGTGAGAAGTATGTTACTAGATACAGATCTGATGGGTCTTATAACTCAGACTCAGATCTGCTACTATAGAAATCCTGTCCAATGGCTACATTATCACCAAAGAGGAGAAAGGATCCAAATCACTCCTGTGCCATGATCCAATCCCTTATGGCTATAACCTGTCCACTTAAATGGTCACAGACTATCCAATAGGGAAACCACAATCCAAAGATGGGTCAGAACAAGTTTATCATTGTAGGCACTATTTCATCCAGGCTACTAGCTCAAGAATCCATATGAACCTCAACCTCTAAAGTTCTGTGTGTGGGGCTAGGCCTACAACGTGCACTAGCCTGGACACACAGAACCAGCAAGAGTTTGAGTACGAGCTTTTAAGCTTAGCTGTTCACTACTTTAGAAAGACAGCAGTGATTCAGTCACAAGCCTATAATCTCTACAGCCAGATCAGATCTGCCATTTGATGGTGGGTCTATACGAATACAGGGGAGTCTGTCTCTACACAATCTCTCATAAGGCTACAAGCACAACTACAGAGAAGAAGAATCTGTCTTAGATCTGTAGATTGGCCTCACCCTAGGGCTATAATCTATCCACTTGAATGGTCACAGACTATCCACAGAGGCTATCCTCCTCACAGAGGTCCAAGACAGAACAAGAACATTGCTGTCGCCACCATGTTCACAAGGCTACCAGCTCAAGCTCCTATGGGGATTCAGATTTAGTGGGTCCTGTGGTGGGGCTAGGCCTGTAATGTGCCTAACCTGGACACACAGGTCACTTGGATCTAAGTAAAACCTTAAAGACAATCCTCCAGTGCTTATAATACAACTTAGCAATAGAGGATCTCAAGGCAGCAACCTTGTATAGAACAACTCAAAAAACACCAATCCCATACATGCAATAGATCCTATTACAAAACTCCATTAAAACTATACCAAATAATCATACAAAGGCATAGCCAGTAAGTGTTGGACTATGGAGAGAAGGAAAAAGGAAAAAGAAAAATCTTAAACCCTAACCTTAGCCTACTGTAATTCTACAGTCTGTTTCAAGGAGTATAGAAGTCCAGTCCTCTAAACCTAAGCTAGACTCAGGCTTATATAGCAGTCAGCTCTCTAAGAATTAGGGTTAGGAAAACCCTAATTTATCAATGCTAACGTGGCCCATTTCTGTTCCCTGGATGCCTCGGGGTGCATGCACGGAGATTGGAGCATTAGAGTGCGTGCCCTAATTGCTGGAAGTTCCCAGATTACGCCTGCAGAAGTAGGGAGAAGTTAAGAACCCGAGCCTCGCTAGGTAGAAAGGCTTTCCAGGTCTTATCGCGTGATAGAATTGGCATCGCGGGGTCACTTTGACTTGAAGCTCTTGTAGTCGCGGGATTGATATTTTGGTTATCGCTAGAATGCTCTGGTCGTCGCGGGATTGCTCTTTCCATTTGAATGGAGCGAGAATTGTGCGCGCGGCTTGTTCCTTGATGAATCCTGCGGCGATCCTCGCAAAGAAAAAAATGTGCATGAGCTTCTGGATCGTGTGAGCAGTTCCTTGAAAGTTTGTATCTCGCGGCCACTGTGTGACAGCCGTGCATAGGAATGCCTGGAGCTCTCTCTATTTAGTGAATCGCGCAAAGATTGAAGACTCATTTCTTGAATTGTGCGAGACTGCACGAGTGCTGTGCGAGCGCTTATGACTGAGACTCGCGAGAACTACACGAAGTCTGTGTTTCAATTCCTTCTGTCATCAAACCGCGTGAGAACAGCATGAAGACTGTGCGACCAGTTGATGTGCTGCCTTCAGAAGCCTACGACAACTGCGCGAAGCATTCTTCTTGATATTTTTCTGCTTTGCTGTGCCTATGCTACAGCCAATTCTCTGTCTGGGTTCAACCTCCTTTCTTCTGAGGAACTTCTGGGGCAACAGTAGGTTTCTTGACATGGTTAGGAGCTTATTTGTAGCTTCTGCTTATTACCTACAGGGTAGACTTAAAATACATTTATTAAATGATTAAGGGTTTAACAGAGATTAAGTTAAGGGGTGAAAAGTGGTACTTTTCAGGTATTAACAGGGGGAAAGTCAGCAGCATGATCTGCTGCTGAGGTAGTGGGCACCACCTCCTCTGCCTCAACCGATTTAGTCTTTTGAATCAGGGTTAAACTTGTAGATCATGCCTTCTTTCCAAAAACCTTGGGAGCCATTTTCTCCACTGGCTCAGCCTCCTTAATCCTAAACTTTCCAGCTTTGAGCAGATAGGTGATGAGTCTGCTAAAGGGTAAGCCTCCTCCCTTAGCAAAAGCCTGTCTTTTTAGCACCTTTTCATTTATGTCCACCATAGTTTCAAAAATCAGCTTAGGTGCATTCACGAACTGCCCCTTGGAACAATAGAATAAAGCATTCACTAATGGGGACCTTCTCTCCTGTAAATGTCCTATAACATAGACATTTTTACTTAAGATGGTATCCATGAATCTGAGGCTAGGAGGAGGTCTCTTCTCATCAGGGATTCTCCGGAACCCACAATCCCATTGGTTAGCTGCTTGGCCATATCCTTAAATGTAGCTCCAACAGGTGCTCCCTCAACGCGGTTGGAGTCAAATTGGTATGGGACCTTCTTCTTCAGTTGCCAATCATCAATCGAAATCTCTAGTATATCATCAGTTCCCTGCGCCACCTTCTTCTTCAGATTTTGGTACCATAACTTCACCAGCCTGGGATACACTAATTCTTTCAATGGAGACAACAAGGGCAACAAGCCTTCCTTCTTCAAATAGCTCAGTGTTTCCCGACGCTCACCAATGTTGGCAAAATATGCCAAATCAAATTCAGTCTCAGGGACAAGGTTCAACTTGTCTACAAATGCATTGGGGGTGGTCAGTATAGCCGGAAGCTCTACCGTAATGGGTCTATCAGGGGTAGCTCTCTCTAAGGGTGGTTCTAGCCCAGGTTCCTGAATTTCAACACCTTTGGATTTCTTAGCTTTAAGACCCTTTTTAGGTGTCTCCTCGACGAGCTTCCTCTTTACAGGTAGTTTGGTAGCAGGTAGCGCTTTCTTGGAGGATTTAGGGGTGGATGCAGTTGATTTTTGGCGTAAGTTGGCTAGCGTTTCCTCAGGCTCATCCATTGTAATCTCAGAGAATAATTTCTCACCAACTTGGAATGGGAAAACTTAGAAAGACAATAGAGTGGGGGTAGGAAGGCAACTAACCTCTAAGTACCTAGGGTTTCACAGAGCTAGCGATGCACCGCTCTAATTTCTCCAAAATCAGGGGCAAAATGCTCCTCTACGCAAGCTAAATGTATTGACAAGATGGCACACGAAATAGCAGAAGATTCCATGAGGATTTAGTAGAGAAAGAGGGAGGCGAAAAATGAGGAAGAGAGTTAGGGTTTTTTAGAGAGTGAGGAATGAAGCACAAATGACCTATCGACAGGTATATAAAGGTGAAAATGTGATTCCAATAGGATGAATGGAATGGTTTCGATAGGTTGATACATCCTATCGAAAGCTTGAACATCAAAGATTTCAAAAGGGATGATTTTTAAGGATTTTGATAGGCGCGACCATCCTATCGATAGGTTTAAACGACAGAGACAACATCTTTTCGATAGGTGCTCGATATGTACCCACCACCTATCGAAATCTTTGTTTGCCTTTATTTAACCTGTCGAGAGGTTGGTTTTACCTGTCGAAACGTCCAGTACCTATCGAAACCATTAGATATCCTGTCGAAATCACCAAGAAACCTAACGAAAGGTAGATTTGGCCTATCGAAGGCTCCAAAACCCAGATAAAGCTACCTTTCTGGGCACCCTTAGCTTCAGCACTTATCAGGCTCTGTTGCTGTGTGGCCCTACGATTGGATTCTTTTGTGGATGAGCTCCCAGTATTTTAGAGTAGCTGGCAAATTTTAAATGTTGACCCACTAGAGAACATGGTATGTTTAATGTAAAAGAATCCTACTAGAAATGCAAAGTAAAAAAAAAAAAAAAATCCAAAAAGAAGCAAAATATGGTACATATGATACATACTCAACTGCATGTGCTAATCTAGAGGATCTGGAAGTTTAATGGCCTCTCCATGTTCCTCGAACTTGTCATCCTTCTTGGATCCATTCCCCAACAATTTTTCAACCCTTGGTTGCAATCTTGTCTCCATAGGCCAATCATTGCTCTACAGCAGCTATTGAGGATTATCATGCAGAGCCTCCTCCAGCCCTGCAATGGAAAAATAGGTTTCATCAAAAGGGGGTTGAGAGTTGGCACTGTTCATATGCAGCTTCACTTTCATGTTGCCAAAGGAGACCTCCATGATTTCAGATCTGCATTGAATGTAGGCATTGGCAGTGGCCAAGAAGGGCCTACCCAGAATCACAGGGATGGAGGAAATACCTTTACTTGGCTCCATATCGAACACCACAAAGTCAGCAGGGAAAAAAACTTATCAACTCCCGCCAGGACATCCTCAATGACTCCCATAGGCTTCCTTTCAGACCTGTCAGCCAATTGTAGAACCACAGGTGTGGGCTTCAAGTCTCCCAGGCCTAATTTTTCATAGGACCGTGACAGGGCAAGTTCACTGCTCCCTAGGTCCAATAGGGCCTTCTCAATTTTATGATCCCCAATGATGCAGGGGATAGTGGGCACTCCAAGGTCTTGAAGTTTGGTGGGAGTTCCAATGGACAGAATGTGTTTTACCTTCTCTGCTAAAAAGACTTTCTTAGACATGTATGTCCTAGACTGTCTTTTATGGGTGCATAACTCCTTCAGAAATTTGGTGTAGGTTGGGACTTGTTTGATGGCATCCAGTAAGGGCAAATTAATTTTAACTTACTTGAAAGTCTCCATCATTTCCTCAATTTTTCCCTGCCCTTTGTCAAAAGGGGAGGGTCCTTGCAATGCCTTGGGAAATGGCAAGTGTGGGGGTGCTCCCTCACTTGTAGCCTTAGCCAAAGGGGCTTCTTTCTTTTTGATTTTTTTTTTTCTTTAGGATCCATATCATCCTCTTTATTGACACTGGATGGTTCCTGCAGGTCCACCACTGGTGGCCTCTGTTGTGTTCTTGGAAAACTCATTCCATTTTCTTCATTTAGACCTCTCACAGGCTCACAGCCCACTTGATTGTCCACTAGCCTACCACTCCTCAAAGTTGTTACAGATTTGGCTTCCTCATAGGTGGAGGAAACTTCACCCACTACAAACTGTCTTCATAGATTATCCTGTGGTTGGCTAGGTAACCTTCCTCCCTTTCTCCTAGTCAGAGCATCAGACAGCTGACCAAGTTGGTCCTCTATCTTTTTTATGCTCTGGTTGTAAGAGTGCATAGTTTGGGTTAAGGTGTTCAAGTTCTGTAATGAAGATAGAACTTGTTCCTCAAAAGATGGTGTTCTCACAGCTAGAGTAGGTGCAGCTTGCTGCACAGGAGGAGCTACAGGTTGGGCCATGGTTTACTGATATTGAGGTCTTGGGGCATAACGTTCTTGATAGGGCTGAGCATTTTTGTAGGGCATGGGCTGCTGGGGCTGTTGCTGCTGCTAGCTGGGGTATCCATCTTGTCTCCACCTCAAATTGGGATGGTTTCTCCATTGATACCCAGTAGCAGGCTGCTGCCCATAGGCTTGAGTTGCAGCCACATGCTCTATTACAAAATCAAGAAATTGGGCAGCTGATGGGCATTCATCTAGGGAGTGAGCAGGGGACTGGCATATAGCACATCCTCCTCCACTCTAGTAGCCACAAGTGACTACATTGCTCCCATTAGCCTGCCAAATTTTAGAGTTAAGTTGTCCACTTTCCTTTCCAACTCACTTTGCACACTCACTTCATATATCTTTCCTCTTGAGGTGTTCTCTTTCATCAATTTAGAAGGATTTAGATCTCTTGCTAAGGTTTCCCTTTGCATAGAGTTTTCACTAATGATGTCAAAGAGCTCCCATGCCTCCTCAGCAGTTTTATGGAGGTAGGTGCCACCACAAGAGGCATCTATCATATCTCTGCTTTTAGCATCAATTCCCTAGTAAAAGCTTTGAACCAATTGCCATTCAGAGATTTGATGGTGGGGGCATTTCTTTAGGAGTTCTTTAAATCTCTCCCATGACTGATGAAAGTCTTCAGTTGGATCTTAGGTGAAAGAGATGATACCCTTCCTCAACTGACTGGTCTTTGACATAGGAAAGAATTTGACCAAAAACTGACATTGGAGATCACTCCAGAACTGAATAATGTTAGGTGGAAGCAGAAATAACCAGGTCCTGGCTCTGTGCTTTAATGAAAAAGGAAAGAGTCTCATCCTGGTGGCCTCCTCCCCCAAACTTGTGATGTTGAAGGTGGTGCACAGTCCTAAGAATTCATCAATGTGCTTATAAGGATCTTCCTTGGTCAGGCCATGAAATAAGGGTAACATCTGAATGATGGAAGATTTAATTTCATAGTTTCCTTGAGTAGCAGGGAACTGAATGTAGAAGGGGGAATTGTAGACCCCTGGTGCATTGAATTCCTTGAGAGTTCGAGGCTGCTGCTGCTCACCCATTTCGACAGATTCAATTTCAACAGCTGTGGATGTAGTTGGTCTGGATCTGAGATGTCTTTCAACCTTTGGATTTAGTGGAATAATCTGAGGTTGCAGAGTTCTCCTACCAAATATACAACACTCACAACTGAATGCAGAGTAAATTCTCAACACAATAAATAGAAACACACAATTGATTAACTAATCTAAAAATCAGCAGATCTAAAAATAAATAAGGGAGAAGGGATGCAAACTATAGAGGAGCCTTCAGCACAGCTCTCCTCTCACTCTATACTCAAATATGGTGAAATCGACACAAAAATACTGAAAAATAGCAAAACTCACAAATGCAGTTAGTAAAATCAAACAAAAACTACAAATCTATGATCAAAACTTAGATCTATCAATTTCTAAACTGCCTCCCCGGCAGCGGCGCCAAAAGCTTGTTGGGAATGTTTACCTACCCTCAAATGAGGGTTTAAAATTATCAATAAGACTAGACAGACATACTCATACAGACCTGCAAGTATTCAGGATCTGTTATAGCAAGCTTTAAAAGAATGGTAAGTAAGGGAATGTCCATAGGGAGGCTAGTTAGAAATATGATAAATCTCCAGATCTGTAAGAGATTTGGCTAGCTATCTCTACTTTAGTTAAAAGACAGGAGAGAGGTTTGAAATGATTTGTCACTTAAACTAAACTACAATTAAATGCAGATTGTCTTAGATCGAATCTGGAGCCTCAGATCTTGCAGATGGATGGTTTAAAAACTTAAAAAATGGAGAAGAACAACTTGGAGGTTACCTTCACTGCAATAAGGTTGAGCTAAGCATATTACAGGGGTTCAAAAGCACACAAGTCCCTCAGCTGGCCACAAGCACAACTGTAGGGTATAAATTCCACTCCAAATCATAGGATCCACCTGTTCTTAAGGCTATGATCTATCCACTTTAATGGTCACAGACCATCCTATAGACTTTATCGAATCCATGGATTGCAGCGGATGAATCCAATTGAGGCCTGAGCTCAGATTTACCTTAAGGTTATGATCTGTCCACTTTAATGGTCACAGACCATCCTAGAGATCTCCTACAAAGCCAGAGCCTCAATAAGAACAATTAAAACCACTACAGATGTTGCAATTTCCATGTCACGGACACAGGAAATTACAGGGATATCATATCCTGGGAATTCAGATGATATCTAGGAGGTCTACCAGTTAAGGGGGTGAGATGATCAAGCAACTCCTCTACACAAATACGATTGAGCACCAAGAGGAATGAAAAGAGCTTTAGATCTAATTAAAACATTGAAAACAACAATTACATTGCAAACAAGGTCACTCTTACAATGGAATGCTCTCAGATCTGTAGTCTATGCAGCAATTAACCCTAGCTACACTCTTAAACTTACCCAATTATAGATCTAACTCACTCCTTGCTGCTCCTAGGGATTTAGCCAACCATGGTTAGGATAAAGGAGGGAAATGGAATCTCTCTGCAAGCTCTGATCTCTGGAAAATTGGTCAGAATTTCGATCCCCCTCAATGGCAATTGGGGATCTCAATATATAGCTTTCTCCTCTATTTTTCTCACTAAAAATCCCTTCTAAAAGATTGTCAGAGTTTGTTAGAGTTCTGTTAAAGCACATGGGTCGGTTAGGGTTTTCTAGGGTATCTTCTAGAACGTCACGTCGATCACCAAAGTGCCTCGGTTTGTGTGCAGTAGGTCACCAAGTCACAACATGTGCATAACATAGTTTCTGAGAAGTTCAGCACATTATTTTGACAGGTTAGAGAAGCCTTCGACAGGTTAAAAGTAAGCTTGTAGCCTCTTTCGATAGGTTCCCTGGTCTCTTTGATAGGTTTCGATAGGTTGGGCTTAGATGCTTCAGCTTCACTGCACTTGATCTGGGGTCTTCGACAGGTTGGAAGAGTAATTCGATAGGTTGAGGATTCACATTCTATTACTTCGATCGGATGACCCTTGTTCCTATCGAAAGATTCAAATCATTCTGCGATAGGTACTGTCTCAGCACTTCTATTTTGATAGGTTCAGTGGACCATTCGATAGGTTCAGGAAACCTTCTGATAGGTCTCCTTTTTCCCTCAAGCAAGCTTTCGATAGGTTGAATTCTCTTTCTCTTTCAACTGCTCGATAGGTTCTTGGATCCTACCGAATTCTTCACTTCTGCACGAATTCTTCCTTTTTCTGCCTTCTGATCTTGTCGAACCCTTCTCAACTGCACGAATTCCTTCCTTTCAATGCTTTCAGCTCCTATCAAACTCTTCAGGTGACCATTCGATAGGACATTTTCAACCTATTCTCACTTTCTTCACCTTGCCCTGCTGCAGCCACGCGCTCCAAGGGTTCAACGATGTGTTACCCTTTGGTGTGCTATTGCTGAGTTCGTCCTGTGCTGAGAGATGGCTCCTTGTTGGGCATTCTTGAGTGCTTTTCTTTCCTAGTACCTTCTTTTAGTGTTGTCTATAAAATACACTTGGCAAGGGCTTATTAGTGTGCTCATAGGTCTATCAATGGTCAGGTTATAGGGTGAAAAGTGGCATTTTTAACCACTTAACAATGAGTCAACCATTCAATAGGCATATTAATTCCGTCATATCGCTAACCTTTGGGAGGCTGAAGTGGTGAGTATGATGTTGGGTTGTCCCTTCTGTATTTTGTAGGTTTATGATTTCCCCTAACTAATCCTTCTAATGTGATGCTTTCAGTGTGCTCGGGAGAAGGAGTCTCGTTCACTACTTAGCCGACTATCCCAAGCATGGTCTCGTGTGGGGGATACCCGGACGTTTCAAAGGACTAAGCGCTCATGGAAGAGGGACTCTCAAGGACCTTGGGCATGATTGGAGGTTGCCTCTGTCATTTTTTTATGAACATTTGATCTTTAATTACATTTGGAACAATTTGTAATAGCACTGTGATTGCTTGGTGAATTCTGGATATTTGCTTGAATGGATATCTTTGTCGTATAACTTCTCCATTTATTCATAGTATCTATTTTATATATCTCTACTAGACTCATTCTTGTCAATTGTAAATCACAAAGGTCTTCCCTTCGGCTTGTAATGGGGCTTTGGATTTTCAGAAGGTTTCAAAGAAAAAGTTCGAGGATTCAAAAAATTATTTATGAGATTTTAGCTCTTCCTTCTCTTCTTCTATATTTTTCAGCTTTAGTAAGTATCCTCATTTTGGATAACTTCTTCCCATTTCTTTTCTAGTAAAAATCCCATTTTTCTTTTCTAGTTGGAAGCTTTTTGCTTCTCTTTTTTTTTTATTTTTCATGGCATCGCCTTTTTATGATTTCTTCTATTTCTTTTACCATATTTTCATATGATTGTATTTCTTCTTATTTGTACCCTTTTCAGCAGATCCTTTATCTGTTATGCATATACTCATTTCATTCCCTCTTCTCTTCTTCTTTTATATTCTAAACTCTTAGAAATTGTAAGGGTCAAGGATAGAAAGTTTTGGGCAGTACATATGGTTAAAGGTTTATAAAATTTTGGTATAACTTGTAATACGAGTTCAAAAGGATAAAATATTTTAGAATTTTTGGCTTTTTCGGCTCTAGTTTAACAAAAGATAGCCTTTGGTCATTTTCACGATTTATTAATATGGATGTCTTATTGCTTTGATATATTTAATAAACAGTTCTAAACAAATAAATCATCATATTTACAGAATATCTTGATTCTAAGTTTAGCAATATGAGATTTCTAATTGTAGAGAAGTTCAAGAAAATTTTAGCATGAATAAAAACAGTCTCTCTTTCTCAGAATAAAAGAGGAAATAGGCTCTATGGCTCACTGGCTATATGATTTTGAAACTATAATCTAAAATATTTACAGTTCAGATGAATCGTATAGTTTCAAATATTCTCCTAATACAGTGTTTTAGAGATGCTTTACTTTGAATTATAACTATTTTTATTTTGATTTTTGAACTACTACTATGATGGGTTGTTAAGAATTTCAGATTTTCATATATTATTTTATCATAATTCTCATATAATGATTAACTTAAAAAAAAAACTCTACAGAAAAAAAAACTATACTAATAGATATTATATTTTCAAACTTAATATGTATCTCCCCCAAACTTAATTAGGACAATGTCCTCATTGTGCAAAATAGGGGACACATGGGAAAAATATTACCTTATTTTACTATTGGGTTAGTTACCGGGTTTATAATCTGTAAAAAGAATAAAAAAAAATCTTCCCCCAAACTTAGGAGAAAAATACTACCGATTTTATAGAATAAAAAAAAATTGATTAGAAACAGCAAATATAATAAAAGAACTATTTATATATATGAACTACTTATAAAAATATGGAAAGAAAACTAATTACATCTAAAAAAATTCTTAGGAATAATTTAGACACACTAAACTGAGACACTGGCAGCAACGTCCAAGATAAGGATTTGTCTTCCATGAAGATCGGTCCTCTGACTTCTAACTACTTTCAATCAAAGTCATATATTCCTTCCTTCCAAAGGCATATCCATGCCTTTGCAAGGTCACCTCCCGTCCTCTTCTTTAGAGAGGGCATCCATATCTTGATGAGCTCGCTACTCCAAGAGTTGTCGAACTCTCCCCCTCAGTCCTCCAAATTGGTCCATGATTTATCAACTATACCGTTAATGTAATTACGGGAAGAAGTTGAGGAGAGTTGGAAGATGACACATCTCAGTCCCCCATTCAGCCTATACTACTCCCCTGTAAAGATTTTAGAAAGAGATTGTAGCGCAAGCGAAGGGAGAAGATAAGCAATAGAGAGGGGTGGTAAGGAGATCAAGGATGGAATGGGAAATGACACTGGAAATTGTAACCCATCCTTATTATAAAGGAACACACATTCGGGGTGGGTTGTGATGGTGTAAAGTTTAGGAAGTGGGGGGAGATTTGTTTGTGGTATATGTTTTTGGATTTGGGTTACGTTTAGGGTCAAGGGTAATTTTAGTGGACGATTCAGCATCTCGGGTAGGTCGCTGATGCGTCAGATCTTCTACTTTCTGTTGTACAACTAGGAGCTCAACTATATGTTTTTCAAGAATTTGATCAAGTTTTTCACTGAAATTACTCTGGTTACGTTCTTCCATCATGGGGTTTTAGGGTTAAAGACAGAGGAAGAAGAAAGGTTGTGGGATGGTTTTAGTTAATGTATGGGTATGGATTTATAGGGAAAAATATTGAACCGTCACTTTGAGTAAATGTCTATGTGTAGGTTCCTTGGCTAGGGTGGTTGGGAAGTGGTGAAATCGAATGCATTTCATATCCGTTTCCTATATAATTTTAAATGGGTTTCACCTCCAATGCTCCCGATAAGACTGATCACTAGGTTCTCCTATTCCCCAGAATTATCATTTGCAATTCTGGATAACCATCACGAGAATCTATGACTGGAAAATTGTACTCATTACGATTGGACTTTAAACTCTTGAGAAATCACAAATCCATGTGCTTTAAGTGATTAAAACAAAAGAAAGAGTCTTTAAAATTTATAAATCGTAGAGGGGTTATTTCAAAGGTACTTATGTATATATGTTACACGTGTTTGCTACGGGTGAGTTGGTAGCTCGATAGGTTCAGGAGGAATTTAATGACGATCAAGGGGAGTTGATGTCCCTCCCATAAAAGTATTTCCTCTTGGGGTGCCAACTAGCCATGGGGAAGAATAGTTACTCTCTCTCGTGCTAACCCAGTTGATTAGATGCTCAACCTGAACTTCCAATAATGTAATGGATTCCAGGAGATTTTGGAGTAATTGCATTTGAATATGGCCATGTTGCAGCCACCTTTTGGCTAATTACGACAAGGCTTCCTCAACGTCAGTATGGTCTTGGGTTTATGTGGGATAAAATATAGGAGAGTGTTGAGGAATTTTCTTAGTTAAGCCGTAGTTAGGTCTAACGACTTCTCCTTGTTGAGATGTTGGGTGCGATTTTACACCCACCGGAGATTGAATTTTTATCATCCACAGTTTTAATTTTGGAAGGTAATTCATCATTGACTTAAATTTGTATAGTCCTCTTTGCCTAAGAGTATACTCCTTAAGGTGTCTGATTCAATCTCACCTGGTGCTTGGCATTGCACTGGTTCCTCGCTAAAGTTCTTAAAGAGTTTCCAAGCAGCCTCAACAGATAAAGAACGGAACATCCCTCCACAGGCAACATCACCTATGTGCCGATTTTTGTCATTCAGACCTTCATAGAAAGTGAGGACTATTTGCCAACGGGTGACTTCATGATGAGGACACCTATATAAAAGATTGTTAAGGCGCGTCCACCCCTCTTGAACAGATTCATCCGAAGATTGTTTGAAAGTTCTAATAAGATAACAGATTTGATTTGTTCTATGTATTGGGAAGTATTTCATGAGAAATCCTCGCTCCAAGTCCTCCTAATTGGCGAACAAATTATGAGGCAAAGAATGTATCCACTGCTTTGCTTTATCTCTAAGAGAATATGAAAAGAGCCTTAGACGAAGAGATATTTCTGGCAAATTTTGAATTTGGATAAGTTTACACACTTCTATAAACTGTCCTAAATGTTAATAAGGACTTTCATCCATTAGCCCACGGAATATTAGAAGTGTTTGAAATATTTTAGGCGTAATTTTAAAAGTCTCATTACCGGTAATAGGGGTTAATTGTATATATGGGGGAGGTGTAAGAGTTGTTAAAGCATAATATTCCCCCATCGTTTTAGTCATGTTCTGACTATAGTGTGCCATACTGGTATAGACACTTATTGTATTAGCATTTGGTTTTAATATTATTTACTTTTTATTTTAGCAAGCAAGGGGAGAGACAAATCTGAGCTCCTAAATTTCTGGGGCCCGCAGAAGTGTTGAAAGTCTAATCCGTTACTCTGAATAAACCTGCAAAAGATCAAGAAGAGATCAAAGAAAAATAAAATAATAAAAATATATAAAAAGAGAAAGATAAATATGGTTTCTAAAAGAATAAAAATAGTAGATAAAAATAGAAATAAAGATAAATTCCGCTTCCCCGATAGCAGCGCCAAAAACTTGATCGGCTTATTATGTGTATTAAAATTATGTTAAATTCAAGTCTTAACCTATTGCAAGCGCACAATGGAAATTATAGTACTAGCATAGGATTGTTCCCACGAGGAAGTTTATTTATCTATTTACTTCTTATTTATATCTTTTATTCAAATCCTTATTTTAAAAACTTCTACTTATCTTTAAGATCTAATCTACTGGAGAAATATGAATAAAAAAATTTATTTTAATCTAAAGTGCATAAAATAAATCTAAATTCTCCTTCTTTTGATTGAGGTCGTCAATCTTAATCTTTAGCTATCGGGTATTTATGAATTTAAACAATACCATTACACTAATCAGTAAATTCTAACCTGAGTCATCAATTCAAATTAAAACTTGGAGATGTTTACAAAGCTGTAAATTTAAACTAAAAAGAAAAGTAAAAATCTATCCTTCACCCCTTAGCGGCAGTCGTCAATTGCTCCTGAGAAACTACAGATAACTACTCTAATCTTTAGTACTCAATTGCAGTCGTCAATTTCTCTTGAGAAACCTTGGATATCAAATCTATTCTAACTATTTTACACTACTTTAATCAAAAGAAAATCTAACCTCAGGCATCAATTGATGCTGAAATTCTTCGATGATTATTCCTACACCATACTCTCTTATTTATAGATCATAAGGAGTCAGTTTACAAAGACTTCTAATTCTAATAAAAGAAGTAAAAACTATCCTAATATAACTGTACTTCTAATTTCATCTTTTCCTTACTTTCTTTAGTTGATGCGCTTCTTGAAAGTTCTTTATTTTTTAGCAGCAAAGTCCTTCGGAGTATATCTTCATCAGTATTCTCTAATCCGTGATCAGCTGAACTTGTAATTCTAGGAGTCTTCTAATTCCGTTCATGGCGGTGATAGCTCTTACGTGACTGGCAACAATAGCAGTAAATAGGAAAGCTTCTATTTTTGGGAAATCGTAGATTACGATTTTCTCTTCTATTATAGCTTCTTGGGAAAATTGTAAATCACGATTTTCTCTTCTTTCATGGATTTCATACTGAACTTGGTCTTTGGATGATTTTCTATTACAAACGATCACCTTTTCCTCTCTCGTTGCCTTTACTCTTTTGTCGCTTTTGAAGAATCGTCTTTTTAAAGAATCATAAAATTATGATTTCTAATTTCTTTCTTTCTTCTTTTTACTTCAGTAGTAGCGTAAAATTGTTAAATATAATTTCTCATCTTTCTTGTAGTGGCGAATCATCTTTATACACTCAATCGTCATTCTTACTGCTATTTGAGTTCACTTTGATGAATGTTAACACATAGGCTCTCTTTTACTGTTTATCAATATCTGCACATCAGTAAGTTATTAGTAGCAAACTAAAGCCTAGCATCACTAAGTTAAGGGTGATAAAATAATAAATTATGTGACTGATCAATAGCAAATGAGTCTGGAGAATTAGTACCAATCAGAGAGACCATTGGTTAGAGAGTGTGCATAGACTATAGAAAACTGACCTCCAAGACCAGAAAGGACCACTTCCCATTACTCTTCATTGATCAGATTTTAGATAAGCTGGCAAGCAGAGCATATTACTGCTTTCTTGATGGATATTTTGATTACAATTAGATACCAGTGTATCCACATGACCAGGAAAAGACCAATTTCCCTTGTCTATTTGACACTTTTGCATATCGAAGAATGCCATTTGAGTTGTGCAATGCTCTTGCCACCTTCCAAAGGTGCATGTATGCAATTTTTTTTTATATGATTGATAAGTTTTTGGAGATTTTTATGGATGATTTTTCAGTTTATGGGGATGATTTTAGTCAATGTTTGCATCACCTCTATCTTGTACTTCAAAGGTGTGAAGAAACCAACTTGGTTTTAAGTTGGGAGAAAAGCCATTTCATGTTCACCCAAGACATTGTGCTTGGCCATGTGGTATCTAAAAAAGGCATTGAGGTTGACAAGGTAAAAATTGACCTAATTTCTCACTTGCCCCCACTAAAAATAATCAAGCAAATCAGATCATTTTTAGGACATGCAGGATTTTATAGAAGGTTTATCAAAGACTTCAGCAAGATCTCCAAACCTCTATGCCACTTGCTTTGTCAAGATGTGCCATTTGTGTTTGATGCTGAATGTCTTCAAGCATTTGAGATTTTGAAGAAATGTCTAACTTCTGCCCTTGTGATCCAAGCACCTGATTATGCCCTGCCCTTTGAACTGATGTGTGATCCATTTGATTTTGCTGTTGGAGTTATGTTAGGATAGAGAAAAGAGAAACTGCCTTATGTAGTTCACTATGCCAGGAGGACATTGACAGAAGCTCAGCTGAACTATACAACAACTGAGAAAGAGCATCTATCTGTTGTCTTTGCTTTGGAAAAATTTAGACCTTATTTAATAGGGTCTAAAATTATAATTTTCACTAACCACTCTGCCCTAAAATATCTGCTGGCAAAGAAAGATGCAAAACCAAGGTTGATTAGATGGGGATTTTACTCCTGCAGGAGTTTGATCTTGAAATCAAAGATAAGCAAGGGGTAGAGAATGTGGTTGTTGACCACTTGTCAAGGATCTTGAATGAAGATTGTGTTGCAACACCATTGAAAGTCACTATTTCTGATGAGCAATTATTTATCATCCAGTCAAGTGTGCCCTGGTTTGCCAATATAGTAAACTACCTTGTTGTAGGTAGGATCCCTTCCCACTGATCCAAAATGGACAAAGACTTGTTCTTTTCACAAGTCAAATATTTTTTCTGGGATGATCCATACTTGTATAAGTATTATGCAGATCAGGTAGTCAGAAAATGTATCCCTGAAAGTGACACCCACAGTATTCTAACCATGTGTCATGAAAATGCCTATGGGTGACACTTTGGAGGAAAAAAGACAATAGCCAAGGTGTTACAGTGTGGGTTTTACTGGCCTTCCTTATTTAAGGATGCCTTTGAACACTGCAAAACCTATTTAAGATGTCAAAGGATGGGTGGCATATCAAAAAGGGATTCAATGCCACTGCAACCCATCCTTACTGTGGAGCTATTTGATGTATGGGGGATAGATTTCATGGGCCCCTTCCCTCCTTCTATGGGCTTTAACTTTATCCTTATGGTTGTTGACTATGTTTCCAAATGGGTGGAAGTTGCTGCCACAAGGACAAATGATCACAAAGTTGTCCTCAAGTTTGTGAAAGAAAATATTTTCTTCATATTTAGCATCGCTAGAGCCATCATCAGTGATGGGGGAAGCCACTTCTGTAACAGACACTTTGAGAGCCTGCTCAAAAGCTATGTTGTTACACATAGGATTACTACTCCATACCACCCATAGACTAGTGTGCAGGTGGAGATTTCTAATAAAAAAATCAAGCAAATCCTGAAGAAAATAGTTAGGACTGATAGGAAGGATTGACTATTAAAATTAAATGATGCTTTGTGGGCTTATAGGACAACCTATAAGACTCAAATTGGAATGTCCCTATTTAGACTGGTTTATGGCACAACATGTCACCTCCCAGTGGAGTTAGAGCACAAGGCCTTTTGGGCCATTTAGAGTTTAAACATGGATCTAACTTCTGTTAGTGTAAACAGGAAATTGCAGCTATTTGAGCTGGAAGAACTGAGGCTGGATGCCTATTCCAATGTCAAAATTTACAAGGAGAAAGCCAAAGCCTTCTTTGATAAGAACCTTCTAAGGAAGGACTTTGCTGATGGAGCCAAGGTATGACTTTTTAACTCAAAACTCAAGTTCTTTCTAGGAAAATTAAGATCTAGATGGGATGGACCCTTCACTGTACTCCATGCATTCCCATCTAGGGCTGTGGAGATCATGGACCCCACTTCTGGAAGGATCAGGAAAGTAAATGATCAGAGGCTCAAACCTTGTGTGGAAAATACTGTGGAATCCTCTGAAACCATGCACTTCCAGGAACTTCCCAATGCTGAGTTATCTCTAGCCTTGGACACTATGTAACATAGCTGTTTTTATTATTTTAAATTCTGTCATCTACTGTGATTTTTGTGATCTGTGTGTGTGAATCTTGATCTAGGTGTATGGATCTTGGTCTACTAAGGTGTGAGGCTATGTTTAACATAGGAATACATTATTTTTAGGAATGAGAGTGTGCATGTGTAGTAAGGCAGTGGGCCTGACAGCACATGTGTAAAAATGCATTGTTTTTAGCCTGCTCGAGAGGATCATGCATCCTCTCGAGCCATTATAAATGCATATTTGGCTTGCTTGACAGGCTAAGGCACTGCATAAGAGCCTCTCGAGCCCTAGCACCTGAGGAGAATAGAGCCCTCGACAGGCTCTGATGTATAGAAAGCCTGTGCTCAAGATCCTCTCGAGCAGAAACACATAAAGCTCAGCCTATCGAGGCTTGAACTTTTAACAAGTATACTTGTCGAGTAGTTTAAATTCACTGCTCGACAGGCTGATTTCCAATGATTTTATCTGCTTGAGAGGCTAATTTCTAGCTAACTCATCTGCTTGAGAGCCTCTCGAGTTTCATATTCTGAGAAATTAGCCTCTCGAGGCTCGAGTTTTCTTGTTTTAAAGCCTCTTGACCAGCAATTCTCACATCTTCATTTCTTGATAAGACACTCAGAGCACAGCCTCAGCAGGATTTTTCTTCTTCTTTACTCGCTGATCTTTTGGCTCCCTCATTCACACCCTACTTTTGTTACTTTTCTAAGCAACACAGGCTGAGTATTTTTCACCTAGCAAAGTGCTATTTGGTCCACTGTGCATTTTTTGTTGAGGAGTATTTACTGGGTTCATTCATTGGAGTTGTAGATAATTTAGGGTTTGAAGTTTGAGAGATCAAATTTAGGGTTTTAGTGGCCGAAAATTCAAAATTTGGAGAAACCTTGCAGGGGCTGTTGAGCTCTGCCCAAACAAACCCTCCCACTCCTACCAGAAAATCCCAGAGGGTTGTGACATCCTCCACCCTAGAAGCCATAGAACCTCCATGGGAAAAACCTAAGAAGAGGGTTGTTCCTAAGAAAAGGGCAAGGACTGCCACCAAATACCCAAAATCCGTCAAGCCCAAGAAGTAGAAACAATAGGAGGAAGCCAACCTAGAATCTGATCCATTGACCACACCCAATGAATTTATGGCTGCCCTGGGTTTGGAGCCTGAAACTGCCTTTGATAAGACATTTTTTACAAAGGAAGCCTTAGTTGTTGAAGCCATGGAATTGTTACCAAGGCTTCCTTGGATTCCCTATTGATGCCTTTAGAGGAGTTGGAGTACCCTAGGCTAGTCAAGCTTTGGTACCAAAACATTAGACTCAAGGAGTCTGGGGGTGGACCTAACAAAGAAGACTCTGTGCTGGTCATTCTACTAGATGATTTTGCAACAGTTGTGGACACAACTGATATTGCAAAGGTTCTAGGCATTCCAGTTGCCTATGACCCAATTTTTAATTTGGGGGCACCACTTAATGCCTCGATCTCAGAGATTGCAGAGAAGCTGACCAATGGAAAGAAAGCCTCTGAGGACTCACTCATGAGGAGGGACTTCAGCCCCAACTTGTTCTTCATCGATAGTGTTCTCAGGAAGAACATATTTGTAGCTGGGCAGCAACAGGAAAGGAGGCACCCCATAGCAGATGCCCTGTACCCCTTCTCCCAAGGGCATCTCTTCAATGTTGCCTAATTAATTTTTGAGGGGATGAAGGACACCCACATTAAAGTCCAAAAGAAGCAGAAGCCACATGGACTCCCCTACAACAGACTGATCATAACCCTGCTCAAACATGGAGGTTATGTATGGAAGATGGGAGAGCCAACTGAGAAATTTCCCCCAGTTGTAACAGCTGCCAAACTTGAACCTGACAATACCGTGTATGGATTTGGGTACGGTCAGGTTTGTGCCTAATACAAGACACAATGAACTATGGTGGATTGGGCATTGATGACTGATATTGGTTTAGTACATTCAATATATATCCTAAACTAAGTGTACCTAAGCTATGTGTATAAGAGACACACTAGAACCTTAGCACCAGCCCATACACCCATTAGCCATGTAATCATAATACATGGAAGCCATGCCTTCTAAGGCTTAGACCCTGAAAACCATAGGCACTGAAAATTATATAAGCAATACATATTATATAAGTAATGCATATACACTGAAAACTTATATCACCCATACATGGAATTCCAACTCAAGAAGCCTTATAACATATCTTCTGCTAGATGACTCCACATTGGTGTGAGTCATCTTAAATCCCATGCATGCCAAGTGCAAGCGAGATATACCTCCCGCTAAACTCTCTTACCTCTCAATCTTTGAATTTCAAAACTAGAGAAGGAACCCTATAGAGAAAGAAACCCTCCTCTACCTCTCAAATTCATTTCATGTTATAAATCCCAAATTTAATATTTTCAAAACCCTTGGATCACATGGTGACCCTACATTTCGGCCGGGAGAAATTGAGGAAAGCGAACGGCTGATCTCTAGAAAGTTTCTCACATCCCTACTCCCGAAATCAACCTCACAATTTCATCATCGACGCCATTTCAACGTCGTTGCAACCGGGGAATCCACAAAAAGGTATTTCATAACCCAAGCCAAGAATTTAATTAGTTTTCTTTGCAATAGATTATAAGTTGTTGATGCCGACTCCATGCAAGCGGATCAACAAATCAGAGAAATCAGATTTGTGTAAGGGTATCGGAGTCGAAATCTTTGATTTCCACACTCCAGAAACCTTACATACCAATTTAATGATACCAATAAAGTCTCTGTTAATTTTTAACCTGAGAATAGCATGAAAAACATGAGTGCATAGAGTAGTAAGCTCGAAGAATTGAGAAACCGAAAACCAAAGAAAAAGACACGCAGCAAGCCATGTCTATTAGGCTTTCCGCGGCAACATCAAGCTTTGCCTAGGGAAGAGGCAAGCTGAGAGGCTTGCCGAGGCAACCCTGTGCCTTGCCGAGGCAAGCCTATGTGTAGGTATGTGGGCTATGTTTTGTCTAGTTAAACACGTGTTGTTCACATGAGGGGTCTATAGTGACCCAGTAACCTAGTATACATACTAAAAACATAAACATAAATCATAGGTGCTTGGTGCTCATGAAGAACTCATAAAGAAGACTTTAGCTTGGATGCATGTGTGCACGTGTAACATGTAACGCATAGGCTTGATTTCAAAGTAGGGAGTTAACCTTGCTAAGTTATATTTTATTTTCTCATTCACATCTGGTTAGCAAGTTAGTATATGTATGAATATGTCCATGTTAGTTTTGATGATAATAAGATCAGTTTGACATATGACTATGCTATGAATTTCGGTTTGATATACGGTTATGCTAGGACCATGCTAGTTCAGTTCGACATATGATTATGCTATGAATATGCTAGTCCTGTTTAATGTATAGTGATGATGATAAGAGATTCTGTTTCAATGAATGCTTATGCATGACTATGCTCATGTCGGTTTTGATGTATAGGTATGTATGATAATGATACAAGCAATTTTGATGTATGGCTATGAAGGATTATGCTAATTCAGTTTAGATGTGTGGTTATAAATGATAATGCTAGATCAGTTTTTGGATGAAAGATTATGAAGGATTATGCTAATTCATTTTAGATGTGTGGTTATAAATGATTGTAGACACCCAAATTCGGCCCAAGGCCCGATCAATCTGTACTCCGGGAGAGATGTACCCTTGTGCTTTTGATGGCACCCCCTGAACCCTTAGGAACATACCTAGACCAGTAGGAATCACCCTAAGACCTTTAGAGCCATTCCACCAATCCTTAGAAGTCACCCCTACACCCTAGAATCCCTTCCCAGACCTAACTTAAACCCTTCTGGCGGCTGATGGGAGGAGAGCTACAGAATTTCACATAGACTAGTACCATGGATGAGACCTATACCATTGGAAATAGGACTTCTTCATCTTTCCAACAAGCTAAAGATCACCCAATTTGGAGCTACGGTTCAGAAGTTAAGGCCGATTGAAGTTTAACATAAAATCATAAGAATTTTACTCAGGCGTAGATATTACATACGCCCAGCCATTTTTACCCCAGATTAGTTAGGTGTATATATTATATACGCCTGCCTATTTTGGGGAAAATTTGGTCGGGCGTATATAATATATACGCCCAGTATAGGTGGGACCCACCACGGGCTTCATCTTCTCAAAACTCCCCTGATTTTGAAATTTTAGCTACATAATAACGCCATCGTGAGCTCGAATTTCCTCCATCTAGTTTGACCCTTTGACCATCCCCTTGGTTGAGGTGGGTGTCTTGAGATTGGTTGCACCCCCTTTGAGCTTATTGGCAACCCTTAAGTCACCCATGGTCTCACCCCATCATCCACCATTGAAACCAGTTTCTCAAAACCCTAGGACCTTGAAAACCCAAAAAACCTTAGATGGGGGATTACCTAATTGCTAAACCAATTAGCTCTTAAGTAAGCCCCAAACCCGTCCCTTCTTTATAAATGGAGAGGCCTCCCTCTTCCTTAAGGGTTAGAAAAAAATTGGAGGTTAAGGATTTGGAGCCCAAGAGAGAACCCTAGTGAGAGAAAGTGCACTCATTTTCCAGAATTCCAGCAAACTTAGTTCATCTTTTCCAATCCATTTCCACCATTAGATCACTCCCTTTAGCTAAAACCTAGCCTCTAGCTTCACTCTACACCCCCTACTTTATTGAATCCTAGCATTAGAACCTATTTTCACACCATTTAAGCCATCGGAAGCACGCCAAAGCGAAGATCTTCCACGGTGCAACAAGGGCCCAGGAGCTCCGGCTCACCCCTCTCTTCCTCTACCTTCTTGGTGTCTCCTCCGTCCAAGGATTCAAGCCGTTACGCCGCCGAAATTTCTGTTTGGCTCAAAGCTTGATAGGACCGTGTTGCCTTCGGGTAAGGGGAAACTTTGCCCTTTTTATTTTTATTTTGGCCATAGATAGAGACCGCTACGTGCGGGTTGATCGGGTGCCTAAACCCTTCCCGATCGATAACCGAAGCCCCTACCTTAGAGCCTTTGGAAAAGACCGGTAAATCAGAGTCATATTTAGCACTTCGGTGCTCAAAATATCGATTTGAAGGTTTCCCGGGTCACCAAAAGCTCCGGGTGGCGATTCTACATTTTCATTAAAAAGGTGAGCGCATCGCCGCGACGGGTTCGAGAGGATCCACGGTCGCACAGATGGCGACTCTGCTGGGGATATCACCCTAGCGCTTCCCCTCTTGTTGGCCTTTCCTTTTGTTTCATTATTTTACTAACCATGGCTATTTTTTGTTCTAATTTGCTGCTATTTTTTGTTATTTTTTATTATTTTTACTAACGTACTCACCCCTACGATTCAGTCCTTTAAGTGCCTTAGCCGTTTGGCGGGCCTACTTGCGCCTTAAATTTCAGCTTTTATGATTCTAGTCATTTAAGCCGCCTTAGCCAATTGGCGGGTCCGCTCGCATTTATTTTCACGTTATTTAAATTTCGGTCATTTACAAGCCTTAGCCGTTTGGCGGGCTTACTTGTGCACTTTATTTCGGTCATCATATTTCACCTTTGAACGCCGGCCCGTTGAGGCGGCACGGGCTTGTCATCCCCGGCCCGATTTTGGACTTAATTTCACTCCCCTATAAAAATTTGTAATTAAAAGTGAACCAACAGTATGGGGACATAATTGAATTTATTTTTGCGTTTTTGGGTAGTTTTCGAGGGGTTTAGGCACAGATACAATTTACCCGGTTCCCAGTAAGGCGGCAGCCCTAGTGGTGATGATCCTGAAAAGAACCACCTTCCAAGATTCGAGAAGGCGCTATCGAGGTATATCGATTGGTTGCCAATTCGATCAAGTAGAAACCGCATTGATGAGAGCGAGAAAGCCCAAAGTTCAGCCGTGTATCCCTAGGAAATGGAAAGGAGAGACCGATAACAAACAGCCGGTCCCGGAGCATTTCTCCCAAGAAACCGGTTCAAAGACCCACATTCTTCGCGTCTTGTCAAAATATAATTGATAGAACCTTTTGCTCGGCGTATATAATATATACGCCCCGCAAAAAAAACCCCAGATTTACACAGGCGTATATAATATATACGCCCAGCCAAAATCCCCAGATTTAAGCCAGGCGTATATGATATATACGCCCAGCCAAATCTGCACTTTTTTGGTCGGGCGTGCATAATATATACGCCCAGTATATACTGGGCTGCAACAACCCGACCTGAGGCCCAACCCACCACCCCAATTCCCCGATTAGCGGTATTAGTGTCTGCGGTAGCCTCCCACATTCTCTAACGCCCAATATGCTCTCGCCCAGTCAAAAGAAGGCGACTTCTTATTGATTTGCTTCGGGGGATCGGGCCATTTGCGTGGATTCCCTCGCCTTCAATAGAACGAAAGGGTTACCTTTTGCTTCTTTTGAAGTGTGTCGGATCCCGCCGTGGGACCTACAAAAGGTACATATATCGTCCGAAACGGGAGTTGACCCTGGGCACCAGGTCATCATTCATCTAAGTAGAGGGGAGTTAGTTGCAATTTGAAAAAAAGAGAAAGAAAATCCTCATCTTCAAAAAAAAATCCATCTTCAAAAAAAAAAAAAAAATCAAAAATCGAAAATAACAATAAAAAAAATCACTTTTCAAAAACAAAAAAATCAAATCAGCATCATTTTCCAAAACCCAAAAAAACAAAAAAAACACAAAGAAAAACAATCAAAAATATACCTTGGTGTGACCGTCACTACGGCGACCTCAAACCCGGCCCGTAGGAAAAGAACCAGGAAGGTATTCGGCCCTTATCCGCGACATCAATACAACACTCGTCAGCGGATCATGTCAAGAGCCGATACATCCCCACCGTCATCCCCTTCCCATTCCCTTATAGGAGAAGATCCGATCTCCGACACCTTCACCCAAACCAGGTTCGATTTCACGGGCCCATTTGGGGCACCCGTGTTCACCTCCACCTCATCCCCTTCCCTTATATTCTCCCAACATACCCCTTTTTCATCCCCTACTGAAACCCCTCATTTCCCAACCGATCCTTACATCCCCATCTCCCATCCAAACACCATTACCGCATCCCCATACTTCCAAAGACCCCCCAGGGAGTCCCATCCCCCGCCTACTTCCCACGTTCCATCCCTCTCATCACCCATGCCCCCAACGTCCTACATCCCATCCACCCCATCTCACATACCATTCCTACCACATGGCCCATCCACATCCCAACATACCCCCCCATTTACCCGGGTCATGCCCAATTCCTCCCAACCACCTCCATCCTTAAGTGAGCCATCACCCCCGAATCTCACACTTGAATCCATGCCCTCGATGGAGGACATGAGAACGATGTATGCTCTGTGGGCTGCTTCTCGCAACCCTACCTCTCAAACCCCGCATCCAAATGTCCAAAACCTCCATACCCCATTCCCTCCTAACCATGCCCAACCACCCATCGTCCATACCTCCCAAAATCCCCCACCTCAATTCTAGACCCAAACCCACACAAATCCATGGCCCCAGCCCAAACACCTCTAGAGACATGGGCCCAGGCCCAAAACCCTCAAAACCCATGGGCCCAAGCCCAAGCTTATCAAGCCCAGGCCCCAGCCCAAACACCTCCAACCCCACGGGCCCAAGCCCAAGCCCATCAGACCCAGGCCCAGACCCAAGACCCTCAAAACCCCTGGGCTCAAGCTCAAGCCCATCAAACCCAAGCCCAGGCCCAAAACCCTCAAAACCCATAGGCCTAAGCCCAAGCCCACCAGACCCAGGCCCAAGTCCAAGCCCCCCAGGGCCCATGGACCCAAACCTACCAAACTCAAACCCAGGGCCCATGGACCCAAACCCAGCCCTCTCATGCCCCAGTAGCCCAAACTCAACAAGGCCCATTGGCCCAAAGTCATATTAATCCCCACACCCAGGCCCAGGGCCCGTCGATTCAAGCCTTCCAAAACCATCAAACACAAATCCCTCAAACCCAAGGTCCATCCGCCCACGCTCATCAAGGCCCATTCACCAACCCCATACCCCCCCACCAATACCCTTCATTCACCTATACCCCTTACGCCTCCATCCCACCTCCCATGGGAAATCCAATCCATCCCATTCCTCAAAACCACAACATCCCACCACCTCAATCACACCCCCATCACCCCCAAGTCAGCACATCACTTACCCATAAAACGCTCACCCATTCATCCCTTCTCATCCCCTACAAACCATATGGCCCCACCAAGTCATCCAACCCATCACCCCCCAAGTCCAAATAGCAGATCTCGCCCCTCACCAATACCACGACCAACAGTACAAGGAGGATGAGATTCGCAACAGTGGAGGAACTGCCAGTTTTAACCCTCCTGTAGACACCCAAATTCGGCCCAAGGCCCGATCAATCTGTACTTCGGGAGAGATGTACCCCTGTGCTTCCGATGGCACCCCCCTGAACCCTTAGGAACCTACCTAGACCAGTAGGAATCACTCTAAGACCTTTAGGGTCATTCCCCCAATCCTTAGAAGCCTCCCCTACACCCTAGAATCCCTCCCCAGACCTAACTTAAACCCTTCTAGTGGTTGATGGGAGGAGAGCTACAGAATTTCACACAAACCAGTATCATGGATGATCCATATACCATTGGAACGAGGACTTCTTCAGCTTTCCAACGAGCCAAAGATCACCCAATTTGGAGCTACGGTTCAAAAGTTATGGCCGTTTTACGTTTCACATAAAATCATGAATTTTACTCAGGCGAAGATATTACATACGCCCAACCATTTTTACCCCAGATTACTCAGGCGTATATATTATATACGCCTGCCTATTTTGGGGAAAATTTGGCCGGGCGTATATAATATATACGCCCAGTATAGGTGGGACCCACCACGGGCTTCATCTTCTCAAAACTCCCCTGATTTTGGTGAAAATTATTGTTCCTAAACTGGGCGTATATAATATATACGCCCAGCATAGCTACAAAGAATCGGCCATCGAGCTCGAATTTCCTCCATCTAGTTTGACCTTTTGACTATCCCCTTGGCTGAGGTGGGTGTCTTGAGATTGGTTGCACCCCCTTTGAGCTTATTGGCAACTCTTAAGTCACCCATGGTCTCACCCCATCATCCGCCATTGAAACCAGTTTTCCAAAACCCTAGGACCTTGAAAACCCAAAAATCCTTAGATGGGGGATTACCTAATTGCTAAACCAATTAGCTCTTAAGTAAGCCCCCTAACCCATCCCTTCTCTATAAATAGAGAGGCCTCCCTCTTCCTTAAGGGTTGGAAAAATTAGAGGTTAAGGATTTGGAGCTTAAGAGAGAACCCTAGTGAGAGAAAATGCACACATTTTTCCAGAATTCCAGCATGCTTAGTTCATCCCTTTCGACCCATTTCCACCATTAGATCACTCCCTTTTGCTAAAGTCTAGCCTCTAGCTTCACTCTACACCCATTACTTTATTGAGTCCTAGCATTATAACCCATTTTCACACCATTTAAGCCATCGGAAGCACGCCAAAGCGAAGAGCTTCCACGGTGCAACAAGGTCCCGTGAGCTCCGGCTCACCCCTCTCTTCCTCTACCTTCTTGGTGTCTCCTCCGTCCAAGGATTCAAGCCGTTACGCCGCCGAAATTTCGGTTTGGCTCAAAGCTTGATAGGACCGTATTGCCTTCGAGCAAGGGGAAACTTTGCCCTTTTTAATTTTTTTTTATTCTTGGCCATAGATAGAGACCGCTACGTGCTGGTTGATCGGGTGCCTAAACCCTTCCCGATTGATAACCGAAGCCCCTACCCTAGAGCCTTTGGCAAAGACCGGTATATCAGAGTCATATTTAGCACTTCGGTGCTTAAAATATCGATTTGAAGGTTTCCCGGCTCACCAAAAGCTCCGGGTGGCGACTCTACATTTTATTGTAGGCGAGCGCATTGCTGCGACGGGTTCGAGAGGATCTACGGTCGCACAGATGGCGACTCTGCTGGGGATTTCACCCTAGCGCTTCCCCTCTTGTTGGCCTTTCCTTTTATTTTGTTATTTTACTAACCATGGCTATTTTTTGTTCTAATTTGCTGCTATTTTTCGTTATTTTTTGTTGTTTTTACTAACGTACTCACCCCTACGATTCAGTCCTTTAAGTGCCTTAGCCGTTTGGCGGGCCTACTTGCGCCTTAAATTTCAGTTTTTACCATTCTAGTCATTTAAGCTACCTTAGCCGTTTGGCGGGCCCGCTCGCATTTATTTTAACGCCATTTAAATTTCGGTCATTTACAAGCCTTAGCCGTTTAGCGGGCCTACTTGCGCACTTTATTTCGGTCATCATATTTCACCTTTGAACGCCGGCCCGTTGAGGCGGCACGGGTTTGTCATCCCCGACCCGATTTTGGACTTAATTTCACTCCCCTATAAAAATTTGTAATTAAAAGTGAACCAACAGTATGGGGACATAATTGAATTTATTTTTGCATTTTTGGGTAGTTTCCGGGGGGTTTAGGCATGTATACAATTTACTGTTCAAGAAGGCACCTAGTGGTGATGATCCTGAAAAGAACCACCCCTTCCAGTACCTGAGAAGGCGCTTGCGCCAGAGGTATATCGGTTGGGTTGCCAATTTCGATCAAGCCGTAAAACCCGCATTGGTGAGAGCGTAGAAAACCCAAAATTCAGCCGTGCATCCCTACGAAACGGAAAAGAGGGACCCGATAACAAACACAGCAGTCTCCGGGAGCATTTCTCCCAAGAAACCAGTTCAAAGGCCCACATTCGGCTTGTCGCCCATCATATAATCACGAATCCTTTTTGCCTAGCGATATAATATATACGCCCAGCAAAATAGCCCCAGATTTACACAGGTGTATATAATATATACGCCCAGCCAAAATCCCCGGATTTAAGCCAGGCGTATATAATATATACGCCACCAAATTGATTTTTTGGTCGCATAATATATACCTACGATATATGAAGAGACCTAACGAGGCCCAATCCACCACCCCAATTCCCGATTAGCGGTATTAGTATCCACGTAGCCTCCCACATTCTCTAACACCCAATATGCCCCGCCACCAAAAGAAGGCGACTTCTTATTGATTTGCTCCGGGGGATCGGGTCATTTGCGTGGATTCCCTCGCCTTCAATAGAACGAAAGGGTTCCCTTTCGCTTCTTCCGAAGTGTGTCAGATCCTGTCGTGCGACCTACTAAAGGTACATATATCGCCCAAAACGGGAGTTGACCCTGGGCACCAGGTCATCAGTCATCTATGCAGAGGGGAGTTAATTGCAAAAAAAAGAGAGAAAATCCTCATCTTCAAAAAAAAAATCCACCTTCAAAAAAAAAAAAGAGGAAAAAATTAATCAAAATCAAAAATCAAAAATCACAAAATTCACTTTTCAAATAAAAAAAAAAAATCATCATTTTCCAAAACCCAAAAAAAACACACAAAGAAAAACAATAAAAAATAGACCTTGGTGTGACCGGCACTACGGTGACCTCAAACCCGGCCCGTAGGAGAAGAACCAGGAAGGTATTCGGCCCTTATCCACGACATCAATACAACACTCGTCGGCGGATCATGTCAAGAGCCGATACATTCCCACCGTCATCCCCTTCCCATTCCCGTATAGGAGAAGACCTGGTCTCCGACACCTTCACCCAAGCCAGGTTCGATATCACGGGCCCATTTGGGGCGCTCGTATTCACCTCCACCTCATCCCCTCCCCTTACATTCCCCCAAAATACCCCCTTTTCATCCCCTATTGAAACCCCTCATTTCCCAGCCGATCCTTACATCCCCATCTCCCATCCAAACACCGTTACCGCATCCCCATACTTCAAAGACCCCTGTGGAGTCCCATCCCCACTTACCCCATTCCCATCCCTCTCATCACCCATGCCCCCAACATCCTACATCTCATCCACCCCATCTCATATACCATCCACATCCCAACATACCCCCCGTTTACCCAGGTCATGCCCAATTTCTCCCAACCACCTCCATCCTCAAGTAATCCATCACCCCCCAATCCCACACCTAAGTCCATGCCCTCGATGGAGGACATGAGAACAATGTATGCCCTGTGGGCTGCTTCTCACAACCCTACCTCTCAAACCCCAAATCCAAATTTCCAAAACCTCCACACCCCATTCCCTCCCAACCATGCCCAACCACCCATCGTCCATAAAAATCCCCCGCCTCAATTCCTGCACTCCAAACCCACACAAATGCATGGGCCCCAGCCCAAACACCTCTAGACATGGGCTCATGCCCAAAACCTCAAACCCATGGGCCCAAGCCCAAGCTTGTCTCAAGCCCAGGCCCCAGCCCAAACACCTCCAAACCCATGGGCTCAAGCCCAAACCCAGGCCCAGACCCAAACACCTCCAAACCCATGGGCTCAAGCCTAAACCCACCAAACCTGTGCCTGCACCCAAGACCCTCAAAACCCCTGGGCCCAAGCCCAAACCCACCAGACCCAGACCCAAGTCCAAGCCCCCCAGGGCCCATGGACCCTAACCTACCAAACTCAAACCCAGGGCCCATGGACCCAAACCCAGCCCCTCACGCCAAGAGCCCAAACTCAACAAGGCCCATTGGCCCAAAGTCATATTAATCCCCACACCTGTGCCCAAGGCCCGACCCAAGCCTTCCAAACCATCAAACCCAAATCCTCAAACCCAAGGCCCATCCGCCCACGCCATCAAGGCCCATTCACTAACCCCATACCCCCACCAATACCCTTCATTCACCTATACCCTTACGCCCATCCCACCTCCAATGGGAAATCCAATCCATTCCATTCCTCAAAACCACAACATCCCGCCATCTCAATCACACCCCATCACCCCTGTAATGTGCCACCAACTCAAAGACATCACTTACCCACAAAACGCTCACCCATTTATCCCTTCTCATCCCCTACAAACCATGTGTCCCCACCAAGTCATCCAACCCATCACCCCCCAAGTCCAAATAGCAGAGCTCGCCCCTCACCAATACCACGACCAGTAGTACGAGGAGGATGAGATCCGTAACAGTGGAGGAACTACCAGTTTTAACCCTCCAGGGCCCACCATCTTCACACCTAGGGTCGAACCAAATCAAGGGGAAGCGGTCCCGCCACAAACCTCAAAGGAACGAGCAAATTTGAAAGAACAGATAGATGTAATACGTATAATGATGAAGATGGGAGGAATGGAACTACACTCGACGGACTTTTCAGACTTATGTCTGTTCTCTGACGTCCCCCTGCCACAGAAATTCAAGATGCCATCATTTGATAAGTATAATGGCACTGGCAACCCCATCGCCCACTTGAAATCTTACTGCGGGGATATGTGCCAGTATGGCGGAGATGAACGACTCCTCATCAAAGTGTTCCAGAAGAGTTTAACGGGCCCAACACTGAGATGGTTCACATCCCTGGAACCATCCATGATAAAAAATTGGAAAGATCTGACACGCTTATTTCAAGAACAATATGTCTATAACATGGACATAGAACCAAGGAAGTCGGACTTGGCCCGATTAAAGCAAAGACATGATGAAACATTCAGTGCTTACTTAGGGAGGTGGAGGGCCTTAGCCGCTCAGGTAACTCATCGAATTCCCGATGATGAGCAGATTGAATTGATAACCAAGGGAGCCCTCCCAGTCATCACAGATTTTTTAGTATATCAGCAGCAGTCAAGTTTTGCTGATCTGGTCCGAAATGCCAACCGTTGCGAAGACGCCATTAGAGAGGGCAAGTTAGGAAGGAATGCGGCCAACGGGGCCATTGGGATTCAAAAAAAGTCAACCAAGAATTGAAAGAAGACCAGGACAGAGGTGCAACATTGTTTACCCCTGTGCCAATACCAACGCCTGACATACAACTCTAGGTTACACAACCACCCCGCACCTGCTTTTGAGCAAGTACCAGTACCAAGCAACGGACCAAGAGCCCTGCTTTACCGTAATGATGAAAGCACATTTTGAACGAGTATTCACCTGCTGGGGCAATCTTGAGTGTCATCGCTTGTTACTACGTAAAGGCTCGGTCAATTTACTCCAACCTCGCCCCCCACCCCACCCAATACCAAGGAATTATGATCCAATCGCATTGCAATTTCCACGTGGGACGGGTCACCCTATGGACCGGTGCTTCCCGTGCTAAAGCACGCGGTCCAAGATCCGATAGAGGCGGAAAGATCATACCCCGCCACTTCCCCAAGGGCGTAACCAGAATATCCATCAAGCCCTCCCCATCAAGACCTGGAGGCCCTGTGCCTAACATACATTGGATAGAGGAAGAAGAAGAAGAGTTTGACCTTCGATTATATTAGCAATCAGAGGAATTTTACCCCTGTGTCAAAACGAAGATGAACTATTTGTTGGGGTGATCGAGCCATTATCTATCGCCGATTATTTTCCCACACCATTACCAAGAGGAGCCCTTAGATTTAGGGCAGTATTTTTCCACCCCGCCCCCGCCTTATCAAATCCAAACGCACAACCCCATAATCATACGATATCCACCCCACGCCCAATTTGTCCCATACACCCCTCCTTCACACATAAATGCCATCCCCCATTATCCTACCCCATACACACCCCTCAAGTCCCTCCACCCAATACAATTCTCCGCCATCCTCAACACCCAATTTACCCATACACCCTCCATCACCCCAAATTACCCCGGCCCATGCACAACTCCATCATCCTCAATCTATCCCATTTCATCTACCAACCCATCATCATCCCACCATGCCACAAACCCTTTATATCCCCCATTCCACCCACTACCCCGCCATGTCCCGCCATCCCGCCAATGCACAACTCCATCGCCTAATTTACCCCACTTCATCCACAAACCCATCACCATCCCATCATACCTCCCCATATACAAATCTTCATACCCCCATCATCCCCGCCCACCACACCTCAAACGTCTCCCCATCCCTCCACACCACACTCCCGCCATCCCTTCGCTATTTTGGCCCTAATCCAACTCCACCACCACCCAGCAAGCAACCCCTCACCCAATCCTCAAGATCACCCAATCACCACCGGGTCCTACCATGCCCGTGTAATGCCAGTACAAGCCCCTCCATGCCCATAACTCAAATTTCATCAATTCCCCCACTACCATTCCACCCTCATTGAGTTAACTGTCGGACCGAGAAACCAGTATATCGCCCAATCCTCCCGAATCCTCATGCACCCCATTTCTCATCCCAAACGCTTATGACCCGATCGTACCATTGAGCTATGAACAGTATTTAACATGAATGAATGCCAGGTGCAACAAAGAAGAGGTTGTTGAGTTTGTCACCGATCGGGCAGATTTTGCCCAAATGTACATCAGCATCAGGCGAGAGGAGAAGAAAAGAAGAAAGAATGTGCCACAGAAATCCTTTGAAAAAATGGTCAGGAACATATATCGGAGACACTCAAGAGAACGCCCACATATTACCGTGGGATTTATTGATCACGCCTCCACTCCACTTTCAAGCCCTAATGGGAGCGCCAAGGATGCGCATGTCTCCACCCATGTAACTCATGAAGTAGGGAAATAATAGGCAAGTGTTGGCCCCAAACGCCATCTCTTTCATCGCGGACCTACCGATCGAGGGGAATGACCATTCTAAACCCCTGAATATAATAGTGGAAGTAAGGAACTTGGTGGTGCCGTTGGTCCTGATCGACAACGGGTCGGCGCTGAATGTATGCCCTCTAAGGACGACAATCAAAATTGGGGCGAACCCCGACACCTTCCGGCCATCCATATCAAGCGCTAGGATTTGACAACACTAGAAGGGAAATCATAGGAGAAGTAGACCTTGACCCGATCCTCGACCGCAAACCTTCACCACCCCTTTCAAGTGATGGACATCAAGTCTACCTTCAATCATTGGGCCGCTGTGGATACATAAGCTCAAAGCAATACCATCTACTCTACACCAAAAGCTCTGATTCATTTCAGAAGGAAAAATTGTCACCATCTTAGGTGAGAGCAGAGAAGACATGGGGAAGAGCGCTCTGCACATTGAGAATCTGAAAGTGCTGAACATACCGCACACAGCTGAGGACGCCGATCTCCATCGATTTGAGTATGACTTCTCGAATGTTACCCTCGAACCAACTGAAAAGACCCCGCATAAAACAGGAGGAGGAATGGATGCAATTGTGTTCATGCTCCATGATGGGGCCATCAAAAGGGAAAGGATCACCCACGTCTTCAAGGAAGAAGAGACCCCGTCAAGGCCAAGGGGCAACAAACTAAATTTGGCTTAGGCTACAGGCCCAGAGAAGAGGAAGTCAGAGAAGCCAAGGAGAAGATGAGAGCCGCAGCAGCCGCCAAGGCCAGAGGAATCATCTTGGAAGAGGAACCTCACGCTCGCCCCCACATCCGTGAAACCTTTGTGAGCGCCGGGGTAGTAAAAATTGATCTGAATGGGGAGACGAGGGTAACCCCACATAAGCCTACTTCAATCCACCCCACCAATCCCTACATCATCCCCCCAGACTTCGAAATGGACTTAGCCGCCCTTTCCTTGTTTGAGGAAGAAGTGCCCCGATCCACCCCTCACTTCAGCACCAACCACTCTGGGCCCCTCCTAACCGTAGAGGATAAGGTCCCGGAGGATCCCTCTATAAATATGTTGAGGGAAGAAATGCAAGAGCCTACCGATGCCGCTCCTGATCAAAGAGGTAAAGGCCAAGCCTCGCAGGTGAGTAACTGGGCATCCTTGCCCCAACTCTTGAGAGCCGCCAAATGCCATGAAAATGGCACCGACTCCCAAAAAAAAAACAACCTATAAAAAGTGAGGTTAGCCTCTGGACCACTCTACCTTGTATATATAGAGATCCACCTCTCTAGGGGCTGACCTCCGAAAAAATACAAAAGATCATAAAAATAGAAAAAATACCAATTCCAAAAATATTGTCCTTTAAAATTCCCAATAAAGTTAAAATCAATGTCGTGATACCTGTCCCACGTGAAGCCAACCCCTTCCCTGTAGAAATACAAGAAGAGGTAGGAGTCACGAGTCTGGACAAGGAAGGCCAAACCGACGAGCTCTCCAATGAGCTACTCAAACAATTTGTCGATTTTGAGCATGGCCCTACCCCGATCATCGAAGAGACAGAGGACGTCAATTTGGGCACCACAGAGGCCCCCAGAATCACCAAAATTGGAACGTCGCTGTCCCCTGAGGAGAGGAAAGGTATGATAGACTTCCTTCGGTCATACCAAGACATCTTCGCATGGTGGTATGAGGAGATGCCTGGTTTGGATACCGATCTAGTTGAGCATGAGTTGCCACTCTACCCCGATGTTAAGTCGGTGAAATGGGTTTAGACGACAATCTTAATGGATGTTGAAGGTGAAGGACGAGGTCATTAAACAGTATGATGCAGGTTTCCTCATGGTATCCAAGTACCCGCAGTGGCTGACCAATATCGTCCCCGTATCGAAGAAGGATGGAAAGGTTCAAATGTGTATCGACTTGAAATCTCAACAAGGCGAGCCCTAAGGACGATTTCCATTACCCCACACATCGACATCTTGGTCGATAACACCGAAAGCATGGATGCTCGCTTTATGGATGGATTCTCGGGATACAATCGATAAAGATGGCAGAGGTTGATCCGAGAAGACAACGCTCATTACCCCTCGGGAACCTTCGCTACAAAGTAATGCCATTCGGTCAAGAATGCCGGGCAACCTATCAAAGAGCAATGACGGCCCTGCTCCATGACATGATGCACCGAGAGATCAAGTATATACGTCATGACATGATTGCCAAATCACCGTAAAGGAGGACCACTTGATAAACCTTCAGAAGCTATTCGAGAGGTTGAGAAAATACAGATTGGTTGAATCCCCAGAAATGCACGTTCGCTATGTCCGGAAAGCTATTGGGCTTTATTGTCAGTAGGAGAGGGATCGAGGTCGATCCGACCAAGATCAAGGCCATCACTGAAATGCCGCCACCATCTACAGAGAAGGAAGTCGAGGCTAGGCGGTGATCCAAGACATCACCGATTCATCGCACAGTTAACTTCGATATGCACACCAATCTTCAAGCTGCTGAGAAAGGACTCACCGGTTGAACGGAATGATGACTGCCAGGCTACATTCGATAAGATTAAAGGTTATCTCCAGAAACCTCCGGTATTGGTACCGCTCGTACCTGATAGACCCCTGATAATGTACTTGTCCACAATCGAAGTTTTCCATGGGCCGTGTTAGGACAAGATGATGAGAGCAGAAGAAGAGAGCAGCCATCTATTACCTAAGCAAGAAATTCACTGATTACGATGCTTATTCTCATCTGGAGAAAGCATGCCTGGCGCCCGTTTGGGCTACTCAGAGACTTCGACACTACCTGTTATCCCAGGCCGTTCTACTTCTAGCACGGATGGATCCGTTGAAGTACCTATTCGAGAAACCTGCTCTCACTGGCCGAACTGCACGTTGGCAACTACTCCTATCCAATTTGACATTACTTATGTCACCCATAAGTTGATTAAGGGCAAGCACTCACCGATCATCTTGCCGAGAACCTCTCGCCAAACTATGAGCCTCTAAGGACCGAATTCATGAAGACATTTTGTTCATGACCACGAGGATACAGAGGAAATGGAGGAGCCTCGGTAATGCACTTCGATGGGGCATCGATGTTGAGGGCAAAGGAGTTGGCGCCATTCTTATCTCGCCAAAAGATCCCATATACCCATCTCAATCAAATTGAACTTCCCATGCACCAACAATATGGCGAGTATGAGAGGTGCATACTGGTTTATGTGGCTCTTGATCTAAATATAACTCACCTTAGGGTCTTTGGAGATTCAAGTTAATTATATGCCAAACCAACGGGATTGAAGACCAAGGATGAGAAATCGATCCCATACCATGAACATCTGGAGGATCTGATAATTTGCTTTGAGGAAGTCACCTTCTCTTATGTGCCATGAGCAAGAAATCGATTTGCTGACGCCTTGGCCACCCTGGCCTCTATGGTTGAGATTCCATATGGAGTGGTGATGCAGCCGATCATCATGATAGAGCAGGAACGAACCGCTCTCACACCGATCAAGGACCTAGATAGAGGATGAACCACCTAGTTCTCGTGACATCAAGAATTTCCTCGAGACCCTAACTCCTGAAGGAACATCAAAGGTAGACAAACACCATCCAAATGAATGGCAACAAACTATGTCATCTACGGTGATCTCCTCAGATAGACGGTCTCACAACAATATTCTCTCCTCGATGCCTAACCCAAAAGAAGTGGTGAGATCATGAAGGAGATTCATGAGGGGTTCATGGAGCCCACGCCGTGACACATGCTTGCTAAGAAAATTCTAAGGCAAGGATACTTTTGGACTACTTTGGAGACTGATTGCTGCAAGCACGTACAGAAGTGCTACAAATTCCAAGAGCACTCCAGCCTAATACACGCTCCGGCCATTGACTTGCACAGCATGGCCACTCCTTGGCCGTTTGCCACCTGGGGTCTCTACATCGTCGGCAAGATCAATCCTAAGGCTTCCAACGGACATCAATTCATCCTCGTCGCTATGGAATACTTTACAAAATGGGTAGAGGCGGCCTCCTATACGAGCATTAAAGCTGGCCATGTTGAGAAGTTCATCAAGAACAACATCATTTGCAGATTCGGCGTACCCAAAGATGTCATCACTGATAATGGCACTAATTTCGCTAATAGGCGCATTCGGGCCTTGTGTGAGCGGTTCAAGATCAAGCATCATCGTTCATCCCCATACAGGCCTCAAACGAATGGAGCAGTGGAGGCAGCCAACAAAACTCTAATCCGCATCCTAGAAAAGATGGTTGTTACTTACAGAGATTGGAGTGAGCAGTTACCCTTCGCACTTTGGGCCTATAGAACGTTTATCCGCACCGCAACAGGGGCAACACCATTCTCCCTTGTGTATGGGACCAAGGCCGTGCTACCCGTTGAGGTCGAGGTACCATCACTCCATATCCTTTTAGAATCCCATCTACCTGAAGCTGAGAGGGAAAGAGCCCGTTTTGAACAGCTAGACCTAATTGACGAGAAAAGACTCCTAGCCTTATGCCACACTCAGGTCTATCAAAGGAGAATTGCACGTGTTTACAATAAGCGCATCCGCGGTCGAGACCTGAAGATAGGAGACACTGTACTGAAGAAAATTTTTCATTCTCTCCACGACGATCCGAGAGGGAGGTTTAGGCCAAATTGGGAAGGACCCTACGTCATCCGAGAGTGCCAGGATACGCTGTTCACCTCGCCACCATGGACGGAGACCACTTTCCCGAGCCCATCAACGCTAGATACCTCTGTAAGTTCTACTCATAGGTCTTGGGACAAGGTAAGTTTTGATAAAAGTAGATGCGTGATCGCTTAAGGGCCCCATAAAAGTGGCCATCATTTCAAAGTCAACTGGCCCAAAAGAATATTCCCTGAAAACCTTCACCCCTTTTTGCTACACACTTCGGGCCAACAATCGTTTCTTTCATATACCCCACCCAAAATTCCAAAAAAAAGAGAGAAGAAAGGAGGGAGGAAAAATCCAAACCAAAAGAAGAAGAAGGCGCCCCCCCCCCAAAAAAAAAAAAAAAAAAACAACAAAGAAAAGGAGGGGTACCCCAAAAAAACAAAAAACAAAAACCCCAAAAAAATGAATGATGGCTGGGGCATAAAAAGCCCCTGAAAAGAAAAAAGGATTCCCCGAATCTAGAAATCACCCCAAACTTAGATCCAAATCAGAAAACCCAACTGCTTTGAACCCCAACCACATTACAACCCGAAGAAAGCCCTCTTTAAGGTCCTGGGTTATAACATCTACTACATCACAATAAGTCGAGTTAACAAACCACACAGAACTTCATTCAGCCGGCTATGACGGAATCGACGCCCATGTCGTGGCTTTCTGGTTCTTGAGAAAAAAGAAAAAGAAAAAAGAAAAAAAAAAAAAAGAGAAGAAAATTAATTTGAGTTCAAATCAAGACGGACGTGGTGAAAACCCGAAAGGTGCCACGGTAAAACAACAACTCACGCGACCGTGTGAAAACACGAAGGGCACCTGGGTAAGAAAGCGAACCCATGGACGTGGTGAAAACCCAAAGGGTGCTACGGTAAAAACAGGATGACAGCATGGCAAAACCCGTCTTGGGAGCTATGAGCAAAAAAATGTCAAGAAAAGAGAGATTAGAGAAGATCCGCCCTAGCCCTATTTCAGTTTGGATCCCTTAAGCCTCTTCTCCCCTTTGATGGGCCACTCCTGTTGGAAATCGGATCGGATCCCAATCAAGTATGTTGTCTCTACCGCAGCGTCTGACGCATGACCAAAAGGAAAGACAGAGGACTGAACCAATCCCAGGGCAGCTAACCTTCCCATGTTTAAAGGAAAAAACCTGTGCCTCACCAACAGGGTTCGACCATGCTCAAAATAGGACCCACTGGTTTGGCCCCATAAAAAACCTCACCCTGTGAGGAAGAAAATTCCAAAAAAGATAATAGATTTCCCTTTCCCATAAAAATCTCACAAAGAAATTCAAAAAGATAATAGATTTCCTTTCATAAAACCTCACCGAGGAAGAAAATTCAAAAGATAATAGATTTCCTTTCCCATAAAAAACCTCACCCGAGGAAGAAAATTCAAAAAGATAATAGATTTTCCTTTCCATAAAAAAAAAACCTCACCTGGAGGAAGAAAATTCCAAAAAAAAAATAGATTTCCCTTTTCCACAAGAAGCCTCACCCTGTGAGGAAGAAAATTCCAAAAAGAAAATAGATTTCCCTTTTCCACAAGAAGCCTCACCCTGTGAGAAAGAAAATTCCAAAAAGAAAATAGATTTCCCTTTTCCATAAAAAGCCTCACATGGCGGAGGAGAAAATTTCAAAAAAGAAAAAGAAAATAGATTTCCCTTTTCCATAAAAAGCCTCACACTGTGGAGGAGAAAATTTCAAAAACAAAAAAAAAAGGAGAAACCCCGCCAGGTGAAAAAAAAGAGAAAAAATCCCATAAAAAGTCTTACATTGCAGGATTACAAAAAGAAAAACAAGAGCGCATGTATAGATTTCATTCCCTTTCTTTACAAGTGTTGCCCGCTGAGTGTCACATCCCAAAAAGATAACGACATGACACACTTTCTATTTTTGCTGCTTTCTTTACAACAAAAAAAATAAAACCCAAAATGTATATAGTTGTGTATATATGAAAAGAAGAAGAAGAAAAGAACAGAAAAAGATAACCCAAAAAGAGATCTCTGATAGGGGGCTTTCCCCCCCGTGTATATGATCTATGATATGTGCAGGAACAGGTCAAGGGCCGGGAGCATGCTTCAAAGCGCTAATCTCTGCAAGGTGGAGTCCTCGGCATTTCGACGACATCCACCTACCATGAAGCTTCACTGTGCATGAGACCCAGTCAAAAGACCAGTCAACTGAAGAACCTCGCTCTCAGCTGTAGCGGCTCTCACCTCCGCAATATCAGCTCTGACCCTTTCTTTCTCCAAAGTCTCGATCAAAGCCAGCCTCTCTACGAAAAGGGACTCGATTCGGGTCCGAAGCATCGCTTCCTTACATCGCCAGGGCCTTGTCTCTACCACATCTACTGAAGCTGGGCTAGGAGTAGGTAATTCCTCAGATACTAGCCAACCCTCGTAACCCAGAGAGACAATGCCCCCCGGAACCAAGCTACACATATGCGTCGATTGGCGGGTTTCCCAGAGGGCAGCTATGCGATCAAGATCACTAAGAGAACCGCAAGAGAATATCAGAGAGCACAGGGGTGGCCTCGCGGTGCACAGCATATGCTGAGTATACCCGAATTGGTGGAGCACCCGAGATGGGAAGTAGTATGTGCTACCAGTCAGTCCCAAAAGTGTGATGCCCTCACAATCCCGAGAGCGGACAATCGGAAAGGTGCCGTCCATCCAGGGAAGTTGCAGGTCACTCGCATCGAGATAGCCATGTGCTCGCCTCGACCTCCCACGTGCCTCGAACTCCGGATCAGAAAACCCCGAGCCACATCCCCTCTAATCAAGAAGAATCTTGGCAAAGGCCCCATGATAGCCAAATGCTCTCCTAAACAGATCTGAACAAGAAGCGGCTCTCACTGAATCCTAACCTGCCCGAGGTCCGCAAGATCCAAGCCTCGACACATCTCCGCCAGTGACCAGTGTATTAATGAGCGACTCTCCACCCGGCCAAACATCACATAGCCCGAGGGAAAGCTCTCACCTCAAAGAAGAAGAGAGAACCTCCGACAAGAAATAAAGGCAAAGGCCTTCACATTGAAGGATCTCGAATAGGCAACTTCAAGGCTCGAGTCACCGAAAAGTTCTCTCAGAATTTCACCAACACTGTGGGCCCTCCCCAAACATTTCTCATATCCACCCTTCTTCAAGCCAAGGACCGCGTGGACCGCCTTTTGCATACCCTTTGGGCACTACTTTGGCAAGGCCTCGATGCATCTTCAAGCCAGTGAGGGAGGCTAACTCTTCCAAAGTTGGGGTCAGCTCCCTAGACCCAAATTTAAAAACATGGGCCCTATGGTCCCATGATGCCAAAGCCGCCTGTAGTAGGTTGGGCAACAGAGGAACAGCGAGGAGAGAAGAAAGACGGGACAACCCGAGGCCATTCAGAATAGCAAGCTCGCTCTCGGCCAAACTATCATGCCATTTTTGCAAAAAGCTGGGCCCCGGGTCCAAACAGGGAAGTATACCGGTCCCCGTATAAAAGCTTGGGCCCCCTTTTGAAGGCAGGTCCATCGGCGTGCAAAGAGGTTCTTTATCGGTCAATATATGGCGATGGGCCCGCTAGAAAAAGAGGGGAGAGAAAGAAAATAAAAGGAGGGGCAAAACAGCCAAACCAAAGTAAAAGAGGAGACAAGGAGGGTTTATAATAGACGATATATTATATACGCCAAGGCAAATTTTGAACAATTTTTCAAGGATATATATATACCGCCATTTTTGCCGGGATTGGTCAGCGGTATATAATATATATACGCCGCTATTGATTGTCAATGTTGGCTCGGCGATATAATATATATGCCCGATTTAAGCCGAGGCTAGTAAGGCCCCCCCCCCCCTTCACTGGTCTATTTCTTTTCCCAAGAAGGGACGTAGTTATTTTGACCCACCTTTTCGTCGCAAGAGCGCACATGGGTGGCCATGCCACACCCTTGAGAAACACCCGGGTGGCGCGCCGCCCGTAGCTCACATACGAAGGGTCACCTGCATGATCAACCTCATCATTGGAGAGGTGCCAGTTCATTCCGAGGAAGGAAAAGAGGAAGGAAACCACCAAAGCAAAGGAATACCCAAATAAAACATTCATATAAACCATAAAAATTATAAACCATCCAAACAAAAATATTTTTTGTTGTTATTACATATCCCCAAATAAAGCCAAGTCTAAATTGTTTTATTATGTCAAATTTGCAGGAAATAGACTAATCCTGGGCAGCCCCCTTCGACTTCTTCCGGTGTCGGCTCGCACTTTGAAAGGTACGGGTCTCCCCCACCCGAGTCCATGCCTGAGAGATACGGCTAAGCAAGGAGCGCGACTCCTTTTCACGAGCACGCTGCAAAGGCACACCAAAAGCCATCGGATAGAGAAACAGGCGGAAAGTAAACTAGGAAAATGACTAGGTTGGGCCAGCATTCACTCACCACTTCGGTCTCCCTAAGCCCGACGAGGTTACGATAGTATTCGGCCTGACTCACTGCCGACTCATAATCCTGGCCAGTAAGAAAAAGGAGGTGTTAGTCACACAGGCCATCAGCATAATTCAAAGGGAAAGAGAACAGAGCAACAAGGTAGAGATTACTCCAGGAATCAGCTCGGGAGGTGGGACCTGGATAGCTTCAGCAGAAATCCGTACCTTTTTTGCCACATCGGCACACACGCGTGACAAAAAGGCATCATCCAAGCGCTTGAAGGTCCCCTGGACCTCGACGGGCGAGCTACCAGAAGCACCGACACCAGAAGGGTCAGAGGGTCCAAAGACTGCCACGCCAGAGGCACCAGCCGGAAGGGTCGAAAGGTCCAAAGACTGCTGTATCATAGGAACGACCTCCTCTTCCCCTCATCGAGTCGCCACCGCTCAAATCAGAGAGAAATATTTTATCATTAAGGGCGACAGGTCAATCAAGGTAACCACATGAAAGCTGCTGAATGAAAGAAGAAAAGGGGCATTACCTGAGATCGCGGCCCGCCAAAAGCTAAAAAGTTAGCAACAGGCACGAAGCGAGGCAGCAAGAAATGATAGGGCAGGGAGTCGTACCAAGAATGATACCCCCCGGGCAGGAGAAGGTCATCGATAGGAACCCCATGATGAAGAAAGTGAGCAGTGAGCTCATCAATGGAGCCCTCTGGGGCCAACACGTCGGCGGGAGGAGCTTGGGGCACGGCAAAGAGAGGGCGATACTGATGAACTGCTCTCTCCCCTAAATAGTAGGCCCTAGTCCAGGACCCGTAGAGAAAGATGATACGACGGTCCAACAAAAGACGAGAGGGGCCCACTGAGGCCAAATTCTAGAAGGGGGATCCTATGTAAGAGTCGAGGATGACCTGTAAAAGAAGAATAAATCGGAAGGGGAGGCGCACATTTGATCAGAACCCCTAGCACACAGAAGCTGAGCTACCAAATTTACAAAAAGGGAATTGTTTTTCCTGCTCTGGGATCAACAGGTCGAACTAAGAGCGCAGTCCTAACTCCAAATGCTTCATACCTACGTCCCGAAGGCAATCCACGTGCCAGTTACTCATAAGGGGGAATGTAGCAATGTCGATCAAGCGAGGGCGACCCATGAAAGTGAAGGTACCCCTGACACAGAAAGCGATGAGGATGCGTATGCAATAAAATAAAATTGAGTAAACTAAAAACAAAAGATAAAATACCTCGATGGCAGGCCAGAAACCCACAATAGAGCTAGACTCCCCAAGAACGGCCCGCTTTAGGATGGACATGAGTACGGCATAGCCAGCGCCACCCCAATCGAATCGATGCACGGTCTCCCAGTTCACTATCAAGCTGAGCAGGGACAAAGAGACTCGCCCTCCACTGGTGTTGGAGAGGAGAGTCTTGCCCAGGAGGAACAAGATAGTACATGTGCGGCTCGATGTAAATGTCCATGTCGGGCTGCCCCTGGTCCACCAACTCATTAGGCCCAAACTGATCAACCAACTAGGATAGCTTGACCTTCGAGCCCCGAACGTTCCCTGCCCCTAGCAGCTGAATCACCTCCTCCTTACCTGGTGTGCGGGTAGGTACCACGGGCACACCTCCGATACGGACCCCAGTGATCATGGACCAGTCCGCCGGAGTGAAGGCCATCTCTGCCACGGCCATGTGGAATGTCATCGTCTAGGGGCAAAAATGCTCTATCAGCGCTTTTAAATAGTCCATATCAGCTCTTACTGCGGGGCACGAAATGAAGTCCCCAAAACTGGCAGCAGTGAGTAGGTCCTTCACCACTGGGGGAAGGTAAAGCACAAGACGCTGGAGGTCAAACCAACCGCCTCGGAACATAATGTGCGGTAGGGGCTGCAAGCAAAAGGCATCAATCAGATAGGGGCAGGGAGATATAATGAGGGCATCAAAGGAAAATAAAAGCGGAAAGGAGGAGGGGGTCCATCTGTTTACCTGACCAAGGATCCCGAAGTTTGACATATGGGTGTGTCAGTAGAGGAGGCCGGTGTGGGCGGCCTCGCCTTGCATCTCATACCAAGGCTGGGAGGAGCGCTGAGACACAATGAACTGTTCCCCACGGGGGCCGTAGGCCATTTCCGGCCCTTCTTGCTGATCATGCCCCTCGTCACCAGACATCCTGAAAACATGAGACGCATCGGCATGAGGGGTTGCCAACAAAAAAGAAGAAAGAGAAAAATATGTATATGCACTAATCCAAAGAATAATAACAAAAAAAACAACCATGTGTGTATGTATACTAATCCAAACCAAAAAAAGAGATGTGTGTGTGTGTGTGCTAAAATAAAAAAAAAAAACTAAACTAAAAAACTAAAAAAAAAAACAAAAAATACATGTGTGTATGAATACTAATCCAAAACCAAAAAAAAAAAAGAGAGATGTGTGTGTGTGTACTAAACTAAAAAAAAAAAAACATGTGTGTATGTATACTAATCCAAAACAAAAAAAAGATGTGTGTGTGTACTAAAAAGAGAAAAAAAAAAAAAAACTCATGTGTATATACTAATCCGAAAGAAAAGATGTGTGTGTGTACTAAAAGAAAAAAACAAAAAAATCATGTGTGTGTGGGTACTAATCCAAAAAAGAGATATGTGTGTATAAAAATAAAAAAAAAGACAAAACCATGTGCGAGTGTGCTAATCCAAAAAAAATAAGATGCGCTAATCCATCGAAAACAAAAAAGAAAGAGAAAATAGGATGAGATGAATAAATGATAGATGAAAAAAATAGGCCTAAGGAAAACAACAAAAAAAAAAAAACAACAAAACCGAGAGAAAAGGAACATAGGCATCACATATGTTTAAATGGAAATGAAAAAAAAGCATTTCACCATAAAAGAAAAAAAAAGAGAGAGAGAAAAAGAAAAGCATTAAACAATAATATTATCAAAATACAAAGGGAAAGTAAGGGAAGGTAATGGTTACCTTCAATAGGGGAGAAAAACGAAGAGCGGCGGAGGATAAGCGCCTTTCGATCCACACCCGCGACCGCCGGTAATGGAATTCAAGCCAAATCAAATGAAAAAAAAAACCCTAAGGGGTTGTCTCGGACTCAAGAAGAAAGGAGGGAGGAGGAGAGAATTTAAAAAGGGGGGCCCCTTTTGTGCTCGGGCTCGGGCAGTTCGTAACTGCCAGATTTTAGACGGGCGTATATAATATATACACCCGACCATTTTTCATCAGATTTTGGTCAAGCGTATATATTATATACGCCCGACCAAAAATGGCAGTTTTTAAACTGCCCGACCTCCCTTTTTCGATTTTAAGGCCTAACAGCCCCCTTGTATGCTATGGACCTCGATCCGAACCCCCTTCGAGGCCCACGTGTCGTCGGCCATGGTGCACGCGTCCCCAAATGACCCTTCGAGTTTCCTTCGATTGGCCCAAAGTGACCATGCTACAATAAGCGGATCTAGATCCGTAGGCGCCCACCTAATGCGCCCACAAAATCAAAAAAAGAGAAAAAAATAAAAGAGAAAGGAAAATAAAAAAATACAACGCTGGTTCTCACAAGAGCGTCGCAACGTCTGTTTGCCCCACCCCGAGAGCCGTGTTAAATCAATTCGGAATGATCAGGTTCACCCGAAAGTTCTCGAACCCCATTTCATGCGGGGACACTTTGTACCTAATCCGGCAGGCAAATGAATTTCATTCATCACCGGGAGGATACACTTAGCCCCAGATCTCCCCCAGCAGAAGTCAAGGCCTGATCCGGCAGGCAAACCAAGAACTCACCACCAAAATGCACATGTCCCTAAAGAGGATCAACATGGCAAGTTGATTCGCCTAAGGATACATGCAAAAATAAAGGCAGCTTGAGCATGCCCGGAGTTTCAATCAAGACAAAAAAGCAAAAAAAAAAGAGGAAAGAAAAGGAGAAGAAATGACAACTTGTTGCTGCTTAGTGAAAACCCTGAGTGGGTTGACCCCACCTTCCGCGCATTCACTCTGGTCATCCACCTTCGGATTGATATTGACCAAGAGTGCCCCCAACTTCAGACCATTCGAAGAGTCTATTGTCAGTCGAAACTGACCCGCCAAAAATGAAATTACAACCAACCAAATTATGTGCAAACATACAGACCAAAGGGCTCTTTTCCCTTTTTATTTCCTTTTACACAGGCTTAAAACCTGTATAGGCACGGTGTCCCTGTTGAATGTACGCACTTGCGTTTGGGTATCCGCAGGATGGTCGTTGTCCTCGTAAATTGTACCTTAGGGTCGAGGCTTCCATTCGCGCCTATTTGCTGCTTATCGCCCCTGATGGGTGTCTGTCTGTGCATAGTTAGTAAGATGCGATTTCATTAGGGACGAAGGCTAGAATTGGCCATCTCTTTCGAGGGATGTTTGGTTCTAGCCCAATCTTTAGCTTTGTCTCGAGTTAAAGCACTCCGGTCTGTGTGAATCAGGGGCACCTCACCACTGGAACGTACACATCCCCAGGGTGCACCTATCCCCAGCAGAGCGCACACATTCTTAAAGCGTATCAATTGACATTTGATCCACTTAAAGAGTTGTGCAAAAATAAAGTTGTCAGAGGTCATCGAGCTCTGCTTAGAGGCCTCGAAACAAAAGAAAATTCAGAAAATGACACAAAAAAAATTACTCAAAAAATGGGCATGCATTCCCAAGAGGTGTTGCGACATCAATATTCGCTCCACTCGGGTAAAACATGCTAAAGCAACCTCGAGGTTGATGGGTTCACCCAGAAACTCCAAGCCTTACCTAGGTAAGGGCACCTGTGGCCAACCCAATGGAGCTGTCATTATCCCAGAGGATTGGACATAGTTTGAAGGCCTTCGCTTTGTGTGCTTCGCATCAATTCCGAAGCATAGATTGATCATCCCGTTTCATGGAGCTATCTGGTTCAGATTAAGACTCAACATCACAAATCTATAATTTCCCTCAGGAAGTGGACGATATTCCGGCTAGCGGGCTTACACTTTTTGTGATCATCGCAGTTATGCCCAGTAATGTCGCAATGCGCTTGGGGACTGTTAGCTCTGAGGTACGGACGATATCCCGAAATGAGAGGGCTTACGTACGCTCACCATCATCATGAATGTTTGGGAATTGAGTTGAACCTGGCAGACCCATCAAACATGCCTTGGACCTCTTTGGATGTCTCTTGTCTTTGGCATCCGATCATTAGTGATCGAATACCAAAGAGGGGCATCTGTAGACACCCAAATTCGGCCCAAGGCCCGATCAATTTGTACTTCGGGAGAGATGTACCCCTGTGCTTCTGATGGCACCCCCCTGAACCCTTAGGAACCTACCTAGACCAGTAGGAATCACTCTAAGACCTTTAAAGCCATTCCCCCAATCCTTAGAAGCCACCCCTACACCCTAGAATCCCTCCCCAGACCTAACTTAAACCCTTTTGGCGGTTGATGGGAGGAGAGCTACAGAATTTCACATAGACCAGTACCATGGATGAGCCATATACTATTGAAAAGAGGACTTCTTCAGCTTTCCAATGAGCCAATGATCACCCAATTTAGAGCTACGATTCAAAAGTTATGGCCGTTTTACGTTTCACATAAAATCATGAATTTTACTCAGGCGTAGATATTACATATGCCCAGTCATTTTTACCCCAGATTACTCAGGCGTATATATTATATACGCCTGCCTATTTTGGGGAAAATTTGGCCGGGCGTATATAATATATACGCCCAGTATAGGTGGGACCCACCACGGGCTTCATCTTCTTAAAACTCCCCTGATTTTGGTGAAAATTATCGTTTTTCTAAATCGATATATAATATATACGCCAATTAGCTGACATGAATCGGCCATCAGCTCGAATTTCCTCCATCTAGTTTGACCTTTTTAATATCCCCTTGGCTGAGGTGGGTGTCTTGAGATTGGTTGCACCCCCTTTGAGCTTATTGGCAACCCTTAAGTCACCCATAGTCTCACCCCATCATCAGCCATTGAAACCAGTTTCCCAAAATCCTAGGACCTTGAAAACCCAAAAAACCTTAGATGGGGGATTACCTAATTGCTAAACCAATTAGCTCTTAAGTAAGCCCCCTAACCCATCCCTTCTCTATAAATAGAGAGGCCTCCCTCTTCCTTAAGGGTTGGAAAAATTGGAGGTTAAGGATTTGAAGCTTAAGAGAGAACCCTAGTGAGAGAAAATGCACACATTTTTTCAGAATTCCAGCATGCTTAGTTCATCCCTTTCGATCCATTTCCACCATTAGATCACTCTCTTTTGCTAAAGTCTAGCCTCTAGCTTCACTCTACACCCCTTACTTTATTGAATCCTAGCATTAGAACCCATTTTCACACCATTTAAGCCATCGGAAGCACGCCAAAGCGAAGAGCTTCCACGGTGCAACAAGGGTCCGTGAGCTCCGGCTCACCCCTCTCTTCCTCTACCTTCTTGGTGTCTCCTCCGTCCAAGGATTCAAGCCGTTACGCCGTCGAAATTTTGGTTTGGCTCAAAGCTTGATAGGACCGTATTGCCTTCGGGCAAGGGGAAACTCCGCCCTTTTTAATTTTTTTTTTATTCTTGGCCATAGATAGAGACCGCTACGTGCGGGTTGATCGGGTGCCTAAACCCTTCCCGATCGATAACCGAAGCCCCTACCCTAGAGCCTTTGGCAAAGACCGGTAAATCAGAGTCATATTTAGCACTTCGGTGCTCAAAATATCGATTTGAAGGTTTCTCGGGTCACCAAAAGCTCCGGGTGGCGACTCTACATTTTATCTTAGGCGAGCGCATCGCCGCGACGGGTTCGAGAGGATCCACGGTCGCACACCTGCCGGGCCCACCATCATCACACCTAGGGTCGAACCAAATCAGGGGGAAGCGGTCCCCGCCACGGCCTCAAAGGAACCCAAGCAGCTGAAAGAACAGATAGATAGAATACAGAAGCAGCTGATGAAGATGGGAGGAATGGAACTACATTCAACAGACTTTTCAGACTTATGTCTGTTCTCTGACGTCCCCTTGCCACAGAAATTCAAGATGCCATCATTTGATAAGTATAATGGCACTGGCAACCCCATCGCCCACTTGAAATCTTACTGCGGGGATATGTGCCAGTATGGCGGAGATGAACGACTCCTCATCAAAGTGTTCCAAAAGAGTTTGACGGGCCCAGCACTGAGATGGTTCACATCCCTGGAACCATCCATGATAAAAAATTGGAAAGATCTGACACGCTTATTTCAAGAACAATATGTCTATAACATGGACATAGAACTAAGGAAGTCGGACTTGGCCCGATTAAAGAAAAGACATGATGAAACAGGGAGGTGGAGGGCCTTATAACTCATCGGATTCGATGATGAGCAAATTGAATTAATAACCAAGGAGCGCTCCAGTCATATGAGATTTTTAGTATATCTCAAGTTTCTTGATTGAACGCAAATCGCTAAGACGCTATTAGAGAGGGCCGGTTAGGAAGGAATGTAGCAAACGGGGCCACCGGGGTTCGAAAAGCCGCTGAACCAAGAATTGAAAGAAGACTAGGGACAGAGGTACAGAACATTGTTTACCCCCAGGCCAATACCAACGCCCCCCCGATACAACTCCAGGTTACACAACCACCCCAGACCTGTTTCGAGCCAGTATCATGGCCAAGCAACGCACCAAGAGCCCCGTTTACCCTGAAACAGATGAAAGCACGTTTTGAACGAGTATTCACCCCGTTGGGGAAATCCTTGAGTGTCTTACTGCCGGTGTTACTACAGAAAGGCCTGGTCAATTTACTCCAACCTCGCCCGCCACCCCACCCAATACCAAAGAATTATGATCCGAATCTGCATTGTAATTTCCACCAGGGACCGGGTCACCCTACGGACTGGTGCTTCCTGTTAAAGCACGCGGTCCAAGATCTGATAGAGGCGGGAAAGATCATACCCCCGCCACTTTCCCAAGGGTAGAACCAGAATATCCATCATGCCCCTCTACCACCGCACCCAGGAGGCCCCAAGCCTAACATACATTGGATAGAGGAAGAAGAAGAAGAGTTTGACCCTTCAGATTATATTAGCAATCAGGAGAAATTTTCACTCCCCAGGCCGAACGAAGATGAACTATTTGTTGGGGTGATTGAGCCACTGTATCTTGCCGATTACTTTCCCACACCAGCTTGCCAAGAGGAGCCCTTAGATTTAGGGCAGTATTTTTCCACCCCCGCTCCTGCCTATCAAATCCAAACAGGCACAGCCCCGCCGCAATCATACGCATATCCACCCCACGCCCAATTTACCCCATACACTCCTCCATCACACATAAATCATCCTGTTCCTTACGCAATTCTGCCATCCCATATTATCCTACCCCATACTCACCCTCAAGTCCCTCCACCCAATACATTACTTTGCCATCCCCAAGTTACCCCATTCCATACACACCTTCAAATCCCACCACCCAATTTACCCCATACACCCCTCCATCGCCCCCGAATTACCCCACTCCATGCACAACTCCATCATCCCCAATCTATCCCATTTCATCTACTAACCCCTCACCATCCCACCATGCCACAAACCCTTTATACCCCCCATTCCACCCACTACCCCGCCATATCCAAACCATCCCGCTCAATGCACAACTCCATTGTCCTCAATTTACCCCACTTCATCCACAAACCCATCACCATCCCATCAGATCTCCCCATATACAAACCCTTCATATCCCTATCACCCCACGCCCACCACACCTCAAACGTCTCCCCATCCCTCCAGCCCAGTCACACTCTCGCCATCCCTTCGCTATTTTGGCCCTAATCCAACTCCACTGCCACCCGGACAAGCAACCCCTCACCCAATCCCCTCATCACCCAATCACCACTGGTCCTACCATGCCTAGGTAACACAAGTACAAGCCCCCTCTGTGCCCATAACTCCAATTCTGTCAAGTCCCCCCACTACCATTCCACCCCCCATTGGAGTTAACCTGGTCGGACCAGAGAAACCAGTATATTCGACCCAATCCCCCCCGAAATCCTCACGCACTCCATTTCTCATCCCAAAACCTGCTTATGACCCACATCAGGTGTTGAGAATTGAAAAATATCATTTTTCACCCCTTAACTTGAGTCTTGATCGACCTTTGAGAGAACTAAATAAGTGTTTTAAGTGCTTGTGTTGCAGCTAACAATAAAGACAGGCTTAACGATAAAAGCAGCTTAAAAGTGCCAAAAAGATGACAATCCATGTCAATCCAAAGGAAGAAAGAGAAGAGACAACCTCACTAGCTGTTAAAAGGTCTGAATTGAAGAGGCAAAGACCTGGTCTCAACCCAAAAAAGAAGTATGGAGCAATTCGAACAGAAAAATGCACTACAGAGTACTTTTCGCAAAGAACCTGAATTGTTCGCAAAGATCCTGAACTCTGCGAAAAGAACTAAAACTCCAGGCTTAGCTTTCGAAGAGCACTTGAACTCTTCGAAGAGATGATTGACCTTTTCGAAAAGAAGAAAACTCAATTCAAGTAACGAACATTGCGAAAAGAGCTTCAGGAGTTACAACACCTTGCGAAAAGTTCCCTAAGCTATGCGAAAAGGTATTATGGAGATTCCCAGCTTTTGCAAGGGCATTTCAGTAATCTGTTTCATGCGTCCCAATGCATTTAAAAACTTAGGGACATTCCAGAGGATTCTAAGCATGAAGCGAAGGCATATTCCACCCCACGTGAGCACCCAGAGATGAAATAACTTGGCGGGAACTTCTAGAAACTCTAACAGACTTTCAAAATGCATAACAGAATTGATGCTTTTTTTCGCCTGATTGGCTGAACCAGATCGAGAAATTCTGATTGGCCAGAACAGATCTAGATCCTCATGCTCGACTACCATTGGTCGATACAGATCTGAGCACTTCTGATTGGTTGATACACATCTGAGCTGGACTTAGGGAAAACTATAAATAGACGAACAATTTGCCCAATTTGGGCATCTAGATTTTGAGTTTCATTCCTATTCCCCCATTTCTAAATCAGATAGTTTGTCTGAAATCCTTGTAATAGCCTCACTTTTACTTGCAATTGAGAGCTATGAGATACTTCTATTATTCAAAGGAGAGTTGTATTCAAGACTACAAATCTGAGAGCTGTTTAAGTTGTGCTCTGTAATTGTAATGGTGAATTTGAAAAGGTTGCTGTAAACCGTGCATTCTCCATTGGACTCATGTTAAGGGTTCCTCTGATCTCCTTATTGCATTAGACTCCTTTAGATTTACTGTTTTTCATGCAATTTCCCTTGATTCACTAATCCTATGAGAGTTAGTGTTTGTAACCTAGTCTCTCACGGCATTTGTTGTGATGTTTCTTGTTCTAGATTAAGGATTTGGATTAAAGACTATTGGATGGTTTGTGGCCATTAAAGTGGACAGACCATAGCCATAAGCTTAAACCTAATCCTTGAATTAGATTTATTTCTCTTACATCTGTGCTTGTAGCCAGATGAAGATTGGATCATCTCTCAGTTGAGCTGCAGTCATTCTCTTTAGATTTCAAGGACCAAATCAAAGTTAGATATTACTTCTCCATTTTTTATAAGTTTACCTCAAACCTTCCCCCCACTCGGATCTGGATCATTTAGTTTAACTTTTACTTTTAACTTTTTAGTTAATGTGACAAATTCAACCTCCCATCTTATGTGCTTTCTAGATAGGTTAAGAGGCCAGATCTGGTAGCTCAGATCTGGAGGTTTATCTTGCATTTTAGACAAATTCTCTGTCGACGATCTTTTACTCACTTACTTTTAAAACTTGCTACAATTGGCCTGATCTTGCAAGCTAATTCACTTCTATCTGTGCTAATATTTCTTTACTCTTTTCAATAGTTTAAATTCATTATAACTAAGCAGTTGAAAACCTGTTTTCAAAACACAAATAAATCAAGCACACAAAGAAGCAACAATAAGTTTTTGGCGCCGCTGTCAGGGAATTTGTTCTAAAATAGGTAGACCTAAGTTTTCACTTTAATTTTTATCAGTACTAAACTATTCTGTTGTTTATACCTGTGCAGTTATTCATGTCCAATTTTTGAAGAAGGGAAACTACTTAAAAAGAAATTCTGAAGGTTTATTGTGAATAATCAGATTTTTTGTTCTGAGTTGTATGTTTGGTAGGAGGACTCTCAGCCCTGAGATTGTCCCACTGAATTTAGAAGTTGAAAGGCTACTACGAACCAAACAAACAATACAGAATTCTGCTACCATGGGTGAAGAACCTCGACTTTTGAGGGATTACTTTGCACTTGGTGCTTATAATTCTCCCTTTTGCATTCAATTTCCTACTGTTGAAGGAAATTATGAGATCAAATCATCGACTATCCAAATGCTTCCTTCCTTCCATGGGTTGAGTAAGGAAGATCCATACAAACATGTGGATGAATTCCTGGCTCTTTGCACCACATTCAACATAGTTGGACTTGGTCCAGAAGCAACCAAGCTTAGGCTCTTTCCTTTTTCATTAAAGGATAAAGCTAGAGCATGGTTATTTATGTTAGCACCAAATAGTATCACTTCTTGGAATGATTTGCAATGTCAATTTTTAGCCAAATATTTTCCAATGTCTAAAACAAGCCAATTGAGACAAAGTATCATTTCGTTCTCACAAAACTCAACTGAAACTTTCCATGAAGCATGGGAACGATTTAAGGAACTTTTAAGGCAATGTCCTCATCATCAAATTCCCAGATGGCAGCTGGTTCAAAGCTTCTATCAAGGAATTGATCAAAAAGGCAAAAATATGGTGGATGCCTCCTGTGGAGGCACTTACTTGCAAAAACCAGTTGAGGAGGTTTGGGACTTATTTGAAGTAATTGGTGAAAACTCAACTCAACAGGAATCTCTGTCAAGAGATATTGAAAATCCTGCTAGGTTGAACAATCAGCAACCCACCAAAGGGAAGATTTATGAGGTGAATGAGTTGGAAAGGAAGATGGACAATTTAATCACAAAGTTTGATAGATTGATGGACTCACTTAAAAATCCAAATGTTGCAAGAGTAGAGGAGGCATGTCTGATATGCCAGTCCCCTACTCATTCAATTGACCAATGTCCTGCTGCACCACAGTTCCTAGATTTAATGGTGGAACAAGCTCACGCAGCTCAATCATTTGGACAGATGCAGTCAAATGAATATCCATGGAGAGGGCACCCCAATTTAAGGTGGAACCAAGGGAATTATCAATCCAAACAGCAGCAACAACCAAAGAACCAAATGCCTTTCAAAACTGCACAGCCTTATCAGCAGAATTTTTATGCCAAACCAAATTTTCAGCAGCCCATTCCACAACAACTGCAGGCAAGAATCTGCCCCAGTTCAAACCCCTTCTAGGTCCCCTTCTTTTGAAGATCAAGTCCTAAATTCACTCCAGAATTTAGGATCTTTAACTCAGACTGTGAATTTTCACAGCCAGAGCATAAAGAAGATTGAAGAAACATTGGGACAGCTTTCAAATACTTTGACAAAAGAAGATTGAAGAAACATTTTCATAGCCAGAGCATAAAGAAGATTGAAGAAACATTACCCAGCCAACCTTTGAACAATCCCAAAGGACAGTTCATGGTTGGAGAAGCTTCTAATTCACATGAAGAAGTAAAAACTGTCACCACTTTGAGAAGTAGAAGAATCAGAAATAACAAAGTGGGTACTGAAGAAGAAAAAAATAAGGAAAATGATAAAGATATGCAGCAAGAGCAGCATAATGATAGGAGTAAGTGATATGGACCTCGTAAAATCAAAAAAATGAAAAACAAAAAATCTAAAAAGCTTCTGAAAATGCTTCCAAATCTGTAGATGAAGGACTAGTTCCTCATTTACCATTTTCTCATGCAATGAAATCTGTATCCCCTTTTGATAAAGGGAATAAAAAAATAGATGAAATGATGGAGACTTTCAAGCAAGTCAAGATAAATCTACCTTTGCTTGAGGCAATCAAACAAATTCCAGCATATGCAAAATTTTTGAAAGATGTTTGCACTCACAAAAGATGCCTAGGATACATTATCCAAGAAGGTCTTTGTGGAAAGAGTTAATCGGTGTTATCCATTGCCACACCTCCTAAACTTCAAGATCCCGGAATCCCCACAATCCCTTGCATTATTGGGGAACATACCATTGAAAAGGCTTTATTAGATCTGGTGCTAGTGTCAACCTACTTCCATATTCTCAGATATGAGAAACTAGGTTTGGGAGAATTAAAACCCACTCATGTGGTGTTACAACCAGCGTATGATCCAAAAGGAAGCCAGCCAGATGATTGAAGATGTATTGGTGGGAGTAGATAAATTTTTCTATCCTGCTGATTTTCTAGTTTTGGACATGAAACCAACCAAAAACAAAACTTCCATCCCTGTCATTTTGGGAAGACCATTCTGCCACTGACAAATACTTGCATTCAATGCAGTCCGTATTATGGAAGTATCTTTTGGAAACATGAAGGTAAAATTAAATGTTTATAATGCAGTCACACATCCTCAATTCAGCTCTGAAGAATATTTTCATGTTGATCTATTGGATGAACTAGTAGAAGGGACTTTACAGTTTCGTAGCGGTGAAGATTTCACCACGATGTTAAAGATGCTTGGGGAAATTCTCGAGGAAGAAAGCAGCTTTGTATCTCAACTTCGAGGAAATAAATGTTGTGCAAGGAACTCATAATCAATCGAAGTTTCTCTTCTTGGAAACCTCGCTTCTCTCTCCTTCCACAACACTAAGGTACCTTTGTTACCTTCTTTTCTCAGCCCACCTGATTTAGAACTAAAGCAGCTGCCAGAAAATTTGAAATATGTGTTTTTAGGAAATCATAAATCATTGCCTGCAATTATTTCTTCCTCCCTCACAAAGGAGCAAGAGGAAGAACTGTTGATTGTTTTGAAAGAACATAGAAGGGCAATTGGCTGGACTATTGCTGATTTAGGAGGAATCAGTCCAGCTGTTTGCATGCACAAAATCCATTTGGAAGAAGATGCAAAGCCTTCTAGGGAAATGCAAAGGAGGCTGAACCCTCATATGCAAGAAGTGGTCATGAAAGAGGTTGTTAAGTTGTTGGATGCTGGGGTCATTTACCCCATTTCAGATTCAGCTTGGGTGGCACCTACACAGGTGGTACCTAAGAAATCTGGGATCACTGTGGTAACCTCAGATTCTGGTGAGCTTATGTCAACCAGACAAACAACTGGGTGGAGAGTCTGTATTGATTACAGAAAATTAAATGCAATGACCAGAAAGGATCATTTCCCCCTCCCATTCATTGATCAGATTTTAGATAAGCTAGCAGGAAAAGCGTATTACTGTTTTCTTGATGGTTACTCTGGTTACAACCAGATTCCTGTGTACCCACAAGATCAGGAAAAGACCACATTCACTTGCCCTTTGGGCACTTTCGCCTATAGAAGAATGCCCTTTGGTCTTTGTAATGCTCCTGCTACTTTTCAAAGATGCATGTATTCCATTTTCTCTGATATGATTGACCAATTTATGGAGATTTTTATGGATGATTTTTCAATCTACGGAGATAGCTTTTCCCAGTGTTTGCATCATCTCAAATTGGTATTACAGAGATGTGAAGAAATCAATCTAGTTTTGAGCTGGGAAAAGAGCCATTTCATGGTCACCCAAGGCATTGTCCTTGGCCATGTGGTTTCCCACAAGGGCATTGAGGTGGACAGAGCAAAAATTGATTTAATTGCACATTTACCACCTCCCAAAACTGTTAAATAAATCAGAAGTTTTCTGGGACGTGCTGGATTTTACAGAAGGTTCATTAAGGACTTCAGCAAAATAACCAAACCTCTTTGTCATTTGCTGTGCCAAGATGTCCCTTTTGTTTTCAATAATGAATGCTTGAAGGCTTTTGAATTCTTAAAAAATTGTTTGATTTCAGCTCCAATATTGCAGTCTCCAGATTATTCACTACCTTTTGAACTGATGTGTGATGCATTAGATTATGCTTTAGGAGCTGTCCTTGGACAAAGAAAGGAAAAGCTGCCTCATGTCATAGCTTATGCCAGTAGATCAATGATTGATGCACAGCTCAATTACACAACAACTGAGAAGGAGCTGCTGGCAATTGTTTTTGCTTTAGAGAAATTCATGTCATATGTCTTGGGTTCACAAATAGTGGTGTTCACTGACCACTCTGCTTTGAAATACCTTCTGTCTAAGAAGGACACCAAACCAAGATTAATCAGGTGGATTCTCCTATTACAGGAATTTAATTTACAGATCAAAGATAAAAGGGGGGTGGAGAATGTGGTGGCTGATCACCTGTCTAGAATTTTAATCACGAGATTGATAGGTGGCCTACCAATGAATCTTTACCTGATGAGCAATTTTTTGCCATTAGTGTACACACTCCTTGGTTTGCAAACATAGTCAACTTTTGGCTACATCGGAAGAATTCCTCAACATTGGAATAAAATGGATAAAGATCTTTTCTTCTCAAAGGTTAAACATTTCATCTGGGAAGATCCTTATCTGCTTAAGAATTGTCTGAGACTAAATAATAAGAAAAATGTGTCCGACCAAGAATTTCATAGAATACTCTATGTGTCACGAACAGTGTGGAGGTCATTTTAGTGGAAACAAAACTGCTACAAAGGTTTTGCGTAAAGTGGATTTTTTGGCCTACACTTTTCAAAGATGCTCTGCTGACATTGTAAGTCTTGCTGTAATCAAATTGGGCAGCATTTCCAAGAGAAACTCAATGCCTTTACAGCCTATTTTGGTAGTTGAGTTGTTTGATGTTTGGGGGATAGACTTAATGGGTCCCTTTCCTCCTTCCAATGGGTATAATTTCATTTTAGTAGCTGTGGATTATGTATCCAAATGGATTGAAGCCACAGCCACTAAAACAAATGATCACAAAGTGATTTTTAAATTTCTTAAGGATCACATTTTTTCCAAGTTTGGTTTTCCCAGAGCCATTATCAGTGATGGGGGAAGCCATTTTTGTAATAAACATTTTGAAACTTTATTGAAAAAAAACTCTGTGACTCATAGAGTAGCCACTCCATATCATCCACAAACCAGTGGACAAGTGGAGATTTCCAACAGAGAAATCAAATATATTTTGGAAAAGACTGTGAAGAAGGACATAAAGGATTGGTCCTTTAAGCTAAATGATGCATTGTGGGCATACAGGACAGCCTATAAAACCCCAATTGGCATGTCCCCATTCAGGTTGGTCTATGGCAAAGCATGCCATTTACCAGTAGAGTTAGAATATAAAGCCTTTTGGGCCATTAAAACATTGAACATGCTGGTAATCACAGGAAACTGCAACTTGCTGAGTTGGAGGAGCTGAGAATGGATGCATACACAAATTCAAGATTTTACAAAGAGAAAGTCAAAACTTTCCATGATAAAAATTTATTGAGAAAAGAGTTCACAGCTGGCTCTAAGGTATGGTTATTTAACTCAAAACTCAAGTTTTTTCCAGGAAAGCTGAGATCCAGATGGGAAGGGCCATACACTGTCATTCAGGCAGCTCCTTCGGGAGCTGTTGACATCCTTGATCCAAGTAATGGAAGAATCTTGAAAGTAAATGGTCAGAGGCTCAAACCATGCATTGAAAATACCTGTGAGCCTGTCTATCATCATCAATGAACCTCCCAAAATCTGATGGTAGATAACTGTACATTATGTTTTTATTTCATAGTTTTTGCTTAGTTTCTTTGTTTCTGTTTTTATTCATGATTTGTCTCTTTTCGCATGGTTTAAATATGTGAAAAGTTAAGTCGCAAAGTAATAATTATCTTTTCGCAAAGTTCAATTTACTTTTCGAAAAGACTCTGGATTTGTAACGAACTGCTCGAAAGCAAGGATTTGCTTTTCGAATAGTTGGTTCTGAAGCTAGTTTCTTTTCGAAAAGATATTTCTGAATCTAGTTTCTTTTCGAAAAGATATTTCTGAAGCTAGTTTCTTTTCGAAAAGATGTTTCTGAAGCTATTAACTTTTCGAATGGTACTGATGCCATTCGCAGTTGTCAAAAGGTCTATTTTGGAACTTTTCAAAAACTTAAAAAGGACTTTGCGAAATTAACTCTGAGTATATTTAAACCCTTTCGAAGTAGGGGTTTCATATTCGAAAGCTTTCTGAAGAGCGACCTGTTCAATAGAAACCCTATTTCTTTCTTTCCTTGCGCGATTTGAGAATCTTGCTACACTTTTCTTCACCTTTGTTCGATCATTTGAATTTTCAGAGAAGGATTTTAGCTTCTAGTCTGGGGGATTTCTGCAAGCAAACAACACGTTCCATCAAAAAAACCTAGATCTCGGTATTTCTCTACACATTCTCTCTGTTTATCATTTGGAAAATTTGATTTTGTGTCAGCATCTGTTGTGGGCATTTTCATACATCAATTTAGAATGGGAAAAGCGGAGAAATCGCTATCGCATGTTCCCAAAATCCTCTGCAAAGAAAGTTAGCAAACCTACCCCAAAAGGAAAAACCAAAACTTCAGCCAAAAGAAAACTATCTATGGATAAAGCGGATAGGATGGAGAAAGGGAAGAAAGTGAGACATGAGGAACCCATCCCTACTGTTGCTAGTCCTGAGCCTGAGCTTCCTCCTCTGCCTATACATTTGGTACTGCCAAATCCATTCATTGAAGCTCGTGCTAATTCACGAAATGATTATGGACAAAACTTTTTTCGTCAACAAACCGGATTGCCTGTTATCTTTAAGATACATAAGAGATGCCTCACTAAGCAATATCCTTACCCCCTTGCCAGAGAAAATTTACCCACGAATGGTGAAGTTATGGTACCAAAACCTAGTCAAGGTCACTAAAAGAGATGCTGATGTCCCTACCCTAGTTATCTTTATTGATGATTGCGATCTTACTGTCACATTTGAAGACATAGGGAATGCTTTGGGGATACCCTTCCAATTTGATCCTTCTGGTCCATTGGTCGCTCGAAATGCCTCCTTTAGAGAAATGGCTGCACATTTAACCCAAGGAATTGTGGGCACTGGACAGTCCATCATGAGGAGAGACTTAGCCCCCCAATTTCTATTGATGGATTCCATTTTGAGGGGAAGTTTTTATGTCACCGGACACAGCCAAGAGAGGAGAACACCAATTCTGGAGGCTCTCTTTCATTTTTCTAAGGGCGTTTTCAATGACCCTATGTTAATTTTTGAAGCCATGGCTCGATATTAGTGCCAAGTTGAAAAGGAGCGTAAATTAATGGCCTCCCATTTGTTAGATTGATCACAGCCCTCCTCAGAGCCAAGTTTGAAATTGATAACGAGGAGCCATTTGAAGTCATTGCTCCTCACAATTTTGGGAAAAAGGCTTGGACTACAAGCCAAGCCATGCTGAGAAGAATGAGAGAGGAAGGTGAACCTGCACCTGCACCTATTAATGAACCTGCACCTACAGCTATTAATGAACCTACCCCTGCAGTTCCCTTAGAACCGGTTTTTCCAGAACCTGTGGTGACCAGCTCTTTAGCTGCACCACTTCTTGAAGCAGCTCTGCCAGACCCTGTGGTGACCAGCTCTTTAGCTGCACCCATTTTTGAAGAAACTATCCTTCCCATGGTGACCAGCTCTTCAGCTGCACCAATTCTTGAGGAAGTTGGCCTTTCACCCTCCATTATTCCAATTATAGATTCCCCCTCTACACCAACCACTCCAACCATACTCACACCACCAATTTCTCCCACCAATGCCCATGTTTTGGCTGCAGACTTTATTGCTCAATCTCCTTCCACTCCTCTGCTCCAAAGCCCCTCAAATTCACTCGCCCACACAAGTATCCCATACACCTGAACCTGAGCCTTTCACTACAGAGGCTTATTCCTCCTTAATGGGATCTATTTTTGAAACCGTGGGGCTTGAACCTATCCCTATACCTGACCCTCATCATTTCACTCACTTACCTACTTCTCCCTTTACAGCCATTGCACCTCCACCCTCCACTTCAGTTGTACCCAGCCTCGCACACCTCTCCCCACACCGCATCTATTAACCAAATCTTGGCCTACCTCCAATCCATCTAACAACTCAACATAGAAAACCGGTCTGTGACCAATGACCTTCTCCAAACCTTAGCCTCCACATCCCACACAACGACCATTACCCATGTACCTACTGTTGATTCCCATGCTACCCAAACTGAACCAGAGGTAGTATTGGTTGATCTGCCCACCTCCACCACTACTACCCATGCTACCCAAACTGAACCAGAGGTCCCTCTGGTTGCATCCCCTTCACCAATCCTCACTTTCTCTGAGCAAGCCACTCAGACCGACCTCAAGTCCTCCTTCGGACACTTCTTCTCCTCCCACCGGGACACCTTTGGTCCCCTACCATTCCATTCCCCTTCCCAGATTTGCCACCCTCAGAAGAGCCATGGAAGAAAATCCTTATATCTGTAGAGATGTTCTAAAGGGGTTAGCTTATTTACAAGCCTACATTCGAACCCCTTATGAAAACCAGATTCGGAAATTGGAGTTACTTATGAAATTTGAGAGAGAAAATGGGTCAAACCTTTATGGTTGAGGAGTGAGCAAGATACAGACTATGTTAGCAATGCCTTTGACCAGGAAAAACTGGAGACCACTAGACTTGGAAAGTACATTGGCCTCACCAAAAAGATCAAATCAGAGGAATACACTGAGCTCCAAAACACAATCCAGGAGAAAGCTCAATCAAGTTCGGACTCTAATACTGATTCTAGTTCTGATTCTGACAATGACTCCAGTTCTGAGCCAATTGAACCAACTTATGATACAGATTTTGACTCCAGTTATTAGATCAGATTGTACTTATCTGTGTTATGAGTTTGTAATATAAAATTCAATTTTTTCTTGTGTAATTACTGTGCATTTCTGTCTGTCCTCTTGTCATCATGATTTTTCTTTTCTTGCTTATGTCTCTTCTCTGCTTTGGACCAGTGTGGACCCTGCTCCCCTTTGGTTTGGGGGTGTGACAGAAATGTCAATAATCAATAATTGAGTTAACATCAGTACAGCTTATGATCAGTGGAATTTTTGAAAATGAAGTAATTTCACACCTACTGTTTTAAAAAAAAAAAAAGAAAAATATGAAGAAGTTAAAAAACTTTTTGAAATTAATTTCTAGTGTAATTCTAATACTTTCATGAAGTGAATGTCAGGAAATTTCTAAAAGAAAATTGATGTTTTAGTAAACCTAAAAAGAAGGAAAACAGTGAGGATACACCTCAGGAATTTGATAAAAAAACCACACCCAGTGAGGTTTGGGCCTGAAATGTATTCTTTGGAGCTATGAATTGGCAATTTTTCTACTTTTGGGACTGATTGAATCTGCTTACTTGCACTAGAAGTTACACATATCCAAATTGAAATAATTTGATAGCACTCGTGATATTAAAGACATGATGTAAGGCCTCCTTTTGGACAGTTTGAACCTTACAAAGCCCCACCTTTTGAAACTGCCCTTGATACACACCATTTGAGCTGTACAAATCTAAGATTCCTTTGAAACCTCATCTAATAACCTCATCAACTTCATTTAGCCTAACCCTCACTCTGAGAAGTCAGAAGATAAAGGGAAGGAAGCTGAAGAAAGGAGAATTGAGTAACAATTTGATAACAAAAGAAGAGTACAAGTTGAAGGCAATGATGTAACAGCAGAGGAAATGTGGCATTCCAGTCAATGCTAATTTGAAAAAAAAAAAAAAAAAAAAAAAAAAATAAATAAATATATATATATATATATATATATATATTTGAGCAAAACAAAAAGTGAGAAGGCATTTCATTGGAAGTTTGAAAAAGAAAGAGAAAAAGATGGCCACTTTGGCTCTGGAAATTCAAAGAAGAAAATGAAAAGATGCTGAAGTAAAGAAGGTTTGTATATCACCTCCTTACCTTGACTGACTTCTCAAATTTGAACACCATTCCACCCTTTATTCTTGAGAAATTTCACCCATAAGCCACATTACAACCCCAGTAAAGTCCTTACTGATCAATGATGGATTGAGCTATCACATGGAGATAAGAATTTGTGTAATCTATGGTGAAAAGAGCAGGGAATTCCGAACTAAAAGCAATGCCTATGCTCATGCTTACAGTCCTATTTGAAGTACATGTGCTCTTGTAAGTGTGAAATAATACAACCCTCTTACTTGCATGCTGAGTGAAAATCCTGGTGAGAGTTGGGTTTGAAATCAACTCATTGGGGTAACATCGAAGCTGGATTCCTAAATAGAAGGCAAGCTGTTCATTAATTTTTCTTGTAAATAACCTTTGACATAAATTGACTGAGTAATAACAAGAATTACAGCAGAATTTTAGGTTTGACGATGTTTTTCTTGAAAATCTTCTTACAACATGGTGATCAGTGTGAATAAAAAGATTGGATGAACGTTATTATGAGCTGCAGTGATCTTAACTGATTTATTGAAGAAGTTTGTGGGTACCTTCACTGAAAACCCTCAGGAGACTTCACTCCTCCACTAGGGATCACCTAGAGGTTTAAAAGGCTTGTTGCATATGCTAAATGCAATTGTGCTCCCTACAAAAGTGGCTTTTTACTTTGTTTTTAATTTTGTCTTTGCTCAGGGACTAGCAAAGCTTAGGTTTGGGGGTGTGTTGAGAACTGAAAAATACCATTTTCACCCTTAACAGTCTTGATAGACCTTTGAGAGAACTAAATAAGTGTGTTAAGTGCTTGTGTTGCAGCTAACAATAAAGACAGGCTTAACCATAAAAGCAGCTTAAAAGTGCCAAAAAGATGACAATCCATGTCAATCCAAAGGAAGAAAGAGAAGAGACAACCTCACTAGCTGTTAAAAGGTCTGAATTGAAGAGGCAAAGACCTGGTCTCAACCCAGAAAATAAGTATGGAGCAATTCGAACAGAAAAATGCACTACAGAGTACTTTTCGCAAAGAACCTGAACTGTTCACAAAGAACTTGAACTTTGCGAAAAGAACTAAAACTCCAGGCTTAGCTTTCGAAGAGCACCTGAACTCTTCGAAGAGATGATTGACCTTTTAGAAAAGAAGAAAACTCAATTCGAACAGAACCAGAACATTGCGAAAAGAGCTTCAGGAGTTACAACACCTTGCAAAAAGTTCCCTAAGCTATGCGAAAAGGTATTCTGGAGATTCCCAACTTTTGCAAGGGCAATTCAGTAATCTATTTCACGCGTCCCAATGCATTTAAAAACTTAGGGACATTCCAGAGGATTCTAAGCATGAAGCGAAGGCATATTCCACCCCACGTGAGCACCCAGAGATGAAATAACTTGGCGGGAACTTCTCGAAACTCTAACAGACTTTCAAAATGCATAACAGAATTGATGCTTTTTCACGATTGGTGAACGGATCGAGAAATTCGATTGGCGAACAGATCACTGGAACCTCGTGCTCGACTACCATTGGTCAATCTGATCGAGCACTTGATTGGTTGATACACATCGAAAATTTGGACTTAGGGAAAACTATAAATAGACGAACCATTTGCCCAATTTGGGCATCCAGATTTTGAGTTTCATTCCTATTCCCCCATTTCCAAATCAGATAGTTTGTCTGAAATCCTTGTAATAGCCTCACTTTTACTTGCAATTGAGAGCTGTGAGATACTTCTGTAATTCAAAGGAGAGTTATATTCAAGACTACAAATCTGAGAGCTGTTTAAGCTATGCTCTGTAATTGTAATGGTGAATTTGAAAAGGTTGCTGTAAACCGTGCATTCTCCATTGGACTCATGTTAAGGGTTCCTCTGATCTCCTTATTGCATTAGACTCCTTTAGATTTACTGTTTTTCATGCAATTTCCCTTGATTCACTAATCCTGTGAGAGTTAGTGTTTGTAACCTAGTCTCTCACGACATTTGTAGTGATGTTTCTTGTTCTAGATTAAGGATTTGGATTAAAGACTATTGGATGGTTTGTGGCCATTAAAGTGGACAGACCATAGCCATAAGCTTAAACCTAATCCTTGAATTAGATTTATTTCTCTTACATTTGCGCTTGTAGCCAGATGAAGATTGGATCATCTCTCAGTTGAGCTGCAGTCATTCTCTTTAGATTTCAAGGACCAAATCAAAGTTAGATATTACTTCTCCATTTTTTATAAGTTTACCTCAAACGTTCCCCCCACTCGGATCTGGATCATTTAGTTTAACTTTTACTTTTAACTTTTTAGTTAATGTGACAAATTCAACCTCCCATCTTATGTGCTTTCTAGATAGGATAAGAGGCCAGATCTGGTAGCTCAGATCTGGAGGTTTATCTTGCATTTTAGACAAATTCTCTGTGGACGATCTTTTACTCACTTACTTTTAAAACTTGCTACAATTGGCCCTGATCTTGCAGGCTAATTCACTTCTATCTGTGCTGAAATTTCTTTACTCTTTTCAATATTTTAAATTCATTATAACTTAGCAGTTGAAAACTTGTTTTCAAAACACAAATAAATCAAGCACACAAAGAAGCAACAACATCAGGTACCATTGAGCTATGAACAGACGGACATGAATGTCGGGTGCAACCAAGAAGAGGCTGTTGAATTCGTTACCCGATTGGGCCGGATTTCTGCCCAGCCAGAAGCATCAGGGGCAGTCAGAGGAGAAGAAAAGAAGAGAGAACAGGCCACAGGAAATCCCTTTGAAAAAATGGCCAGGGAACATATACTGGAGACACAACTCAAGAGAACACCCGCACATATTACTGTGTGGGATTTGTTAATCACGTCTCCACTCCACTTTCAAGCCCTAATGGGAGCGCTCAAGGACGCGCATGTCTCCACCCATGTAACTCCGGATGAAGTAGGGGAAATAATAGGGCAAGTGTTGGCCCCAAACGCCATCTCTTTCACCGATGCAAACCTACCGATCGAGGGGAATGACCATTCTAAACCCCTGAATATAACAGTGGAAGTAGGGAATTGGGTGGTACCGTTGGTCCTGATCGACAACGGTCAACAACGTATGCCCTCTAAGGACGGCAATCAAAATTGGGGCGAACCCCGACACCTTCCGGCCATCCATATCAAGCCCACGGGGATTCGACAACACTAGAAGGGAAATCATAGGAGAAGTAGACCTTGACCTGATCCTCGGACCGCAAACCTTCACCACCCCCTTTCAAGTAATGGACATCAAGTCTACCTTCAATTTGCTGTTGGGCCGGCCGTGGATACATAAGCTCAAAGCAATACCATCTACCCTGCACCAAAAGCTCCGATTCATCTCAGAAGGAAAAATTGTCACCATCATAGGTGAGAGCAGAGAGGACATGGGGACGAGCGCTCTGCACATTGAGAATCCGAAAGTGCTGAACATACCGCACACAGCTGAGGATGCCGATCTCCATCGATTTGAGTATGATTTCTCAAATGTTACCCTCGAACCAACTGAAAAGACCCTGGATAAAACTAGAGGAGGAATGGACGCAACTGTGTTCATGCTCCACAGATGGGGCCATCAAAAAGGGAAAGGACTGGGCCCACGCCTTCAAGGAAGAAGAGACCCCGTCAAGGCCAAGGGGAAACAAACTAAATTCGGCTTAGGCTACAGGCCCAGAGAAGAGGAAGTCAGAGAAGCTGAGGAAAAGATGAGAGCCGCAGCAGCCGCCAAGGCCAGAGGAATCATCTTAGAAGAGGAACCTCACGCTCGCCCCCACATCCGTGAAACCTTTGTGAGCGCCGGGGTAGTAAAAATTGATCTGAATGGGGAGACGAGGGTAACCCCACATAAGCCTACTTCAATCCACCCCACCAATCCCTACATCATCCCCCCAGACTTCGAAATGGACTTAGCCGCCCTTTCCTTGTTTGAGGAAGAAGTTCCCCGATCCACCCCTCACTCCAGCACCAACCACTCTGGGCCCCTCCTAACCGTAGAGGACAAGGTCCCGGAGGATCCCTCTGTAAATATGTTGAGGGAAGAAATGCAAGAGCCTACCGATGCCGTTCCTGATCAAATAGGTAAAGGCTAAGCCTCACAGGTGAGTAACTGGGCATCCTTGCCCCAACTCTTGAGAGCCGCCAAATGCCATGAAAATGGCACCGACTCTCCAAAAAAAAACAACCTGTAAAAAGTGAGGTTAGCCTCTGGACCACTCTACCTTGCATATATAGAGATCCACCTCGCCAGGGGCTGACCTTCAAAAAAATACAAAAGATCATAAAAATAGAAAAAATACCAATTCTAAAAATATTGTCCTTTAAAATTCCCAATAAAATTAAAATCAATGTCATGATACCCGTCTCATGTGAAGCGAACCCCTTCCCTATAGAAATAAAAGAAGAGGTAGGAGTCACGAGTCTGGACGAGGAAGGCCAAACCGACGAGCTCCCCGATGAGCTCCTCAAACAATTTGCCGATTTTGAGCATGGCCCTACCCCGATCGTCGAAGAGACAGAGGATGTCAATTCGGGCACCACAGAGGCCCCCAGAATCACCAAAATCCGAACGTCGCTGCCCCCTACGGAGAGGAAAGGTATGATAGATTTCCTTCGGTCATACCAAGACGTCTTCGCATGGTCGTCTGAGGACATGCCTGGTTTGGATACCGATCTGGCTGAGCATGAGTTGCCACTCTACCTCGATGTTAAACTAGTGAAACAGAAGCTGAGACGACTCCGACCCGAATGGATGTTGAAGGTGAAGGATGAGGTCATTAAATAGTATGACGCAGGTTTCCTCATGGTATCCAAGTACCCGCAGTGGCTAGCCAATATCATCCCCGTACCAAATAAGGATGGAAAGGTTCAAATGTGTATCGACTTCCGAAATCTCAACAAAGCGAGCCCTAAGAATGATTTCCCACTACCACACATCAATATCTTGGTCGATAACACCGCAAAGCATGGAATGCTCTCATTTATGGATGGATTCTCAGGATACAATCAGATAAAGACGGCAGAGGATGATAGCGAGAAGACAGCGCTCATTACCCCTGGGGAACCTTCTACTACAAGGTAATGCCATTCGGGCTGAAGAATGCTGGGGCAACCTATCAAAGAGCAATGACGGCCCTGTTCCATGACATTATGCACCGAGAGATTGAAGTATACGTCAATGACATGATTGCCAAATCACCAGAAAGGGAGGACCACTTGATAAACCTCAAGAAGCTATTCGAGAGGTTGAGAAAATACAGATTGCGGTTGAATCCCCAGAAATGCGCATTTGGTGCTATGTCCGGAAAGTTATTGGGCTTTATTGTCAGTAGGAGAGGGATCGAGGTCGATCCGACCAAGATCAAGGCCATCACTAAAATGCCACCACTATCTATAAAGAAGGAAGTCAGAGGCTTTTTAGGCAGGATCCAGTACGTCAGTCGATTCATCGCACAGTTAACTCCGATATGCGCACCAATCTTCAAGCTGCTGAGAAAGGACTCACCAGTTGAGTGGAATGATGACTGTCAGGTTGCATTCAAAAAGATTAAAGGTTATCTCCTGAAATCTTTGGTATTGGTACCGCCCGTACCTGATAGACCCCTGATAATGTACTTGTCCACGACTGAGTTTTCCATGGGCTGTGTTAGGACAGTATGATGAGACGGGAAGAAGAGAGCAGGCCATCTATTACCTAAGCAAGAAATTCACTGATTACGAGATGCGCTATTCTCATCTAGAGAAAGCATGCCTGGCGCTCGTTTGGGCTACTCAGAGACTTCGACACTACACATTATCCCGGTGTTCTACTTCTAGCACGGATGGATCCGTTGAAGTACCTATTTGAGAAACCTGCTCTCACTGGCCAAACTGCACGTTGGCAACTACTCCTATATGAGTTTGACATTACTTATGTCACCCAGAAGTCAATTAAGGGGCAGGCCCTCACCGATCATCTTGCTGAGAACCCTCTGGCGAACTATGAGCCTCTAAGGACCGAATTCCCCGATGAAGACATTTTGTTCATGACCGACGAGGATACAGAGGAAACGGAGGAGCCCTAGGTAATGCACTTCGATGGGGCATCGCATGTTGAGGGCCAAGGAGTTGGCGCCATTTTTATCTCGCCGAAAGGATCCCATATACCCATCTCAATCAAATTGAACTTCCCATGCACCAACAATATGGCTGAGTATGAGGCCTGTACAACTGGTTTACAGGTGGCTCTTGATCTAAATATAACTCACCTTAGGGTCTTTGGAGATTCACAGTTAATTATATGCCAAACCAACGGGGATTAGAAGACCAAGGATGAGAAACTGATCCCATACCATGAACATCTGGAGGATCTGATAACTTGCTTTGAGGAAGTCACCTTCTCTTATGTGCCACGAGCAAGAAATCGGTTTGCTGACGCCCTGGCTACCCTGGCCTCTATGGTTGAGATTCCATATGGAGTGGTGACGAAGCCGATCATGATAGAGCAGAGGAACGAACCGGCTTTCACAGATCAAGGACCTACGGAAATAGAGGATGAACCACCACACGTTCTCGGACATCAAGAATTTCCTCGAGACCCAATCATCTGGAAGGAACATCAAAGGTAGATAAACGCACCATCCAGCGATTGGCAACAAACTACGTCATCTGCGGCGATCTCCTGTATAGACGGTCTCACGACAATATTCTGCTCTGATGCCTAACCCAGAAAGAAGCAATTGAGATCATGAAGGAGATTCATGAAGGGGTCTGCAGAGCCCACGTCAGCGGTCACATGCTTGCTAAGAAAATTCTAAGGCAAGGATACTTTTGGACTACTTTGGAGACTGATTGCTGCAAGCACGTACAGAAGTGCTACAAATGCCAAGAGCACTCCAGCCTAATACACGCTCCGGCCATTGACTTACACAGCATGACCACCCCTTGGCCATTCACCACCTGGGGTCTCGACGTCATCGGCAAGATCAATCCTAAGGCTTCCAATGGACATCAATTCATCCTTGTCGCTGTAGAATACTTTACAAAATGTGTAGAGGCGGCCTCCTATACGAGCATTAAGGCTAGCCATGTTGAGAAGCTCATCAAGAACAACATCATTTGCAGATTCAGCGTACCCAAAGATATCATCACTGATAATGGCACTAATTTCACTAATAGGTGCATCCGGGCCTTGTGTGAGTGGTTCAAGATCAAGCATCATCGTTCATCCCCGTATAGGCCTCAAATGAATGGAGCAGTAGAGGCAGCCAACAAAACTCTGATCCGCATCCTGGAGAAGATGGTAGTTACTTACAGAGATTGGAGTGAGCAGTTACCCTTCGCACTTTGGGCCTATAGAACGTCTATCCGCACCGCAACAGGGGCAACACCATTCTCCCTTGTGTATGGGACCGAGGCCGTGGTACCTGTTGAGGTCGAGGTACCGTCGCTCCGTATCCTTTTAGAATCCCATCTACCTGAAGCTGAGAGAGAAAGAGCCCATTTTGAACAGCTAGACTTGATTGACGAGAAAAGACTCCTAGCCTTATGCCACACTCAGGTCTATCAGAGGAGAATTGCACGTGCTTACAATAAGCGCGTCCGCGACCGAGATCTGAAGGTAGGAGACACTGTACTGAAGAAGATTTTTCCGTCTCTCCACGCCGATCAGAGAGGGAAGTTTAGGCCAAATTGGGAAGGACCCTACGTCGTCTGAGAGGTTCTGCCAGGATACGCTGTTCGCCTCGCCACCATGGATGGAGACCACTTTCCTGAGCCCATCAACGCTGGATACCTCCGTAAGTTCTACTCATAGGTCTTAGGACAAGGTAAGTTTCGATAAAAGTAGATGTGTGACTGCTTAAGGGCTCCATAAAAGAGGCCATCATTTCAAAGTCAAGTAGCCCAAAAGAAATATTCCCTAAAAACCTTCACCCTTTTTTGCTACATACTTCGGGCCAACAACCATTTCTTTCATATATCCCACCCAAAGTTCCAAGGAAAAAAAGAGAAGAAAAAAGAGGAAAAATCCAAACCAAAAGAAGAAGAAAAAAGCAAAACCCCTCAAAAAAAAAAAAAAAAAAAAAGAAAAACAAAAAAAAGAGAGAGAAAGAGGGGGACCAAGAAAAAAGAAATGACTGGGGCATAAAAAAAAAAGGGGGGCCTTTGGAAAGAAAGAGGAGTCACCCAATCTGAAATTCACTCAAAGCTTAGATCCAAATCCCCAGAAAAAAACCCAACTGTTTGAACCCCAACCACATTACAACCCGAAAGAAAGCCCTCTTTAAGGTCCACAAGCGGTTATAACATCTACTGCATCAGAACAGGCCGAGTTAACAAACCACACAGAACTTCATTCAGCCGGCTATGACGGAATCTACGCCCATGTCGTGGCTTTCTGGTTCTTGAAAAAAAAAAAGAGAAAAAAAAGAAGAAGAAAATTAATTTGAGTTCAAAGCAAGACGGACGGGGTGAAAACTCGAAAGGGCGCCACGGGTAAAAACAACGAACTCACGCGACGGTGAAAACACGAAGGGCACTGGGTAAGAGAGCGAACCCATGGACGTGGTGAAAACCCGAAAGGGCGCTACGGGTAAAAATAGGGATGACAGGCATGACAAAAACCCGTCTTGGGCGCTATGAACAAAAAAATGTCAAGAAAAGAGAGATTAGGAGAAGACCTGTTCTGGCCCGCCTATTTCAGTTTGGACCCCTTAAGCCTCTTCTCCCCTTTGATGGGCCACTCATGTGGGAAATTGGATCGGATCCCAATCAAGTATGTCATCTCTACCGCAACGTCTGACGCATGACCAAAGGGAAAGACAGAGGATTGAACCAATCCCAGGGCAGCTGACCTTCCCATGTTTAAAGGAAAAAACCTATGCCTCACCAACAGGGTTCGACCATGCTCAAAAAGGGACCCGCTGGTTTGGCCTTGTGGTTACCGGCATCACAAAAGAAAAGAAAATTCTAAAAAAGATAATAGATTTCCCTTTTCCATAAAAAGCCTCACACTGTGGAGGAGAAAATTCCAAAAAAGAAAATAGATTTCCCTTTCCCATAAAAAACCTCACACTGTGGGGAAGAAAATTCCAAAAAAGATAATAGATTTCCCTTTCTCATAAAAAGCCTCACACTGTGGGAAAGAAAATTCCAAAAAAGATAATAGATTTCCCTTTCCCATAAAAAGCCTCACACTGTGGGGAAGAAAATTCCAAAAAAAGATAATAGATTTCCCTTTCCCATAAAAGGCCTCACACTGTGGAGGAGAAAATTCCAAAAAAGAAAATAGATTTCCCTTTCCCATAAAAAGCCTCACACTGTGGAGGAGAAAATTCCAAAAAAGATAATAGATTTCCCTTTCCCACCTCACACTGTGGAGGAGAAAATTCCAAAAAAGAAAATAGATTTCCCTTTCCCATAAAAGGCCTCACCTTGTGGAGGAGAAAATTCCAAAAAACAAAAAAGAAGAAAATAGATTTCCCTTTTCCAAAAAAAATGAAGAAACCCCACTAGGTGAAAAAAGAAATCCCCATAACAAGTCTTACATTGCAGAATTACAAAAAGAAAAATAAGAGCGCATGTATAGATTTCATTCCCTTTCTTTACAAGTGTTGCCTGCTGAGTATCACGTCCCAAAAAGATAACGACATGACACACTTTCTATTTTGCTGCTTCCTTTACAATAAAAAAAAAAACAAAACCCAAAATGTGTATAACTGTGTATATATGAAAAAAAAAGGAACAGAAAAAGATAACCCAAAAAGAGATATCTGTTAGGGGGCTTCCCCCACCCATGTATATGATCTATGATATGTGCAGGAACAGGTCAAGGGCGGGGAGCACGCTTCAAAGCTCTAATCTCTGCAAGCAGGGAGTCCTCGCGGGCATTTCAATCAGACATCCACCTACCATGAAGAATCTTCTGTCGTCTCCGTGAAGCTTCAGCTGCGTTGCGAGACTCAGTCAAAAGACCAATCAACCGAAGAACCTCGCTCTCATGTGACTCTCACCTCCGCAATAATCTCGACTCCTTTCTTTCTCCAAAGCCTCAATCAATGCCAGCCTCTCTAAGGAAAGGGACTCGATCCGGGTCTGAAGCATCGCTTCCTTACATGGCCAGGGCCCTGTCTCTACCACATCTACCGAAGCTGGGCTAGGAGTAGGTAATTCCTCAGACACCAGCCAACCCTCGTAACCCGGAGAGACGACGCCCCCTGAACCAAGCTACACATATGCGCCGATTGGCGGGTTTCCCAGAGGGCAGCTATGCGATCAAGATCACTAAGAGAACCTCGAGAGAATATCAGAGAGCACAAGGGTGGCCTCGCGGTACACGGCACATGCTGAGTATACCCGAATTGACAGAGCACCCGAGATGGGAAGTAGTATGTGCTACCGGTCAGCCCCAAAAGTGTGATGTCCTCACAATCCCGAGAGCGAACAATCGGGAAGGTGCCGTCCATCCAGGGAAGTTGCCAGGTCAGCTCTGCATCAGATAGCAGGTTCCTCGACGTCCCACCAGTGCCTCGAACTCGATCGAAAAGCCCGAGCCACATCCCCTCTAATCAAGTAGAATCTCGGCACAGGCCCCATGATAGCCAAATGCTCTCCTAACCAGATCTGAACAAGGAGCGGGCTCTCGCTGAGAATCCCAACTCGGCTCGAGGCCGCAACATCCAAGCCTCGATACATCTCCGCCAGGACCAGGTGTACCAATGAGCGACCACCCTCCAATTCGGTCAAAACATCACATAGCCCGAGGGAAAAGCTCTCACCCCTAGTGAAGAAGAGAACTTCCGACATCAAATAAAGGGCAAAGGCCTTCACATTGAAGGGATCTCGATTCAAGGCTCGAAGTCAAAAAGTTCTCTCTCAGAATTTCACCAACACTGTGGCCTCCAAATAAACATTTCTCATATCCACCCTTCTTTAAGCTAAGGACCGCGTGGACCACCTTTGCATACCCCGGTTTGGGCACTACTTTGGCAAGGCCTCGATGCATCTTCAAGCCAGTGATAGAGGCTAGCTCTTCCAAAGTTGGGGTCAGCTCCCTAGACCCAAATTAAAAAACATGCGCCCTATGGTCCCATGATGCCAAAGCCGCCTGTAGTAGATTGGGCAACGGAGGAACTGTGAGGAGAGAGGAAAGGCAGGACAACCTTAGGACATTCAATAGCAAGCTCGCTCTCAACTAAACTATCATGCCATTTTTGCAAAAAGCTGGGCCCCGGGTCCAAACAAGGAAGTATACCGGCCCCCGTATAAAAGCTTGGGCCCCCTTTTGAAGGCAGGTCCATCGGCGTACAAAGATGTTCTTTGTGAAATAGATCAATATATGACGATGGGCCCGCTAGAAAAAGAGGGGAAAGAAAGAAAATAAAAGGAGGGGCAAGACAGCCAAACCAAAGTAGAAGAGGAGACAAGGGGGGACCAGGCGCGGGTTATGAGGAGCCCGTTGAGGTCAATCTATAGCAGGCGTATATATTATATATGCCAAGGCAAATTTTGAACCATTTTTGCTCGACGTATATAATATATACGCCCGGCCATTTTTTTTGAGGATTGCTCAGGCGTATATAATATATACACCCGGCTATTGATTGCTGAATGTTGGCTAGTATATATATACGCCTTGATTTAAGCTTTGGTAAGGCCCCCCCTCCTGGGTCTATTTCTTTTCCCAAGGATGAACGTAGTTTATTTTGGCCCACCTTTTTCAAGAAGAGAAGCGCACATGGTGCCATGCCACACACCATGAGAAACACCGGGTGGCGCCGCCCATAGGTCACATACGGAGAGTCACCTGCATGATCAACCTCATCATTGGAGAGGTGCCAGTTCATTCCAAGCAAGAAAAAGAGAGAGGAAACCACCAAAGCAAAGAGATAACCAGATAAAACAATCACATAAACCATGAAAATTATAAAACCATCAAAAAAAGAGACTGTGGTCGTCTAAAGTTATTACATATCCCATATAAATCAAAAGTCTAAATTGTCTCATTGTGTCCACTTTTTCAGGAAAAAAAAACTAGTCCAGGGCAGCCCCCTTCGACTTCTTCCAGCGTCGGCTCGCACTTTGAAAGGTACGGGTCTCCCCCACCCGAGTCCACACCTGAGAGATACGGCTAAGCAAGGAGCGCGACTCCTTCTCACGAGCACGCTGCAAAGGCACACCAAAAGCCATCAAATAGAGAAACAGGCAGAAAGTAAACAAGGAAAATGACTAGGTTGGGCCAGCTTTCACTCACCACTTCGGTCTCCCTAAGCTCAACGAGATTACGGTAGTATTCAGCCTGACTCACTGCCGACTCATAATCCTGGCCAGTAAGAAAAAGGAGGTGTTAGTCACACAGGCCATCAACATAATTCAAAGGGAAAGAGAACAGAGCAACAAGATAGAGATTACCAGAATCACAGAGGTGGGACTGGATAGCCAAAGAAAATTTGTGCTTTCTCGGCCACGTCGGCACACACGCGTGATAAAAAGGCATCATCCAGGCGCTTGAAGGTCCCCTGGACCTCGACGGGCGAGCTACCAGAAGCACCGACACCAGAAGGGTCAGAGGGTCCAGCACCTGAAGCCACCCCAGAAGCACCAACCCCGAAAGGATCGGAGGGTCCAGCACCTGTTGCATCATAGGGAACGGCCTCCTCTTCCCCCTCATCTAAGTCGCCGCCCTGCTCAAACTGTAGAGAGAAACATTTTATCATTAAGGGCGACTGGTCAATCAAGGTACCCACACGAAAGCTGCTGAATGAAAGGAGAAAAGGGGCATTACCTGAGATCGCGGCCTGCCAAAAGCTAAAAAGTTAGCACCAGGCACGAAGTGAGGCAGCAAGAAATGATAGGGCAGGTTGTAGTACCAAGACTGATACCCCCCGGGCAGGAGAAGGTCATCGATAGGAACCCCATGGTGAAGAAAGTGAGTAGTGAGCTCATCCATGGAGCCCTTTGGGGCCAACACATCGGCAGGAGGAGCTTGGGGCACGGCAAAGAGAGGGCGATACTGATGAACCACTCTCTCCCCTAAGTAGTAGGCCCTAGTCTAGGACCCGTAGAGAAAGATGATACGACGGTCCAGCAAAAGACGAGAGGGACCCACTGAGGCCAAATTCCAGAAGGGAGATCCTATGTAAGGGTTGAGGATGACCTGCAAAAGAAAAGAAAATTGGAAGGGGATGCACACATTTGGTCAGAACCCCTAGCACACAGGAGTTGAGCTATCATATTTACAAATAGGGAATTGTTTTACTTGCTCTGGGATCAACAGGTCGAACTAAGAGCGCAATCCTAACTCCAAATGCTTCATACCTACGTCCCGACGGCGACCCATGTGCCAGTTACTCATGAGGGGGAACGTAGCAATATCAGACTGAAGCAGAGGGCGACCCGGTTGAAAGTGAAGGTACTCCAAGACCTGAGAAAGCAGGCAGATGAGGATAGGTATGCTATAAAAGAAACTTGAATAAACTAATACCAAAAGATAAAATACCTGAATGGCAGGCCAGAAACCCACAATGGAGCTAGACTCCCCAAGAACGGCCCGCTTTAGGCTGGACATGAGTACGACATAGCCAGCGTTGACCCAATCAAATCGATGCACGGTCTCCCAGCTCACCATCAGGCTGAGCAGGGACAAGGAGACTCGCCCTCCACTGGTGTTGGAGAGGTGAGTCTTGCCCAGGAGAAACAGTAAGGAGATGCGGGCCAGCATAAGTGCGCGCGCAGGCTCGATGTAAATGTCCATGTCAGGCTGCCCCTGGTCCACCAACTCATTAGGCCCAAACTGATCAACCAACCATGATAGCTTGACCTCCGAGCCCCGAACATTCCCTGAGGACGGGTAGGCCCCTAGCAGTTGAATCACCTCCTCCCTACCCGGTGTGCGGGTAGGTACCACGGGCACCCCTCCAATACGGACCCCGGTGATCATAGACCAATCCGCTGGTGTGAAGGCCATCTCTGCCACGGCCATGTGGAATGTCATCGTCTCCGGGTGAAAAGCCTATCATGCGTTAAATAGGCGTGATCGGCCCTTCTAGGGCACGAAATGAAGTCCCCAAAATCGGCAGCAGTGAGTAGGTCCTTCACCACTGGGGGAAGGTAAAGCACGAGACGCTGGAGGTCAAACCAACCGCCTCGGAACATAATGTGCGGCAGGGGCTGCAAGCAGAAGGCATCAATCAGATAGGAGCAGGGAGATATAATGAGGGCATCAAAGGAAAACAAAAGCGGAAAGGAGGGGGCCCATCTGTTTACCTGACCAACGATCTCGAAGTTGGACATATGGGTGTGCTGGCAGTAGAGGAGGCCGGTGTGGGCGACCTCTCCTTGCATCTCATACCAAGGCTAGGAGGAGCGCTGAGACACAATGAACTGTTCCCCACGGGGGCCATAGGCCATCTCCGGCCCTTCTTGCCAATCATGCCCTTCGTCACCAGACATCCTGAAAATATGAGACGCATCGGCATATGAGAAGGTTGCCAACAAAAAGGGAAGAAAGAAAAAATATATATATACACTAATCCCAAAAAAAAAAAATAACAAAAAAAACAAAAAAATCCATGTGTATATACTGATCCGAACCAAAAAAGGTGTGTGTGTATCAAAAAAAACAAAAAAACCCATGTGTATATACTGATCCGAACCAAAAAAGGTGTGTGTGTGTACCAAAAAAAAACAAAAAACCCATGTGTATATACTGATCCGAACCAAAAAAGGTGTGTGTGTGTACTAAAAACAAAAAAAACCCATGTGTATATACTAATCCGGACCAAAAAAGGTGTGTGTGTGTACCAAAAACCAAAAGAAAAAGACCATGTGTATATACTGATCCAAACAAAAAAAAAGGTGTGTGTGTGTACTAAAAACCAAAACAAAAAACCCCCATGTGTGTATATCAATCCAAAAAAGAGATGCGTGCGTGTACTAAAAACAAAAAAAACAAACCATGTGTGTGTAGGCACCAATCCATCAAATAAGATGCACTAATCCATCGAAAACAAAAAAGAAAAAGAAAATAGGATGAGATGAATAAATGATAGAAAAAAAATAGGCCTAAGGAAAATAACAAAAACAAAACCAAGAGAAAAGGAACATAAGCATCACATATGTTTAAATGAAAATGGAAAAAAAAAAAAAACATTTCACCATAAAAGAAAAAAAAATGAGAGAAAAAGAAAAGCATCAAACAATAATATTATCAAAATGCAAAGGGAAAGTAAGGGAAGGTAATGGTTACCTTCAATGGGGGAGAAAAAAAAACGAATAGCGACGGAGGATAAGCGCCTTTCGATCCACACCCGCAACCGCCGGTAATAGAACTCAAGCCAAATCAAATGAAAAAACCCTAAGGGGTTGTCCCGGACTCAAGAAGAAAGGAGGGAGGAAGAGAGAATTTGAAAAGGGGGGCCCCTTTTGTGCTCGGGCTCGGGCAGTTTTGTAACTGCCAGATTTTAGATAGGCGTATATAATATATACGCCCGACCATTTTTCACCAGATTTTGGTTAGGCGTATATATTATATACGCCCGACCAAAAATGACAGTTTTTAAACTGCCCGACCTCCCTTTTTCAATTTTAAGGCCCAATGGCCCCCCTTGTATGCTATGGACCTCGATCTGGACCCCCCATCGAGGCCCACGTGTCGTCAGCCATGGTACACGCATCCCCAAATGACCCTTCGATTTTCCTTCGATTGTCCCAAAGGGACCATGCTACAATAAACGGATCTAGATCCATAGGCGCCCACCTAATGCGCCCACAAAATCAAAAAAAGAAAAAAATATAATGAAAAGAAAAAAATATAATATATACAATATTGGTTCTCAAAAGAGCGTCACAACGCTTGTTTGCCCCACTCCGAGAGCCGTGTTAAATCAATTCGGAATGATCGGGTTCACCCAAAAGCTCTCGAACCCCGCTTCAGGTAGGGACATTTTGTACCTGGCCCGGCAGGCAGGTAATTTTGCCGATCTCCGGTCACGGTTCCCTACAGAGTCCCCCAGTAAGAGTCAAGGCCTGATCCGGCAGGCAAACCAAGAACCCATCACTGAAATGCACACATCCCTAAGGTATATCAACATGGCAAGTTGATTCGCCTAAGGATACGTGCAAAAAAAAGGCAGTTTGAGCATGCCCAGGGTCTCCATCTGACATGAAAGAAAAAAGAAAGAGAAAAGAGAAAAAGAAAAGAAAAAAGGAGAAGAAAGAAAAGGAGAAGAAATAACAACTTGTTGCTGCTTAGTGAAAACTTTGAGTAGGTTGACCCCACCTTCCGGCATTCACTCTGGTCATCCACCTTCGGATCTCTGTTGACCAGGAGTGCCCCCCACTTCAGACCATTAGAAGAGTCTGTTGTCAGTCGAAACTGACTGGTCAAAAATGAAATTACAACCAACCAAACTATGTGCAAACATACAGACCAAAGGGCCCTTCTCCCTTTTTATTTCCTTTTACACAGGCTTAAAACCTGTATAGGCACGGTGTCCCTGTTGAATGTATGCACTTACGTCTGGGTATCCGCAGGATGGTTGTTGTCCTCGTAAATTATACCTTAGGGTCGAGGCTTCTGTTCGCGCCTATCTGCTGCTTATCGCCCCTGATGGGTGTCTGTATGTGCATAGTTAGTTAGATGTGATTTCATTAGGGATGGAGGCTAGAAATTAGCCATCTCTTTTGAGGGATGTTTGGTTCTAGCCTGATCTTTTTAGCTTTGTCTCGAGTTAAGGCAGTCCGGTTCATGTGAATCAGGGGCACCTCACCACTGGAACAAGCACATCCCCCAGGTGCACCTATCCCTGGCAGAGCGCACGCATTCCTAAAGCGTATTAATTGGCATTTGATCCACTTAAAGAGTTGTGCAAAAATAAAGTTGTCAGAGGTCATCGAGCTCTGCTTAGAGGCCTCGAAACAAAAGAAAATTCAGAAAATGACACAAAAAAAATTACTCAGAAAATGGGCATGCATTCCCAAAAGGTGTTGCGACATCAATATTCGCTCCACTTGGGTCAGTCATGCTAAAGCAACCTCGAGGTTGATGGGTTCACCTAGAAACTTTGAGCCTTACCTAGGTAAGGGCACCCGTGCCCAATCCAATGGAGCTGTCGATATTCCATAGGATTGGACACAGTTTGAAGGCCTTCGCTTTGTATGCTTCGCATCAATTCCGAAGCATAGATCGATCATCCCATTTCATAGAGCTGTCTGGTTCAGATTAATACTCGAACATCACAAATCTATAATTTCCCTTAGGAAGTGGACGATATCCTGGCTAGCGGGCTTACACTTTTTGTGATCATCGCAGTTATGCCCAGTAATGTCGCAATGCGCTTGGGGACTGTTAGCTTTGAGGTATGGACGATATCCCGAAATGAGAGGGCTTACGTACACTCACCATCACCATGAATGTTTGAGAATTGAGTTCAACTAGGCGGATCCATCAAACGTGCCTTGGACCTCTTCGGATGTCTCTTGTCTTTGGCATCCGATCCTTAGTGATCGAATACCAAAGAGGGGCATCTGTAGACACCCAAATTCAACCCAAGGCCCGATCAATCTGTACTCCGGGAGAGATGTACCCTTGTGCTTCCGATGGCACCCCCTGAAACCTTAGGAACCTACCTAGACCAGTAGGAATCACCCTAAGACCTTTAGAGCCATTCCCCCAATCCTTAGAAGTCACCCCTACACCCTAGAATCCCTTCCCAGACCTAACTTAAACCCTTCTGGCGGCTGATGGGAGGAGAGCTACAGAATTTCACATAGAATAGTACCATGGATAAGCCCTATACCATTGGAAAGAGGACTTCTTCACCTTTCCAACGAGCCAAAGATCACCCAATTTGGAGCTACGGTTCAAAAGTTATGGCCGATTGAAGTTTCACATAAAATCATAAAATTTTTACTCAGGCGTAGATATTACATACGCCCAACCATTTTTACCCCAGATTAGTCAGGCGTATATATTATATACGCCTGCCTATTTTGGGGAAAATTTGGCCGAGCGTATATAATATATACGCCCAGTATAGGTGGGACCCACCACGGGCTTCATCTTCTCAAAACTCCCCTGATTTTGGTGAAATTTACTGTTTCTAAACTGGGCGTATATAATATATACGCCCAGCTTAGCTTCAGTAACTGTCATCAGTAGCTCGAATTTCCTCCATCTAGTTTGACCCTTTGAGCATCCCCTTGGTTGAGGTGGGTGTCTTGAGATTGGTTGCACCCCCTTTGAGCTTATTGGCAACCCTTAAGTCACCCATGGTCTCACCCCATCATCCGCCATTGAAACCAGTTTCCCAAAACCCTAGGACCTTGAAAACCCAAAAAACCTTAGATGGGGGATTACCTAATTGCTAAACCAATTAGCTCTTAAGTAAGCCCCTAACCCGTCCCTTCTCTATAAATAGAGAGGCCTCCCTCTTCCTTAAGGGTTAGAAAAAAATTGGAGGTTAAGGATTTGGAGCCCAAGAGAGAACCCTAGTGAGAGAAAGTGCACTCATTTTCCAGAATTCCAGCAAGCTAGTTCATCTTTTCCAATCCATTTCCACCATTAGATCACTCCCTTTAGCTAAAACCTAGCCTCTAGCTTCACTCTACACCCCCTACTTTATTGAATCCTAGCATTAGAACCCATTTTCACACCATTTAAGCCATCGGAAGCACGCCAAAGCGAAGATCTTTCACGGTGCAACAAGAGCCCGTGAGCTCCGGCTCACCCCTCTCTTCCTCTACCTTCTTGGTGTCTCCTCCGTCCAAGGATTCAAGCCGTTACGCTGTCGAAATTTCAGTTTGGCTCAAAGCTTGATAGGACCGTGTTGCCTTCGGGCAAGGGGAAACTCCGCCCTTTTTATTTTTATTTTGGCCATAGATAGAGACCGCTACGTGCGGGTTGATCGGGTGCCTAAACCCTTCCCGATCGATAACCAAAGCCCCTTCCCTAGAGCCTTTGGCAAAGACCGGTAAATCAGAGTCATATTTAGCACTTCGGTGCTCAAAATATCGATTTGAAGGTTTCCCGGGTCACCAAAAGCTCTGGGTGGCGACTCTACATTTTCATTAAAAAGGCGAGTGCATTGCCGCGGCGGGTTTGAGAGGATCCACGGTCGCACAATGATGATGGTAGATCATTTTTTAGATGAATGATTATGAAAGATTATGCTAGTTTCAATATATGTATGAATATGCGAGTTCAGTTATGCTATGAGATTCAGTTATGTATGAGCATACGAGAGTCAATAATGCTAATTCAGTTTTAATGTATGTTCTTAAGCTATCTGTTCATGATGTCTCGCATACCTAATACCATGCATAGTCATGTCCTGTTATCCTTGATGTCACGTACACGTTTTTATTTCGTTTTAAGCCAAGTGATCTCGCTAACTCGGGAGCTTGACTGTGTAATTCTTGAACACAAGTGATCCCGCTAACTCGGGAGCTTGATGTCTTGGTCTAAGTGATCTCGCTAACTTGAAAACTAGACAAGTGATCCCAATAACTCGAGAGCTTGATATATCAGTTCAAGTGATCCCGCTAACTCAGGAGCTTGATTCTCTTGTTTCTTGTATATGTGTATTTTATGTTTGATAACTTGTTTAAGCTAAACCTATTTTAGCATGATTCCTTGTATTTGTTTTAGTATGAATCTGTCAGCATGATAAATTATTCGCATGATTAATTGCTTGTTTATGGTATATGTTGCTAGAATAGATACAAGATAAGATATAATGTGCTTAGATTTGTAATTTATGCATAAATAAGTGAATTGGCATTCTAACGTATAAGTTAGCACTATAAATTTCCCTACTAAGCTTTGATGATAGCTCATCCTACGACTTCATGTCTTAGCTGCAGGTCTTGATCGTGACCCTAAACACGAGGGCGATCCTACCTACCAGCCTTAGGAGAACAAGGAGGATGAGGAAGAAGAGTCTACAGAGGACTTCTTTCCTTGATAGGTTAGAGAGAGAAAGTACAATTGAGAGGGATCTTTTTGAAACCTTGTATAATACACAGTGTTATGTTTTTGAGATATTCGGTACTTCATGTATAGGTTTTCTTTCCATTGTTTACATGACGGGTGGCTGTCATCGGTGGAAAGCTATACATAGCATTAGCTAGTTCTTGTTTATATCTTTTGCTAATTTACTATTTTTTTATATAGATGGATGAATATCAGTTTCTGCCATATTATCTTCATGTCAGAGTTATTAAATTGCTTTCGCAAATGCAATACTTTACACATGACACGATGTAGTTGTATGACAGGATCATGTTAGGTGATCTGACGACGCAACCTTTCCAGTATATGATAAGGGGAAAAGTCGAGCCGTCACACCAGTAGTGTTTAGGAAGAAGCTATGGACCATCAACATGACTTTGATGGGGAAGAAGAAGAAGAAGGTATCTGAGGAGCCGCCAGCAGCTCTCCCTGAAAAAGACTCAACAACTGCCATCCTTGCAGCTCCCTCTGCTCACATCTCAGCCACATTACCCACAATAGTTACAGCAGGAGCCTCAGTACCACCATCTCCACTTCCTACTACCATGCCTACCATTCCATCCTCACCACCCACCACCACCACTACCATCAAAGTTCCAGCTCCAACTCAAACCACCTTTCCATGTAACCTACCCACTCCCACTATCAAAAGAAAACCCATCAACCAACCACAACACACACTGAACCTGGCCTATCCATTACCATACCTACACTAATTCCAAGCCTAAAACCCACTACTCTATCAAGCCCCACACCAGACCCACCAACACCATTCACCTATGATGTTAGTGAACCAATGGTCACTGACATTGTAACACCCATCCCCACTGACACCTGTGAACCCATGGACCCAATTACATCTCCTACCCATTCCCTCCTACCTATACCTACCCATAACCAAGAATAGTTCACCACTGAGGGGTACTCAACCATGATAGACTCCATTATGGAAGATATCAGGCATGAGTACACACCACTCCCAGACTCCCCACAGCCGTACCATTTCAACCATGCCCCTACTTCTCATTTCCAACCAATCCCACCCACCCATCCTATAACCCTAACCATACCAGAGCCCTTATCCCAAATAATTTCCCTCCTTACCTATCTCCAAACCCAACTCCATACCAATACTAAAAACCAAGCCACCATACAAAACAACCTACAATCCATTCAGACAACCCTTCAAACCTTTATCCCAACACCCCAACCACCTACACCTGTACCTACCCCTCCTAAACATCAACCTTCAACTTCAGTGGTAATAGATGATGCTGCCATGTAGAACAATTTTGAAAATGAAGAGCTTGCCCTAATTCCATTTACCTCGACCTCAACCTTCCCTTAGACTGAACCCCTTGAGGAGGAGCTGGCAGTTATCCTTCCATCTAGCCCACCATCATCTCCAAACACAGGTACTGAGCTACCTGTTATCTCTGAGCCTCTAGATGACCCTTCTAACTAGGCCATTATACCTACTGAAGCCATCCCCATACTCATATTTTACACCCTTATCAAGTCTATGAATGGCAACCCATATGTGCAAAGGAATGTACATATAGTTGTGGAGTCTGTCAATGAAATGGTCCAATAGGCATATGAAAACTAGATTTCCCTGATGAAGTCTGATTACTGGAAGCTGATGGAGAAAGCCATGCTAGATCATCAGAAGGAGAAGAAGGTAATGTAGTAGCAATTGGGCAATGCATTGTCCTTGTATAAAGTCTATGAGTAGAGGGCAACCCACTTTGTATAGCTGGTGGAGACACTCACCTCCACCATTTTAGTAATGAACCCAACTTTTCCCAAGGGAGTGTCAATAAAGGAGCCTTCCCAAGAGAAGAGCAGCACCAAGCCCAAGAAACTAGTTGCAATAAGAACCAAGGCTAGTGCTGCACAAGCTGATACTATGAATAAAGGGAAAGACAAAGCTGCAGGAGACCCCATAGCTCTAGACTCAGATTCAGACTAGTTACATTTGTAGATATTTTTGTTTCTAGGAGTGTGTTTAGGAGTTTTCCTGTTTTGTGTTGTTTTGTTTTCTAGTAGCATGATGTAATTACTTGTTAGTTTGTCCAATTTTTTGTAATCCAATCTATATTGTGCAAATAAATTTTAGATTACTTAGCATGATTGTCTCTTCCTTTTTTGCAAACTGTTGTTCTTTTAATTTTCTGCTGTAGTTTAATTTGTCTTTCAAGACCCTGCTGCCCCTATACATGTTTATTGAAACATTGAGGACAATGTTTATCATAGGTTTGGGGATTATGGCAGGGTAGACCAATGTGATGGTTAAGCTAAGTGCAGTAGTATTAGTCAAGATTGAAACAAATAAGGTGAAAGTTCCATCTAGGCAATTTTGAAAAAGGAGAATTAAAATGTATAGTAGACTATTTAATATTGGAATCTTTTAAAAATTCAACATTTTCATGAAGTGATCATCAAGAAAAAATTTCACAATCAGTACATAGTGAACCAGTCAGGAGAGAAAAAGGTGAGGACATGCCCCATGAGTTTAATTAAGGACCATACCTAGTGAGATTTGGGCCCATACACAATTTATTCTTTTGAAGAGTGTCTTTGGCAATTTTTTGTGCTCTAAGGACTAATTGATTCAAATCTTTTCACTAGAAGTTAGGCACCCCTAAATTAAAACTGTTTGGCAGAACTCATGACATTAGGGAGATGATCTAAGGCCATCATTTGGACAGTTTGAGCTTCAAAGTCTTACCCAATTAACTACCCCCTTTTGTATAGACTCTTTGAGCTTTAAAAAAATCCTTTTTTCTTTGAAAATAAAAATACTGAAGTAATTGAACCTAAACCTCTTGATCTGATTCAGCCTTACCCTCACTCTTAGAATTCAGAAGGTAAAGGAGAAGATGTTGAAGACAGGTGAGCAAGGTTTAACATTTGGTGGAAGAAGGAGAATAAAGAAAATCTGTATGAAGTGTATCAGTTATATGGTTGTGGCAACCATCATAAAATAAAAAATAAAAAATAAAAAAAATAAAAAAAAAAGAGAGAAAGAAAGAGAAGTGAAAAGAAGAACTTCATCTTAAAAAAATTAGAAATAGGAGAAGAAGCGGCCACTTCAGATTTGAAAAACCTGATGGAGGATGAAGCAGTGCTGGGTGAAGAAGGTGAAGTCATGAATCACCTCCTACCGCTTGATTGATTTCTCAGTTTTGAACCTTTCTACCCTTTTCATTCTTAAAAAAAAAAACCTTAACCTAAGCCACATTATAACCCAATAAAAGTCCTTAGTGACCAAAAGTGAATTGAGCTACTTTGTGGAGATGAGGGGATGTCTGATCTATGGTGAAGAGAATATGAGGATGTCAGAAAATAGAAATAAATGCCTATGCTCATGCTTGCTGACCTATTTGAGGTCTGTAATTGATTTTGAGTTGGATTGAAATGGAACACCCTTCAATTCATTTGTGAGAGAGACAACCCTGGCAAGGATTGGGTTTGAGATTGAATTTATTGGGGCACTATTTAAACCTTATTTTTTAATTAATGGTAAGCTTAATACTGATTTGCACACACTACACTCTTGATGTAAACTGAGTGGTTGTGACGAGCATACATGATGATTTAGGTATTGAATTGTTTGCATCCACTATTTTAAGCTCCTCTAATTTGAGAGATCAAGGTGTGGAATGAAACTTTATATGTGAAATATTACTTGTCACTGTGTGCATTTGGTTTAACTATTTTTATTGAGAAGTTTGTAGGTACCTCACTGAAAACCCTCAGGAGACTTCACTCCTCCACTAGGGATCACCTAGGGGTTTAAAACGCTTGATGCATAAGCTAAATGCATCCGTGCTTCCTACGAAAGAAGCATTTAAATTTTTTAGAATAATTGTTTAATTTTTCCTTTGCTCGAGGACTAGCAAAGATTAGGTTTGGGGTGTGTGTTAATCACTGAAATATGTCACTTTTCACCTCCTAACCTAGCCTTTACTATACCTTTGAGCCATCTAATAATTGTCAATTGAGTATGTTTTTGTAGCAAGAAATAAATCACAGCTTAGTGCAATAGTCCACATAATGGATGCTAAGAAGAGAGAATTTCGAAGTCAAGTCTTGAAGCTGATGGAAGAGCAAAGAGTGCACCATGGCGGTCCACACCATAGGGGCCATTTGTCATGCCTGGGGGCCCTAGAAGTCCAGCAGTGAAAAGAAAGGTGGACCCAAGTAGTGAGGAGTGCTGCAACAGGCTGTGCATAGCAGCAGACATTCAGAAATGGAGGCTCAAGCAGTTAAATTTTCAGCAAATATAGCTTAAGAAGCTCTCGAGCACATTAAATCTCCAGAAGTGCAGGCTCGAGCAGCTGTCGAGCAGTTACAAGAATAAGAAAATATCTTCTCGAGCAGTTCTAAAAAAGAACATCTTCAAAAATTCACAGTCGAGAGGATCTCGAGCAGTTGAGAACAACTGCAATTCAACCTGTCGGGCTGCAAATACTGAAGAACCAGCTTGTCGAGCTGCAATGCCTGAAGCCACCAACCTCTCGAGAACATCTCGAGATGAAAATTCTGAACCCATCTACTCGAGGCTCGGGTTCCAGTTGCTGTATTCAAACTTTAGGAACATTTTTAGTATTCCACAGCTCTAGGACACACATCCCAATGTGTTGAGCTATCACACACATCCTGAGGCATTACTTGGTCACAAATGGGCCACGACAGCGGCTCCAAGCATGTTATTTTCTTTCTTTTTTTTTGATTGGCCAAGGCACAGAGATATTTTATGTGGATTGTATATAAGCTGTAAAAATAGCCAAAAATAGGCATCTAATAAAACCTAATGGGAGCTAAGCCAGGAGGATAGTCTGTGCTTAGGTCATTTCTAGGGTTAGGTCATCTTTTTCCTTTTTCTTCCTTCCTTAGCTCAGCATTTGCTAGCTAAGTCCCTTGGCAATAGTTAGGACTGATTTCATGCTATAAAAAGGACTGTGTAAGCTTGTAAAGGATTTTGGACTTATGCAAGACTGCAGTCTTAAGGGCTGACCATTGTAAGTACTTTTTATGCAATGAAAGCTATTTTTCTTAATCCACTGAATCTATAATCTCTTATGCTTGCATATAGTTTTTAGGTTTTCTATACCTATGGATGTATGAGCTTGTAGCCTTGCAAACATAGTGGCTGCAGAAGTTTTTATGTTTTGATTTTAACCCCATGATTGGAGTATATCTCTGGGATAATGTATGACCACTCAAGTGGACAGGTTATATCCCTTAGACTAGTCCATATCTTAGGGTTGGATTGGATTCTTCTTCCTTGCATTTGAGCTTGTAGCTAAATGAAGGATAGCTGTAGATCCAATCCTTGCTCTGCTTGACCAGCTCTTTTTCAGTGAAAAATCAAACCTTATCTTATTACTTCTCACTCATTTTCCATTTATTTTTCCAAATCCATTTCCCTCCTTTTCTAAATCTTTTTCTTTTAAAGTAGATCTGTAATTTTCTCTTCTATTTTATTTTAGTTTTGTGACACCTCAAAACTCCCGTTCTTTACCTTTGCTTTCATAGTATATGTTAGGGATGCCAGATCTGTAGCTAGATCTGGAGGTCTACTATTCAACCTTGTATTCTTAGATCAAATATCCCTGTGAGATAAACTCTTACTTATCAAAACTTACTACAACAGCCGTGGATCTTGCAGGATTGTGTGTATAGATTGCTGTTTTTGTGTTCTTTTAAATTCTATCATCTACACACACACACACTTCTTCGAATTCATCTTTAGCTGATACTTCTCGGACCATTCTATAACCAGTCAGAGTGCTTTAGCATGGCCTACACGGGTTTGTGACTTCTCTAGTATATCATCAAAGTAGACTTCTATACACTTATGCATCATGTCGTGAAATATTGGCATCATGGCTCGTTGATATGTGGCTCTCGCATCCTTGAGGCCGAATGACGTGACGATGTAGTAGTAAGTTCCCCATGGCATAGTGAACGAAGTCTTCACTTATTTCAGATTATGCTAATCTAATCTGGTTGTATCTGAAGAAGCTGTCCATAAAGGACAATATCTCATGTCCGACAGTTTTGTCGACCAGAGTGTCGATGTGAGGTAGAGAGAAGTCATCTTTTGGGCATGCCTGGTTAAAGTTTTAGAAATTGATACATACCTATACTCTACCGTCTTTCTTGGCAACTGGTACAATATTCACAACCCACTTAGGGTAGAGAACGACTCGAATAAATTTCACTTTATATAACTTGTCGACCTCTTCTTTGACTTGTAATGCACTTTATAGGCACATTCTTCTTAGCTTCTGCTTGATAGGGTTGGCAATGGATTCAAGGACCAAATGATGTTCTACTAGGCTTGGGTCTAGACCAGGCATGTCTTCGTAGGACCATGCGAAGGAGCTGAGATGGTCTTGAAGGACTTGGATAATTTGTTGTCATTTCATGAGGCTGAGTGTTGCGCTGATCAGTAGCTTCTTGGGCTTCTCCTCTGTGTCAAAGTTGATCTCCTTCATAGGTTCTGAAGCAGCTTGAGTCTGCTTGTCGAAGCATTTGATAACTCGTTGGAAGTCCTGTGTTTCCTCAGTAGTTCGTTGTTCTCCTTCATCATCGGTAAGTTCATAGACTACAAGATTACTACACTCGAGGGTTAGTTTGCGAGAGGTAATCTTTCATTGGTGCAATTGATGACCGCAACATCCTTAGTGAGGTGCAGATCGAGGTTATTCATCCTCCTCTCAAAGTCATAGAGTATCTCGTTGGGTATGATTATTGGCTTGCTCTTCTATTACGATGCCCTGCGCTCTCGCAAGGGGGAAGTCATGTGACTGCATCAAGCGAGGTCAAGGAGTGGCTTCGTGGTGTTGAAAGTAGCGGTACGTCTTGGCGCAGGTATATCAGTTATTTCTTCCTTGATTTTTTTGGTGTAACCATCACTCATAACCTTAAGAGAGGTCTCTTTGTTGCTCGATAAATGGATCTAGGATGAAGGGCTCCCTCTCTTTTTCAAAATTTTTTAATTTTTTTGGGATTTTAATTTTAAAATTAGGGATTTTGTTGCTTTCTATTTTTTTGATTTTTGATAATAAATAGGATACAGGGCCGATTTCCTGAAGAGGAACCAACATGGACATTTCTCTTAGTTGAGGAAGCGTGATGGCTGCTGGAGCAGTTTGTGCGAGCATCAGATTATGTGGATTTATTCTGAATTCAACATTTTTTTTGTAGCCTTCATCTGATGTGATTCTTTGGATGAATGAAGACGCTAGTGGTCCGGTTGATGATCAGACTTCTTCTATTACCAGGATTGCTTGGTCTTCAAAGAACATTTGGGGGTTCTCTGGCTTTTATTCTTCGGGTGAGTTTGGCCGATCACCCTTTGAGCTTATGGGCCCTTCTCCTTGGGATTCATGGTATAACATAATGAAGGCACATACTCTATAGTGAGGTTAGTATGGTTGAGAGATGCAGGGATATCCCCATGGGTTACTCCCACATCGTGAATATCTACTCGAAAACTGCATTGCAGTCAGGGTCAGAATCTTCATGTTGGGGTTTATCCTCGTCCTCGAATAGCCTTTGAAGGTCCTGACCAAGTTGTTCTTCAATTTCAAGGCCAGGGATATATATCCAGTAATCCTTGTCATCACTTGGTGGTGGCTGCCATTATTCCTCTAAGGATCTAGAAAATTTGAAGCGACAGTGACTCAGATGATTGGGGGTCATGGAGTGTGTTATTCACGAAAAAGTACCACTTTTCACTTCTTAACCTAGCCTTTGCTAGACCTTGAAGCTGCCTATAACTCTTGCTTAGCCTGTTTTGTAGAGTAGTAATAACTTGTGCAGCTTAACACAAAATCTATGCTTGTGGTGCAAAGAAGAGAGAGAATTCAAGCAAAAGATGATAGCTGAACCAGAGAGTGATGGAACACCATGGTGACTATTTTGCATGTCATAATGGACCAAGAAAGTCCAGCAGATGAAAGAAGTATAGATGAGAGTAGAGGAAGCTGCAACAGAAGCATGTGCATAGCAGTAGAGGAACAAATGACCTACCTCACATAGTTGAGATGCTGCCTCACGCGGCTAAAGCTGTAGTAGAATTTATCTCACGCAGCTAAAAGGTGCAACACAAGAGAGCTCGCGAAGCAGTCATGCACTAACCCTTCAAAATTCCAGCTCGTAAAGTTCTCACGAGGATCAAGACTTATATTAACTGCGCGCACAATCTCGTGAGGCCAATATGCACAAAGAACGACAGGAAACTCACAAAGTCCTTGCGTGGTTAAGGAGGAGAGAGATGCCTAAAAATTCCCTCACGTAGCTCTCGTCCACTTCCAAGCTACTCCCTCTACCTAGCGAGTTGTGGTATTCATTTGACAAATAGTCGAGCGAGAGTGAAGATCTACTATGCCAATACCTCGTAAAAGAAAACTTTTGAAGTCCTACTGCGTGAGCAAACCAAGCAGTGCAACTCATCCTTGCGATAGCATTGCACTGCAAACTTTTTTGTGCGAGTGCATTCAAAGTAAGAGCAGATGCGTGATGATGCGAAGTCCAGCTGCAAGAGTGAATAAAACTTTTCAAGCTAATTCCTACCTCGTGAGGACTTTGCAAGCTACGCGAAGTAACTACAGAGCATAAATCAGCTATGTGACAGAAGTGATAAGTAGAAGGCAACCTCGCGAAACTCGAGCCCCCCACTTCCCAATCTTAACTCCATGGACCTTTTAGGGATTTCCCCAGGTCTAGGGCATGCATCTCGAGGCTTAGATCCTGAGGCACACATCCCAAGACATCTAAGAGTTGTAACAGTGCCACATCTGCTAGAAAAATTAGGGTTTACTCTACTCTGAGCCACAACATTAGGACTGAGTATATAAGCTATGCTTGTAACTTAGAACTTATCAATCTCTCCTTCAACCTCTGTTAGCTGAGAGCTTAAGCAGATTAGGGTTAGGATTAGAGTTTGATCACCTCTTTTTCCCATTTTTTCTTCTCTCTTAGCCCATCACTTGCTGGCTAAACCTTTGGTAAGCAATTAGGTATAGTTTCATTTAGTTTTGTAATGGGTCATCTAAACATTGAGATTTTGTGAAGAGCTGTTGTGCACAAGGCTGCTGCCTTGACAAATTTCATTGTAGGTAATTTTGATCAATGGAATTTGTGCTTTAAATGTTCATTTAATCTATAATTTTTCTATTTACTCATAGTTTTGTTTAGGCTATAGCATGCATTTAGGATTTGAGCTTATTGAAAGGCCCATGGAATCTTGAGCTTGTAGCCCTGGGACCATGATGGTAGCAGCAGTTTACATGTTCCATCTTAGTCATCTGTGGGTAAGGCAACCTCTGTGGATAGCCTGTGACCATTTGAGTGGACATACTATAGCCCCAGGGCAGGTCTTGGTCACAGATCTAAGAAGGATTCTTCTCCTCTGCACTTGAGCTTGTAGCCTAGTGAGAGGTTGTTGCAGGAATAGGATCCCCTCTATTGTACTTGACCACTATCAGATGCTAGATTGACTTCTCTATAGTGATTACAGGCTTATGAGCTAAGTCATTGTAGTCCTTTTATGGCAATGACCAGCTGATTCTAAATCCTCTTTTAGCCAGAGATACCTTGTGGTTCTCACCAGGTTTTCAAGGTCTATTTACTCCTATGAATGTCTATTAGATCTGTTACAGATCTGGGGTGCTTGTAGCCTGGCAAACATAGTGTCTGTAATGGTATTCATGGCCTGATTTAGTTCTTTGGTTGGAGGAAATCTATTGGATAGTTTGTGACCATTTAAGTGGATAAATTATAGCCTTAAAATCACTCCACTCCTTTAGATTAGGTTAGTTTTCTGATTTAATCAATGGGATTTGACAAACTCTATTGGATAGCCTGTGACCATTTAAGTGGACATGTTATAGCCTTAAGAGTGGTCTAAATGGCATGGGTTAAGTTAGATTCTTCTTCCTTGCTGAGGTTTTTGATAGCACTTCAGTAAGGATTTGTTGCAGAGACAACCCTAAATCTAAGTTACATCACTGAATTAACCTTAGCCTAAACTGCTTACTTCCCATCCTTTTATCTTTATTTTAACACACACCATCACCACCTTCTGCATAACCCTTTCTTAGGATAAGACTGCACTTTATTTCTTTTCTTTTAGTAGGTAATTTAGTGTCGTTGTGACACTCAACTCCCTATCTTTAGGATTGTCAAATCTGTAGCAAGATCTGGAGGCCCATTTTGGGTTATAGATCAATTTCCCTGTGGGACAAACTCTTACTTATAAAAAATTGCTACAATAGCCCTGTATCTTACAGGTCTAGGACTATTTTAGTTATGCTATTTTCATCTTTTATTTTATTTTAATTTTAATTTGTTCTCACCACACAATAAATAAGCACACTGGATAGAAAAAACCCAATAAGTTTTTGGAGCCGCTGTCAGGGATATTGATCTTTTTAGTAGACCTGAGTTGTATTATATAATATTAAAAAAAATTCTTTGTAGTTGTGCCATAAGTAGAATAAAAGTACTACTAATTTTTTTTAGAATTTTGCATAATTGGACAACAGCACATAGGGAAAAGCTAGAGCTGCAGCTGGAGTTTAGCTAGCTATGTTTGCACTTTTTTTACCCTAAAACTTAGTCCTTTAATGTTGAATTCCCTGTAATTAGTCTAGTTATAAAGTTGTTTAGTTTTGAATTTAGTTTGAAAATTCTTTGTGTGCTGTGAATATTTTATTTACTTGCTAAGTTTGTGTATGTATGCTTAGAAGAAGGCTTCTTAACCCTGAGTTGGAACCTCTAAATCCTGAGGTTGAAAGAGTCCTTAGACCAAGAAACACCACACAAGGCCCTAATGTTGAAACTAAATCCACTGTCATGGCTGAGAGGCAAAGAACCCTGAAGGAATGCAATGCAGCTGGGGATTACACATCTCCCTTTTGCATACAATTTCCTTCAGTTGAAGGAAACTATGAAATCAAGTCCTCCACCATCAACATGCTGCCATATTTTCATGGGCTCGGTAAGGAAGATCCTTACAAGCACATTGACCAATTTTTGGCACTTTGCACCACTTTCAATATTGCTAGCTTGAGACCTAAAGCCACCAAACTGAGGCTTTTTCCTTTTCCCCTAAAGGATAAAGCCAGCACCTGGCTCTCTAAGCTCCCAACCAATAGCATTCAAACATGGAGTGACCTCCAAACCCCATTTCTTGCTAAATTCTTTCCCATGAATAAGACCAGCCAGATGAGGACAAATATTTTGTCAGTTACTCAGTCCTCAACTGAGGATTTTTATGAGGCATGGGAGAGATTTCAAGAGATGTTAAAACAATGCCCTCACCATCAAATTCCACAGTGGCAATTGGTGTAAGTCTTTTACCAGGGAATTAATCCTAAGAGTAGGGATATGTTGGATGCCTCATGTGGTGGTAGTTACCTCCACAAGATAGCTGATGAGGCTTGGGAGTTGTTTGACATCATAGGGAAAAATTCCATGCAGTAGGAGTCACTGTCTCGCAATGACAGCCAGACCCCAGCTAAATTGGTGAAAGAGTCCACCCCTAGAAGTGGAATGTATGAAGTTAAGGTGCAATGTGATTTGGAAAAAAAGGTGGACAATCTGAGTTTAAAGTTTGACAAATTGATGAATGTGATGCAGCCTCGGATGGTTGCACAAGTGGAGGAGGCATGTCTGATATGCCAATCTCCCACACATTTACTCTAGGATTATCCATCAGCCAACCAATTCTCTGATTTTGTTATGGAGCATGCCAATGCTGTCCAAGCATATGGGCAGCAACCTGCTGGGTACACATGGAGAAACCACCCAAATTGAGGTAGAGACAAGATACATACCATCAACCCCAGCAGCAGCAGTTCCCAGCTCCATAGAGACCTCAGCACCAATTTAACTAAGGATACCCACCTAGACAGAATTTTTAGTTGCCTGCCCCACAGCCCAATCAGTTGGCCTTGCCCCCATAATAGCCCAGATCCTCTTCCTTTGAAGAGAAAATGTTAGCATTTATGCAAAATTTGGAGAACCTAGTCCAAACTGTGAACTCTCATGAGTAAAGCATTAAAAAAATAGAGGACCAGCTGGGTCAAATCTGTAAATCTTTGAATAGGAGAGAAGAGGGTAAATTGCCTAGTCAGCCCTTGGCCAATCCAAAAGGGCAGTTCATGATTGGAGAAGCATCCTCTACCCATGAGGAGGCTAATGCAATCACTACCCTGAGGAGTGGTAGGGTGGTTGATAATTTAGTGGGCAAGACAACTGAGGAGGTCATGGAGAGTGAAAAAGAAAGAGATGAGAGTGGTGAAGAACCAAAGAAGTCATCTCCTGCTATGGATCAGCAAGGGAAAACTAAAGGGGCTGATGTTGAGCCCCAACAGAAATCAATAAATGAAGAAAAAAAAAAAAAAAATTGACCATGATGTTGCTAGGCATGCAGCTGTGGCACCAACAGTCCCACAGCTGCCATTTTCTCATGCATTAGCTGGCCCTTCTCCTTTTGATAAGGGGAATCTCAGATGGAGGAGATGATGAAGACCTTTAAGTAGGTCAAGATCAATCTGCCATTGCTTGATGCTATAAAATAGGTCCCTGCTTATGCTAAATTCCTGAAGGACCTCTACACAGAAGAGAAAAGCAAGGGTACAGTTATCCAAAAAGGTTTTTACTGTTGAGCATGTTGAGTAAGTTCTGTCCATTGCTACACCTGAAAAATTACAAGACCCAGGGGTATCTATAATCCCCTACATAATTGGAAACCATACCATTGGTAAAGCCCTCTTGGACTTAGGGGCCAATGTGAACCTACTCCCATATTCTGTGTATGAGAAACTAGGTTTGGGGGAGTAGAAATCTACATCAGTTGTGCTCCAACTGGCTAATAGGTCTGAGAGGAGACCTATGGGTGTGGTGGAGGACGTTTTGGTGGGGGTGGACCAGTTCTACTATCCTGCTGATTTCCTTATTTTAGACATGGACCCTTGCATAAGTAAAACCCCAATTCCTATTATCCTTGGAAGGCCATTCTTGGCCACTACAAATGCTTGCATACAATGCAGGTCAGGGGTGATGGAGGTGACCTTTGGAAACATGAAGGCCCAATTAAATGTGTACAATGCTGATAGGTAACCTCAGATGGACATTAAGGACTGCTGTGCAATTGATATACTAGATGGCCTTGTGGAAGAGGAATTTCCCAATCTGCTGGATTGGGATGTTATTGCTAAAAACTTGGAAAGTATTTGGAGTTTGGTTGAGAAGGAGGCCCAAGTTCTCATGACAGAAGACAACACCAAAATAGAGTCTTCTGTGGGCCTAGTGCAGCATTTCAGTTGGAAACCTACATTGCTGCCCCTTCCTCAAACTACTAAGGCACCTTTGTTTCCTTCCATTAAAAGTCTCCCTGAGTTGGAGCTAAAACAACTCCCAGCCACATTAAAATATGCCTTCTTGGGGCAAAATAACAAGCTTCCACTGATTATCTCTTCCTCTCTCACTAGTGAGCAGGAGGAGGCATTCATGAGTGTTCTTACGAAGCATAAAAAGACAATGGGATTGACAATAGCTAATCTTGGAGGCATTGATGCCTCAGTTTGCATGTACATAATTCATTTGGATGAGGGTGCAAAACCGTCAAGGGAGATACAGAGGAAGCTTAATCCTCACATGCAGGGGGTGGTCCTCAAAGAGATAGTGAAGCTGTTAGATGCAGGGGTAATTTACCCCATTTCAGATTTAGAATGGGTGTCACCTATGAAGTGGTACCTAAAAAGTCAGGCATAATAGTTATCACTACTGATTCTGGGGAGTTGATGCCAGCTAGGGAGACCACTGGCTAGAGAGTTTGCATTGATAATAGAAAACTCAACTCCCAAGACAAGAAAAGACCACTTCTCCCTCCCTTTCATTGACCAAATCCTAAATAAGCTGGCTGGGAAGATATTTTACTGCTTTCTTAAAGGATACTTAGAGTATAACCAAATTCCTGTGAATCCTCAAGATCAGGAAAAAACTACTTTCACATATCCCTTTGGCTCCTTTGCTTATAGGAGGATGCCTTTTGGACTGTGCAATGCCCTAGCCACATTTCAGAGGTGCATGTATACAATCTTTTCTGATATGATTGATAAATTTTTGAAAATCTTCATAGATGATTTCTTAGTTTATGGGAACAGCTTTAGCCAGTGCTTGAGTCACCTTGACCTGGTTTTACAAAGATGTGAGGAGACCAATTTGGCCCTAAGCTGGGAAAAGAGTTACTTTATGGTGACACAAGGAATTGTATTAGGCCATGTGGTCTCTATCAAAGGAATAGAGGTTGACAAGGCTAAAGTGGATCTGCTTTCATACCTGCCCCCACCCAGGACTGTCAAGCAAATCAGATCATTTTTAGGACATGCTGGATTTTACAGGAGGTTCATTAAGGACTTCAACAAAATTTCAAAGCCATTGTGCCACCTGCTTTGTCAGGATGTGCCATTTGACTTTTCTACTGAGTGCCTTGAGGCCTTTGAGGTCTTGAAAAAGTGCCTTACCATTGCTCCTGTAATCCAAGCCCCAGATTACTTACTCCCCTTTGAGCTGATGTGTGATGCATCGGACTTGGCCATAGGTGCTGTCTTAGGATAGAGGAAAGATAAGTTGCCTGCAGTGATCTATTATGCCAACAAATCACTAGTTGAAGCTCAGATTAACTATACCACTATTGAGAAGGAGCTGTTGTGTTTGCTGTAGACAAGTTTAGACCCTACTTGCTTAGGTCTAAAATTATTATATTCACTGATCACTCAGCCCTGAAATACCTATTGGCTAAGAAGGATGCCAAGCAAAGGTTGATCAGATGGATCCTCCTGTTACAGGAGTTTGATCTTGAGATCAAGGATAAAAAGGGAGTTGAGAATGTGGTGGCTGACCACCTCTCTAGGATTATTTTAGAAGAATGTGCAGCAGCACCTGTTAATGAGTTGTTCCCTAATGAGCAGTTATTTGCCTTGTAGTCTAGTGTGCCCTAGTTTACACACATGGTCAATTTTCTTGCTGTTGGTAAGATCCCCCCTCACTGGTCCAAGATGGACAAAGACTTATTTTTCTCTCAGGTCAAACATTTTTTGTGGGAGGATCCATACCTTTACAAGCATTGTGTAGACCAGGTTGTTAGGAGATGTGTGCCTGAAAGTGAGTTCCACAACCTTTACAAGCATTGTGCAGACTAGGTTGTTAGGAGATGTGTGCCTAAAAGTGAGTTCCACAACATTCTTTCTATGAGCCATGAGCAAGCCTGTGGAGGTCACTTCAGTGGCAAAAAAACTGCAGCAAAAGTGTTGCAATGTAGTTTTTATTGGCATTCTTTGTTCAGAGTGCAAACATACATTGCAAGGCCTGTGAGAGATGTCAAAGGTTAGGGGGCATTTCCAAGAAATATTTTATGCCATTGCAGCCCATCCTTGTAGTAGAACTTTTTGACATCTGGGCCATTGATTTTATGGGTCCCTTTCCTCCATCTATGGGTTTTAATTTCATACTTGTGGCAGTGGACTATGTGCCATTGCCATAATGACCAATGACCACACAGCTGTCCTTAAATTTTTGAAGGACATTATCTTCTCCATATTTGGCACCCCAGAGCTATCATTAGTGATGAGGAGTCATTTTTGTAACATGCCTTTTGAGAACCTCCTCAAAACGTATTCTGTTACACACAGAATTTCAACTCCCTACCACCCACAAACCAGTGGGCAAGTTAAAATTTCTAATAGGGAGATCAAGCATATCTTGGAGAAGACTGTGAGGACTGATAGGAAGGATTGGGCACAAAAGTTAAATGATACTTTGTGGGCTTATAGGATAGCCTATAAGACCCCTATTGGCATGTCCCCATTTAGGCTGGTTTATGGCAAGGCCTGCCACCTACCAGTGGAGTTAGAGCACAGAGCCTATTGGGCTATCAAATCACTAAATTTTGATCTAACTTCTACTGATTCTCACATAAAATTGCAGCTGGCAGAGCTTGATGAGCTGAGGCTGGAAGCCTATTCAAATGTTAGAATATATAAGGAGAAATAAAAAGCATCCTTTGACAAGAAGCTAATGAGAAGGGACTTCAATGCTGGCACTAAGGTTTGGCTTTTCAACTCCAAACTAAGATTTTTTCTAGGGAAGTTAAAATCCAAATGGAATGGACCTTACACTGTCATTCATGCCTCCCCATCTGGTGCTAAGGAGATCTTGGATCCTATGTCTGGGAAGATCATGAAAGTGAATGGGAAAGGCTAAAAATTTATATAGAATTTAGTGGAGCCTCCTCAGACCATTAACTTACATGAACCTCCCACTGCTTAATGATCTACAACTTTGTAAAATGTGTAGCATGAGTATTGATTGTGTGTTTTATTTGTGTTGCTTAGAAAATTTTCAATTACTGCTTTTAGGGTGATGATTTGCTTGTGTGTTTGATTCTATTTTGTTTTATTCTGTTTTGAGTATATGTGCATATTTGTCATCTGAATTTTCTGTCTATATTTGTTGTTGATGGTTGAGATGTTCTCATGATAAATGTCATGAATTTGTTCTGAAAGATTATCTTTAGAATTCTGAATTTTTTATGCTTAAATGTTGATAAAGGATAATCACATTGTCATGATGAAATGGAGTACATGTCAAGGAGTTAGTGGTAATGCACACTGAATTCGTGCATGACATTGTGCATGCGCAGGCCAGGGCACAAGCTGAGAGAAAAGGTTAACTGTTACTTTCTCGCGAGGCTAAATGGCCTAAATTTCAAGCACGCGAGCCACTTGTAGGATTTCTCACAGAGTTCTGAGAGACATTTTGTTCCTCGCAAGAGCCTCGCAAGCAAAAGATACCTGCTAAAGCCTGATATTGAGCCTCGTGAGGCTTTATCCTGTTAGCAACAGGGAACTGCGCGATAAAAAGAATTCGCACTTTTTATACTATGTGAGAGCCTCGTGAGCTATCATTCTGAAGGCCACACCATTAATTGCCTCGCGAGGTCCCTGATACTCTAAATTGATATTCCTCATGAAGATCACAAGCTAAGCTGCTTGAGCGATGAGAAACTGCTTTGTGCGTTTAAGCCCAAATTCAACTACTCGAAGTACCTCGCGAGGCACATCAAGCTTCTAAATTTGAACTTTGTGAGGCTCTATTCTTCTTCACAATAGCACTTCCTGCGAGGTTGGCTGTGTACTACGTGAGAAATCTACCTTGCGAGAACCTGGCGACAGCTACTCGAACCGTGGGTTCAACCTTATAAACCTTGCAATTTTCACTAGTTTCTCCATTTTTTCTCTCTGCCCTAGCCTTCACTGTGAAAACTTCAAACTCTTTTCTTCTTCTTTCTTCCCTACAACCTAATCCACTCCACCTCAGCTAGTTCCTCCTACCATTTTACTCTCCACCACCTCCTGGTCACTTTGAGATAGGTTTGGGGGATTTGAACATTTGTGCAACATTTCAAGTGAAACCCTAGCTATCATTTGGTAAGATTTCTCTCTCCCTCTTAGTTGATTTAATTAGACATTAATTTAGTGTAAGTAGAGAGCATTTTGGGTTCTACTTTATTACACTTGCTGGGAGTTTAAAGCCCTAAATTGAAGAAATTGAATAACTATGGCCACGAGTTCAAAATTCATAGATACCTTGTCTGCTTTGGTAACCCCACCACCTGCTGGGAGCCTTGTGGCCACTCGAAAATCTACAAGGACTACAGAGGCCTCCAGTGTGGAGACCCCTGTGGTAATTGCACCCACTGAGGAGCCCCAAATTGAGCAAATTGTGAAGAAGGGAAAGGGTGTGGCCTCTGAGGCCCAAGGTGCTAAGAAGAAATCCGCCCCAAAGAAGAGGGCCAGAGAGCACCCATTTGCCAAAAGACCTGAGAAATCAATGAAGAAGCTAAAAAAGGGCAAGACTATGGCCTATGAGGTCCCTGAGGATGAAGAGGGAGAATATAATGAATACCTCAGGGTCCCCTCTAAATTTATTACAACAATTAAGTTGGAGACATAGACAATTTTTGATAAAGCCTTCTTTGAGGAGCTACCTGAAATAGCTACCTCACACCAAAGCTACATTGCTGCCCCTACTGAGGCCCCCAATGGAGCTAGTCTTCCCTAGACTAGTGCAATTGTTCCACAAAAATATCATAGTAAAGACTGGGGATGATGGGAACCCAACATTGGTGGTGTTAATAGACAAGTTTGAGATGCTGTTCAATCAGGCAGTCATTGCTACAATACTTGGGATACCTGCCAAGTACAGCCCTGTGTGTGGCTTGATTCCCCCATTGACAGCCACCATCCCAGAAATTGCTAAGGAGCAGACTAGAGGGGTCACTGCATCAGGGGTATCAATCAGGAAGAGAGATATGCACCTCAACCTCCAATTTATGGATGGAGTATTGAGAAAAAATGTGTTTTACTTTGGACATGAGTAGGAGAGGAGGTCTCCTATTGCTGATGCACTCTATTCATTCCACATGAATCACTACTTGGATGCTACCAAGTTAATTTTTGAAGGGATGAAAGACATTGTTGAGAAGGAAAAGACCAAAAAGAAACCCCACTCTCTTCCCTATTGCAGGCTCATTACTGCCTTACTGAAGCTGGGGGGTACCAATTTCAAATGAATGAAGAAACCATTGCCCTAGACCCCAGAAAATTTGGAAAGAAATAATGGGGGATCAGTGGCTCCCTAATTGAGAAGCAGAAGAAGAAGGCAAATCTATTAGCTCTAGCAACCCCTATAATTTAAGAAGCAGCTGCTGCTGTTTCATCCTCTGTGGCTGTAAGCTCTGCTACCCTTTCTCAGGTAGCCCATTCAAGTGTGCCAGCCAGCACCACTTCCACATCTGAAGTCATTACCTCACCAGCCATCCCTTCAACTTCCATGCCAGCCACTACTACCTCATTACCCATACATGTACCTTTGCCTACTTACCCAGCTCACCCTAGCCCACCTGTGAAGGTCACCTATACAAAGAAAAGAAAATTAACCAAAGCCCACACAGAACCCCAACCTACCTATATATCCCAAACCATCCCAATCCCTGAAACCACAGCCATACCAGACCCAACCATTGGCCTACCACCAACCTCAACAGCCCAAGACTTTAAGCCTAAGTCTCACACCTTTGAAATCCCACACAGCTCCCCACTACACCCCCACCAGCCCATTGAAACCTCTACACCTTTTCCACCTGAGTTCCATGAACCCTTAGGCCAGTCCATTCCATCCTCACCTACCCATGACCAAATCCCTCTTTTAGAAGAGGCATATCAGCCATGATGTCCTCTATCATAGGGGACATCAACTATGAGTTTACACCTCTCGCAGACTCCCCTCACCCTCCTCATTCCACCCCTCCTCCACATTCACCACAGCCCACCACCTTCACTCATGCACCCACTTCCCCATTTCAACCAATTCCAGCCACCACCCCTGATTTCTTACCCTAAATCTTTAACCTATTAATCTCCCATCAAACCCAAGTATTGGCCGATACCCAAACCCAATCATCAATTGCAACCAATCTGCAATCCATGAACTCCACCCTACAAAACCAAGCCTCAATCCAAACCAGCTTATAAGCCATCCAAGCCACCTTGTCACTTTTAACCCATCCTTCCCACCAGCCATTTGTCCCCTTACCTTCCCATTTGCCTACCTCACCCCAATCTATCCCTCCCTTAACCATTACCTGTTGTTGCTGCCCTCATTGAACATGTTCCCATTACCCCCCCATTACCCTTAAAAATGCCTCCACCCAAACTGACCCGGAGGTGATAGAACTGACAATACTCTATACTCCCACCCCACCCATGCCACTACCCACCCCTCCATCATTGCTAGATGGCCCATCATTCAGTGTTGCCCAGCCCATATTACTAGCCTCTTTCAACCCTCGACCTCCATACTACACCCTCCTTCAAGCCATGAAGAAAAATGCTTACATCAAGAGGGATGTGGTAAGAAGAATGGCTGACCTCTGAGCATCAGTGAGGTAGCCCCTCCTTGATAAAATCAAATCAGTGCTATTAGCTCATAAGTTAGAGAAGAAGATAATCAAGCAGAGTTGGAGGGAGATAATGATCCAATACAATCAAGAAAAGAATAGCGCTGAGGGGATGGAAGATGTCACCAAGAAATTGCAAACAGACTTAAGAGTAGCAGAGGACAAGGCCTATGATTATGGTCTGACTATTGCGGCATTGCAAAAGAACTGAACTGAAAATAGTGATCGAGAGTTAGGAGAAGCAGTTTCCAAACAATTAAACCCTGATGTACCTTACATGGAAATAGCACCTAAACCAAAGGAGTCTAGCAAAGTCCGACTTGGAATTAAAATCCAGGAGCCTACTTCAAAGCCCAAGCCCACTCCTAAAAAGAAGAGCACCTTCAGGCCACAAAATACTACTTCCAAAAGGTCACAGTCTGCTACTGCTATTTTGAAGAAAGCAAAGGGCAAAGAAATCCAAGAACCACCTAATGTATCAGAGGATTCAGATGATTAATTAGCACATGTACTTCCTTAGGATATACTTACATTGTACAGATTTTTGTTTTATCAAGGAAATTCCATTTTAGTGTAGTTTTCTTTGGTTTACTTTCTGTCTTTATAGCTGTTAATTTATTTTAGTTGCTTGTGTATGCTTTGTTACTGCTTTTACTTGCTTTACTTGGTGTCTGATTTTGTGTATGTTCCCTGTTGCACTTGCCCTTTCATCTTTGAACCAGTGAGGACACTGCTCCTCATAGGTTTGGGGGTATGGTAAGGTTTGCTAAGGATGTAGTTAACCTAATGTTGGTGCGCGCTTTTTTTGGGTTCCTCTCGGTTCCCGTTGAATAAGTGGCTTCTAATTCTGTCTTGTTGGACTCTAGCGATGTGGTGTATGTGATAAGGTGGGGATAAATAGTAATAGGAGGAATTTCCTAGGATGATTCATAGTTGATTTGCGATCGTCAGTTGCAGATATTTATCGACACTGCAACACGTCAATGATCACGCGTTTAGCGGGTGTGGATTACTTCTATACTGAATCGTTCGCTTGCGAACGTCAGCAGCAGTGCCCTCTTTTAATTAGATAGTTTCAGCTTTCTTTTTGGTTTCCCTTATTGTTATTATGGTCGATTTATATTCTTTTTTTTTTTTGTTGTGAATTATGATTAGGTGAGTTTATTATGATGGGTTACTTTAGTGTCATGATGCTATCAGGAGTCCAATCATTTTTAGTTTCTCGCTATCATTAGGAGTCTAATTAATATCAAAGCCCTGGTACTGCTAAGAGTCCAATCAGTTTCAGTCTCCTACTGGTACTAGGAGTGCATGTGTATCAGTTTCAATAATATTTCGATTAAACAAAAGAGTCCAATTATATCACAATTCTAGATAAAGCAGGTATATTAATTTTATTGCAATTCTAGACAAGTAAATGTATCAATTGCATGGCAATCACAACTAAAGGACTTAAGGTAATCTTACTAGCATTCTAATTTGAAGAAAACAAAGACTAATCTTTTTTGGGATTTTTGATTGAAGCAATAAATCAATTTACTAAACTAGAAATAAATGACCGAAGCGATAAAATTAACTCTCTTTTTTTTAGAATCATAATTTACGAATCAATTATGGTAAAAATCTAACTAATAATAAACGAATTAACTTTCCTAAATTTTGGTTGAGATAATAAAGTGACTGAACTAGAAGACTGAATTGAATCAAAGCAAATAATGATATGAAGGCCTGTTTGATGTAATTAGTCAATTATATTGAAATAATAATAAAAAAAAACCTATAATTAACAAGTTAATCCTAAACAATCTAAAAAAAAAGGGGGGGTTGGGCCCACTATGCTAAGGAAGATTGGCCTCATTCCCGAGTACCCTCCGTAAGTTCCCTTGGGCAAATCGGATGGTTGAGATAAAAGATAGGTGGATAATTGAATAATAAAAGGGGGATTTTAGAATTGAATTCGAAATTATAATAAGAAATTAGATTGAGAAACTAAAGTTATGAACTGAAATTTATATTTTTTTAAGTCTTTGACGGTATGAAAATATAGAATTAAATTATAGATTAAAATTTAGGACTGAATTCGGGTCTGAAATCAGAAAAATTAGGCCGTATGATTAAGGACTGGTTCTGAACTCTGAGAGTCAGAACAAAAAATTAATGATAGGACTGTAGATTACGATTTTAGAGTAGAATCAGAGCATAAGGTCGGTATGTCGGACAGCTAGATTAAGAACCGGTTCTAGAAACAGAGAACTAGAACCGGACATAGAGAATTTCGGTCCGAAGAGGGTGCTACGGTCTAAAAATTAAAAGTAGAATTGAATAATTAAACTAAGGGGGAAATCCTAAGTCTAAAATAAAATTAAATTCTTACCTAAGGTCGGGGCTACGGAGAGGAATCATCAGAGTTTGAATATTAAAATCATGGCTAATTTACTCTAGGGATCCGTTCTCAGAGATATCTGGTTTTTGATTTTACGGTCTCGTTTCTCAAAATTATCAACCTTCTCTGTTGTGTTCGAAGAGGATGCTATGGTCTAAAAATTAGAATCGGGGCTGTGGTGAGAAATCTCGGAGTTTGAATATTAAAATCATGACTAATGTGCTCTAGGGGTTCGTTCTCGGAGCTCTCTGGTTTTTGATTTTACGGTCTCGTTTATCAAAATTTGCAACCTTCTGTGTTGTGTTCGAAGAGGATGCTACGGTCTAAAAATTAGAATCGGGGCTGCAATGAGAAATCTCAGAGTTCAAATATTAAAATCATGACTAATTGCTCCAGGAGTTCGTTCTCGGAGCTCTCTGATTTTTGATTTTACGGTCTTATTTCTCAAAATTTACAACCTTCTCTCTCTTCGAGAAAAAAAGCTTTTATAAGTTTTCATTCAATTATGCGCTCATTTTTGGACGTTTAACTGAATTGCGTGCTAGTTTTTTGGCACTTAATCGCTTTGAGTCGATCACCGACTCAGTGAGCGACGGGCTGAATTACTCAGCAGGTTTCCTAGTCCTCACAAAATCAGGACTAATTACGCGCATGGTGGGACATGCGTAATCTGATTAAGCATGTTACCTGAAGCGCTTAATCGAGGAAACGTAGGAGTCAAGGGTAGGAGACTAGGTCGGGCATAGGCCAATTGCACGCTAGTGGTGTAGCGCTCAATTCGATCACGTGCCTATTTCCAGGCGCGTAATCGAGTCTTAAAACGGTCTGTGAAAGGAAGGTTGGTCTGAAAGGGGACTGATCGCACGCTTGTGGTTCTGCGCGTGATTGAATTATGCTCGAGATTTCAGGTGCTTAATTTAGGGTTGTCCGGGTATGGTCTCAAGAATGGAATGTAGGACTATTGTTTAAGTCTGCATTCCTACTATATACTATTGCTTAGTATATAGCCTCCCTACATTAGGATCTGAGCCATAAAGCTATTATTTCAGCCTGTGTTCAGCCATGTACAATTTTATGGTCCCATGCTGAGGGTTAAAAAGGTCAATAGTTGACCAAATGAATTTGTGTACTCCGAGTGGGCGAAATGGGGGTGTCTACAGATGCTCCTCTTCGGCGCGCTCTTGCGAAATAAGAACACGTCAAAGAAGTAGACACCCCTCATTCGAGGTGCATTCCCATTTCTTGAGAATTCACAAATGTGAATTGGTGATGCTGACATGGCAAGCTTGGCTTTCTTATCTATCAACACAAGCTAAAATGGAGCATTTGAAGGGCAAATGGTAGTTGTCGAAGGGCATATTCTGGGTCTGTGGGTGCATGGCGCATTTTGTCGCATGGCGCGAGCTAACAGAGGGATTTTATGCAATCGAGGTACCGAGGGATCAATCAAATGTCCAAAATAAGGTCCAGGGATAGATAATTAAGAGATGAAATAGTATGTAGTATCAAGAGCTTTTACAAGTCATGTCAGACCGGGCGCGTCATTGCTCACACCAATGCGCGTCAGGCATTTTGTTTCCAATAGGCATTTGTAAGTTCTTAGATTGAGTATACTCATTGTTTGGATTCTCAGGGGAATGGTTGATTTGGGCTGGTAATTGAGGTAAATTTTGTGAAGTGTGCTCAGTTGAATTCTGCGCAGTGGCATATGTGCTCGATTCATCTGGAGTCTTCTTTTTTTTGTGCATTTGAACAAGTGATCCTGCTTAGTGGCATATGCGCTTGATTGCAAGTTCAGAGGACTTTGGGATTTAAAGGTCAAGGCTAAGTGTAGTTGATTGTGGTATTTAAAGAAAGGTGGGTTGGGTCTATATATTTTGTTCTTTTGTTCTTTTTCTTTTTTTTTTCACTTTTTTTTTTCTTTGCAAGTAAGAGAAGAAAGATTTTTGAAATAAAAGATTTTAGAATGAGTAAGGGGTTTTAAAATTTTGGGGATTTTAACTTAAGATCAATTCGGTGGTAAAATAACGAAAAACATGACTTCTAAAATGTCGCTGAGCAGCTCCACCGGTACGGAATTTGTGGACCCGACAGTTCATGTGGTTATCAAGACGACACTTGGCATGCCGGATACTCCATCTAACCTTCTCGACAAATATTGATGATTGTCTCTTATGGGAGGACTACAGTAATTCGCGAGTTTAGAGAGACGGGTTTTGAAAACATATTGATTTAATCATAGATAATTATAATTTAGAAGAAATATCGAGTAATTAAAAAGGGGGTAATACTTACCTAGGGGTGATATTACCTGAATTGTGTGGTGAGACATTGGGAATATTGTAGTGGTGGTACTTTCGCAGTATTATAGCGTCGCGACGGGACTTGGTGGCTAACATTATAATGCAATGTTTCGGGTGCAATGTCATGGTAGGGTATCCCTTTTTTCTTCGCTTGTTGCTTAAGGGGTGGTTGGCGGTTGTTGGCGTGATGTCACGATGGGGCCTAGGTGATTATAGTGGTACCACAATGGGACTTGAGAGGTACTATTGGGATGTTCGCGCTATAGCTTGGCACTAGTGAAATGCAATGGGACATGGGAGTAGTTCCACGTCTTCCTGCCTTTTTGTTGCAATGGCGTTTGGTAGGTTTGTGGCGGGCACTTCGGGAGGAGGCTCTTTATTTCGGTGATGGGACATGCTCATGCTTTCTCCCTTTCTTCTTTAAATGTGACCGGTACTGTTGGAATTTTTTTTTTTTGGGTAGTGGTGTCCACGATGGGATGTGAGCTAAGCGCTATGCTGGGTAGGGTGTTAATGTGATAAGTGTGTCTAGTTTCTTTCTTTGGCAGATCTCAGGTTCTGGTGAGATTATGTTGTAGTTGCATTGTGATTGGCTTCATTTTTTTTTTGTTTGGTGTATTTGCATTTTTGGGAAATTTGTTTTTGTCTTTTCGCGATGGGCCATGAGGGCATGGCAACAATTTTGTGATGGGACTGAACGTCAGGGTGGTATCATGTGTGTGTGCTTTTCATTGTGGTGGGACGTGCTTGAGTGGCTGCATGACGGGTGAGATGGTTTCGATTAAGATGAAATGAACGATGTGGTGAGGGGGTGACGGTGCCACGTGGGGCATATATGTTTTGTCTATAATAGGGCCAGAGGCGTGATCAACGTTCTTTTTTTGGTTATGCGATGGGACAACAGTGAGTGACGGTCCCTTTTCAGTCTGACTGGCTCATGAGGCTATGCGATGGGACAAAGGGGACTCTCGTTCGAGAAGGGATAAATTTTGAGCAAAATTTATCCCTTCTCGAATGAGAGTCCCCTTTGTCCCATCAGCCACTTAAACTTATCATGCGCTCGATTCCAGGCGACTTTTCGGTCTTGCGCGGCTACTGTGACGTTTAAACCAATTACGTGACATAGCAGGAGCATGGGATTGGAGAGTCACCAGGTCACTATGCCGGTGACCTTTCACATTGAGTGTCAACTATTTGTCGTTCGATTGGATTGCGTGGTCTGTAGAAAGCACGAGATCGGGAGGTCACTCTATCTGTGCGGGCGACAGTCGTATTGCGCGCTTGGTTAGGACTGCGAGTTTTGGATTGGGATCTATGTGTGTAGCACGTGATTAAATTAAGCACATTTTTTCATGCGCATGATCAGGGCCGTGTTCTATATAAGCGGGGGAACTTCATTTGCTTTTCATTCTCGGGTTTAGTCTTGAGCCTTGACTTTTTTGAGTGTTCTAGCTTTCTGAAAGTCATGTTCTGGTGATATTAAGTGATCTAACAGTTAGATTGGGATGGTGTTTCTCCCTATATTAGTCATTTCACATGATCTTCGTCCTGATGTGATGCCCGAGGGAGAGTATTGTTCTGTGAATGGGCGGTGTTGGGAATGAGGGCGTCGGTCTTCACACCGTTCCTTTTTAGGGAGCAATGAAGGCAACATTAATGGGCGGCGACGGAGGAAGTGAAGATGGCGGGAAGAAGAGGTGCTGTAAATGGAGGGATATATCCCTAACCCATTTTTCATTTCTTCTGCCGGTGGCTCGTTTAAGTTTTCCAAGTCTGGTGGCAACATTTTTGAAACCTTTGATTGGATGTTCTGCTCCTCGTTTTGGCTCATTGTAATTTTAATTTTTGTTTTGAGTTATATTTTAGATGTTTTCCTTTTGGGTTTTAATCGGGAGGTATGCCTCCGGTGAAACTTGTAAAACTTTAAATTATAAATAAAGGGGCATTTTTTTATTATTATTTTTTATTCCGTACATTGTGAAGTTGGTTGGTTTGAATTTTGGTTGATGGATTAATTGGACTTATCTGCTTTGTCGTAGTTTTAAGATTTGAGTTAACTTATAGTTTTAAAGTTCATTATGAGAATGAGCCAAGGTTTATTCATTCGTCCTATTAGGTCCTACTTAGTTTGTTTACTTGATTTTTATCAGGCTTATTTGTGGCATTTTTTTATATTTTATTATGCTCATTTATTGATTTAATTTATCGATGGATTAGTTGGATTTATCTTATTTGTTTGATTTATTTTAGGATTTAATTTAGTTTAGGGTTTCACTTCGGATTTATTGAGGGTTTATCTCAAGATTAATTTATTTTATTGAGTTTTGTTTAGAGGGTTTACTTGGTTCTGATGGGTTTGTCTGGAACATTTCTTTTTTGGTCCCAAACAAGTCAGGGTCTTATTCTAGAAAATTATTCTTTTATTTAAAGTTTAAAGTATTTTATTTTAGTCTTTTTATTTGGTTTGAGATGACACTTGTTAGAAGCGTATGGATTCAGGGTTTAATTTAAAGTTTCTAGATGGGAGTTTATTTTTTTTAGAGTGGCAATTGTTGTGTAATTATTGGTTCATCCTGGTTGTCATGGATCGTGGTCTTTTAAAGGGGTATGTGTATGGTTTTGGATTCAATAAGCTTGGTAGGGGGTTCAGATGTGTGGTATTTGTCAGTTGGTGATTCAAAGGACATAGTTTATAAATGTCTGAGTCTCAGGTTTTGGGTTTGAATATTTTGTTCTCTTATTTCAAGTTTAAAGTTTGAAAGTTTTCTCCCTTTTTTTTTGTTTGGGGCATCTTGTGTTTGTAATTTTAGGGCATTTTATTTATTTATTTATTTATGTCTTTTATTCCTTTCTATTTCGTATCCCGAGTATTGGACCCGATGGGCTGCGTTTATTAAGCGGATGATGAGAATGGACGGGATTGAGAATGCAGGGCAACAGTCGAATTACGACGATGCTAAGGGAAGAGGGGAAGATGGGATTTTCGATTAGAATTTGCTCAGGGTGCTTTCCTTTTCTGGGCTTCTCTGAGATTTCTAGTTTCCCAAATAGATCCGGATTCGGGCATTGCCTGCATGTGCTGATTTCAGTGTTTTAATTTTGAGTTGTATATTCATAGGGTATACCCTCGGTGTATTTTGTAATTATTTTATTGATCTATAAAGTGGTTGTGTTCTCTATATCTCTTGTCTTGTTTTGGTTCGACTCTCTCGGTATCGTATTTGACTCATGTGATATTTATTTATTTGGGTTTAGTTTAATTTAGATTTATTAAATTCAGGGAGCACCAAGGGTAGTTTCCCCTTCTTTCTGTGTTTTTTTTTTTAGCTTTAGCTTAAGGGATATAGAAGCGTTGGGGGGCATTTTTGTTATATGTATATTTTTGTTGGAATGTATGGAAGATGGGGGCTACCTTTTCTTTTTAGTGTAATTGATGAATGTGAAGGAGAGTGCATTTTTGTCGTATGGTCTTAGTCTCGGGGGGCTCTCTTTTCATTTAAGGGCGCGTGCTTCTTTAAGTTAGAAGTGTTTTTGGTGGTTTTCCCAAGGGTGTAATTCGGGTCGGTAGTAAATGTAAGGAATGTCCTAATTTCGGGTTTTAGCTTGTGTCTTGGGTGTGAAAATTTTATTTCTGGGCAAATTACGCATTTATTTTTGGGCCTTTAATCTAATACGCGCCAAAATTTGAGTGCGCATTTCGGAAGGGTGAAGAGTTATTACGCACTAGTTCATAGGCGTTTAATTCATTTAATTGTTTGAACTTATGCGCAGGATGAACATGACCGCTGGCATTCCCATATCAATGTGTAACATTTGAGGTGATTACGCGCTCTTAGTAACGCGCGTGATCAACCGATCGGATGGATGTGAGCGGGCGACAGACCATTTGCGCGCTCATCAGTGAACGTGTGATCCGAATTAAGCATTTTATGAGTGGCGCGTGATTTGTTTGAGCATTTTATTTCAAGCGTGCAATTCAGGCGGCTTCTATAAATAGTTTAGAACTTCTCATTTTCGTCACGCAATCCAGTCTTTGATTTTCTTGTTTCCTAGTGTCCGTGTGCTCATTTTTCATGTTTTTGTGATATCTTGTGATCAGGTCATCTGTTTCGGGTGACGTTTCTTCCATTTTCTTCAATTTTTCGAGATCTTTTGTGTCAAATGGAGGGTGAGGGTGTTGGTAGGCTAGAGCTCACTATTTCTGAGTTAGAGGGGATGTTGATGAGAGAGGGAGGTGAGAATTCGAGGGCACAGGTTAGAGCCGTTGCCATAGAGGTGGATATCAGGGAGATGGTTGCGGAGAGAGTCCCTGAGGGCGACCAGATGGTGGTCAGGGAGGAGGTACCCGAGGTTGAGCCAGGGGTAGCCGACGAGGAGGGCGATAAAGTTGAGGGTGAGCCGGGTGAGGAGCAGCCAGGCGCTGAGCCTCGGGATCTTAAGCATTATCCACTAGAGGATTTCTTTACCAGAGGAAAGGTAAGTCCTCGTAGGCAAGAGTTCTTCCATTTTCCTGAGCATTCAGGCTATGACATAGGCTTGTTAGGATCTGTAAACCCTTATAATTTATGTTGAACCTGCATTGATTATGGGTCGTGTTTACTTGTGTATTATGACAACATGTCGTGTTTAGTTGTTCTTATCATGGTTTGTGTTCATTGTAAGTTATTATTATATGGTTTGGGTATATTTCATCTGCTTGCACTTTAAATTTGTTTATCTTTTGTCATAGGTGTGCGTTAGTCATATTGTCATCGTTTGTGTTTCGTTCAATAGGAGCCCCCGTAGCTGGCTATTAGCACAACATGGACCAAGCCTCATACTTGGTACCGTGCCTTGCCGGAGTTTTGGCGGGAGCGGATGGTGTCCTTCGGGTTTAGGATGATTTTTGAGTTTGAGCCTTTTCAGGTTGATCGCGGCTTGATCTCGGTGATTATAGAGAGGTGGAGCGAGAGGCATCAGGCGCTTCTTTTTCTAGTCGGTATGATGCTGCCGACCCCTGAGAACTGGGTCCGCATTACTGGTCTTCGTTTTGAGGGTGAGCCAATCACAGGGCGGATGGCAGGGAGTTATTTCGACGTATGTGAGGAGATCCTAGGTGTGCCTTATAGGTTGAGTGGATCAGGGCTCGGTGTCTTTCGGGTTACTTGGCTTTTTGATATGTTCGTGAGTGGGTTCACCCCTCCGAGGCATCATTCGGAGGCAGCATCGGTTTACGAGGCATGTTGTGCGAGGGTGATGGGCCGAGAGCCCGTGATCGAGTCGGGATTGGTGGCGGATAGGGTGCTCCGAGCATTCTTGATTCACTTCTTGGGCACAGTACTTTTCTCTTCTTCGACTCGGGGATGTGTCACTGGATTATTTTTGATGATTCTGGGGGATTTAGACTGAGTCCCGACCTACACGTGGGGTGCTGTTGAGTTGGCACTTCTCTATGAGCAGGTTTACAGTCAGGGTCAGGCGATAGCAGCGTTCAGAGGTTTCCTCCTGTTTCTCCAGGTGAGTTTTAGTTAAATTGGTATCGTGGTGACCCTTTTTTTTAACCTTTGGTCATAGTGATGATCTTTAATGTTTGTTGTGTGTGATCATTGTTGTTATGTTATCATTTTAAGTTTTAGGCATACGATCATTTTACTTTCTTGCGCCCGGGGGCTCTGTCTGAGATTTCGTTCATGTTTGTTAAGACCTGAAAAGTACCACTTTTCACCCCTTAACTTAATCTCTATTCGACCCTTAGTCATTTAATAAATGTGTGTTAAGCCCAATTTGTAGGTAATAAGCAGCAGCTGCAGATAAGGCCCTAACCATGCCAAGAAGCTTACTTTTGCCTCAGGAGCTCCTCAGAAGAAAGGAAGTTGGACCCAGACAGAGAATTGGCTGCAGCATAGGCACAACACAGCAGCAACAAGTGAAGAAGTGAGCCTCGCGCAGATGTCACAGGGTTCAATTGAATCAGAAACAATGCTTTGTGCAGTTGTTGCGGGTTTCTGAAACCAGCACACCAACTGCTCGCACTGTTCTCGAATAGATTGATGACAAAAGGGATTAAAAAGTAGACTTCGTGCAGTTCTCGCGAGGCTCAGTTGGAAGCTCTCGCACAGTCTCGCGCAGTCTCACGCAGCTCAAGAGAGGAGCATTTAATCATCGCGTGATTCACTGAGGAGAGAGAGCTCCAGTCATTCCTGCGCGCAGCTGTCGCGCAGTGGCTGCAGGATGCAGATCTTCAAGAAACTGCTCGCACAATCCAAAGGCCTATGCACATTGCTTCTTCACGAGGATCCCCGTGAGATTCAACAAGGAATGAATTGCGTGCGCGATTCCCATGCCATTCAAATGGAAAGTGTAATCCCGTGATGATCAGAGCAATCTCACGATGACCAAACTATCTATCCCACAACTGCAAGAGCTTCAAGTCAATTCAATCTCGCGACGACAACTCTATCACGCGACAAGACCTTGAAACTCTTGCTCCCTAGCGAGGCTCGAGATCTTAACTTCCCCCCAATTCTGCAGGGACAGTCTAGGAACTTCCAGCAACTAGGGCACGCACTCCAATGCTCTAATCTTTGTGAACGTGACCTAAGGCATCCAAGGAATAGAAATGGGCCACATTTGCATCATTAAAATTAGAGTTTACCTAACCCTAATGCTCCCACAGCCGACTGCTATATAAGCCTAAGGCTAGTTTAGGTTTAGGAGAGTGAGGACTGAATTGAATTGGACGTTGTCTTCTTAATTAGCTGTAGAGTTCCAGTAGGCTAAGGTTAGGGTTTAGGCAGTTTCTTTTTCCTTTTTCTTCTCTCCATAGTCCAGCACTTGCTGCCTATGCCTTTGTATGTCTATTTGGAATAGTTTTAATGAAGTTTTATAATAGGATCATATGCATGTATGGGATTGATGTTTGAGGGTTGTTCTGTACAAGGCTGCTGCCTGGAGATCCTCCATTGCTAAGTTGTATTGTAAGCAATGGAGGATTGCTTTTAAGGATTTATTTAGATCCAAGTGAACTGTGTGTCCAGGTTAGGCACATTGCAGGCCTATGCCTCACCACAGGATCCACTAAATCTGAATCCCCATGGGAGCTTGAGCTGGTAGCCTTGTGAACATGGTGGTGGTAGCAATCTACTTGTTCTGTTTTAGACCTCTGTGAGGTGGATAACCTCTGTGGATAGTCTGTGACCATTTGAGTGGACATGCTATAGCCCTAGGGTGAGGCCAATCCACAGATCTAAGACAGATTCTTCTTCTCTGCACTTGTGCTTGTAGCCTTATGAGAGATTGTACAGAGACAAACTCCCCTGTATTTGTATAGACCTGCCATTAGATGGCAGATCAAATCTGGCTGTAGAGACTGTAGGCTTGTGATTGGATCACTGTTGTCTCTCTAAAGTAGTGAACAACTAGATCTAAAGCTAGTACTCGAACTCTTGCTGGTCCTGTGTGTCCAGGCTAGTGCACATATGTAGGCCTATGCCCCACAGGCAGAACTTTAGAGGTTGAGGTTCCTATGGATTCATGAGCTGATAGCCTAGATGAAGTAGTGCCTACAATGATAAACATGTTCTGACCCATCCATGGACTGTGGTTCCCCTATTGGATAGTCTGTGACCATTTGAGTGGACAAGTTATAGCCATAAGGGATTGGATCATGGCACAGGGGTGAGTTGGATCCTTTCTCCTCTTTGGTGATAATTTAGCCATTGGACAAGATTTCTATAGCAGCAGATATGAGTCTGAGTTATAAAACCCATCAGATCTGTACCTAACAGCTTACTTCTCACCCTCTTTATACTTATTTTCTCACACTCCATCATTCTTCTCAACCATTTCTGTAGTTTAGGCATTAGGGTACCATAGGATTTAAACAATAGTGACCTTAAATCCCCTTCCATTTAGGATTGCCAGATATGTAATTAGATCTGGAGGGCCTACTAAAGATAGCTCCCTTGGAGCTTTAGATCATTTTTCTCTGTGGGACAAACTCTTACTTATTAAAACTTGCTACAACAGACCCTGTATCTTGCAGGTCTGTGTGTTTTTAGACTTGCTGCTATGTAGATTTCAATCCACCTTTGATTTATTTTCACTAACACATTCTTATCACTGTTTTTCATAAAATTAGCAGCAAGCATCTAAAATACCCTAACAAGTTTTTGGCACCGCTGCCGGGGATTCTTGATCTATTAGTAGACCCTAGATTTTTATATTTTTTATTCTTTGGTAGTCGGGCTTGTGAATAACTGATACTGCTGATTTATATTTTGAATTTTTCTTACAGATCTGGACAGTAGCAGAGGGGAAAGTTGAACTGCACTTGGAGTCTAGCTACCTCTGTTTGCATTTCTCTAACCCTCAAAAACTCAATCTATTTCTCCTTTACAAATTCCATAGCAGTTGATTAGGATAGTTGTAATTTTGTTAATTGCAATGTGTCTGCAAGTAGTCTTCCCTGTTGTTGGTGTGTGTGCATGTAAGGAAGGAGATCCCTCAGTCCCACATTAGAGCCTCCTAATCCTGAGATAGAAAAGGCCAGATGATCAAGAAGGCCCAGACACACCACAGTTGAGCCCCTTACTGAAACTGAGACAACAGTCATGGGTGAAGAGCAACCCAGAACATTGAAGGAATTGAATGCTCCTGATGACTATAATTCCCCATTCAACATTCAATTCTCAGATGTTCAGGGAAACTATGAGATTAAAACCTCAATCATCCAAATGCTTCCCTCTTTCCATGGGCTCAGCAAGGAAGACCCCTACAAGCACATTGACCAATTCTTGGCCTTGTGCACAATATTCTCCATTACTGGTTTGAGACTAGAAGCCACTAGATTAAGGCTCTTTCCTTTCTCCCTAAAGGATAGGATGAGCACCTGGTTAGCTACTCTCCCAAACAACAGCATCACTTCTTGGAAAGACCTCCAGACAAGATTTTTGACCAAATTCTTCCCGGAGATAAAAACCAGCAAGTTGAGGAAAGCAATACTTGCTTTTTCCCAATCCCTAATTGAAGATTTTAATCAAGCATGGGACAGATTCAAGGAGATGCTCAAACAATGTCCCTACCACAAGATCCCTGACTGGCAGCTTGTCCAGATCTTCTATAATGGGATTGATGAGAAAAGCAGAGACATGGTAGATGCCTCTTGTGGTGGAACTTACATGCACAAAACATCTAATGAAGCATGGGATTTGTTCGAGGTCATCAGTGAAAATACTTTCCAAAAGATGTCCTTATCAAGAACTGTTCATGAGCCTTCTCCTAAAATGGGACTAGCTGAAACTTCCAAAGGAAAGATGTATGAAGTAACTGGGAATAATAACCTGAAAATGCAGATGGCCAATCTTTCTGATAAGTTTGATAAACTATTAACTGTGGTGCAACCCAGATTGGCTGCATAGGTGATGGAGGCATGCCTGATATGCCAATCTCCACATCACACAATGGAAGAGTGCCCATCTGCAAGGCAATATCTCGAGTATGTGATGGAACAAGCTGCTGCTGTCCAACCATTTGGCCAGCAACAATCTGTTGGCTACAACAAGCAACCATTTAGATACCAACACCAAAATGCTTGTTACCAGTGGAGAGACCACCCAAATCTGAGGTGGAGACAAGATAATTACATGCAGCCACAACAGATGTTGGCCTTACCTCAAAGGCCACAACAACAATTTAACCAGGGATATGCCCCAAGGTCAAATTTCCAACATCAGCAGCTGCCCCAGCAGCAAAATCAGTTGGTAGTTCCCCCACCTCAGCCCTGAAATGCTTCTTTTGAGGATCAGGTTTTGGCCTCATTACAAAACCTTGGAACCTTGACTCAGACTGTGAACTCTCACAGTCAAAGCATAAAGAAAATGGAAGAGCAGCTAGGCTAAATATCCAATGCCTTGGCCGAAATAGAAGAGGGCAGGTTGCGAAGCCAGCCAGTGGTCAACCCTAAGGGCCAATATTTAATTGGAGAAGGTTCCTCAAGTTTTGAGGGAGCAAATGCCATCACAACCCTAAGGTCTGGCAGGCTGGTGGACAACCAGGTTGAAAAGAAACAAGGGGAGGTCATTTTTAAAGAATTTTCAAATGAAAGTGAAAAAGAATTTGTTAGAACACAGAGCCAAGAGTTGCCTACTACCCTGCAACAAGAGATAAATAAAGAGACTGTAGTTGAGCATCAATAGGAAATAAAAGATGAAAAGAGAAAAAAAAACAAAAGTTTAGTCATAGGTTTGCAGCTGAGGAACCAGCAGTACCTCAGTTGCTATTTCGTCATGCTTGGAGTGGCCCTCCCCCTTTTGATAAGGGGAATGCACAAATAGAGGAAATGATGGAAACCTTTAAGCAAGTAAAAATCAATTTGCCCCTGCTTGATGCAATTAGACAGGTCCCAGCCTATGCCAAATTTCTGAAAGGCCTTTGTACCCAGAAAAGAAGAGCTAGAGGTCATTTGTCCAAAAAGGTCTTTGCAACTGATACAGTTAATTTTGTATTAAACATAACAATACCAGAGAAGTTGCAAGACCCAGGGATACCCACTATCCCCTACATAATTAGAGACCACACAATTGGAAGGGCCCTTCTAAACCTTGGAGTCAGTGTAAACCTGCTGCCATACAGTGTGTATCAGCAGCTAGGTTTGGGGGAGCTAAAACCCACCCCCATTGTACTGTTAATGGCTGATAGGTCTGAAAGGAGACCTATGGGAGTGGTTGAGGATGTCTTAGTGGGGGTGGACAAGTTCTTTTACCCTGCAGACTTCCTGGTTTTAGGCATGGGCTGCAACAAGAGTACAACCCCTATACCTGTTATTTTGGGCAGGCCATTCTTGGCCACTGCCAATGCCTGCATTCAATGCAGGTCAGGGATTATGGATGTAACTTTCGGACACATGAAGGTTGAACTGAATGTGTACAACAGTACAAAGTATCCTCAGCTGGATAATGAGAAAAGCTTTGCAGTGGATGTACTAGAGAAAGTTGTTGAAGAAGAATTGCCCACTCTGCTGGTTTGGGGCAACATTGTCAAAAGTTTAGTTGAAGTTTGGGACATGGTAGAGGAAGAAAGCCCAACTGTTATGACAGAAGACATGACCACGTTGAAGTCTTCTGTGGGCTTAGTACAACATTCCATTTGGAAACCTACATTGCTGCCTCTTCCTCAAACCAACAAAGAACCAATCTTGCCATCCACCCAACAAGCCCCTGATTTGGATCTCAAGAAGCTTCCAGAAACATTGAAATATGCCTTCCTTGAGAAAGGTAAAAAACTTCCTGTAATTATCTCCTCCTCTCTTACCAATGAGCAGGAGGAAGAATTACTAACAGTCTTGAGGAAGCACAAAAAGGCAATTGGCTGGACCATTGCGGATCTCGGAGGGATAGATTCATCAATATGTACGCACATAATCCATTTAGAAGAGGGTTCAGTACCCTCTAGGGAAAGGCAGAGGAAATTGAATCCTCACATGAAGGAAGTGGTCCTCAAAGAGATTATTAAATTGCTAGATGCTGGGATAATTTACCCCATTTCTGATTTTGAATGGGTGGCACCTATCCAAGTGGTGCCCAAGAAATCTGGCATAACAGTCATTACAATTGAGTCTGGAGAGCTGAGACTAGCCAGGGAGACCACTGGCTGGAGGGTTTGCATAGATTATCGGAAGCTCAACTCAAAAACCAGAAAATACCACTTCCCTCTCCCCTTCATAGATCAAATTCTGGATAAGTTGGCTGAAAAAGCTTTTTATTTCTTTCTTGATGGGTACTCAGGGTACAACCAGATCCCTATGCACCCTCATGACCAAGAGAAAACTACATTTACTTATCCTTTTGGCACCTTTGCTTACCGAAGGATGCCTTTTGGGCTGTGTAATGCATCAGCCACCTTTCAGAGGTGTATGCATGCTATATTCTCTGATATGATTGACAAGTTCTTGGAAATCTTTATGGATGATTTCTCTGTATATGGGAACAGTTTTGGCCAATGTCTGTAACACCTTCACCTGGTCTTGCAAAGATGTGAGGAGACCAATCTGGTCTTAAGTTGGGAAAAGAGCCACTTCATGGTAACACAAGGTATTATGTTGGGCCATGTAGTCTCTAGAGAAGGGATTGAGGTAGATAAGGCCAAAGTTTACCTCATTATAAATTTTCCCCCTCCAAGAACAGCCAAGCAAATCAGATCTTTCCTTAGACATGCAGGATTCTACAGGAGGTTCATTAAAGACTTTAGCAAAATTGCTAAACCATTGTGCCACCTACTTTGCCAGGATGCGCCCTTTGAGTTTTCTGTTGAATGTCTTGAGGCTTTTGAAACTTTAAAGATATGCCTCACCTCTACCCCTGTACTCCAAACACCTGACTATGCACTACCCTTTGAGCTGATGTGTGATGCATCCGACTTGGCAATAGGTGTTGTTTTGGGCCAAAGGAAAGATAAGCCGCCAGTGGTCATTGCCTATGTTAGTAAATCACTTGCTGAAGCTCAGCTGAATTACACCACAACTGAGAAAGAGCTTCTGGCAGTGGTTTTTGCTGTTGACAAATTTAGACCTTACCTACTTGGGTCTAAAACTGTAATCTTCACTGACCACTCGGCATTGAAATACCTATTGTCTAAGAAAGATGCTAAGCCCATGCTGATTAGATGGATACTCCTGTTGCAGGAGTTCGACATTGAAATCAAGGACAAAAAGGGTGTGAAAAATGTGGTGGCTGACCACTTGTCTAGAATTGTGTTGGAAAAATGTGTTGATGACCCTAGAAATGATGTTTTCCTTGATGAGCAATTGTTTGCCATCCAATACTTGGTTCCTTGGTATATACACATTATAAATTATTTAGTTATAGGCAAGATTCCTGCCCATTTGACCAAAATGGACAAAGACTTGTTCTTCTCACAGGTCAAATTCTTTTTTTGGGAGGAACCTTGCTTATACAAATACTGTGCAGACCAAATCATCCGAAAATGTGTTCCAGAAAGTGATGTCCCCAGTATTCTGGCCATGTGCCATGAAAATGCCTGTGGGGGCCACTTTAGTGAAAGAAAAATAGCTGACAAGATCTTGCAGTGGGGATTCTATTGCCCTTCTTTATTCAGAGATGCCAATACACACTGCAGGACATGTGAGAGATGTCAGAAATTAGGAGGGTTGTCCAAAAGAAACTCAATGCCTTTACAGCCCATCCTTGTTGTGGAACTGTTTGATGTCTGGGGTATTGACTTTATGGGCCCCTTTCCTCCTTCAAATGGTTATCAATTCATCTTAATGACAGTGGATTATGTTTCAAAATGGGTAGAAGCTATTGCCATAAGAACCAATGATCATCAAGTAGTCCTAAAATTTGTAAAGCAGAATATCTTCTCAAGATTTGGCACCCCTAGAGCCATTATCAGTGATGGGGGTAGCCATTTCTGCAACAAAAATTTCGAGAGCTTGCTCAAGAAATATTTTATCGCCCATAGGATTGCTACTCCCTACCACCCGCAAACCAGTGGGTAAGTTAAAATTTCTAATAGAGAGATCAAGCACATCCTTGAGAAGAGAGTGAGGACTGACAGAAAGGATTCGGCTGATAAGCTAAATGATGCATTATGGGCTTATAGGACTACTTATAAGACTCCTATTGGGATGTCTCTATTCAGACTGGTTTATGGCAAGGCTTGCCATCTCCTAGTAGAGTTAGAACACAGGGCCTATTGGGCCATAAAAAAATTAAATCTAAACCTAACTTCTGCTAGTCATCACAGGTCGCTGCAGCTATCAGAACTGAATGAGCTGAGGATGGATGCATATGCCAATGCCCGGATATACAAGGAAAGGTCCAAGGCTTTCTTTGACAAGGGTTTGTTGAGAAAGAGCTTCATGGCTGGTGGTAAGGTTTGGTTGTTTAACTCCAAACTTAAATTTTTTCCTGAAAAACTGAAATCCAGATGGGAAGGCCCCTATATTGTCATGAATGTGTCCCCATCTGGTGCTGTGGAAATCAAGGATCCCAAGTCTAGGAAAACCATGAAGGTGAATGGTCAGAGGCTTAAACCTTGTTTAGAAAAACCTGCTAAACCTATGGACACCATTCACTTTCAAGGGGACCCTTCATTAAACTGATCCATAGATGTGTCAATGTTGTATTATATGAACTTTGGTTTTGTTAGGTTTGTACTGCCTTCTTTTGTTCAAATTTTATAGAAAATTTTAGTGGCCTCACTTGAGTTTGAATCTGTCTGGTCTGAGTTTGTTATGTTTGGTTTGATAATCACTCCTCTTGAGTTGGTGGTTTTTGATTGAATGCACGCTATTTGGATAATGATTTTTGATGACTATGCTTGAATGTTTGATGTTATAAATGGGAGGTCATTTTAAAGTGTCTGGGGGTGCCCCTGGTGGTGAGTTATACCTAGGATCCAGCCACAGCACAAATGTAAATGGCAGAATGAAGAGCGCGTGCTCTCTGTTTAACGCTTTGCTGTCGCAGGGTCCAAAAATGATGCCTGAGAGCCTCTCGTGAAATCCAAATGGAATACTTCACTAGCTGTCGCGAGGTCCAAAATGAGGCCTGAGAGCCTCTCGCACAATTCAAGTTGCAATTCACACAGTCTCTAGATTCCATTTCCCATCCCGCGACCATATATCTCCAAAGCGCGCCAAGCCCAGAGATAAGCATTCCAAACCCGCAATTGTCTCCTTTTTCAGTATTCTCTTTTCTCTAGCCAGCAAAGCCCTAACTTCCAGCTCTCTTCTCCCTCTCTCCTCCAGCGTCCATTCTACAATCAATTATTCACACAAGGATCTTAGGGATTTGTTCCTAATGTCATCCCCATCAGTTGCCCTCTGCTCGGAGATCTCGTGGTTCACTTTGCGTTAGATCGAGCAGAACCCTACGATTTTAGGATAAGCAATCAGATCTCAGTCTCCCATTTTCTTCTTCAAAGGTACTATCTCAGATAGGAGACTTGATAATGGCCCCTAAGAGTGCACCAAAGAAAAGGGCCAGGGATAAGGCCCCTGTTGAGCCCACTCCTAAGAAGGTCAAGGCTTCTAAGCCACCGAAAAAGGGGAAGGAAGTGGTTGAGGAGGTGGAGGAGCCAACCCCTGCCTTTTCTACACCCTCTGAGCTCAGGCTTCAATCCCCTTGGAGCCTGAAATAGCTTTCAACCTGCCCTTCTTCAAGATGGAGCCTCTCTCTGCCTCTGCCATTGAATTTATGAGCAATGCTGGTCTGACACCCTTGATGAAAGGAATTCCAGCACTAGCCTACCCTATGCTAGTGCAACTCTTTTATCAGCACATCAGGGTCACCAAGGATCAAGATGGATAACCAGGCTTCCTTGTGCTGATTGATGATTTCGAGATGTTAATTAACCCCAAGCTGATTGCAGAAGTATTTGGCATCCCAGCTGCATTTGATACTAGCTGTGGATATGGCCCTCCCCTGAGTGCCTCAATTGATACCATTGTGAGGGCTCTTACTAGAGGATTAAAGGCCTCAGGGGATTCCATCAGAAGAAGAGAGTTGGAGCCTAAACTCCTTTTCATTGACCGGGTCTTGAGAAAGAACATCTACTGCTCAGGCCATCAGCAGGAGAGGAGGACTCCTATTGTTGATGTTGTTTACTCTTTCTCTCTGGGCCATGACTTCCATGCAGCATGGTTGATTTTTGAAGCAATGAAGGACTTAGTGGAGAAAATAGGGCAGAAAAAGAAGCCACACTCACTCCCTTATGCCAGAGTCATCACCAAATTGCTTTTGAGGTGGGGGGGTACAAGATACCAATAGGAGAGGAGACTACCACCCTCACACCTACAACTTTTGCCAAGAGGCAATGGAGAATCAACAGGAGCCTGATGGAATCCCAGAAGAAGAAGAAGGCTCAGGCTCAGGCTCCTCCCAAGCAATCAGACGAGGCAGCTGTTACAAGACCAACCCCTGCTACCAAAGAAGTGGCGCAAGACCCTGTTACTACCACTACTACAGCAGCCCCCACATCCACCCCACCTTTTACTGCAGGATCCCCTATCCTGACAACATCCCATCCCATTACACCATGAACCTCTCTCCCTTCCTCCACTACATCCCATTTCCCTTCCCCTACTCCACCTCACTCTCCTTTGTCTTCATTATCCATACCCACACTCCCTTTTCCTGTGATTGGTACCTGGGAGGACATCACCTTCCATGTCAGCCCCACACCTTCCCCTACCCTACCTCAATAAACAACCCGAATACCCCCATCATCTTCACAAAATTTTGACAGCCCTCCACTGATCTCATACAAGAAAAAGAAAACCACTAACTCAACCTCCACCATGTCCCTACCCCCACACACAATCCCTTTTATCCCCACTGACACACCTCACATTGACCAAGACACCACTCAAGCCATTCCTACTACATCCCCACTCACAGACATAGACCTCCATCTTAACACAACCACCAAATTCTAAGCCTTTATGGCTACTTTCCTTGATACCATGCCCACCCACTACACCCCCCTCCCAGATTCCCCAAATATGTCCCCACATCACTCACCAGAACCCCAATCTCCTCCTCCTTCCACTTTCCATCATGCCCCTTCCTCCCCTTTTCAACCTGTTCCATCTTCTACACAACCTCCACCACCCAACCCAGACACACTAACACATATCCTCTCCCTCATCCAAGACATTCAATCAAAACTATCCACCGCAACACAAACACAGGACCAGATGCAAACAGAAATCACAACCATCAAATCCACACTTCAGACATTGACAAACCAACCCATCCCTCAACAATCCCATCAAACCCCACTGATCCCTTCCCCTTCCAGCCCTGACTTCACAACCCAACCATTCCCTTTCATACCTTTCACCATTCCCTTTTTCCCTTCCCCAACACCACCTACTCCTAGTGCGCCTACCTCATTTTCTTTCCCCCCCTTGCCTTCAATCCCACCTCTTATACTACCCCCTCCAACATTCACTAACAAATCCACCCAAAAAAACCCAGAACTTTTGTCCCTCCCCCAACAACTAGACTTAACCAATGAAAACACCACTTCACCCCCCCAGGACCAATCACATTTTGCTCCTTCAGCTTCCTCCTTTCCTATAGCACCCACCCACTCCTATTACATCCCTCCCTACCTCACCCTCCTCCATGCAATGAGAGACAATCCCTACCTTAGGAGGGATGCCCTGAGAGGCATGGCCCAACTTAGGCACTCCATAGAGAACCCTCTGTTGCAGCAGATTAGTGACTTAGAGATTGCCCACAGAACTAAATTATTGGGTATTTCACTTGGGTGGGCAAACATTTTGGATGCCTTTCAGAAGGAGACAAAGAAAGCAGCTTATCAACAAATGGATGTGGAGCTCGAAAAGGCAAATACAAATGTGGAGAGGATGAAAGCCAGAATGTTCAAAAAAAGACTCCACAATGCCCAGGAAATCCTCCAAATCCACAAGGAAATCCACCAAAATGAACTCCAGCAAGCCCAAATCAAGATAACATCTTTGGAAGCTGCATTGGCTGCTGTCAGAAGTGCAGCTCAGCAAACCGCCCCACTCTCTCCCCTCATTCCCAAACCTGAGCCTGAACTTACCCATACCCCTGCTACCTCTCCTTCATCACCTCCTACTGAGCAAACTTATCCTAAACAGAGGAAAGTCACTGCTAAGAGGACTGCTTTCACAGCATCCTCTATCAAAATTGGCAAAGAGCCAACTGCCCAGTCGGAGGAGGCACAACCACATGGCCCGCCAGAAAAAGGGAAGTGCCCTGTAGTCCCCCCTGAGCAAGAAAAAGGAAAATCCCCTATGATCCCTCCTGAATCCAAGACCAGAAAAATGAGGGTGAGGGCACCAAAAGCTCCAACTATGAAGCAACCACCAGTCCAACCAAAGAAACCAAGGCAACCAAAGAAAAAGGATCCAACTGGGAAGCAAACAAAGCAGAAAAAGAACAAAGCTCCCATAGACAGAACCAAGTCCAAGCTCAGTTCTGAGAACAAAGCTGAACTTAGGAAACATGCACAACAGATGGGCTGGGACTGGTTCACAGATTCAGATTCCGATTCCTCCTCCTCTTAAACTAGATTGTAGTTAGGCTTTTCTTTCCTTTGCACTTCTTTTCTTGTACTTGTAATTCCAATTGTACATTTCTTTCTAAGATAATAGAATATGTTTTTTTTTATATTGCTTTGTGTATATTGTCTGTGTATGTTTAATTTTTTTTCATGACTATTACCCTGCACTTTCTGACCTTTGAACCAGTGAGGACACTACTCCTCATGGTTTGGGGGTGTGGCAGGGTAGGTCTGCCAATAGAATAGTTAACTTTAGTGCAGTAGTGGTGGTGTAATTGAGATGAATAAAGTCAAGTTCCACCTAACTTATTGCAATGAGGAAATTTGTGGGAAATTAAAAAAATTTGTGCAGACATTTCGAAACTGAAAATTTTAAAATCTTAGCACCACCATGAAGATAACATCAAAAATTTTAAATTAGTACCTAGTAAACCTAAGAGGAGAGAAAAAGGTGAAAATACACTCCATGAGTTAAAAAAGAGGACCATATCTAGTGAGATTTGGGCCCATCAATTTATGTTGAAGAGTGTTTTTGGTATTTTTTCTGCTCTAAGGTTTGATTTACTCAACACTTTGTCACTAGAAGTTAGGCACCTCCAAATCAAAACTGATCGACAACACTCATGACACTAAGGAGATGATGTAAGGCTTTCATAAAACTGTCCTTTTGCTTACACTCTTTGAGCCTTGAAAATCCTATTTTTCTTCAACAAACATCAGAGTGCTTGCACCTTAACCTCAGGACCTGATTCAACCTGACCCTCACTCTAAGAATTCAGAAGGTAAAAGAGATGCAGTTGAAGGTAGTGAGAGGGGTTCAACATTTGGTGGAAGGAGAGGAAGAGCAAATTATAAATAATAGTGTAGCAGTGGTATATATGTGGCAATTCATCATTAAAAAAAAAAAAAAAATTTTAAATATATATATAGATATAAAGAGAAAAAGAAAGAGAAGTCAAAAGAAGTCCTTCATATGAAAAATTGAAAAGAAGAGAAGAAGTTGGCCACTTTGGATCTGAAAAATATCAAGGAAGATGAAGTTGTGTTGAATTGAAGGATGTGAAGTCATTAATCACCTCCTTACCTTGCTGATTTCTCAAAAATTTTGAATCCATTTCTACCCCCTTCATTCTTTATAAACCTCACCCATAAGCCTTATTACAACCCCTTGTAAAGACCTTGTTGATCCTAAGGGAAATGAGCTGTCAGGTGGAGATGAGGGAGTGCCTAATCTATGGTGAAAAGTCATGAGGATGTCAGACATTAGAAGCCTTACCTATGCTCATGCTTGCAGACCCATTTGGGGTCTGTAACTGCTCTTGAGCTGCTTTAAATGTGAACACCCCTAGATATTCATTGTTGAGAGATAGCCCTGGTGAGAATTGGGTTTGACTTGTAACTTCATTGGGTTGTATCAAACCTGATTTCAAATTTAAGACAAGCTTGGTACTGATATGTGCACATTGAATTTCTAATGTAAAATGATTAGTGGAAATGCAAACACATGCTAAAAATTTTTGAATTTTAAAATGGCCTGCATTACTGCTATAATTTCCTCTGAATTCTAAAGAGATGTGGATTGATGCTTTATTCATTGAAATATGTTTTGTCATTGACTGCGCCACTTTTAACTATTTTAATAGTGAAGTTTGTGGGTATCTTCACTAAAAACCCTCAGGAGACTTCACTCCTCCACTAGGGATCACCTAGGGGTTTAAAAGGCTTGGTACATATGCTAAATGTACCCATGATCCCTACGAAAGTGGCATTTAATTAAGGTGTAGATGTTTAGTTAAAGCTTTTCTAAGGGACTAGCAAAGATTAGGTTTGGGGGTGTGTTAAGACCTAAAAAGTATCACTTTTCACCCCTTAACTTAACCTCTGTTAGACCCTTAGTCATTTAATAAATGGGTGTTAAGACCATTTTGTAGGTAATAAGCACCAGCTGCAGATAAGGCCCTAACCCTGCTAAGAAGCCTACTTTTACACCAGAACTCCAAGCAACTGGTAACCCATTCATAGAGGAAAGAAACACCAAGGTAGAACACACCTGGATGTACACATTGAATGCCCAAGTGGGCCCTAGAAGTTCCTCAGAAGAAAGGAAGTTGGACCCAGACAAAGAACTTGGCTGCAGCATAGGCAAAGCACAGCAGCAACAAGTCAAGAAATGAGCCTCGCGTAGATGTCACAAGGTTCAAGTGATTCAGAGAAAAATGCTTCGCGTAGTTGTCACGAGTTTCTCAAGGCAGCACACCAATTGCTCGCGTTGTTCTCACGCAGATGAATAACAGAAGGGCTCGAAAAGCAGACTTCACGCAATTCTCGCGAGGCTCAGTTGTAAGCACTCGCACAGTCTCGCGTAGTTGAAGAGAGGAGCATTTAATCCTCGCTCGATTCACTCAGACAAGCTAAGGAGAGAGAGCTCTAAGGACTTCTGCGTGCAGCTGTCGCGCAGTGGCCATGGGATGCAAATCTTTAGGGGACTGCTCGCGCAATCCAGAGGCAGATGCAATTGCTTCTTCGCGGGGATCCCTGCGAGATTCACTAAGGAACAAACTGCGCGCGCGATTCCCGTGCCACTCAAATGGAAAGCGCAATCCCGCGACGACCAGAGCATTCCCGCGATGACCAAACTATCTATCCCGCGACTGCAGGAGCTTCAAGTCAATTCAATCCCGCGACGACCACTCTATCACGTGACAAGACCTGGAAACCGTTGCTACCTAGCGAGGCTTGGGATCTTAACTTTCCCCCACTTTTGCAGGGGCAGTCTGGGAACTTCTAGCAACTAGGGCACGCAATCCAATGCTCTAATCTCCTTACACATGCCTCGAGGCATCCAAGGAACAGAAATTGGCCATGTTTGCATCGTTAAAATTAGGGTTTTCCTTAACCCTAATGCTCTCACAGCCGACTGCTATATAAGCCTAAGCCTAGTTTAGGTTTAAGAGGGGGAGGTGAGGACTGAATTCCTCCTATCTTCTTGAATCAGCTGTAGAGTTCCAGTAGGCTAAGGTTAGGGTTTAGGCAACATCTTTTTCCATTTTCTTCTTTCCATGGCCCAGCACTTGCTGGCTATGCCTTTGCATGTCTATTTGGAATAGATTTAATAAAGTTTTATAATAGGATGTTATAAATGCATGGGATTGGTGTTTGAGGGTTGTTCTGTGCAAGGCTACTGCCTTGAGATCCTCCATTGCTAAGTTGCATTGTAAGCAATGGAGGATTATTTTTACGGGTTTACTCATATCCAAGTGACCTGTTTGTCCAGGACAGTGCACATATGTAGGCCTATACCCCACCACAAGATCCACTAAATCTAAATCCCCATGGGAGCCTGAGCTAGTAGCTTTGTGAACATGGTGGTGGCAGTAATTTATTTGTTCTGTCTCAGACCTCTGTGAGGAGGATAGCCTCTATGGATAGTCTGTGGCCATTTAAGTGGACAGGTTATAACCCTAGGGTGATGCCAATCCACAGATCTAAGACAAATTCTTCTTCTCTGCACATGTGCTTATAGCCCTGTGAGAGATTGTGCAGAGACAAACTCCCCTGTATGTGTGTAGACCCACCATCAGGTGGCAGATCAAATCTGGCTGTAGAGACTGTAGGCTTGTGATTGGATCACTGTTGTCTCTCTAAAGTAGTGAACAACTAGATCTAAAGCTAGTACTCGAACTCTTGCTGGTCCTGTGTGTCCAGGCTAGTGCACATATGTAGGCCTATGCCCCACAGGCAGAACTTTAGAGGTTGAGGTTCCTATGGATTCTTGAGCTGGTAGCCTGGATGAAGTAGTGCCTACAATGATAAACATATTCTGACCCATCTATGGACTGTGGTTCCCCTATTGGATAGTCTGTGACCATTTGAGTGGACAGTTTATAACCATAAGGGATTGGATTATGGCACAGGGGTGAGTTGGATCCTTTCCCCTCTGTGGTGATAATGTAGCCATTGGACAGGACTTCTATAGTAGCAGATTTGAGTCTGAGTTATAAAACCCATCAGATCTGTACCTAATAGCTTACTTCTCACCCTTTTATATTTATTTTCTCACACTCCATCATTCTTCTCAACCATTTATGTAGTTTAGGCATTAGGTTACCATAGGATTTAAACAATAGTGACCTTAAATCCCCTTCCATTTAGGATTGCTAGATCTGTAGTCAAATCTGGAGGGTCTACTAATGATGGCTCCCTTAGAGCTTTAGACCATTTTTCCCTGTGGGACAAACTCTTACTTATTAAAACTTGCTACAACAGGCCTTGTATCTTACAGGTCTTGAATTCTTTCAGATGTGCTGAATCCATCTTTATTTCTTTTCACACTGGAAAAATAATCAACAATAGTAGGGGCTTCGGTTATCAATTGGGAAGGTGTTAGGCACCTAATCAACCCACTAAATGCGGTTTCTACGTATGGCCAAAATAAAAATGACATAAAAGAAACAAAAGAGCCTTCCTCTTGCCTAAGGGGCATTAAAATCCCATTTGTGCCCCTTCGTTCCTATAAAAAATTTGGCAGTGTAACGGCACAAATGAGACGATGGAGGAAGAACCGAGAAGGTAGAGGAATAGAGGGGAGAGCCAGAGCTCTCGGGCCCTTGTTGCATCACTGTGGAGCCTTGCGTAGGCTTGCTTCGGTGAGCTTTGATAGATTATATGGTGATAATTAGGGTTCTAGCAGCTAGGGCTTGCAAGCTAATAGGTAGAGAGGGAAGGCTAGGGATAGCACACACCTAACCTAAAGGATTTGGATGAAAGGCATGGTCTAAAATGAGGTTTCAGAGTTCTGGAATTTGTATGGAAAAGTGCACTAGAGGAGAGAGAGGTTTTTTTTAATCTCTATTTTGAGAAAATTTTCAAGCCCCTGTAAAGGGGGGGGGTGCCTCTCTATTTATAGGAAAAGGAGAGGTTAGGAGGGTGTTTAGAGGCTAAACAAGGTTAGGAATTAGGTAATCTATCCATCTAAGGTTTCCTAGGGTTTTTGGAGCCTTGAAATATGTGAAAGTTACTCCAATGGTGGATGATAGGTTAGAGGTTTAAACCACTTAAGGGGTTGCAAATAGATAGGGAATGAGTGCAACAGAACAAGCAAAACATATCCCAAAGATCAAGATGGTCAACAAGTCAAACCCCAATCTCAAATTTTGAGAAGAACACCCACAGTTACTGTTCATAAGCCTGCCACAACTAATAGATGCGCCAAGCTTGTGTATAGTAAAACAGTGGCAAACAGGGATTTGGGAAGTAGCTGCCCGAGGTGGGACTCACCTATAGGCTGGCACAACTATTAGTTGTGCCAAGCCATTTTTGGGGAGAAATGACATGGCGCATCTAATAGATGCTCCAAAACCCTAGGGGGATCCCCCTCAAAACCCTAAAATGCCCTTCAACTTTGGAACGCTGTAACTTTTGATGTACAACTCCGATTGGAGTGATTCTTGGCTTGTTGGAAAGCTGAGAATTTCTACTTTTCCATGGTACATTATATGATCATAGTAACAGACTTCAGATAGTCCTGGTGCACCCCTCTTTATCTATTACTCGGGAAAGCTAGGTTTAGGTTCGGAATCGTTTCTAAGGGTCGGGATGTGTTTCTAAGGTTTTGGGAAGGTTCCTAAGTGATCTGGGGTGATTCCTAAGGGTTTGGGATGGCTCTTAAAGTTTCAAAAAGGTTCCTAAGGGTTCCATATATGCCATCAAAAGCTCAAAGGTGCACCTCTCTCGAAATGTGTTTCAATCGGGCCTTAGGCCAAATTTGGGTGTCTATAGTGGCATGAGAAGAAGTAGGGACAGGACTAAGGGAATTCATTCTAGGAAAGAGAGCCAATTTGGGAAATCCTCCCGGTAGAAGCGAATAGACAGAAGTAGGAAAGACATTTGGAAAATATCTTCAGAAAGATCAGAAGGTGAGATAGCATCATTCAGGTAGGGGTTTCCAGGAAAGACCCGATTGCTAACTCTTCTAGTGTTCACCATGGGGATTTCACAAAAGGGGAAGAGATGATTCACATTGGGGTTCACCCGACAAGAAAGAGAGGTCCGTAATGTGACAGGCTAGGTACGCCGCTCACTTGTATCAGTTATGAGGGTAGAAACTGAAAGATTAGAAAAGGGATTAGACGCAGAAGAAGAATCTTATGCTAACTTCTTGTTGATTCAATTGAAAAGCCGGCTACCCAATATAGTTATAATCTCCTCTCTAGGAAGACAAAGGTGGGTTCAGGAGTGAAAGGTAAGCAAAGTGTACATGAAATATCATCAAAATGGCATAACTATCTCTTTCTCTTTACTAAGAGTTGCTTGCCCAGTCAGAAAGCTAGGATCATAGTCTCTGTCCACTCTAAGGAAGCCCTGTCTCAAGCGAAGCTTGCTCCATATTCTCTTCTTTCATAGAGCCTCTCTCCATGGAGGAATGAATGAAGGTAATTAAGCGCAAGGAATGAGTGAGCTCATCTCGTTAAGAATGAGGAGCGAATGATCAAATCAAGTTCCAATCTCTGTCTAAGTTACCTAAGATCTAGTAAATATAGGAGGAATTTCTAAGAGAGGTATGTTGTTAGTGAGGGTAATATGGAATATGACTTTAAATAGGTGATCAATTCCATGTGAAATGAAAGGGGCAAGCCCCTGCTCAATCATCAAAGGGAGAATTACATTATGTTCTTTTATCCCTGGATGCAATTTGTGGGCAAAGGCAAAGGCGTAGAGCTCAACAAAGACAGTCTCAGCTCAAAATAAAGTTAGAGCTAAGGTATCATCTACAGGTAAGGTAGAGGCGAGCACGAGGAGATGTAGATTGGAATATGTAATCCACTATCATAATCGTACCATATAGTTTTGGAAAGGAATAGGCTTTATACTAGCTATGTTGATAGAAGAGGTAGTGAATCTTACCTGTAGTTAGGCAAGAAAGCAAAATACACGACCAACTCTCATCTGGAGCAACCTTCTCTCCCACTTGATAGTAGTCTGTCGGTCTCAGTCCGATAGACCCTATTATTGTTCTTCGGTGCAAGTTCATCATCTCTTTTGTTAGTCCTGCGAAGTAAAGAAGTAGGGAGCGAGTCAGATGGGTAAAACATGGGTAGCTCAACTCGCTTTGTTCATCTTTTAAGGGTTTCCCCTTCACTCTCAGTCAAAGTTGTTTCAGTCGGTAAGCCTATGTCCTTTATTAAGGGAAGTTTACTTGTCCAATCTAAGCTAAGGCCCTTAGCCTAATCAGTCAAGTCAACCATACCTAAGGATCCGTGAAAATGGAGATGGAAATAATCTCAATAGGGTGAACTTCGAGTTAAGACTTAGCCATTACAGGAACTGTTCTAGTGGTTCAAGTAGGGTCCGAAGAAGAATCTGAGAAAAGTGAGTCAAGTTCAACATAGTACATAAGTCACCCACCTATATCCGTCCCAATGTTTTATCTTTATGGTAGTCAAGGAGCGGGAAGGCACTCGAGGTAGAAAGAAGAAGACGAAGAAAAGGGTAGGGAAGCAAAGTCTTTTTTGGATTTCCACTTCAGTGTGCCATTCAGTGTCGTAGGTTAATGAAATGTAAAAAGGAAGTCGCTTTCTCGCGGGAGCTAAGAAGTCTAAAAAAGTAGGTAGTTCACCCGTTCAAGTAACAACTTCATATCTATCCATTTTCAAACTCAAGTCCATAGCTCAGGGAAGCGAAGCAACCTTAAAACCAACAGCAAAGGTAGATGTAGGCAGGCGTTCAGGAGATTCATAGCTCAGTAAAGGGATTATTAAATACTTTAAATTGCTTATTAGAATCCCACATCCACTTCCACTAATCTGTATGAATCAAGGGATCAATAAAAAAATAGTAATCCACGGAGAAAGAGAAAATCCATACAATAAGTAAGTTCCGCAATTGAGGAGAGATTGATAGACCCACAAAAGAGTTCTTTGTTCATGATTCCATCCTGATCTATGCTCTTCGATAACTGCATGGCTTACAGGAACTACCAGATTGTGTCATCTTATTTCTCATTATATGTTCTATCTTGATCTAAAACTACCAATAGGAAGAAAGCTACCATCAAAGACATTCTTAGCTGGCCTAGCTTGATAGAAACCTAAAGTAGCTACATCCATCTCTATGAATCGAACTGCTCCTTATACCACTAGAAGAGATACAGGAAGGAATAAACACTCGAAAGCATTAGAAGAAAGGATTACTCACTCATAGGGATTCTATTAAGGCAAGACCTGGAAGATGTAACTCGTTATAAAGCATTCGATATTGATATAAACATACCAGTAGGGGATTCACTTAATAGGAAGAGGACAATCAGACGAAAGAGGATAGTACTATATCTAGGGGCAAAGGCTTCACTCTTTAGGCAGCTTCCCCATCTTAGAAAAGGGATCAAGGTACAGATGGACTATCTTTTCTTAGAACTTATACCAGGGGTGTTAGGAGGGAGAAGGAAGAGTAAGGCAACAGCATTTCAAAGAGACTCAAGAGAGAAAGAAGTAAGACTAGTAGATGAAACAAGCAGAGAAGGATAGACTAAGCCCAGGCTTTATGTTGGTAAACAACCAACCAGCTCTGCTCTCATTTTGTTCTAAACTACTCTTATAGGAAGGAGTCTCTTTCTGTCTAGAGAGAAGAATTTTTTCTCAATGAATCATGCAAAAGTTTACCCTTTTTCAGCTCCTCCCGATTCAACGCACTGGTTGACTAGCCGGTCTAGATAGGCACATGCATCCCCATTTCACCACTATTTCCTTTGACTCATATAAGCACTTCACCTTCTAACCGGCCCATTTCGATGGAAATTCCTTTTTAACGTCTATTCGATCGTTATCACTTGATCAAGTCATTCCATTTCAGGGTAGAATGTAATAGATGACTAACTGGCCAAGCTCCCTAGTCACATTTATGAAGGTGGATTGCAATCAATGGATTGGTCATCGGGTAGCATGTGACTCAAGTTTTGGCATCAATTTTCTGTCCGAGAAGAAGTTGCTTGCCAAAAGAAGTTGTGAACTGAATCCACTCCAATTCAGGTCCCCCACTTCTATTTCGGTTCAGGAAGGGCTTTCCCCGAATGACTCAAGCCCATATAGCTAGTTCTAGAAGGATAAAGTCCTGCATTGGTGTGAATCTGCGAGTTGTGCGTTCATCATTACCATTGTACGATACTGGGTTGACCTTTTCTCATTGGTTTTGCGTGATCGAGTCACCGAGCTGCTCGCTATCCCCCGACCCCCTACCCTTTTTCCGCCTCCCCACCCCATATAGATTGTGGGGCCCTTTATCCCCATCTTTTTGGTATGGGGTGGGAAGTGAAGATCGCATGCGCCTATTACCATTTCCTTCTTCATCCGATCCTGCCCGCCCCGCTGAAATAAATGGTTTGACTCACTTCTAGGAGATGCACCGAATTCACTTCCTTACTTTCTCACATACTAGATAAGACTTCTATTCATGGTTAGGTGTTGTCGTGGTGATGGATCGAATGGGGAGCCACCCACCTTATTGAGTTAGAGGGAGTGGGAAGCCCGGCCCGCCTGAACTACTACCACTCCCTAGAATCTTTTTTGTCTGCCATCCTCCTAACCAATCTCTTTGTCCCCGACCGGTCGAATTCCAACCTTTGAAAATAGAGTATGTACTCGACCATTCTTTTTTTCGCCCAACCCGGGACGACTGGGATCCCAATAGGACTTAGTAGTCAAAAGTCGTTTGAAAGGAATCCATCGAATGAATGACAAATCTCCAATCAAAGGGATTTCATTTCATCAATAAGAAACTTACCTTTCAACGAGTTACGTCATCCGGGTTAGGGTAGCATCTCGTGAACAGGGGACGGAGTTTAAGTGAGAAGCCGCTTATATAGGTATCTCCTCGAAAGAGCTCTATGTATATGCGAAACCGACACCTATGATCTCTCTCTCTCCCACATGCATGTGTAATGAATTACTCCCACCCAACTATTGGTTTCATTCCTTTATGGTCTGCGACGAGAGGCAATTTCCAGTCCTATACCAGGAGAGTGGGCAACGAGATGGCCTACTAGGTCTTACCCAAACCATGATGAGAATTTGGAATAGAGAAGGTCAATTTATCTATATGTGGAATCGGCCTTCAATCTAGAACTAATCTAGTTGAGTTGACTACATTCCCACCCTTTTGCAGTCATCATTGACAAATTAGCATCAACGGGGTTTATTCCATTTTCCGACTCTGCATCCGCTCGTGACAGACTCGGGTCGAGGAACTCACTCAAAACACTAACTTCAAATGTGAATTGTTTTAAGAAGTTATTTTTATAATGTGAGATAATAAGCTAACCATTTTTATTCTTTTGTTATCCCGCCTTTTCATAACTAAAAAACAAAAAAGCAATTTATGTCTCTTTTATCCTCCCTGAGCCAGAATCGACTCGTCAGCTCTAACTCATGAGCTCGTTCGTCGTCCATTCTTGCTGGTCAAGCCACTGGAGTGGTCTGGATTCTCACCGATCTGAAGGGGGAATGAAGGCTAATAAAAAATCCCTAATGGTATTTGGGAGTTATACCTAAGAGAAGGAGATCTTGCTAGTGAAATTTGGGTGGGCTTCCGTGCATTTCGGCATTCCATAGTGTAAACTCGTACTAAATGCATGTTGGGTATTGATTTACTGCTGAAGCTATTGCTCTCACCTCGATGCGCTTGTAATGACAGGAACACAGGGCATTAAGAAATGAGAAAGGCACAAGGGCCAGTCAATCAAGGGGCTCTGGCTATGTAAATGGACTGGAAGGGGCACTATAGGCTATATATCAATTGCTCCAATCGGAGGCGATCCTTTCTTAATGATGAACTCACACAAACAGAAAGGATAGAACATATCTTACCCTAACGAGTAAGGAATGCCATGGGCTCTAGGACAAATCGATCTAGGACTGCATGGTATGCATGCTTTACCAATGCCTGGAGATCGACTTGAATGGATTATTATGGGTAAACCTTTACTTCTCCCACCCAGGTTACTAAATCCCTTATTGGGCCATTAGTGGGGTAGGGGACCTTTGCAGAGTGAATCGCTTGGGTGGGGAGTGGAAAAACCTGGGATGTGTGGGCAAAAGGACCACAGGGGTGGATAGGTGTTGGGGTAGGCCAGCCCACAAAGGCAGGAGGTAAACGTATCAAATAAATATGCTACGTAGTTCCTACGAACATTTTCTCATATAAGATATTCACATTATAGTACGTATTGAGGGAAAACTACTAAATCCAGCCCGCGTCCCCGCGCCTCTACATCAAACTCATCGGCACATAAATGGCAGCCCATTCTCATTCTCTTTGAAGAGCCAATATCTTGTATATGGGTCTCAAGAGCCACCACCAGCATCTAAGCCGGTTCCATATCCAATTGATCGAGTAGCATAACCAGAAGAGGGGTAGGGTAATCAGTAACATCACCTATAGCTTCATCCATTGACCCGAGAGGAATTGACTGCATGGATCAGTATGGCAGAGACAAAGGTTGAGTCCCTAGTTTCAGATCTCTCAAAGTTTTGGGGGGAGCAATTGACCTAGTCTCGGCGGGCAGGGGCGAGTAACAACCACCAGCAACAACTACGACTATGCCCATCAATTTTTTTGACTCGAGATTGATTTAAAAACCTCTGCTGCCCTTATCGTTAAATGCTCTTAACTACAGATAATTGCTCTTAATTACAGCTACTACTACTTATATTCCCAGCCCAATCTCGAATAGCTAGTGGTAGTTGGGTAGTAGTTAGTAGTATATGGTGTCATCAACATATATACAGGGCCAGGCACCTGCTGCTGTCTTTTCATACCAATCACCAACTTTCAGCAATTTATATACATTCCAGCTCATCCTTGTCAATCGAATACGCGAGAGAGAAGGACGGTATGGGAAAAGTCTAGGGTTTTCCTTAAGGGTTTCTTCGTCAATGCGGAGAGACAAGCAGCCCAAAAACCATTTCTTTACTTTATAAGGGTTGTGCAAATACTGACTTTATTGACTTTCTATCATAACCAAAATGTAGTTCAAATTAGTTTCGTCTAAAAGAATTTATCATTCTGATTATTAAGTGAGATTGGTGAAGACGGATTGTTGAATACAACTTTCTCTTTCAACAATCCCTTTTCCATCGAGATGGAAACTAATGCATTGAAGTCCCGACAGGCGGGAATGAATACGAACCAACCGGATTGGCATATTACCGCTACAACTCCATTAATTGATGGAGCGGATGAATGAACAAGCGATGAACTTCAAGCGGATCTTCCATTCTATTTAAATCACTTCTCCGTAGTTCTCAATAGATCCTAGATGGTGATCAGGCCTACAGCTATGCACTTCCGGATGGCTAAAATGCTGACGAAGGCTAGCAGAAGCTATTTCATGTATTTCGGGAGGAGAATATAGAACAATCCTAGTTGTGGGACGGCAAAGTTTGATTTTCATTAGGGGAGGATAAAACCCTTGTAGTTGAGGTAGACGTCTTCTCCAATCGAACAAAACATCTTTCTTTGATGGAGGAATTTGAATGCAGCTATGGCGGAGGTGGGTCGGTGGGACGGTCCTAATGGAATGGGGGAAGAGTTGGACCGAGCAAAGTCGAACCCAATCAAAGGAGTTTGCTATTCGACGCTTGAAGTGGATTTGACAGAATGGTTTTTTCTACCCTTTAGAGCTAACCTTAGTGGGCTAGACAGACTGGCTCTACTAACGGGATTCACTAACAAGCTTATTAACGACTTGAACTAAAGGAAGTACTTGTGTTCTCGGCTTCCCATAACTGAACTATTAGTTTAGTTTTTCTAATCAGCCTAGCTATTATCACTTTAGTACTGCCCCCCAGAAAGTAGGTTTCTTCTGAACCGCTCGCACCAAAAACTTGTACAAAAAGTGATAGAGGGGCTCACTTGAAAGAACGGTATGAGAAAGATTGACTTTCACCACTACTTCCCCTTTTTACTTAACTTATCGCTAGCCGAAAAGAAGAAGATCGATTTTAATCACAATCAGCTTGACTTACTTCCCTTGCTTGATCCGTAGCTAAAGCCAAGAGTACCGGTAACCAAAACTTCATTCTGTTCTCGTACGCCTGCTAAGCAAGTGCCTTCTCTTCTAACTGATAGCCAAAAGTGAGTGTCGTGACTTGAATGGTTCTTTGGTGCCCAAGCTTTAGTGCATCACTTTCCAACTGCGCCTACTTTTTGCTTGAAAGTCACCCTCGACATCCAGCTGTCTCGCTAACTGAAACTGACTTTCACTAGCGCTTGATGGTTCAAATTGAACTCTAAACTCTCTCTACAGTCTGCAGCACCTGTCGTGTGCTCTAGCTACTACTGACTGCTAACCAAACGGAAAGAAGTAAGACTTTTTGAAATCCCAAGCGAGGATGCAACTAGTACTTTCAGAGAGTGCTGGAACTTAACTATCGAAGGAACAACTTGATTCTCTAAGAAAGTAGGTTTTGGTATTGGATTCCTCCTTATTGATTTCAGATTCAAATCATCGAATTGATCCGGTTACAGAATGGAAAATTTCCTTTAGAGCTTCTCTGCCGAGGGAACAAGCAAGGGCTGAGCAGCAAGAAAACATATGTGCTAACGCAGCAAGAAAATGCTTTTATGGAACAAGGAACGGACGAGTGCCAATACTGGGTATTACTTAGTAATCCGTGAAAGCTAAAGTCATTGATCTTAATACATAGTATTACTTAGTAATGGCGTTAGCACGCACAGGAGTCTTCTTGATGGCATCAAGAAAATGGATGCGCGTGCTAACGCTATTACCTACCCTTCCCTTATAGTGGCTTTCATGTATTACTAAGTAATACTAAGTATTGGCGCCCTAACTGATATCGGCCTTGCTTGTTGCTTAGGCTTTCACGGACCATTAAGTAATACTCGATATTGGTGCTCATTCGTTGCTTCTTGCTATTACCTAACTGTTGAGATTATTTTAAGTGCTTGTTGCTGACTTTATTGGAAACAGTGATAAGAATGTGTTAGTGAAACTGAATCAAAGGTGGATTGAAAACTACAGAGCAGCAAGCCTAAAAATACATAGACCTGTAAGATACAGGTCCTGTTGTAGCAAGTTTTAATAAGTAAGAGTTTGTCCCATAGGGAAAGTTGATCTAAAGCTCCAAGGGAGCTATCTTTAGTAGGCCCTCCAGATCTGGCTACAGATCTGGCAATCCTAAATGGAAGGGGATTTAAGGTCACTATTGTTTACATCCTAAGGTAACCTAATGCCTAAGATACAGAAATGGTTGAGAAGAATGATGGAATATGAGAAAATAAATATAAAAGGGTGAGAAGTAAGCTATTAGGTACAGATCTGATGGGTCTTATAACTCAGAATCAGATCTACTGCTATAGAAATCCTGTCCAACGGCTACATTATCACCAAAGAGGAGAAAGGATCCAACTCACCTCTGTGCCATGATCCAATCCCTTATGGCTATAACTTGTCCACTTAAGTGGTCACAGACTATCCAATAGGAGAACCACAGTCCAGAGATTGGTTAGAACAAGTCTGTCATTATAAGCACTACTTCTTCCAGGCTACCAGCTCAAGAATCCATAGGGACTTCAACCTCTAAAGTTCTGTGTGTGGGACTAGGCCTGCAATGTGCACTAGCCTGGACACACAAAACCAGCAAGAGTTTGAGTACTAGCTTTTAGGCCTAGCTGTAAACTACTTTAGAAAGACATCGGTGATCCAGTCACAAGCCTACAATCTCTATAGCCAGATCAGATCTTCCATCTAATGGTGGGTCTATACAAATACAGGGGAGTAAGTCTCTGCACAATCTCTCACAAGGCTACAAGCACAAGTGTAGAGAAGAAGGATCTGTCTTAGATCTGTGGATTGGCCTCACCCTAGGGCTATAATCTGTCTACTTAAATTGTCACAGACTATCCACAGAGGCTATCCTCCTCACAGAGGTCTAAGACAAAACAAGGAAATTGCTGCCACCACCATGTTCACAAGGCTACCAGCTCAAGCTCCCATGGGGATTCAGATTTACTGGATCCTGTGGAGGGGCATAGGCCTGCAATGTGCCTAACCTGGACACGCAGGTCACTTGGATATAAATAACTCCTTAACAACAATCCTCCATTGCTTACAATACAACTTAGCAATGGAGGATCTCAAGGCAGCAGCCTTGTACAGAACAACTCTCAAACTTCAATCTCATACATGCATAAGATCCTATTATAAAAATCCATTAAAACTATTCCAAATAGACATACAAAGGCATAGCCAGCAAGTGCTGGACTATGGAGAGAAAAAAAGGGACAAAGAAGCTGCCTAAACCCTAACCTTAGCCTACTGCAATTCTACAATTGATTCAAGAAGAAGGAGTACAAAAGTCCTTTAAACCTAAACTAGGCTTAGGCTTATATAGCAATCGTGGCCCATTTCTGTTCCTTGGATGCCTTGGGGCATGTGCAGGGAGATTAGAGCATTAGAGTGCGTGCCCTAGTTGCTGAAAGTTCCCAGATTGCCCCTGCAGAAGTGGGGAGAAGTTAAGATCCTGAGCCTCACTAGGTAGCAAGGATTTTCAAGTCTTGTCGCGTGATAGAATTGGCGTCGCGGGATTGAATTGACTTGAAGCTCTTGCAGTCGCGGGATTGATACTTTGGTCATCGCGAGAATGCTCTGGTCGTCGCGGGATTGATCTTTCTATTTGAATGGCCCGAGAATTATGCGCGTGGTTAGTTCCTTGGTGAATCTCGTGGAGATCCTCGCGAAGAAGCAATGTGCATGGGCTAAGGTCTCAGATCTCAGCCATCAGTGACAACCGCATGTAACAATGCCTGGAGCTCTCTCTCCTCAGTAAATTGTGTGAAGATTAAAGGTGCCTTTCTTGAGTTGCGCGAGACTGCGCGGGACTGCACAAGAGCTTATGACTGAGCCTCGCGAGAACTACGCGAAGTCTACTTTCTGGGCTCATATGTCATTCATCTGTGCAAGAACAGCATGAGCAGTTAGTGTGCTGCCTTCAGAATCTCGTGACAACTACGTGAAGCATTCTTTCTGATTCAATTTGAACCTTGCGACATCTATGCAAGGCTCATTTCTTGACATTTTTCTGCTTTGATGTGCCTATGCTGCAGCCAATTCTCTATCTGGGTCTAACCTCCTTTCTTCTAAGGAACTTATGGGGCAACAGTAGGCTTCTTGGCATGGTTAGGGCCGTATCTGCAGTTGTTGCTTATTACCTACAAGATGGGCTTAACACACACTTATTAAATAACTAAAGGGTCTAACAGACATTAAGTTAAGGGGTGAAAAGTGGTACTTTTCAGGTCTTAACACACCCCCAAACCTAATCTTTGCTAGTCCCTTAGCAAAGCTTTAACTAATTAAATGCCACTTTCGTAGGGATCACAGGTACATTTAGCATATGTACCAAGCCTTTTAAACCCCTAGGTGATCCCTAGTGGAGGAGTGAAGTCTCCTGTGGGTTTTCAGTGAAGATACCCACAAACTTCACATTAGAACAGTTAAGTATAGTGCAGTTAATGACAAGACAGATTTAAATGTATAAAGCTTCATTCCACACCCATTCTTTAATATTTAGAGGGAACTGCAGCAGTAATGCAGGACATTTAAAACTCAAAATTTGCATGTGTTTGCATCACCACCATTCATTTAACATTAGAAATTCAATGTGTAAAAATCAGTACCCAGCTTTCCTTAAATTCAAAAATCAGGTTGGATACAACCCCACTGAGGTTAAAATTCAGACTCAATTCTCACCAGGGCTATCTCTCAACATTGACAATCTGAGGGTCTTCACATTCAAAACAGCTCAAGAGCAGTTACAGACCCCAAATGGGCCTACAAGCATGAGCATAGGCAAAGCTTCTAATTTCTGACATCCTCATGACTTTTTACCATAGATTGGACAACTCCTCATCTCCACATGACAGCTCATTTCACTTTGGATCTTCAAACTCTTTTTAAATGGGTTGTAATGTGGCTTATGGGTGAAGGATATAAAGAATCAAGGGGTAAAAAGGGATTCAAAATTAAGAAATCAGCAAGGTAAGGAGTAATTCATGACTTCACAACCTTCATTTTGGAAAAACTTCATCTTACTTGATATATTTCAGAATCAAAGTGGCCAGCTTCTCCTCTTCTTTTCAATTTTCAGATGATGTTCTTCTCTAAACTTCTCTTTCTTTTTCTTTTCTTTTTTTTTTATTCAATATTTTTATAATTTTTATGATGAGCTGCCACCCAAATATCATTGATACACTGCTACTCATAAGTTGCTTTTCTTCACCTTCCACCAAATGTTGGACCACTCTCACTGTCTTTAACTCCTTCTCCTTTACCTTCTGAATTCTCAGAGTGAGGGTGAGGTTGAATCAAGTCATGAGGTTAAGGTGTAAGTACTCTGGTGTTTGTCAAAGAAAAGTAGGATTTTTAAGGCTCAAATAGTGTATGCGAAAGGGCAGTTTTAAAAGGTTGGATTTTCAGGCTCAAACTGTCCAAATGAAGGCCCTGGATCATTTCCTTAGTGTCATGAATGTTGTCAATCAGTTTTGATTTGGAGGTGCCTAACTTCTAGTGAAAAAGTCTTGACTCAATCAGTCCTTAGAGCATAAATAATGCCAAAAACTCTCTTCAAAAGAAAATAATGGGCCCAAATCTCACTAGGTATGGCCTTCAAATTAATCCATGGGATGTATTTTCACCTTTTTCTCTCCTCTTAGGTTTACTAGGTACTAATTTAGCATTTCTAATGTTAGCTTCATGGTGGTGTCAAGATTTTAACATTTTCAGTTTCGAAATGTCTGCAAAAATATTTTAATTTCTTACAAATTTCCCCATTGCAGCAAGTTAGGTAGAAATTGACTTTATTCATCCCAGTTACACCACCATTACTGTACTAAAGTTAACTATTCTATTGGCAGACCTACCATGCCACACCCCCAAGCCATGAGGAGCAGTGGCCTCAATGGTTCAAAAGTTAGAAAGTGCAGGGTAATAGTCAGGAACAAAAAGTAAACACACACAGATAATGCACACAAATCAATATATAAAAATAAAACATTCTATTAATTGAGAAGACATGTACAACTGTTATTACAATGAGAAGAAAAGAAGTGAAAGGAAGGAAAAGCCTAAGTACAATCTATGTTAAGGGGAGGAGGAATTAGAATCCGAATCTGTAAACCAGTCCCAGCCCATCTTTTGTGCATGTTTCCTAAGTGCAGCTTTGTCCTTTTTCTTCCTTACTTGCTTCTCAGTTGGACTCTTTCTATTCTTGGATTTGCTCTCAGCTGGACTCTTTTTCTTTGGCTGTCTTGGTTTCTTTGGTTGGGTTGGTGGTTTCTTCATGGTTGGAGCCTTTGGTGCCCTCACCCTCATTTTTCTGGTTTTGGGTTCAAGAGAGATCATAGGGAATTTTCCTTTGTCTTGGTCAGTGGGGGCAACTGGGGACTTCCCTTTGTCAGGCTGGCTAGGGGGTTGTGCCTCCTCAGATTGGGCAGCTGGCTCTTTGCCAATTTTGATAGAGGCTGCTATGGAAGCAGACCTCTTACCAGTGACTTTCCTTTGTTTAGGATAAGTTTGCTCAGTAGGCTGTGAAGTAGGAATTGGGGTAGGTTGAGGCTTCTCAGTAGGGGGTGTAGCAGGAGGGGCAACAGGGGACTTCCCTTTATCAGGCTGGCCAAGTGGTTGTGCCTCCGCAGACTGGGCAGCTGAGGTTTGAGTAGCTGGAGGCTCAAGTTCTGACATGCGGATAGAGAGTCGGGTGGGCTGCTGAGCTGCAGTTCTGGTAGCATCCAATGCAACTTCCAATGAGGCTATCTAGATTTTGGCTTTGAGGAGGTCAGTTTCATGGATTTCCTTTTGGAGTATGAAGATCTCCTGGGCATTGTTGAGCCTCTTTTCGAACAGTCTTGCTTTCATCCTCTCCGTAGTACTATTGGCTTTCTCCAGCTCCAGATTCAGCTGATGATAAGCAGTTGTAGATTTGGCCTTCTTATAGGCCTCCAAGATGTTAGTCCACCCTAGGGAGATTCCCAGTAGTTGCTTTCTATGGGCTTCCTCAAGTTTGGCAATCTGCTATAGTAGGGGAGTCTCAATGGACTGCCTAACTTGGGCCATGTCCCTTAGCACATCCCTCCTAAGGTAGGGATTGTCCCTCATGGCATGGAGGGTGGTGAGGTAGGGAGGGATGTAAAAAGAGTATTTGGGTGCGATAGGAAGAGAGGAAGTGGAAGGAGCAAAATGTGATTGGTCCTGGGTGGGGAAAGTGGGGATAACAGTGGATAAGTCTAGTTGTTGGGGGAGGGTAACAAGTTCTGGGTCTATTTAGGTCTGTTTGTCAGTGAATGTTGGAGGGGGTAGGATAAGAGGTGGGATCGAAGGCATGGGGGGGAAAAAAATGGGGTAGGCTCACTAGGAGTAGTGGGTGATGGTGGAGGGAAAAAGGAAATGGTGAAAGGTATGAAAGAGAATGGTTGGGTTATGGGGACAGGGCTGGGAGGGGAAACGACCAGAGGGGTTAGAGTGGATTGTTGAGGGATGGGTGGGTTAGTCAATGTCTGTAGGGTAGATTTGATGGATGTATGTTCAGTCTGCATCTGGTCATGGGTGTGTGTAGTGGTGGATAGTTGGGATTGGATGTCTTGGATGAGGGAGAGGATGAGTGTCAGTGTGTCTGGGCTAGGAGGTTGAGTTTGTGTAGAAGATGGGGCGGGTTAAAAAGGTGAGGAATGTGCATGATGGAAAGTGGAAGGAGGGGGAGATTGGGGTTCTGGTGAGTGATGTGGTGATGTAATTGGGGAGTCCGGGAGGGGGCTGTAGTGGGTGGGCATGGTGTCAAGGAAACTAGCCATAAAGGCTTGGAATCCTGTGGTTGAGTGAAGGTTGAGGTCTATGTCTGTGAATGGGGATGTAATAGGCATGGCTAGAGTGGTGTCCTCTTCAATGTGAGGTGTGTCAGTGGGGATAAAAGGGATTGTGGGTGGTGTTTGGGGGATGGTGGGGGTTGTCTCAGTGATTTTCCTTTTCTTGTAGGAAGTGAGTGGAGGGCTGTCAGGTTTATGTGAAGATGATGGGGATATTGGGGTTGTGTATTGAGGTAGGGTAGGGGATGGTGAGGGGCTGACATAGGGGCTGGTCTCCTCCCAGGTACCAATCACAGGAGAAAGAGGTGTAGGGGGGGAAGGAAGAGATGTTGATGGTTGAATGGGAGGAGATGTTGTCAGGATAGGGGATACTAGAGTAAAAGGTGGGGGAGAAGTGGGGGCTACTGCAGCAGTGGTGGTGACAGGCTCTGGAAACTCCTGTGTAGTAACAGGGGTAGGCCTTGTAACAACTACCTCTTCAAATTGCTTGGGAGGGGCCTGAGTCTCAGCTTTCTTCTTCTTCTGTGCTTCCACCAGGCTCCTGGTGATTCCCCATTACCTCTTGGTAAAAGTTGTAGGGGCAAGGGTGGTAGTCTCCTCAGTTTTTGCTATCTTGTACCCCCCCTTGAGAAGCAGCTTGGTGATGACTCTGGCATAGGGGAGTGTGTGTGGCTTCTTATTATGCCTCAATTCCTCCACCAGATCCTTCATTGCTTCAAAGATTAACTAGGCTGCATGGAAGCCATGGCCTAGAGAGAACGAGTAGACATCATCAGCAATATGAGCTCTCCTCTTCTGTTGATGGCCTGAGCAATAAATGTTCTTTCTCAGGACCTGGTCAGTGAAAAGGAGTCTAGGATCCAACTCTCTTCTTCTGATAGAATCCCCTGAGGTCTTTAATCCTCTAGTCAGAGCCCTTGCAATTGTATCAATTGAGGCACTCAGGAGGGGCCATATCCACAGCTAGGGTCAAATGTTGGGATGCCCAATACCTCTGCACACCTTGGGGCTAACTAACATTTCAAAATCATCAATCAACATAAGGAGACCTGTTTGTCCATCTTTATCCTTGGTGATCCTGATGTGCTGATAAAAGAGTTGCACTAGCCTAGGATAGGCTAGTACTGGTATTCCTCTCATCAATGGTGTCAGGCCAGCCTTGCTCATAAATTGAATGGCAGGGGCAGAGAGAGACTCCTTCTCGAAGAAGGGCAGGTCAAAAGCTATCTCAGGCTCCAAGGGGATTGAAGCCATGAGCTCAGAGGGTGTAGAAAACTCAGGGGTTGGCTCCTCCACCTCCTCAACCACTTCCTTCCCTTTTTTCTATGCCTTTGAAGTCTTGACCTTCTTAACAGCGAGCTCAACAGGGGCCTTATCTTTGCCCCTTTTTTTTGGTGCACTTTTAGGGGCCATTCCAAACTCTACTTTCAAAAATAAAAATGGGGGACAAAGATCTGAATGCTTACCCTAAAATTGTAGGGTTTGGTTTGATCTGACACACAGTGCACCACAAGATCTCTAAGCAGAGGGTAGTTGATGGGAATGACGTTAGGAGCAAATCTGTAGATTCCTGGTGTGAATGATGGGTTGTAGGATGGATGCTGGAGGAGAGAGGGAGAAGAGCGCTAGAATCTAGGGTTTCGCTGGATGGAGAAGGAAGAGAGAGTACTGGAAAGGGAGACATGCGCGGGGTTAAAATACTTGTCGCTAAGCTTGGCGCGCTTTGGAAATATTTGGTCGCGGAATTGGAAATGAAACCTAGCGAAGGTGCCAGTCAACTTGGATTGTGCGACAATCTCCCAGGTTTACCTTGGAGCGCGCGACAGCTTTTGAAGATTTCCATGTGAATTGCGCGAGAGGCTCCCAAGCCTCCTTTTGGACCCAGTGACAGCAAAGTATTAACAGAGAGCATGTGCTCTTCATTCTGCCATTTTCATTTGTGCTGTGGCTGGTTCCTAGGCATGACTAACCACCATGAGTCCCCCAGACACATTAAAATCAACCATTCAAGCATAGACAGCAAAAATCAGCATCCAACATTGTGCATCAAGCCCAAACCATCAATTCAAGAGCAATCATCATCAAACCAAGCATAAAGAAATCAGACTAGACAGGTCCAGATTCAAGTGGGGCCACTAAAATTTCCTAGAGAATTTTGAACAAAAGAAAGCAAGACAAATCTAACAAAACCAAAGTACATATGATACAGTATTGACACACCTGTGGATCAGTTTAATGAAGGATCCCCTCCATAGGTTTAGCAGGTTTTTCAAAACAAGACTTAAGACTCTGACCATTGACCTTCAAGGTTTTCCTAGACTTGGGATCCTTGATTTCCACAGCACCAGATGGAGAAACATTCATGACAATATAGGGACCTTCCCATCTGGATTTCAGTTTGCCAGGAAAAAATTTAAGTTTGGAGTTAAACAACCAAACCTTGTCACCAGCCATGAAGCTCTTTCTCAACAGACTCGTGTCAAAGAAAGCCTTGGACCTTTCCTTGTAGATCTGGGCATTGGCATATGCATCCATCCTCAGCTCATCCAGTTCTGACAGCTGTAGCAACCTGTGATGACCAGAAGAAATTAGGTCTAGATTTAAATTTTAATGGCCCAATAGGCCCTGTGTTCTAACTCTACTGGGAGATGACAGGCCTTGCCATAAACCAGTCTGAATAGGGACATACCAATGGGAGTCTTATAGGCAGTCCTATAAGCCCACAATGCATCATTTAGCTTGTCAGCCCAGTCCTTCCTGTCAGTCCTCACAGTCTTCTCAAGGATGTGCTTGATCTCCCTATTAGAAATTTTAACTTGCCCACTGGTTTGTGGGTAGTAGGGAGTAGCAATCCTATGGGTGACATAATATTTCTTGAGCAAGCTCTCGAAATTTCTGTTACAGAAATGGCTACCCCCATCACTGATAATGGCTCTAGGGGTGCCAAATCTTGAGAAGATATTATGCTTTATAAACTTGAGGACAAATTGATTATCATTGGTTCTTATGGCAGTAGCTTCTACCCATTTCGAAACATAATCCACTGCCATTAAGATGAAATGATAACCATTAGAAGGAGGAAAGGGGCCCATAAAGTCAATACCCCAGACATCAAATAGTTTCACAACAAGGATGGGCTGCAAAGGCATTGAGTTTCTTTTGGACAGCCCTCCTAATTTCTGACATCTTTCACAGATCCTGCAGTGTGTATTGGCATCTCTGAATAAAGAAGGCCAATAGAACCCACACTGCAAGATTTTATCAGCTATTTTTCTTCCACTAAAGTGGCCTCCACAGGCATTTTCATGGCACATGGCTAGAATACTGGGGATATCACTTTCTAGAATACATTTTTGGATGATTTGGTCTGCACAATACTTGTATAAGCAAGGTTCCTCCCAGAAAAGAATTTGACCTATGAGAAAAACAGGTCTTTGTCCATTTTGGTCCAATGGGCAGGAATCTTGCCTATAACTAGATAATTGACAATGTGTGCATACCAAGGAACCAAGGATTGGATGGCAAACAATTGCTCATCTAGGAAAACATCATTTGTAGGATCATTAATACATTTTTCCAACACAATTCTGGACAAGTGGTTAGCCACCACATTTTCTACACCCTTTTTGTCCTTGATTTTAATGTTAAACTCTTGCAACAGGAGTATCCATCTAATCAGCCTAGGCTTAGCATCCTTCTTGGACAGTAGGTACTTCAATGCCAAGTGGTCTGTGAAGATTATAGTTTTAGACCCAAGTAGGTAAGGTCTAAATTTATCCACAGCAAAAGCCACTGCCAGAAGCTCTTTCTCATATGTTGTGTAATTCAGCTGATCTTCAGCAAGTGAATTTGCTGAGATAAGCAATGACCACTGGCAGCTTATCTTTCCTTTGGCCCAAAACAGCATCTATTGCCAAGTCGGATGCATCACACATCAGCTCAAAGGGCAGGGCATAGTCAGGTGTTTGGAGTACAGGGGCAGAGGTGAGGCAAATCTTCAAAGTTTCAAAAGCCTTAAGACATTCAGCAGTAAAATCAAAGGGCACATCCTGGCAGGGCAGGTTGCACAATGGTTTAGCAATTTTGCTGAAGTCTTTAATGAACCTCCTGTAGAATCCAGCATGTCCAAGGAAAGATCTGATTTGTTTGACTGTTCTTGGTGGGGGCAAATTTGTAATGAGGTCAACTTTGGCCTTATCTACCTCAATCCCATCTTTAGTGACTACATGGCCCAACACAATACCTTGTGTTACCATGAAGTGACTCTTTTCCTAACTTAAGACCAGATTGGTCTCCTCACATCTTTGTAAGACCAGGTGGAGGTGTTGCAGACATTGGCCAAAACTGTCCCCATATACAGAGAAATTATACATAAAAATTTCTAAGAATTTGTCAATCATATCAGAGAATATGGCATACATACACCTCTGAAAGGTGGCTGGGGAAATACACAGCCCAAAAGGCATCCTTCGGTAAGCAAAGGTGCCAAAAGGGCAAGTACATGTAGTTTTCTCTTGGTCATGAGGGTGCACAGGGATCTGGTTGTACCCTGAGTACCCATCAAGAAAATAGTAAAAAGCTTTTCCAACCAACTTATCTAGAATTTGATCAATGAAGGAAAGAGGGAAGTGGTCTTTTCTGGTCTTAGAGTTGAGCTTCCGATAGTCAATGCAAACCCTCTAGCCAGTGGTCTCCCTGGCTGGTCTCAGCTCTCCAGACTCAGTTGTGATGACTGTTATGCCAGATTTCTTGGGCACCACTTGGATAGGTGCCACCCATTCAGAATCAGATATGGGGTAAATTACCCCAGCATCTAGCAATTTAATGAATTCTTTGAGGACCACTTCTTTCATGTGAGGATTCAATTTCCTCTATATTTTTCTGGAGGGTGTTGAGCCCTCCTCTAAATGGATCCTGTGCATACAGATTGATGCATCTATCCCTCCTAGATTTGCAATGGTCCAGCCAATTGCCGTTTTGTGCTTCCTTAAGACTGTTAGTAATTCTTCCTCTTGCTCATTGGTAAGAGAGGAGGAGATAATTATAGGAAGTTTTTCACCTTTCTCAAGGAAGGTATATTTCAATGTTTTTGGAAGCTTCTTGAGATCCAGATCAGGGGCTTGTTGGGTGGATGGCAGGATTGGTACTTTGCTGGTTTGAAGAAGAGGCAACAATGTAGGTTTCCAAATGGAATGCTGCACTAAGCCCACAGAAGACTTCATTGTGGTCATGTCTTCTGGCATAATAATTGGGCTTCCTTCTTCTAGCATGTCCCAAACTTCAATTAAACTTGTGATAATGTTGCCCCACTCCGACAGAGTGGGCAATTCTTTTTCAACAACTTCCTCTAGTACATCCACTGCCAAGCTTTCCTCATTGTCCAGCTGAGGGTACTTTGCACAGTTGTACACATTAAGTTTAACTTTTATATGTCTGAAAGTTACCTCCATGATCCCTGACTTGCATTGAATGCATGCATTGGGTGTGGCCAAGAATGGCCTGCCCAAAATAACAGGTATAGGAGATGTACTCTTGTTGTAGCCCATGTCCAAAACAAGGAAGTATACAGGGTAAAAGAACTTGTCCACCCCCACTAAGACATCCTCAACCACTCTCATAGGTCTCCTTTCAGACCTATTAGCCATTAACAACACAATGGGGGTGGGTTTTAGCTCCCCTAAACCTAGCTGCTGATACACACTATATGGCAGCTGGTTTACACTAGCTCCAAGGTCTAGAAGGGCTGTTCCAATTGTCTGGTCTCCAATTATGCTGGGAATAGTGGGTATCCCTGGGTCTTGACACTTCTCTGACATTGTCATGTTTAATATAAAATTAACTGTATCAGTTGCAAAGACCTTTTTGGACAAATGGCCTCTAGCTTTTCTTTTCTGGGTACAAAGGTCTTTCAGAAATTTGGCATAGGTTGGGACCTGTCTAATTGCATCAAGCAGGGGCAAATTGATTTTTTCCTGCTTAAAGGTCTCCATTATTTCCTCTATCTGTGCATTCCCCTTATCAAAAGGGGTAGGGCCACTCAAAGCCCGAGGAAATGGGAACTGAGGTACTGCTGGTTCCTCAGTTGCAAGCCTATGACTAAACTTTTGTTTTTTTCTTTTTTCATCTTTTATTTCCTGCTGAGGCTCAACTACAACCTCTTTATTTTTCCCTTGTTGCAGGGTAGCAAGCAACTCTTGGCTCTGTGCTCTAATAAAGTCTCTTTCACTTTCATTCGAAAGTTCTTTGGAAATGACCTCTCCTTTTTCCTTCCCAACTTAGTTATCCACCAGCCTACCAGACCTTAGGGTTGTGATGGCATTAGCTCCCTCAAAACTTGAGCAGCCTTCTCCAATCGAATATTGGCCTTTGGGCGGCAACCGCCCTCTTCTCTTTGGCGGCATTGGATATTTGGCCTAGCTCCTCTATTTTGTAGATGCTTTGTTCAGAAGTCTGTCCCAGTCAAGACTCCAAGGCTTTGCAATGAGGTCAAAACCTGGTCCTCGAAAGAAGTATTTTGAGGCTGAGGTGGGGGAACTACCAACTGATTTTGCTGCTGGGGTAGCTGCTGATGCTGGAAATTTGACCTTGGGGTATATCCCTGGTTAAACTGCTACTGTTGCCTTTGAGGTAAGGCCAACATCTATTATGGCTGCATGAAATTGTCTTGTCTCCACCTCAAATTTGGGTGGTCTCTCCACTGGTAACCAGCATTTTGGTGCTGGTATCCAAATGGTTGTTTGTTGTAGCCAACAGATTGTTGCTGGCCAAATGATTGGGCAGTAGCAGCTTGTTCCATCACATACTCAGGGTATTGCCCTGCAGATGGGCACTCTTCCACTATGTGTTGTGGAGATTGACATATCAGGCATACCTCCATCACTTGTGCAGCCCATCTAGGTTACACCACAGTTAATAGTTTATCAAACATATCAGAAAGATTGGCCATCTGCATTCTCAGGTCATTATTTCTACTTACTTCATACATCTTTCTTTTGGAAGTTTCAGCAAGTCCCATTTTAGGAGAAGGCTCTTGAACAGTTCTTGACAAGGACATCTTTTGGAAAGTATTTTCACTGATGACCTTGAACAAGTCCCATGCCTCATTAGCTATTTTGTGCATGTAAGTTCCACCACAAGAGGCATCTACCATGTCTCTGCTTTTCTCATCAATTCCATTATAGAAGCTCTGGATAAGCTGCCAGTCAGGGATCTTATGGTGGGGACATTGTTTGAGCATCTCCTTAAATCTGTCCCATGCTTGATTAAAATCTTCAGTTGGGGATTGGGCAAAAGCAAGTATTGCTTTCCTCAACTGGCTGGTTTTTATCTCTGGGAAGAATTTGGTCAAAAATCTTGTCTGGAGGTCTTTCCAAGAAGTGATGCTATTGTTTGGGAGAGTAGCTAACCAGGTGCTAGCCCTGTCCTTTAGGGAGAAAGGAAAGACCCTTAATCTAGTGGCTTCTGGTCCCAAACCAGCAATGGAGAATGTTGTGCATAGGGCTAAGAATTGGTCAATGTGCTTGTAAGGGTCTTCCTTGCTGAGCCCATGGAAAGAGGGAAGCATTTGGATGATGGAGGTTTTAATCTCATAGTTTCCCTGAACAACTGAGAATTGAATGCTGAATGGGGAATTATAATCTTCAGGAGCATTCAATTCCTTCAATGTTCTAGGTTACTCTTCACCCATGACTGCTGTCTCAATTTCAGTAGGGGGCTCAATTGTGGTGTGTCTGGGCCTTCTTGGTCTTCTGGCCCTTTCTATCTCAGGGTTAGGAGGCTCTAATGTGGGACTGAGATATCTCCTTTCTAACATGCACACACACCAACAGTAGGGAAGACTACTTGCAGACACATTGCAATTAACAAAATTACAACTATCCTAATCAACTGCTATGGAATTTTCAAAGGAGAAATAGACTGAGTTTTTGACGGTTAGAGAAGTGCAAACTGAGGTAGCTAGACTCCCAGTGCAGTTCAACTTTCCTTCTCTGCTACGGTCCAGATCTGCAAGAAAAATTCCAAATGTAAGTTAGCAGTATCAGTTATTCACAAGTACAGCTACCAAAGAATAAAAAATACAAAAATCTAGGGTCTACTAATAGATCAAGACTCCCAGGCAACGACACCAAAAACTTGTTGAGGTTATTTTAAGTGCTTGCTGCTGACTTTATTGGAAATAGTGATAAGAATGTGTTAGTGAAACTGAATCAAAGGTGGATTGAAAACTACAAAGTAGCAAGCCTAAAAATACACAGACCTGTAAGAAACAGGGCCTGTTGTAGCAAGTTTTAATAAGTAAGAGTTTGTCCCACAGGGAAAGTTGATCTAGAGCTCCAAGGGAGCTATCTTTAGTAGGCCCTCTAGATCTGGCTACAGATCTGACAATCCTAAATGGAAGGGGATTTAAGGTCACTATTGTCTATATCCTAACGTAACCTAATGCCTAAGCTACAGAAATGGTTAAGAAGAATGATGGAATATAAGAAAATAAATATAAAAGGGTGAGAAGTAAGCTATTAGGTACAGATCTGATGGGTCTTATAACTCAGACTCAGATCTGCTGCTATAGAAATTCTGTCCAATGGCTACATTATCACCAAAGAGGAAAAAGGATCCAACTCACCTCTGTGTCATGATCCAATCCCTTATGGCTATAACCTGTCCACTTAAATGGTCACAGACTATCCAATAGGGGAACCACAGTCCAGAGATGGGTCAGAACAAGTTTATCATTGTAGGTACTACTTCTTCCAGGCTACCAGCTCAAGAATCCATAGGGACCTCAACCTCTAAAGTTCTGTGTGTGGGGCTAGGCTTGCAATGTGCACTAGCATGGACACACAGAACTAACAAGAGTTTGAGTACTAGCTTTTAAGCCTAGCTATTCACTGCTTTAGAAAGATAGCAATGATCCAGTCACAAACCTACAATCTTTACAGCCAGATCAGATCTGCCATCTGATGGTGGGTCCATACAAATACAGGGGAGCCTGTCTCTGCACAATCTCTCACAAGGCTACAAGCACAAGTGTAGAGAAGAAGGATCTATCTTAGATCTGTGGATTGGCCTCACCCTAGGGCTATAATCTGTCCACTTAAATGGTCACAGACTATCCATAGAGGCTATCCTCCTCACAGAGGTCTAAGACAGAACAAGAAAATTGCTGCCACCACCATGTTCACAAGGCTACCAGCTCAAGCTCCCATGGGGATTCAGATTTAGTGGATCCTGTGGTGGGGCATAGGCTTGCAATGTGCCTAACCTGGACACACAGATCACTTGAATCTAAATAACTCCTTAACAACAATCCTCTATTGCTTACAATACAACATAGTAATGGTGGATCTCAAGGCAGCAGCCTTGTACATAATAACTCTCAAACTTCAATCCCATACATGCATAAGATCCTATTATAAAAATCTATTAAAACTATTCCAAATAGACATACAAAGGCATAGCCAGCAAGTGCTGGACTATGGAGAGAAAAAAAGGGAAAAAGAAGCTGCCTAAACCCTAACCTTAGCCTACTGCAATTCTACAGTTGATTCAAGAAGGAGTACAGAAGTCCTCTAAACCTAAACTAGGCTTAGGCTTATATAGCAGTTAGCTGTGTGATCATTAGGGTTAGGAAAACCCTAATTTTATCAATGCAATTATGGCCCATTTATGTTCCTTAGATGCCTCGGGGCATGTGCACGAAGATTAGAGCATTGGAGTGCGTGTCCTAGTTGCTGGAAGTTCCCAGATTACCCCTACAGAAGTGGGGAGAAGTTAAGATCCCGAGCCTCGCTAGGTAGCAAGGATTTCCAGGTCTTGTCGCGTGATAGAATTGGCGTCGCGGGATTAAATTGACTTGAAGCTCTTGCAGTCGCGGGATTGATACTTTGGTCATCGCGGGAATGCTCTGGTCGTCGTGGGATTGAGCTTTCTATTTGAATGGCGCGAGAATTGCGCGAGTGGTTCATTCCTTGGTGAATCTCGTAGAGATCCTTGCGAAGAAGTAATGTGCATGGGCTTCTGGATCGCGCGAGCAGTTCCCTGAAAGTCTGTATCCCGCAACCACTGCGTGACAGCTGCGCGCATAAATGCCTGGAGCTCTCTCTCCTCAGTTAATCACGTGAAGATTAAAGGTGCCTTTCTTGAGCTGTGGGAGACTGCGCGAGAGCTTATGACTGAGCCTCGCGAGAACTGCACGAAGTCTACTTTCTGGGCTCTTCTGTCATTCATCTGTGCGAGAACAGCGCAAGCAGTTGGTGTGCTACCTTCAAAATCCCGCGATAACTGCGCGAAGCATTCTTTCTGATTTAATTTGAACCTTGCGACATCTGTGCGAGGCACATTTCTTGACATTTTTCTGCTTTGCTATGCCTATACTATAGCCAATTCTCTATTTGGGTCCAACCTCCTTTCTTCTGAGGAACTTCTGGGGCAGCAGTAGGCTTCTTGGCATGGTTAGGGCCTTATCTGCAGCTGTTGCTTATTACCTACAAGATGGGCTTAACACACTCTTATTAAATGGCTAAGGGTCTAACAAAGATTAAGTAAAGGGGTGAAAAGTGGTACTTTTCAGGTCTTAACACTAACCCTTCCCTTATAGTGACTTTTGTGGATTACTAAGTAACACTAAGTATTGGCACCATTACTCAGTAATACTTAGTATTACCTTGCTTGTCCACTATAGGCTTTCGCGCTAGTGTGCCCTAACCGATATGGGCATTGCTTGTTCCTTCCCTTTTAGTGGCTTTCACATATTACTAAGTAATACTCAGTATTGGCAACAAGCAAGGTAATACTAAGTAGTACTAAGTAATACTATGTGTTGGCGTCGTTACTAAGTCTTAGTTATGCTTCTTCATTTTCTTGTGAGGTTTCTTGCTGGCTTTCGCGTATTAGTAAGTAATACTAAGTATTAGCGCCATTACTTAGTAATAATTAGTATTACCTTGCTTGTTCCCTTGAGAGTGAAGCTGACTGAATCCATCCATATTGAGCGCGGTTATTATATTATATATAAGAATTCTTATCATCATTCTAAGAATCGGGGATTACTGAATGGAAATGTTCACAACCGATGCTTTTTTCTGAGTATTTGCATTGGTTGGTTTTTTCCCATGTTGAAGGCTTATTAGAAGAGTCTATTACATGAATAGTTGCAAAAGAACTTGGCTATGCCATAGTATCTAACATACATTGAAGGATCGGATCAATAAACCAGCTCGCTGAGATGGGTTCTCAATTGTATCCTTTGTCTTTGGGTCACAAGAAATGAAGGTTAGCAGAGACTGAAGCTAAAAGTGTGCGTTGCAGTTTCTTCAACCTTACTTGTTTGAAGAGGGGAATGATGTTCGGACTATTACACAGACTGTGGATGCACGTGCACAAACCTAAGTCTCTGTTCATAGTCCATAGGTTCCCGGAACCACCATCAGTTCAAAACCTGCTTCGTTTATGGTTCAGACAGAACGAAGGAGGAGGATGAAGTGCTTGATAGGAGAATGTCTTATAGTTAGTTGCCTATGAAGAGAGCTTATAGAAAGTCCATTCTTAAGTAATTGGTCGACCGAATGAATCAAATATATATAGGAAATTTTCCTAGGATGTTACTAGGTTCCATAGCACTGTTTCCTATGGAAATTTCTAGAGGGAATGAAGCGTCAGCAAAATGAACTACTTTTCTTTACATAAGGCAGCACGACATCTGGTTATGTATGGCTGATTAGTAATGCCGACAGTGATGATTATAACCTATCTATTTTTGGCTAAACGGAAGATGTACCCAATGATGGAATTCTGTCGTCTTGTCGTTGTTAGTCTTTGTTAAAGCCTTTCCCTTACTTACCACTTCCTATGTTAGTTTTTTCACAAAGTGAACAAGACACACTTGTTCCTATCAAAACAATTTTAAGTTCCTGTTCCGAAACCAACCGTTCTTTCTTATTTCATCCACCTCTATCCGAGAACGATTCTTTTTCCTATATTCTATTCATCGTAAACGCACTGCATTTCCCGAGTTATTAGCATTCATTACCCATTACCTCCATTAATATCCCACTTCCTTTAAGACTCCTCAATCATTCTTCGTAACCCTTCATTAAGAGATGTGACCACCCGCATGTGTCATCTCCTTTCGCATGTGCGACGCCGATTCTATCTTATGACAAGAGATGCTTCTATTCTAAAGCATATTTTTGAAAGAGAAGATGAGTTGTTTCCTAGTAACGAGTTGCAAGAAGGAAGACACTATTTGAGGAGGAAATTTATGTTTCTTGGCAATTCTATCATGGCGCTGAGTACCAGTATTGCCAACTCCTCGACGCCTATCTAAGAGCGAATATCCATGGATTTTTCCCTTCCTATGTTTATCTAAAGACTATGTAGCAAGAGTTTCAGTCCAAAGAATTGAAGTAGACTCTGCGGAAGGGTAAGATATTTCAATGCGTCAAATTTCTGGAAGTGCCTAAAGACATTCATACATTTAATCTTATAGTCAAAGCGAAAAACTTATGATCGGAACAGGTTATCAAAAATGCGATTACGGCGTATGATCAGGATGATTTTAAGAACTCCAGTCGACTGGATTTCACAGCACTCCCTAATAAAGGATTGGAAGTCCTCAGAAGAAGAAATTAGGCCGTAATGCATTTCCACAGTCTCTGTATGAAGAAGCCTATCAGGAATTTGAAGAGATGTCATCACAACAGTATAGTGCCAAGCACGGTTTCTTTCTTATATATATTATTATATACTCAAAAAATTTGGATGGGATTTGATCTTTTTTCCTGAAATACTCTCTGATTCCTCTCCAGCCACACCTCCAAATCTTTGGGAATGCCATCCTCCATATAAGCTGCAGACAGGGGTTGGGGAACCTCCCATTCCCCCACCGGAGAGCTACCTCTTCAATTCGACCTTGATGCCTCCATGAACTTCCCCCACCCCCCCCCTCTGCCTAAAAAACTAGGTCTGCCGATGAGAACCGACAAGAGATAAGCAGATGGTCCACGGAGTCTAATTGGCTGCAACATCGTGGACACTTGCTAGCTAGTTGGAATCCCTATATCCTGGACCAAAATTGATCTCCGCAAGGCCAACCAAGCAAAGGTCGCCACCTTTGACACTATGCCCTCTTGCGACACCATACCGGGGAGCTCTCCCATTGAATAGCCACAACGCTCTTTGTAGAGAAGTTCCCGGACTTATCCGGCATCCACACCCTTCTATCATCTCTTGGGAAAATTTAAACTGAGACCCACCCGCTGGAGGGGCAAAACTTGATCCCACCTCTCCACCACGCCCACGTATGTTGGTAAGTTAGGAACAGATGAAATGGTCTCTTTATTGCCTATCCTTCCCACAAGAAGAGTGACTGCCTCAGATATGTGGTCCGCCCACCCACACCTTGCAGAGAGGGAAATCAAGCAAGTGATCAATTGTCTATTTCATATCCCCCAAAACTGGCTAAAGAGTTGATTGAAGGGTCCTTCCCTTTTAGTCGAATAGTCAAAACCCCTCTCGTGGTGATTCAACCAACCCTATCCCAACACATTCCTAACCCGAGGGAGCTATGACTTCACCAAGCACGAGAACTGAGGCGCTACCTGCCTTATTCAATTATCCATTGCCTGAATCTCTGCTTCCATCTCTCGACCCACTAGAAATAGATATTGATCAAGCATCCCTAGAACCCTCAATTCTAGCGATACCGGGCACGGATTATCCACCCGACCTAGCCACGAGTAAACCTTCCCCTGCGAGATCCCCCTGTTGTTCCTATAGCCACTGATGAGCCTAGGTAGTTTTCAAGTGCTTAGTATTGTGCTTAGCCCACCGATAGTGCCTTAGTATTCTATTCCTTGTTCCTTTCGTTCCATTAGTATATTATAAATCCTTTCGTCCTAAGGAATAGAAGGGAGGAGCATATGAGGTCGGTCACATAAAATGCTCTAGTATTAGTAGTATGTGGTTAGTATGACATTCCCTAGTAGTAAGTTGTTATAATGATTAGTTGGGAAGGGAGGACATTTATTTCAGCCCATTATTCAGGGTTGAACGGATAAGAGACCGATGACTAGAAACCTCGCTCGATAGTCAGGTGATCCGAGAATTTCTAATAGAAATGATTGACCATTAATTCATTCAAATAATAGGATCTAAAACCACTCCCTCATTTTCAGTGGGGAATAAAAGAAACTCCATTCAAAATTTTGAGCTGGCAGAATAGAAGCCTTTTTTTTATGTGGTTGGTTCAGGCCAGGAAGAGGAATTCGAGCATTTTTGATTTCCCGCCCGCTGACCTAGTTGTTGATTAATCTAATTCGCTAGTCAGACCTCAATTCGATCTATTAGTGGATGGGCCACCTCCCTCTCTTCCATTCCTTCATTGACTGCCCGGACCATGCCCCGGATTGGCCGAATTAGGTGACTAACTTTGTAAGTAGGTAGCATGTCCCACGACCTCATTCTATCCTCAGTTAGGATGTTGGGTTCGAGGCGTAGGGGCCTAGTAAGACATAACCAGAAGGTGGTCTACCTGTCGTTGCTCAACCGTAAGCATAGATGGTCAACATTACATTTTCGGGTTCAAGTAGCTAGAGATTTGAGGTCAGGAGTCGAAAATACCCACATTCTGCCTTACAAGGTGAAAGGGTTTAAGACGTGTGTAGCTTGTATGTTTTCTATAAGCCAGATTAGTTGAGGTTTCCATCTGGGTCAATTCTCAAAGTAGGATGGACTGTCTCATCCGGGTAAATGATATTCAAGTAGGATGAACCCTTTTGTGACGGCTCCAAGACAGAGAACAAAGGACAAAGTATGTTCTTGTTGCTTTTGTTCCCTTATGAGGGGTATGGAGATGCTCAAGTCAAGAAGTAGCGAGCGATCCTTATCATTTGTGCATGTGTCTTGTTTCTTGGCGACTTTCCTAAGTCACAAGCTAGCCCTGTCTCAACTCTGTGAATAGTGTAGCTTCAAGTCATGCTCAAGTCAAGTCTTTTCAGTAGAAGGATTAGTTGCCTTCTTTGTGTGCTCGTTAGATCTTGAACTATAAAGTCACGAACTATAGTTTAAGTGGTACATGAGCAAGGTTACTCAAAATCTGCTGAGTGCACTGACATGTCCCCTTCCTCGGTCAATCGATTTCTAGATCAACCACCTTAAAGTAACAAGTAACAAATGACTAGTCTTAAGGAGCTCCTTCTTTTCGCCGAAGAGGCACTATAAGTAAAGAAGTCTCTATTGATCTATCTTGTGAGCATGGTTCTCATAGGTGGTCTGCACTTTTTTTTATGGTCCCTTTCAAAAATAGGTGAATTGAACAAGGACTGGTATTATCGATTAGTGCACTCTAAGTAAATTCTCTTTAGTGTTCTGCCCATCTAAGTCGAGGCATTTCCCAAGGGATTGCAGCTTCTGATGATTTTATGTGTCTGTATTTGGGTTATGTGTTGTTCCTGCCCTTTGTGTGTCTAGTAGGTTCATCGTGGTCTGATCTGTGGATATCTTTTGAGTGCGTTTTTCTCCCTTCCATCGACTTTTTAGTTGGTACATGGTCCCAGATACCTTTAGTGTGTGATCAACGGGCAAAAGTAGTAGACCAAAAGTCATAGTACCTATGGGGCCCCTTAAAAAGGTTGTAACAGTATGGAAGGTAGGGAGCCCTCATCCTTTTAGTATTAACGAAAATGACGTCTTTCATAATTTTAAGGTAATCTACTCTACTATATGTGACGAGCAAAGTGAGTGGAGAGAGCTGAAGGTTCTAACCATGCTCGAAGACTTCCCGTGAGTCTCATCCCTTATAAGAGAGCTGGATACATTCCTTACTTGATAAAAAGTCATACACAAAGGAAGACTGATGAAAGGATGGATGTACTCCATCGGCCGTTAGGCTGCGCACTTCCATTCGGAGCCTGAATCCACCAGACGCACACTTTTGTAATGAAAGGATAGGGTCTCGAATCCCAAGGAGTCTCAAGGAACTAAACCTAATCTGCAGCGCACAAGTCATGCTCACTGAATGTTATTGACATCCATCTACGATTACAAGGAACCTTTCCAGATGCTCGCTTAAGTGCATCAAGTACTCAGGGCCCCGAGGTTTGGCTCAATCCTCAGACCAACAGGTGTAGCTTTGGGATGCATTTTTCCTAAGGTTTGTTCACTGCAGTAGAAACTATTTGGAAAGTCTCAGGATAATTTGGCTAAGAGCCGCCTTGCTAAATGAGACCAAAAAAAGACATTCGCTTTAACATACCATGGACTTGTTAAGAACAAGCTACTAGCCTAAGTGAGTTCAACCTTCTTAGGTTGAGCAGCTTTTTACTCACCCACCAAAAAAACCAATAACCATGATTAAGCAAACACATGACCAATAGATAACAAAGAGGTCACCAAAAAAGAAAAAGAGGTCGACACTTCACCTAGCATGGACACGACTGAGACAATAGACAAAAGAAAAAAGGAGGAAAATTTGTAAACTATTCCAAGAGCTACCAATGGACATCAGCATATCCTGGTAGCAACTGAGTACTACAATCAACATTTCCTAAATCTAGTAGAAAAATAAGCCTGAGAATGAAAACAACAAGCGAAGCACATTCCCTTACCTGCAGAAAAGGCACTGACTTCAGTCAGGCAGACTACTACAACGAACAAATGCAGCTTTCATTTATAGATTTTGAACACGACGATAGCATGAAACTAAACTAAAGATAGACCTCCACTACTTTTTTTATATAAATTCCAACCTCCTTAGATAAAAAGGTTGTCGGCCTTCCAATGATTGATCTTATACAGTCGATAGAGCCTACTCCTTAAAGCTCCAAAGTTCCATTCAAGACAAGAGCATCCTACCGTGATTTCAACCTTCGTTTGCCTTTACTCCAGCCAGTGAGGGGATTCAGTAGCTACGTGGATCGATTCAAGTCTTCCTTCCTATTTGCATTCGATAAGGATTCCTATTCCATCCATGAAATCGTCCTTGCCTTCCGGCAAAATGCTCCAGTCTAAAAAAAGTTATTTCCTTTACAAGCGATTGCTTACCTTTGAATCATGTCCCTTTTTCGATTTGGTGCATGGCATTTATTAACACCAACTCCTCGATTTGAATTCGAGGAATTCCATTTTCAAATCAAAGCCAAAAATAAAAAATTGGAAAAGCAAAGGAATGACTTTATGAGCCAATAAACAAGGGGAAACCAAATCAATCAACAAAGACTCCTTATGAGACACTTGAATTCAGTATGATAAGGAAACTTGAACCAAACTCAAAGGAACAATTCCAGCAGAAATTAACCCCTTTCAACAAACAACAAAAACACTAGTCAAACTACCAGATTCATCCTCAGGAGAGAAACCTTCTTTTTGCGGGCGATTACCCATTTTGAGACAACAGGTAACAGAGCTCAACAGGGCTTCTTTTCCTTTAAAGGATCTTAGAAAGTAGATCGCTAAGGAGAAGAAAAGGAGCTTATCCAGTAGCTTACAAAGGAGGCTTTTTAAGGGCAGGCTTAGGGCTTTTAAAGGTGATTTGGGCTTTCAAAGTGCATTTGCCTCTGGATTATGGATTATGCTTAGCTTAAGTGGCTAAGTTCCTTATTCAATGGCTTATCCAGGCAAAGGAACTGACTTTGCTAAGGCTTAGTGTTAAAATATTTATCTAGATGCTGATTATTTTTATTAGAAAATGGTAAAAAAAATAAATCAGTGGTGGAGAGAAGCAAAAATGGGTGAAATCAGCAAGTCTGAAATAAACACAGACCTGCAAAATATAGGGTCTATTGTAGCAGGTTTTGATAAGTAAGAGTTTGTCCCACAGGAAAATTTTGATCTAGAACCCAGAAAGGGTTGTGTTAGTAGGCCTCCAGATCTGACTACAGATCTAGCAATCCTGAAGAAAGGGAGTTAGGTGTCACAACTAAAATTAAAACTAAATTCAAATAAAGAGCAGTCCTATACTATAGAAAAGGTTAAAAGAAGGTGATGGTGGTGTGGTAAAATAAATATAAAAAATGATGAGAAGTATGCAGCTAAGAATAAGTTAGTGATGTAACTCAGACCTAGAACTGATTATGCAGGAATCCTTCTGAAGGCTACAAGCACATTAGCAAGGTAAAAGAATCCAAAATAACCCTGCAATCTATACTCCTCTTAAGGTTATAATCTGTCCACTTAAATGGTCACAGACTACCCAAGGGAGGAGGTTCAACCACTTGAAGGGATTGATCCTAAGGCTATAACCTATCCACTTAAATGGTCATAGACTATCCAAGAGATTTCCTCCAATCAATGGGTTAAATCAGAATAATAAAATCATTGTAGACACTATGTTTGTAAGGCTAATCAACTCATGCATCCATAGGAGCAATCAGTCCTTAAAATTAGGTTGAAGCCACCTCAAAATAAGGGCTAAAAGGGGCTCTAGACTCAGCCGGTCATGGCTACAAAAAGGCCTGCAATGACCCAGCTCACAATTCTGCAATCTTTGCAACCAAATTATATCTAAAACCTGATGGTGGCATTGCAAACAGAGGGAAGTTTGGCTCTGCACAATCTCTCACAAGGCTTATCAGCTCATGTGCAGAGAAGAAGAATCCATCTCAGATCTATTATTTAGATTCCTCTTAAAGCTAAAATCTATCCACTTAAATGGTCACAGACTATCCAAGGGAGGAGGTTCGATCACAGAAGACTGAGATAGAACAGGGATACTGTTATTCCCACCATTGTTGTAAGGTAAATCAGCTCAAATAATAATGGGAGTATTAAACCTATAAAAATCTATTTATTAATCCAATAGAAATATATGCAAGGAAAACACAGAGATTACAGATCTAATTTTAAGTAATAAAAAATTAAAAATCATAAAAGAATCTTACAATGGTGCCCTCGAAGGTAACAGCCTATGCACAAGCTCAAATCAGCTCCCAATGTTCAGCACAATGTCCATTATAAAATTAAATCAAACTACAGCTGCTTATAAAGGACTTAGCTAGCATGTGCTGGGCTAAGGAAGAAGAAAATAAAAATGGAGAATGACCTAATCCTAACCCTAATCTGCCTTAAGCTCTCAGCCGAGTTAAGGTTGAGGAAGAGATGCGTTTCTAAACTAGATTATAGCTTATATACTTAGTCACTAAGGCCTTGGCCAATAGGGAAGAAAACCCTAATTTCATTGCATTCATGCCTCCTTTACAGCCCTTGGATGCCAGGATGAGTGGGAACAGATTAGGACCTCGGGATGTGTGGGAATAGATTAGAACCTCGGGATGTGTGCCCTAGCAGTGGGGAAATCCCCAAAGAGCCCCTGATATTCACTGAGAAAACATGAGCTCGAGCTTCACGCAGTTGAATTGCCCATTTGGCTTCTCGCGTGGCTCTTCACTCAGATGATCTTGCAGTTTATAGGGCATCGTGAAGCTGGATTGGCTGTTGGAGAGACCTCGCATGGTTGACTTTATGTTCCATAGCCCTGGCTCGCACAGATGAGTTTCAAATGTTTCAGTTTGCGAGGCTCTTGCTAGGCTGAATTACATTGAATACTGTAGCTCGCGAGGCTATGCTTTGAGCTTTGAAGCACGCGAGAGCTTGCAAGAGCTACGCGAGAAGATTTCTGGGCGCCTCTCTCCTCTTGAATTGTCGAGATCTCTGCAGGACTGCCTTTGTATTGCTGGTTCTATCCTCACGAGGTCCATGCGAAGTTGCTTTTGGATGGATTGAACTCTGCGAGAACCACGCGAAGAGTTTTCTAAGAATGCCTGCTGCCTTTCACAGCTTGCTACAGAAGCTGCCACTGCTTGGGTCCATGCTCCTCTCAGCCACTGGACTTCTAGTGCACACTTAGGCACTCAATCACCATGGTGTGTACCACCATGGCATTCCATCTTTTCTTCACCAAGGATGTAGACCTTGGCTTCCAAATGTCTCTCTTTTTTGGCCTCATAAGCATCACTGTTATGCTAAGCTACAACTTTTATTCTTAACTACAAAATAAACTCAAAGGAAGACTATTAAATGGATATAAGGTGTAGTAAAGGCTAGGTTAAGAGGTGAAAAGTGGTACTTTTCAGTGAATAACACACCCCTAAACGTAATCTTTGCTAGTCATCGAGCAAAGTAAAATTTAAACAGCTACTCTAAAGATATAAATGCCACTTTCATAGGGAGCACGGATGCATTTAGCTTATGCATCAAGCCTTTTAAACTCGTAGGTGATCCGTAGTGGAGGAGTGAAGTCTCCTGAGGGTTTTCAGTGAAGACACCTACAAACTTCTCAATAAAATAGTTAACACAAGTGCAAGCTTGATTAAATCAGTTTTCAACAAATAGAGTATCAGTCCACTTTTGATCTTTCAAATTTGAGGAGTTTTAAGACATTCAATGCCAATAGTTAACACCTACATCATACATGTATACTCATCAGACCAATCAGCTGACATCAAGAAACACCATGTGTAAACCAGTACTAAGCTCACCAATGATTCAAAAATTAGGTTCAAACAATGCCCAATAAGTTCAATTTCAAACCCAATACTCACCAGGGTTTCCTCTCACAAATGAATTTAAAGGGTGTACTTGATTTCACACTGCTGAAGAACAATTACAAACCCCAAATGGGCTTGCAAGCATGAGCACATGCAGTGCTTCTAATTTTTGACAACATCAAGTTCTCTCACCATAGATTAGACAGCCCCTCATCTTCACATGACAGTTCATTTGACTTTGGATCAACAAGGGCTTTTCATGGGTTGTATTGTGGCTTATGAATGAGGGTTGTAAAGAATAAAAGGGTAAAAAGGAGGATTCAAAACCTGAGAAATCAATAAAGGTAGGAGGTGATTCATGACTTCACCTTCTTCATTATAGCATAACTCCATCTTCTTTTTGAGTTTTTAGAGTTAAAGTGGCCAGCTTCTCCCATTCTTGTCAAATTTTGCAATGAAGTTCTTATTGTGACTTCTCTTTATTTCCTCTTCCCTTCTTGTTTATTTTATATATATATATATATATATTATTTTTATGATGGTTGCCACACAATTACAACTGCTACACTAGCTTTAGAGATTTGCTCCTCTCTTCTTCTCCTTTCTCCTACTGTCAAACATTCACTCACTTATCTTCAACATCTTCTCCTTTACCTTCTGAATTCTCAAAGTGAGGGAAGAGTTGAGTCAAGTTAAGAGGCTCAGGTTCAATTACATTGGTGTTTGTTGAAGAAAAATGGGGCTTTAAAGCTCAAAAAGTGTAAGCAAGAGGATAATTTCACAGGTTTGATCTTTTAGGCTCAAACTATCCAAATGAAGGCCTTGATCCTTTCCTTATTGTCATGATTACTGTCAATAGGTTTCAACTTGGGGTGTCTGATTTCTAGTGAAAAGGGCTTGACTCGGTCAGTCCTTAGAGCAGAAAAGGTTTGCCACAGACACTCTTTAAAAAGAAAAATTGTAAGCCCAAATCTCACTAGTTATGGTATTCAATTGAACTCATGAGCATGTCCTCACCTTTCTCTCTCCTCAAAGGTTTACTAAGTGCTAATATAAATAAATTTTCTTAATGTTCACCTAATGGAAGTGTTGAATTTTAAATGATTTCAATGTTAAAAGTCTGCATTAATTTTCCTCATTTTTTCAAAATTTTCTTAGGTGAACTTCATTCTATTCATTTCTACTCATTGATACTGCTGCACTTAGGTTAACTAACTCACTGGCCTACCCTACCATACCCCCAAACCAATGAGGAACAGTGTCCTCACTGTTTGAAAGACAGATGGAAAGGTGGCCAATAGGGTAGGAAGATAGTGCAAATAAAACAATGACAGAAATATACAAGTGGTTCAAAATAGAAAAATGCATTACTAAGAACTGCGAATTACATCAGTACAAATGAAAACAAAAAACATGATAAACAAAACCACAGGAATGAAAGAACAAGCAAAGTGGCAGAAAAAAGAAAATTGTACTCATCAAAATTAATGTACAAGATATTACATGTGCAAAAGCAGGAAATGAAAGACTAATTGACAAATAGACCATGGAATTAAAAGCTAATTACACACTAATTACAACTAACAAGTAAGAAGAGAAAACCTAAGTACAAACTAACACACAAAAGCTTAAGCTGAATCTGAGTCTACATTGATTTGACCTTGAGATTTTCCTTTTTCTTTCTTAACACCCTTGGTTGTGGCAACACCAACTTTAGTTCTTTTGGATGTAGTTTTTCTTCTCATGGTTCTGCTTTTCTGCTATGGAATTTGGGAGGGCTCATTGATTTGAATGCTAGGAGCTGCTGACAGCTTGGCCATTTGTTGGGCTTTCATGGTGGTCAATGTTGTCCAAAGTGAATCTGCCAGTTGGAGAATTTTTCAACTCTCTCTTCAATGATTTGAATGGCCACTTTATCAATTTTGAGTTGTTCGTCTAACTCTTCTGCCTTTGCCTTGGACTCTAGGTACAAGTCCATTGCTCGCACCACTGCCTGCTCAGTTTTTCTCTTATCGACTCTATGTTCCAACTTTAGCTACTCAATCTCACCCAGGAAATGGTGTTTCACCTTGGTGTTTAGCTCTGCCATCTCTTTGATGACATCCCAATTAATGTAAGGGTTGTCATCCATGGCTCTCTTAAGAGCTGCAAATGGTGGGGGGGGGGGGGTCAATGAGGAAGCAAGGACCATTCTCCTATCAGTGGGGGCCTCCATGCTGGGGTAGGGAATGGGTAAAGATGTTGGGGTGGATGATCGAAGGGTTAAGGTGGGTGGTAGCTCCTCCTCTTCAGTTTGGGTAGCAGCTTAGGTGTACACAAGTGTAGTAGGCTCGGGGTCTAACTGGGTTGGTGGGAGAGGTCTCAACTCCAAGGGCTCAGGTTCAGTCTGGGTTGCAGCATTTGCTGTAACAATAGAGGAAAGGGGCTGAGGTGAAGGAGGGGACGTGGGTTCAGGTGAGGAGATATATGGTTCAGGGTATGTGTGGCAGCAACTGATGTTGCTGTAAAGTCCAAGGGTGGGAGAGATAGGTGTGGTGTAGGTATAGGAACAGGGGTAAGGATAGGATTTTGTGTTGGTGGGGATAAGGTGAGCAGGGTGAACAGAATGGATTGTATACTTGTTTGAAGGGTGGCTTGGGTTTGGGTGTTGGCTAAGACTTGGGTTTGTAGAGAGGCTAAGAGGGTAAGTATCTGGGAGAAGGGTCTGGTAAGATAAGGACTATGGGTTGAGTTGTTGGGATGGGTTGGAATGGTGAAGTGGGGGCATTCTAAAAGTGGGTGGGCTGTGGGGAGTCAGGGAGGGGTGTGTACTCATACCTAATGTCACCCATAATGGATTCCATCATGGCAAAGTAATCCTCTGTTGTCAATGGTTCTTGGGCATGTGTGGGGGAAAAAGGAATAGAATGGTCAAGGGGGTGAAATTCGTCAGGTCCTATGGGTTCACTGGTGGTGGGTTGCTCAATGTCAATGGGTTTAAAGGTTGGGATAGGGTGGTGTAATGGAATGGGTATGGGCTTGAAATAGTTTGTGGTAGGGAAGTAGGTTCTTGTAAGGTGATTGGTTGGTGAAGCTCAATGGGGGCTGTGGTGGGTTTGGAGGTTCTCCTTTTGGTGTAGGTTCTTTTGACAAGTGGGCTGGGGTGGGCAGGGTAAATGGGCAATGGTTGAGTAGGGGCTGCTGGTGTGAGGGTAGGCATGGACACACGTATGGTGATTGATGATGGAATCGGGGGTGGGATGGTTGAGCTGGCATGAAGTGGAATGAATTGGGTAGCTGCTGATGTGACAACTGTAACTGCTTCCTGAAATGTGGGTGTTGATGCCCTCTTCTCTTTATTCTTCTTGTCTATCAGGGTCATGCTAATCCCCCATTACCTCTTCCCAAACTCCACAGGGGGCAAGGTGTCAGTCTCCTCCCCTATTTGTACTTGATAATCCCCTTCTTCAAAAGGGCTGTGACCAGCCTGCAATAAGGAAGGGCATGAGGCTTTTGCTTCTTTTGGATCTTCTCATGTAAATCCTTCATGGCTTCAAACACTAACTGGGCTACATTGAAGCAATGCCCTTGAGAGAAGGAGAAGATGGCATCAGCAATTGGTGCCCTTGTCTCTTGTTGGTGGCTAGAACAGTATATGTTCTTCCTCAACACCTTGTCCATGACCATCAAGCTGGGATCCAAATCTCTCCTTCTTATGGAATCCCCAGATGCCTTTATCCCTCTTGTAATTTTCTGAGCTATCTCATCAATGGAGGCTGACAAAGAGGCCCCCAAACAGCCCTCAGGGTTATAAGCTGCTGGGATGCCTAAAGCTTGGGCAGTCTGAGCTGGGCCCACAAGCATCCCAAAATCATCCACTAAAATCAAGAACACATGGTTTCCATCATCATCTATCTTTACCCTTCTGTTTTGGTAGAATAGTCTAACCAACCTAGGGTACACCAATTCTTTTAGGTGACCCAGCAAGGGCACCAAAGAGGCCTTGGTCAAAAACTCCCATGAAGGGGCAGTCAAGGTCTCCTTCATAAAATAGGCCTTATCAAAGGCAGTCTATGGTAGCCAGGAATTTAGTGGGGGTGGTCAGAAGGTTAATCTCAGGGACTACATCTTTTCCCTTCTTCTGCTTTTTCTTTGATTTCTTAGGGTTTTGGGCTACAGTTTTGGCCCTTTTCACTGGGGCAGCCTTTGTTTGGTCTTTTCCACTAGGGGCTCAGTCTAGGGAGAATCAGCATTCGTGGCCTCCCTAGTGGCAGCCTCTACTATTATGACAGACTTCCTAATGGCAGTAGGAACATCAGTAGGTGGAGGGTTCAAAATGTCCTCTAGGGCATCCACAAAGGGGGCTTTGGCAGCCATATCTTTAAAAATCTAGGGTTTTACACTTGAAATTAAAAACTTAGTTTGTCTATAGCTCCACGGAATTTCTTAACATAAACAACTTCTTAAAATCAAACACCACAGCCCAAAGATAGCTCGGTGAAGAAAAGTTGAAAAACTTACCCTGAAACCTAGGGTTTTGTAAATGTAGCTCCATAGTTGGACAAGCAGCACTTTGTCAGGTGTAAAATGCTTGAAATTAGGTGTTGGATAAAATGTGAGGTTTGTAAACTGAGTGGTGGAGCAGTAGTGGCCAATGGTGAAGAGAGTTGGAGATTTTAGAAAGGAAATGGGTCATGAGAGCTTTAGGATGAAGAAGAATGACAGAGCTCGCGAGGGTTTAAATTTATATACCCGAGCTTTGCGAGGATCCAGATTGGATCTCATGAGGCTTATATTCATGCAAATCATCCCCGCAAGTACAAGGGACTAAAATGGGTGTTGCGCAGTTCCAATGGATCTACGCGACTTGCATATTCAGGGAATAACAGATCCTCACGAGTATCAGGAGGTAGCCCGTCGCACAGTTGCTGGGAAAGACATAACTGCTCGTGCTGATCAAAATAAATTGTGTGACAGGCCTTACTAGATAAAATAGGGCCTCGTGGGGCTCTGTTTAATTGTATTCTCATGTCCTTTCTTAGTGTTGCAGCAGTCCCTACTGAGTCTATCACAGCTCTGTCCTTTCCCAAACATTTAGATACATGGCTCAAGCACACACCTTTAATCTCTATGACTACAAACATTCAAAATACAGATGCTAGTAAACAAAGAATTTAAATCACAACACATGCAAGGTGATGCTTAGTAATTAAAGTGTACATTTTACCCAACTCAGATAGTTCATGCATAAACTAGATTAGAAGCATGCTCAGAAACACAGATTCAGCTTCTCAAAACACTATAAACAATCACAAAAACTAATACATCACGCTAGACACACTACAAGAATCAATGACAGAAATGACAGGCACACATGTCAAGGACAAAGGCAAAACATCTATGGTACACAATTTACATGATTGTGGATCAGTTATCAGTGGGAAGTTCTTAAAGATGAATGGTAATAGGTGGCTCCACAAAGTGTTCTATATAAGGCTTAAGCCTCTGCCCATTCACTTTCATGTTCTTTCCAGACTTGGAGTCCATGATCTCCACAACCCCGGATGGGGATGCATGAATCATAGTATAAGGACCATCCCATCTAGTTCTTAGTTTCCCTGGGAATAATTTAATCCTGGAGTTAAATAACCTACCTTGGCACCATTTTTGAAGTCTTTCGTCATCAGTCCCTTGTCAAAGAAAGCTTTAGATCTCTCTTTGTAAATCCTTGAGTTGGTATAAGCATCCAATCTCAACTCCTCAAGCTCTGACAGCTGCAGCTTCATGTGTATACCAGTAGGTGTTAGATTCAAATTCAAAGTTTTAACAGCCCAAATGGCTCTATGTTCTAACTCCATTGGTAGATGACAAGCCTTGCCATAAACTAGTCTGAAAGGGGAAATGCCAATTGGGGTCATATAGGTAGTCCTGTAAGCCAACAGTGCATCAGTCAGCTTGATGGCCCAGTCTTTCCTATTTGTCCTCACTGTCTTCTTTAGGATGTGCTTTATCTCCCTATTAGAAATTTTAACTTGTCCGTTGGTTTGTGGGTGGTAGGGAGTTGCAATCCTATGGGTAAAAAAATATTTCTTGAGCAAGCTCTCAAAATTTCTATTACAGAAGTGGCTACTCCCATCACTGATGATGGCTCCGGGGGTACTAAATCTAGAGAAGATATTTTCTTTGATGAATCTCAAGACAACCTTGTGGTCATTTGTCATTATAGCAATGGCTTCAACCCACTTGGACACATAGTCCACTGCCACAAGGATGAAATTATAACCATCTGAAGGGGGGAAGGGGCCCATAAAATCAATTTCCCAAATATCAAACAAGTCTACAACAAGAATGCGCTACAATGGCATTGAATTTCTTCTTGACAGGCCACCCATCCTTTGACATCTGACATAGGTTTTGCATTGTGCATATGCATCCTTGAATAAGGAGGGCCAATAAAAACCACACTGCAACACCTTAGCTGCTGTCTTTTTCCCCCTGAAGTGACCCCCATAGGCATTTTCATAGCACATGCTCAGAATTCTGGGAATGTCACAATCAAGGACACATTTTCTTATGATCTGGTCTGCACAATACTTGTATAGGCAGGGATCCTCCCAGAAAAAGAACTTTACTTGTGAAAAGAATAAGTCCTTGTCCATTTTAGACCAATGGGAAGGGACCCTGCCAACAACCAAGTAGTTAACAATGTTGGCAAACCATGGCACAATAGACTGAATAACAAACAACTACTTATCTGGGAAAAAGTCTCTAACTGGTGTAGCTGCACATTCCTCTAACAAAATTCTAGACAGGTGATCAGCCACCACATTTTCTACTCCCTTTTTGTTTTTGATCTCAAGATCAAACTCCTGCAATAGGAGGATCCATCTGATAAATCTGAGCTTGGCATCCTTCTTGGCTAGTAGGTAGTTGAGGGTTGAGTGGTCAGTGAAAACAATAATTCTAGACCCAAGTAGGTAAGGTTTGAATTCATCCATAGCAAAAACAAATGCCAAAAGCTCCTTCTCAGTTGTGGTGTAATTGAACTGAGATTTTGTCAGGGTTTTGCTGGCATAGTATACCACACAGGGCATCTTATATTTTCTCCATCTTAGGACAACACCCACAGCCAGGTTTGATGTATCACACATCAGCTCAAAGGAGATAGAGTAGCCTGAGGCCTGACTCACAGGGGTAGAGGTTAGGCATTTCTTTAAGATTTCAAATGCCTCAAGGCACTCAGCAAAAAAATCAAATTGCACATTCTGACAAAGCAGGTGACACAGGGGTTTAGCAATTCTGCTGAAGTCCTTGATGAGCCTCCTATATAATCCTGCATGCCCAAGGAAATATCTGATTTGTTTGATAGTTCTGGGTGGGGCCAAGTGTGAGATCAAGTCAACTTTAGCTCTATCCACCTCAATGCCTCTGTGGGAAACAACATGGCCTAACACAATTTCTTATGTTACCATGAAGTGGCTCTTTTCCTAGCTTAAGACCAGGTTGGTCTCTTCACATCTTTGCAGCACTAGGCTGAGGTGGATTAATCATTGACTGAAACTGTCCCCAAAAATTGAGAAATTATCCATAAAGATTTTCAAAAACTTGTTAATCATGTACGAAAAATAGCATACATACATCTCTGAAATGTGGCTGGGGCATTGCACAGTCTAAAAGGCATTCTTCTAAATACAAACTGGACAGGTGAATGTCGTTTTCTCTTGATCTTGAGGATACACAGGTATTTGGTTATAACATGAGTATCCAATCAGAAAGCAGTAGTATGTTTTCCCAACCAATTTTTCTAGAATTTGGTAAATGCAAGGGAGAGGGAAGTGGTCTTTTCTGGTTTTGGAGTTGAGCTTCCTATAATCAATGCACACTCTCTAACCAGTGGTCTCCCTAGTTAGCATCAACTCCCCAGAATTAGAAGTGACAACTATTATGCCTGACTTTTTGGAGACCACCTGAATAGGTGACACCCACTCTGAATCTGAAATGGGGTAGATTACCCCTGCATCTAACAGTTTCACTATTTCTTTCAAGACCACCTCCTGCATGTGAGGATTTAATTTCCTTTGCATCTCTCTGGAGGGTTTTGAACCCTCTTCCAAGTGTATTTTGTGCATGCACACAAAGGCATCAATCCCCCCTAGATCAGCTATTGTCCAGCCTATTGCCCTTTTATGCTTCCTAAGGACATTCATTAATTCCTCTTCCTACTCACTAGTAAGAGAGGAAGAGATGATCATTGGAAGCTTTTTATCCTACCCCAAAAAGGCATACTTCAATGTGTCTGGTAGTTGTTTAAGCTTCAGATTAGGTGGACTCTTAATGGAAGGCAATAAAGGCGCCTTGGTGGTTTAAGGCAGGGGCAGCAATGTAGGTTTCCAGCTACAATGTTGCACTAGGCCCACTAAAGACTCAGATGTGCTGCTATCTTCAGCCATAAAAACTTAGGCCTCCCCCTCAACCTCACTCCAAACATTCTCTAGGTTCTCATAAAACTTTATGCCAATCTAGCAGATTGGATAACTCTTCTTCTATATGGTCCTCTAGTACATCCATTGCACAACAGTCCTCAATGTCCAACTTAGGCTACTTAGCAGCATTGTATACATTTAACTGGGCCTTCATGTTTTCAAAGGTTACCTCCATCTCCCCAGACCAACATTGAATACAGGCATTAGCAGTGGCCAAGAATTGTCTTCCTAAGATAACAGGAATTGGGGTTTTACTTTTGCAAGGGTTCATGTCCAAAACCAGAAAATCAGTAGGATAGTAGAACTTGTCCACTCCTACCAAAACATCATCAACCACACCCATTGGCCTTCTCTCAGACCTGTCAACCAGCTGAAGCACAATGGGAGTTGGTTTCATCTCCCCCAAACCTAGCTCCTCATATACTGAATATAGGAGCAGGTTGACACTGTCCCCCAAGTCTAAGAGGGCTCTGCCTATGGTATGGTTTCCAATGATACAAGGGATGGTAGGTACCCCTGGGTCTTACAGTTTCTCAGGTGTAGCTATGGACAGTACTGATCCCACATGTTCTGTAGCAAAGACCTTCTTGGACAGCTGCACTCTTGCTTTTCTCTTTTGTGTGCAATGGTCCTTTATGAACTTGCTGCATGCCTAGCAATATCATGGTCAAATTTTTATTTTTTCCTCTTTTCTTCATTTATTTCTTTTTATTGGGGGTCAACATTAGCCCCCTTATTTTCTTCGTGCTGCTCCACAGCAGGGGATGAGTTCAGTTCTTCCTTTTCACTCACATTCTTTTCTTTTTCACTCTCCTTGGTCTCCTCAGCTGCCCTGCCTACCTGATTATCAACCACCTTGCCACTCCTTCGGTGGTAATTGCATTGGCCTCCTCATGAGTAGAGGAGCCTTCTCCAATCATGTATTGACCCTTAGGGTTGGCCAAGGGTTGACTAAGCAACTTGCCCTCTTCTCTCTTATTCAAAGCATTGCAGATTTGATCCAACTAGTCCTCTATTTTCTTAATACTTTGACCATGAGAGTTCACAGTCTATGTTATGGTATTGATTTTGCATTGCTGCCAACATTTGCTCTTCGAAAGAAGAGGATCTGGGCCGTGATGGGTGCAAAACCAAGTGGTTTGGTTGTGTGGAGGCAGCTGAAAATTCTGCCTAGGTGCATATCCCTGGTTGTATTATGGCTGTGGTCTATAAGGTACTGCCAATTGCAGCTGTTGGGGCTGCTGATATGTTTCTTGCCTCCACCCGAGATTGGGGTGGTTTCTCCATTGGTACCCAGCAGGCTGCTGCCCATATGCCTGGACAGCATTGACATATTCCAAGACCAGTTCAGGGTATTGGTTGGCTGATGGACAGTCCACAATTGAGTGTGTGGGGAACTGGCATATCAGACATGCCTCCTCCACTTGTGCAGCCAGTCTAGGCTACATCTCACTCATAAGCTTGTCAAATTTCAAGGTCAAGTTGTCCAACTTTTTCTCAAGGCTACTATGCACATTGACTTCAAACATCCTACCTCTAGAGGTGGATTCTTTTACCATTCTAATTGGAGTCTCAATGTCATTACAAAGCAGAGACTCCTGCTACATGGAATTCTCACTTATAATGTCAAATAATTCCCAAGCCTCATCAGCTGTCTTGTGGAGATAGGTACCTCCACATGAGGCATCCACCATATCCCTACTCTTAGGATCATTTCCTTAGTAGAAGACGTGAACAAGTTGCTACTGAGGAATTTGGTGGTGGGGACATTGCTTTAACAGCTCTTGAAACCTTTCCAAGCTCCATGAAAATCTTTAGTTGAGGACTGAGCAAATGAAAGTATGTTCTTCCTCATCAGGCTGATTTTGTTCATTGGGAAAAATTTAGCCAAAAATTAGCATTGGAGATCATTCCAAGACTGTATGTTGTTGGCTGGGAGCATGAAGAGTCAAGTCCTGGCTTTATCATTTAGGAAAAAAGGAAAAAGCCTCAGTTTAGTGGCTTCACCTCCCAAGCTAGCAATATTGAATGAGGTGCAAAGTGCCAAGAACTCATGGATGTGTTTATATGGGTCTTTCTTCCTTAACCCATGGAAAGATGGTATCATGTTGATGGTGGAGGATTTAATTTCATAGTTTCCTTGAGCTGCAGGGAATTGAATACAAAAGGGGGATGTGTATGCCCCTGGTGTATTAAATTCCTTTAAGGTTCTCTGTTGCTCACCCATCTCAGTTGGCACAGTAATATCAACAAGGGTTTGTGTGGTGTTTCTAGGTCTAAGAGTACTCTCAATCTCAGGATTTAGAGGTTCCAGGTTAGGGATAAGGGACCTTCTACCAAGCATACACACACACAACACAGGTAAAGAAGAACTCAGACAACACACTTAAGAGAATTTATAAACAGAAAAATTATTGACAAGTACTCTAAGCTACTGGAAATCAATATAACAGAAAATGGAACTGAGATGTAGGGAAAAAGAAATGCAAGTTAGACGCAGCAAAGCTCCAGTTGCAGCTCCAATTTCTCCCTTTTGTTGTTGTCAAAATCTACAAAATCCAATAAAGAATTAGTAGTACTTTATTATTCAAAATCAGGCACTGCTACAAAGAATTTTTGAAAACATAAATACAATACAATACTACTCAGGTCTACTAATTAGATTAAAGGATCCCCAACAGCGGCACCAAAAACTTGTTGGAATATTTATCTAGATGCTGATTATTATTATTTGAAAATAGTAAAAAAAATAAATCAGTGGTGGAGAGATGCAAAAATGGGTGAAATCAGCAAGTTTAAAATAAACACAGACCTACAAGATATAGGGTCTGTTGTAGCAAGTTTTGATAAGTAAGAGTTTGTCCCACAAAGAAATTTTGATCTAGAACCCAAAAAGGGAGTTGGGTGTCACAACTAAAACTAAAACTAAATTCAAATAAAGAGCAGTCCTATACTACAGAAAAGGTTAAAAGAAGGTGATGGTGGTGTGGTAAAATAAATATAAGAAATGATGAGAAGTATGCAGCTAAGAATAAGTTAGTGATGTAACTCAGACCTAGAACTGATTATGCAGGAATCCTTCTGAAAGCTACAAGCTCATCAGCAAGGTAAAAGAATAAAAAATAACCCAGCAATCTATACTCCTCTTAAGGTTATAATCTGTCCAATTAAATGATCGCAGACTATCCAAGGGAGGAGGTTCAACCACTTTAAGGGAATGATCCTAAGGCTATAACCTGTCCACTTAAATAGTCACAGACTATCCAAGAGATTTCCTCCAATCAATGGGTTAAATCAGAACAAGAAAATCATTGCAGACACTATGTTTACAAGGCTAATCAGCTCATGCATCCATAGGAGCAATCAGTCCTTAAAATTAGGTGAAAGCCACCTCAAATTAAGGGCTAAAAGGGGCCCTAGACTGAGCTGGTCATTGCTACAAAAAGGCCTGCAATGACCCAGCTCACAAGTCTGCTATCTCTGCAACCAAAGCAGATCTAAAACCTCATGGTGGCATTGCAAATAGAGGGAAGTTTGGCTTTGCACAATCTCTCGCAAGGCTTACCAGCTCATGTGCAGAGAAGAAGAATCCATCTCAGATATGTTATTTAGATTCCTCTTAACGCTATAATTTGTCCACTTAAATGGTCACAAGACTATCCAAGGGAGGAGGTTCGATCACAAAAGACTGAGACAGAATAGGGAAACTGTTGTTCCCACCATTATCGCAAGGCAAATCAACTTAAACCATAATGGGAGTATCAAACCTATAAAAATCTATGTATTAATCTAATAGAAATCTATGCAAGGAAAACACAAAGATTATAGATCTAATTTTAAGCAATAAAAAATGGAAAATCATAAAAGAATCTTACAATGGTGCCCTCGAAGGCAACAGCCTGTGCACAAGCTCAAATCAGCTCCCAATGTTCAGCACAATGTCCATTACAAAATTAAATCAAACTACAACTGCTTACAAAGGACTTAGCCAGCAAGTACTGGGCTAAGGAAGAAGAAAAGAAAATTGGAGAATGACCTAATCGTAACCCTAATCTGCCTTAAGCTCTTAGCCGATTTTAGGTTGAGGAAGAGATGTGTTTCTAAACTAGATTACAGCTTATATACTCAGTCACTAAGGCCTTGGCCTATAGGGAAGAAAACCCTAATTTCATTACATGCATGGCTCCTTTGCAGCCCTTGGATGCCTCAGGATGTGTGATAATAGATTAGGACCTCAGGATGTGTGGGAACAGATTAGGACCTCGGGATGTGGGCCCTAGCAGTGGGGAAATTCCTAAAGAGCCCCTGATATTCACTGAGAAAACATGAGCCCGAGCTTCATGCAGTTGAATTGCCCATTTGGATTCTCGTGTGGCTCTTCGCTCAGATGATCTTGCAATTTATAAGGCATCGCAAAGCTGGATTGGCTGTTGGAAACACCTCGTGTGGTTGACTTTATGTTGCATAGCCCTGGCTCGCGTAGATGTGCTTCAAATGTTTTAGTCCGGGAGGCTCTTGCTTGGCTAAATTGCATTGAATACTGTAGCTTGTGAGGCTATGCTTTGAGCTTTGAAGTGCGGGAGAGCTCACGAGAGCTGTCCGAGAAGATTTCTAAGCGTCTCTCTACTCTTGAGTTTCGTGGGATCTCTGTGAGGCTACCTTTGTATTGTTGGTTCAATCCTCACGAGGTCCACGCAAAGTTGCTTTTGGATGGATTGAACTCTGCGAGAACCACGCGAAGAGTTTTCTAAGCATGCCTCTTGCCTTTCACAGCTTGCTGCAAAAGCTGCCTTTGCTTGGGTCCATGCTCTTCTCATCCACTGAACTTCTGGTGCACACTTAGGCACTCAAAATGATCACCATTGTGTGTACCACCATGGCATTCCATCTGTTCTTCAGCAGGGATGTAGACCTTGGCTTCCAAATCTCTCTCTTTTTTGGCCTCTTAAGCATCACTGTTATGCTAAGCTGCAACTTTTATTCTTAACTACAAAATAAACTCAAAAGAAAACTATTAAATGGCTGCAAGGTGTAGTAAAGGCTAGGTTAAGAGGTGAAAAGTGGTACTTTTCAGTGAATAACACCTAGTACTTCTAAGGAAGGTGCTTTGAAGGCCTATTTCTTATTAGGTTCTTATAAGGCATGCCTTTGAGCCTGAAATACACTTTTTTTTATGTCTGCTTAATAATTAAGGGCTTTTCTGGTTTGACTTTTTTGCCGATAGAAAAAAAAAGAAATAAATAGACTACGATTGGTGGATGCCTTTTCACCCTTACCACTTATGTCAACCGGAGTATTTCAGACTTCTCGGGAAGAAAAAAAAAAGAGATGAGGTGCCCTGAAATACAGAATTGTTCCAACGGAACCTTCTACCGGTGATTGACCGTTGATACACGATACAAGCCATTAATTCCTTTCTATTCGTTATTATCTTTATTACCAAATCAAATAACCGAGTTAAGTATTCAAATAATCTGCTCTTAGGAATCATGAAATCCCGTAAATGTAAATGATTGTTCTGATGTATCATGAAAATGGTTTGGGATGCAAGAACCAAATAATTTTCTGTGGTGGAACAAAATCTCTCTCATTTCACCCTCGAATAAATTCTTCTTTTTTTTTCCAAAGGACTATTGTTGTGTTGCCTTGAACGGTGTACTAATCCTTTGACTCCAGTACCAACAGGTATCATCCCCCCAGAACAACATTATCTTTCAGGTTTTTCAACCAATCAATATGACCTCGTAGGGTGGCTTTTGCTAAAACTCAAGCGGTTTCTTGAAAACTTGCTTCAGATATAAAACTTTAAGTATTCAGAGATGCCCTCATTACTCCCAATAAGATGGCTCAGTAACAGATCGCTTCTTCCAAAGCACGCCCTATTCGTTCCGCGCGTAACAATTCGATTAGTTCTCCGGGTGAAAAAACATTAGACATTCCATCTTCTGAAACCAACACTTTTGATGTTATTTGATGTACAATAATCTCTATATGCCGATTATGGATCTGCACTGCCTAGGATCGAGAAACCTTTTGGATCTTATTAACCAAAGAGATACGACTTTGCACTATGGTTAGCTCAACACCAATCAAAAATCCCTAAGGAATTCCAAGTGTTATACGCTCATTCCAACCTTCAACCCTCTTTTCTAGGTTTGTCGATATTGAATCAATCGAACGCACTTCTAACACTTGTTCCACTTTTGGAAGACCTTGTGTTATATCACCAGATTTCAATTTTTCATATATAAATGTAACTAATGTATCTCCTTCGTAAAGGATTTCTCCATAATGGCCATGAACGGTTGCTCCTGGAGTGGCCAAATGGGGCTTAGCTGATCTTATTACTAAGGAGTCAACATGAACGATTAGAACTTGACTAGATTCTACGTGTGGTCCGTATTTAGATATACATCCATTTTCACAAATAAACTATCTAAGGCTAATTATTGTGGATGTCTCTTCAGAATAATCATGATGGAGAAAGTACCAATTCAAATCGAATGGATTCAAAATGGTTGTATGGATCGGGATTCTAAATTTGCCCATTTGAATCCATTAAAGAATATTTTATTACTTGGTAATATTGAAGTACTTGGAAAGTCTATTTTAAATTGTCAAGTAGCAAATATTTATTTAACAAGATCTGATTATGAGTCATTAAATAATAAAAATTCACAATTTTAGGTACAATCCCTAAGGGGCCCAACGAATTCCTAATTGAAATCGAGGGATCCTCTTTATCTTTCGTTTGAATTGATTCTTTTGTCACATTGTGATATTTCGAACCATTAAATGGACCAATTCAAGAAACAATTGGATAATGACAAAATGATCAAAGATTGACATTCCTTATTTCTATTCAGTAACGTACGAATAGTTCCTTGATGTTGGGTAAGTGATTGAACCCTCGCCTTGAAATCAAAAGGATTGATATTGGGGCGATCTGATGCATTATCGGGGATCAATCCTGAATTTGCCGTATCATTCCTTTTTACGGTATACAAAATAGGGGACATTACTATGTCAATTCTTATGAAATCTTGAATCAGATCATTTGCCCTTACTTCAACAAAGTAAGCATGAGCCTCTTCTATAGTTTTGGTCTTGGTCCCAATTCAATACTAAACAAGTCCGAACTAATTGAATACTTGTGTGAGAAATTCGTCGAATTTCTTTTCCATTTCCATAAAGGATATAATTGACAACTCGGAGTTGCACATTATCCCTTTCCTGCAGCAGATCCTGGGGGAAAAGTGTTGCTAAATTTATCCCATAAGCTATTTCATATGTGTCTACGGATCGAACCGAAACAAAAGACTTTTTCTTGGTAGGTGTGATCTGTTGTACATAGATCAATTTTTCAATTTTTTAGATTCCTTAGGATTTTTTTTTCCCGTTCCTGGTGTCATCAAGATGCCGTTGTGCCGGGATATCTTATCTGTCTCTCCAGGAAAATGGATATCTCCTGAAAATATTTTCAATTCAATCCTGTATTTTTTATATATGCCAATATGCTTACGCATGGCTAGGAATGGGTACACACTAAGGTGTAGGTTCACGGCAGCGGCACATCCCTGCCCCCATCAGAATGATTCGGAGTTCATACGCTAACAACCGACATTGCTTAGTTACTATGAGATCTATTAGTTTAGTATAGTAAATTAGGGCAATACCATAGATATGGAACTAATAAGGCTGAGTGTCCATATTGCTCACTTATATTGACTTTCTTTTATAATGGATACAAGTGATACATATTGGAAGCCAGCCATAAGCCGATCAAACTATTGTACCATATTCCTTACTTATTAAAATGGTGCTTAAGGCATATAATTTGGTATAATCCGTACGAAGTGAGATACACTCTAATCCGTACTAAGGAAAAGAGTGACACATATATAATAGGTGAGGTACGCCCTATTTCAGTCATAAGGATCGAGGGTGTTATGGGTAGGGATCTTTGGCATCTTGGCTTCCATCTAACTATCACTCGGATGTTACGCCTAACACCGGTGAGCTGTTGGTTATCACCTATAGGAAGATAACATTTCTAAATAGGTTAAGGCCGGAGGTTCTTTTGGATGCATCTTTGAAAAAAGCTCGTGTTTTTTAATGCCCCTGACTTTCTGAAAATCTATTTAGAAGCGGAAACCTCTCCTTCAATCTCCCTCGGCAGGCAGAAGAGTCATCTCCAGAATGCCTTCGGCTCTTTAGAGAATGATCTTCGATCTCAAATCTATCTATAGGCACCCATTATGGAAGGGTTTGCATGCAGTTTCAAAGTTTGGGTAGGTTGACCCACAACCACCATGTCCCCCATATCCAAAAATTCTTTGGCCATATAAGAATCTTAGAATAAGGATATTTCGGAAAGAGAATGTAAACCACTGGGAAAAGGAAAAGGAAAAGTGTCTTGTATGGCAGGTATGACCCAACCATTCTAATAGATTCTAAGTGGCAGGTTGGGCAGGAATGGGACCCAGCGCAAGACCGGCGCAGGGAGAGGGTTGTAGCTGTATATGGTTAGAGTTTGGTACATTGCAATTCCTTCTTCTGTCATTTGAAGAATCATAAGGACATGTAGAGTGAGATTTTCCATATCTGGATCAATCATTGATGATTGATAAGTCTTCTTCCGAACTGTCTTTTCTTCTCTTCAATCCGGCCCTGTTTTCCTTCCCTTTTCTATTGATATTGCCCCTAGTCATCAACTTGAGAGAAAGAATAGCCTGACTCTGGCTTTCAATGATGTTCGTGCTTTCAAGCACTCTCCTATCTATTGTTGTTATCTACCTCGTGTCAGAAACAGTTGACTGAATCAAACCTCCTGAGAAGGAAGTGTGAGCCCGAGTCACCAGCTACTGTTGCGATTCCCTCTAACTGTGCTTCCACATTTTGTTTCCCCAACTGCTCTTGCTTCACTTCAACACCATTGATTTCAATGTATTGTATGTTGTAAGGGAGGGCCAAGAATCCGTATGGTGATTTTCATCCATTCTCTGAGATCTGGGAAGAGTAATCGACCTAATAAATCTGCTCTTATGAGACCCAGGAATAGTGGCCAACTCAATCAATCTCTAGGTCCCTAATGAAAGAGTCATTTATTTCTTTTATCAACCAATGGCTATAATTACCTTCGCGAATTGCTGACGACAATCAAGATTGATCGGATTGAAGCTGACACATCTGACTAGAATTAGGCCGTTGTACGAATTTTCTTCCATATCAACTAAGCTATCGGCCAAAGTTATACGTTCTCCAATATCATTAGATTCCTCATGTTGATTGGCAACTATTGCACATGTCTTTATATATCGAATCCCATCGAGTCTGCAATTGAGCTAATTATCCCTTGAGCATTGTTGCCTCTTTCTTTGGAGGTCAATTAGATTAGATTCTTCCCTTCTTAAGATCTTTTCACTTCTTAGGTCTCGTTCCTGTAGTGGACCAATTAGTTGACATACCAAAATGCTTATTCACTGAATGAAATCGTGCTTCTGTAGCAGCTGATGTGACTGAATCAGTTGCTATCTATTTTTAATGATCGGGAGCTTTACCTGCTATATTGAACACTAGATCACAAGCTTATGATAAAGAATGAGCAGTTTGAGGAGGTATATAAATCCTCCACTTAGCTAGAGAAATTCTTCTGGCCATCGTGTGACCTCCTGCGAGATAGCTCCCAATCCATCTTCGCTTCAAGCCCAACAGTGTGAGGATAGATTCAATCTAGAGCGTCGCCCTTAGACTCATTACGCTTAATGACTAAACTCGTTGGTTCATTAAGAAAAGAAAGAGAGCAAGTAGTCTTCATTTCATGAACAGCAGTGACCAAGGAGGATAAAACCCCAAAACTGAAGATCGCGTAATGTCGTTTTATTCCGTCTAGCTGAAGTAGATCGCTATGTCAAGGAAAGGAAATCCTCCCGATCATGGGGGAATCTTTGAATGAAGGGACCCATTTCCTGACAAGGAGCGGAGGAAGTTGAGCCACGCCCTGATCCCTTCCTCCCTAAGAGATCATGTATCAATCTTTTCGGATAGATAGACATGCCATGGTGTCCCCTTGCCTTGCAAGGCATCCTATCTCTTAGTGTACCAGGGCTAGTGTCATCGAAGAGGCTCGACGGGAGTAGACTCGTGTTCATGTGGATCGCCTTGTTACACAACTGGAAGGACAGATTTCGAGCGAGCGAAAGTTGAGGGTAGGGTGTCGAGAAGTCTGCAATTCGTCTATTCCGCCAAAAGTAAAGACTTTATTAGTTTCCGTTGAAGGCCTTCCACCTTAGGGAAAAATTGGTTTCCTACCCTATAGTTGTAGTGTAGTGGATTATCACCCCTCGATCTCCCACCGAACGACATATGAAATTTTAGGGGAAGCCACACCATCTTTCTTTATAGGGATGTTGATTCTTACTTCTCGATCAAAGACCACTGGCGGAGGAGAGAGGAATAGAAAAGATCTTGGGCTACGCAAATCCATTTCTCTTTGTTTTTTACCGAGCTTCCCCCTTCTTCTTGTTGCCATTCGCCCAGTCGAACAAGCCTAACTTATTTGTTTGTTGGGAAGGTGGGCAGAGGCTATTATTGACTGGCAGTTTCCCAATCCTTCACTCATCGAGAAAGGGTATCCTTTCGTAGGCTCGACCCCGAGCTATTCCCGTGTCCATATCCTCCCTCTCCATTCCATCACATGTCCGGCCTCAATGGCCCCCTTGGTATGAAAGAACTAACCTTATATCGAAGTTATCGAATCTGATCAAGAGCAATGCCTCCCTGGTGGGGCTTTCCACCAGAAACCACTCCCCCAAAAAAATGAATGGATTCTATCTGTAAGAAAGGGAATTCTCTATTAGGTTCACAACCGACCAACAGGATTAGACTCACCCCATTAATGGGTCTATCGGTCACCGGGAGGTTAACACTTTTGAATCTCTTCGGTGGATTGGGTCGGCGCTAGACTCCTGATCACAGTGAATCTAGTTAATCACGGTCCCGACCGACCTTGACCCCTAGCCAAAACCCACCCTCATAGGGAGGGACCCTTTAACCGCACCTCACTCCCCAAATTCTTCCTCATCAAACCTTCTACCCCGCAAGCTCTTGTCCCTTCAAAGAGTTCAGAGCTTCATAACATCAAATTTGTGATAATGAGCATGATAATGGGAGAGGGCCAGCTTTGGCAGTGAGCGGACTCAAGCTTTGAGTACTGTGGCGTGCTATCCCTCCCTAGCCTACCGCTCTGATCATCATCAAACCCCAACCGTAGCAGAAACCAAAGATATGGGGCATCGAACGGAGAGAGGGACGAGAAATTTGAAAAGAAGATTCGATTTCTTCACTTTTTCGTAGCAGTCTAAGGGGTTGGTTTGTCCACCATGTTCAGTCATTATGTTGAGTCACCGCTCATCCTCTAGCATGCCAATCTCCACCCGATCCTTATTTGGCAGAGGAGCACATTGACATATTGGCGGTTGTGGTCATTTCATGAAAGAAAGATATAAATTAGGGGATTCTTGGGTGGATCAAATAGCCTACATCAGAGGATGGATCTGCCGGCGAAGAAAGAAATGTTGGATGCTATTGATCCCAATCTACTTATTCCTTGCTCCACAACCCTATCCTTAGCAAGATAGTATCCATCCACCTCCCCGACACTAGTCGTTGAGACTGCTATCCGGGAATAGCCAGTATCATCTTATACTAAAATTGGAGTTGGCGAGAGATTAATATTCGATGAGTGGATGTCATCTCCTACTGCTGATTGAATGCTTCCCCGCCCCACCTGAACCGGCAATAGAATCAGACTAAGACTAAGCAAGATCCTTCCCTCAGGATGGGTAGGCGATCAATAGCCAGTGAAAGACATCTCCTGCTGAGTGAGGAGTTTTCATCCCCGCCATCCATTCCTTGATCCGATGCCACCGACCCACTTTTTTCTCCCCCACCTTTCCATCGTTGGGTGAAGTGCTTTTTGAATCAGAGATAAGAGACTGTTCGATGCAAGGAAACGACCTTGGAATGCCAACCTCCAAGAAGTGATGAATGATGCAATATTCCCACTTATCTCAAGAGCTGATTCTCCTTTCCGCCCATCTATGGATATTCCTGATAACCCGCTTCAGTCGAGTCACTCCTTTCCACCCTTTCATACCTGACTAGCCGATGACTAGCTATCACTATTGGCCAAACCAGCCTTCCCTCCCCTAGCTGGATATCCTTGACTGCATCTCCTAAGAGCTGATGATGGAATGGACCACTCATCCTTATGCCCTTACCTCATATTGAGATGTATAATTGACAGAAACCCTGTATTTTGAGCATAAAGGCTTGATTCCTAGCCAGTATCTGATTCCCTCGGTATATCTGTGGGTGGCTATGATGATGACCTACTCCTTTTGGAATGAATCCCTCACTTTCTGTGGATTGACATGCTACTGAATGATTGCCCTCTGATCTAAGAGCCTATATTCCTGACATGGCTAGTTCAGCACCTCTATTCGTACCTAAATCCTACTTTTAAAGTTGGCCTTCCACCAGCTTCTAATGCAGTTATATAGCCTACATTTCCGGCAGTATTTGAATAAGCTGGCCCAACCGAGGATCCAATCAAGTACTGGTCCATAAAGCCGAAACCTTATCACCTGTAAGTCAGCGTATGCTTGAATGAGGAGAAGGTATTGGATTCGACGGTTAGGCGGGTGAAGCAAGAATCAATCTTATATTTTTCCCCCATGTTATTATGAATCTTAGAGGCACATGACCTTCTCCCTCTCCAACATGGTCGAGTCCCTAAAGGGCCTCGCAGTCGAGCTAAAGTCCCTGGAAGCAAGCAAGAGATATAGAAAGAATCACTAAAAGCAGAGGAGAAAGAAAACGGATGCAGTAAGAAAACGAAAAAGCACAAGCCCATGCAAGGCTTAGTATTACTTAGTAATGAGCAAGAAAATGCTTTTATGGAATAAGCAACGGACGAGCACCAATACTGAGTATTACTTAGCAATCAGTGAAAGCTTAAGTCATTAATTTTAATACTTAGTATTACTTAGTAATGGTGTTAGCACGCACATATGTTTTCTTGCTGACAGTAATAAAACTCCTATGCTAACGCTATTACCTGCCCTTCCTTTATAGTGGCTTTCACGTATTACTAACTAATACTAAGTATTGGCAACAAGCAAAGTAATACTACGTCTTACTAAGTAATGGCGCCAATACTTAGTATTACTTAGTAATCCGCAAAAGCTTAAGTCATTAATCTTAATACTTAGTATTACTTAGTAATGGCAACAAGCAAGGTAATTCTAAGTATTACTAAGTAATGGCGCCAATACTTAGTATTACTTAGTAATTCACGAAAGCTCAATTCAGGTAATAGCATTATCATGCACAGCCCTTTTTCTTGCTGCCAGCAAGAAAACATATGCACGTGCTAATGCATAAGCTTTCGCGAATTACTATGTAATACTCAGTATTGGCGCTTGTCCGTTGCTTGTTCCATAAAAGCATTTTCTTGTTCATTACTAAGTAATACTAAGTCTTGTATGAGCCTTGCTTGTTGCCATTACTAAGTAATACTAAGTAATAAGATTAATGACTTAGGCTTTTACGTATTACTAAGTAATACTAAGTATTGGCGCCATTACTAAGTCTTACTTATACTTCTTCATTTTCTTGCAAGTTTTCTTGCTTAGTTAAAAATATATATAAGTTAAGGTTAGCAGTTAATCTGGAGGCCCGTCAAGGTCCCTTAAGTGAATATAACAAATGAAGTTAGGTCTTATGAAGTGAAGTTAAATTCAATCAAGGTATTATGAAATGAAGTGAAACCTGCATGGCCATAGTTTTGTCCAAACTATTTCTTCTTTTCAAGTCATCAAATCACACACATAGGGTTCTCTTAACATGATTAGATGGGCGAATGGTAATGATCAAGAACCTTAGGGCCTATGCTTTATCCGGAGAAAACATTTCTCTTCATTAGTTTAGTTCAAATTCATATCATGTGAAGAGGGAAGCGACTCATTTAGCTGACCGTCAGGCTAACATGGGTGTTAGGCTCCAGTCTTGTAGTCAGTGGATGGGAGGTCTTCCATTCCAGAAGAGATTGTAATTTCACTCTTTCCCCCACTTGTAATTTCTCTGTGGAACTTGTTCCCTCTTCTTATCAGTGCTTTATTTATTAGAATGGATTTAGATTTAGAATGCTTTTTTCGGTTGAAGGTCCCACCTTACCTTTTTTTGATGAAAAAGGTAGCCAGGAGCTCTCACAAATAGAATTAGAGTACCACGGAGAAAAGCTAGTTGGATAAACATGGCAGGGATCGCCCGCTCAGCAATGCTACCTTTGGGAGGAGATAAACTGCATTTCATGGTATCAGAGCCAGCTCAAATTCAAAAACTTTATCGATATATGAACAAGATAACTATGGAAGATTTGGGGAAGATTGTTCTGACTCATAGCTCTAAGATGACTAGCATGAATGAGCCAGCTTCAACACCACCTAGACTCTTAATCATAGACAGACTTGCACTAACCTAAAAATCAAAGGATGAGCATGGCCTGTCTATTTGTACACATTGGCTTAACTCACTCCTAACCTCCCTAGACACTGCCAAGGACACATAATGAGAACTGCCAGGTAAGGGCAGCGGAGGTTTGATAAGAAAAAGTTTGGAAGTGTCCCGCTTAGTTAACAAAAATAGTTTTGAGTCGGGGCAGCATGGATACGAGACTATTGAAGTGAAGTTTGGAATCATTGTGGTTTTCTATCTTTAGATTACCCAATTTTTGAATCACCAAGGCCTTTGAGTGATTCAACGCGCCCCCCTAAGCGTCACGCTTCACCTACCTGACCTCAGAGAGAATAGAATGAGTCACCCTAGACGGAATGAATTGCTCTGTAGGATAGTAGGGCGAAAGAATTACATTACTGCGATTTGACTAGCTGAATCGTCTAGCAAAATACTCCTTGTTGTCGTCAAAAGAAAAGCAGACTCACGCAAATCAGATCTTCGACCTTGCTTAAGTATATCAACCTGGTCAACTGACACCAAGCATCACCACTACCAAAACAAAATTTTCAGAGTCCTTTTTCTATGAAACAAAGGCAAGCCTTTTCCACATTCATCCCGTGTTTCCCAGCTTGAGACTATTTTTTATTAGCCAAGTCATGAACCACCCTAGTTTGAGCCATGGTCTACCCAGCAGTGCTTCATATCCTCCTTACTATTTTTCTAAGATTGGATAGAATGTATCATGTTTCTTTGCTGTACTTGTCACCCTTTTGCATCCTTTTTTTTTTGCTAAAAAGCCCATAGGTTGTACGCTAGCCTTATGTAGCTTCAACTTTGATGGCCACAATGCTTAGCTATTGTCGATTCCCAAGACGCCTTTGGTTGAATGTTACACCTGATCCACCGTCTGCACTTCCTACATTCACTCCCGAAAATGGAAATATGAAATCTAGAATTGTCCCCTCCCGGTCTGTTGTAGTCAGCCTCACGATGTGCCTGACTAGCGAGTCTGTAATCTCCACGACTTTCCCTTTTGCAGGCTGCTCCTCATCATGGCCTTTGAGTTCCGATCTTCGCTTGGGCCAACTTCGAGGCTCTACCTTGGCTTTTTATTGGTTCCTCCCAAGGGGCCCTTTCTCATATCACGCGTGCATCTTCCAGCAATCGGGGGAGGTGCCGAGTACATAGACGAGGCGGTCCCAGGAATGAAACCCCATTCCCTTGTGCTCTGGAACTCCTTAACTTTAGTTGAACAAAAAAGGTTCAATCTTGTGAAATGGTAGTGAAGGCAAAACTTTGCAACCCGGCCAGAGTTTGACGGTCTCCAATCCTGGAAAGAAACTCGACTTTCCTTCCTTCCCCAGCAGGTAACAACACTGGGAGGAAGACGATCAGGATCTCACATGTGGCAACTGTTGGAACAAACTCTGAATCCAAGAGGTGCTTACCTAGAAAAAAGGAAACTCACCACTCACTAGTGAAAGAGGAGAGATAAAGGTGAGGGAAAATCAAAACCCCACGCTCGATTCTCGAGATTCATGGGTCGTCTCGTGAAGATCTTCGATTCAAACCTTTGTTTCACATCTACTCTCTCTTAGAGGATGAACCACGCCTTTGCTATAGCCCCTCGCTACCGCTCAACCTCATTATCGCATTGATTGCTTCCGAGTAGGTCTTTCCCTTTAGACTTTTAGGTATCCCATCCATGATCGGTCAGATCGGTTCCATAATATAGCTTGCCCGAACCAGACTTTCAGTGTTTGGTCAGGTCGGCCACAATGAATGGTTGTTGTTCGAGAACAAAATAATAAGACTAAAGGCTTTCGCTATCGATCTTTGCCTAAAGCCGTCACTTCACTCTTTGACCCTTTACTATCGCTAGAATATAGCGATCAAAGATGCTCAGCTACTTCGTGCATTATGGCCATATTGCCCGATTTTCATAACATAAAAGAAAGGAAGAACCGGAGCATTTCATATAAGTTACAAGAGCAAAGGTGAGTGGTAACCATAGGAGGCGTGCTCGAAGGGCAGCGGCTGCTGTTCTAGGTGTCATCGCTAGATTGAGATCTGCAAGGTGGGAGGGGACTTATGTAGGGGTGGTAGGCTTAGTAGGGCTCGAACCTACAATATCACCGTTATGAGTGGTACATTTCAACCAATAAAACTATAAGCCCCTACTCTCTACATGCAGTTTGCTCACTTTGGGAAGAGCGGACGGAAAGACGAGGCCTTTTCTTTATCTGCTTCTTCCTCTTCCCAAGAATGAACAATTGGATAAAAAAAGAGAACATTTCTTTCATAATGAAGAAAATGAATCCAAATATATGAAGCAAGCGACCCTTTCGTGACTCAAGCTTTCCGGCTTGCGAAGACTCAAACGTGCGGGGGCTCTGTATTTGCTTGCAATGCCGGCTGTTCGCCTTTAGTTAGAAGTAGAAGTAGAGGGCGTCGTTCTCCCCACACTTCAAAAAGAATCAAAAAGTATGGATGAAGTAACAAAAAGTAAATAAAGAATGAGAAAGAAAAACTTGCTTATGGGAACCGAAGGTTAGGCCGACTACTATAGCTACACCTACTTTTCTTCCTACCCCCTTTTCTTCCCCTTTCTGTCAATGTTGCTAATTCCCAGAATACTAATGTACCCTCATGCATAAAGTGGCCCAACAACTTTCTTCCTCCAACTTCTTTAGCCACTATAGCATCTGTCGTATTCGGGAGAGCTTGCTTCATGGAGGAGCATTTAGAAATGCCAGCTAGGTGAGGGCTGGTTGTCTGGGGACAAGTTAAGGCAAGGCCTGCGAGGATTGCTTCTTATTAGATTGGGTGAGGGAATCAGAAAGGGGCTCATAAATCGGGCGGGCAGGATTTTGGGCACACGAAAAAGGGGAAGTGGATGGAGGGAGCTTCTCAGCTAGAAAAGGGGGCATAGGTGGTGGGGTCGCTAGAGTGGCTAGGGTGAGTCTTCCTACACGGCTGGATGCCCAGCTCTAAACGAAGCTGCGGGGGTTACCACCACATCCTCTCCCGATTCGAATGATGACCGATGGCCATGAATGTAAAAAACAAAGCGTTTTAGGATGGCATCGAAAACAAGTCTGGATAATCGAAGTGGGTGGCTATTCTCGCAGACGGAAAGACTCAACGATGAGTAGGCTTCTTACAACTTAGCTCGTCTGAATACGACCCTAATCTATGGTAGAGCTGGATTTTTTTATTTCTATAGACTCCTAATGCTTTCTCTAGCTCTTCACTCTTCCCTTAACTATCGGATTGGACTCTACTTGCAGCTCCTCATTGACACAACCCCCCTTATACTGACCTGACAACTGGCCTTAACATTTACTACTAACAAATTAAGTCTTGTTAACAAGTTCAGTCTCATTTAGTGAATCTGGAGGCCCGTCAAGGTAAGCTGCCAGGGATTCGAGAAAGATTGAATAGCTAACCACATTTCGACAGGTCTTGCCGCGATTCTGGGAGCTGATGAAGAATTTTCGAGAAAGAAATGCCACCGATAAAAAGAGAAGTTCCTCGGCATATCGCTACGGATTTCTTGTTGCAGCTCTCTATGTGGAGGAGGAAATGAGGCACAGGGAGGCCGGTCCTCCACCCAGAACATATCTGGGCTGGTTCCTTGCTACTAAACTTACATAATTTTATGTTCGATTGGAAAAAAAATGGACCAACCAGCCAGAAAAGAAGAACCCGACCTATCGTGGTGAGGTAAAGGTATTGCCTATGGTGTTACTACAAAGAAAGACCCGGTCATCGAATATGTTTGACTATCGTACTTCTCGAATCAAAGGTTCAATCTTACTCCACTCAATGAAATCGTAGCGCACGAGAAGAACCTGTTAAACCAACGTACACGCTAAAAGTATTGCTGGCTAAACCAATGGTGAAATTGTTGAACCGACGTGAAGTTTTATTGGTTAATTACAACCTGAGCTGAGTGAGGGATCAGATAAATTAACGCGAAGTTAGGTCTCCAAAACTTAGCGAAGTTAGGGGCTCTAAATTCTATTCATGTCCCATGCTTGCCCCCGTTTACTACATATAGAGACTTCTTTAGGAGCAGGAAGAATCGGAAGTGGGCTCCTCCACTCCTTATATTCAGTATTGATTTTAGGGCCCGGATCCCAACCAATCCATTAGTACAGTTGTTATAGGAGAGTCAGGGAAACTTGCAATGCCACCACTAGGGTTGCTCCAAGAATTTCCCTTCACTATATCACCAAATTTGATTACACCCGAAGGGCCTTATTTCTACTCGTTCCCCTTAGAATAGAAAGGGAAATCGGTAGCGAAGGTGAAAAGCGTCGATAGGGTGAAACGGACTAGAGTGAAACCAGTAGCGAAGGTATTGGACTCCCGGGGCAGTAGCGAAGTGAAGGCCGATCGAATCCACGAGTGGAAGTGCTAGTACAATCTAGCCTTCCTTGATCACTTATGGATTTTGGGCTATGTGAAGAAAGGGCTTTTCTTCCCATTTATCTTCAGCTGGCGGTGTGGTTCAATGAGATAAGAGATCTCCCACATGGACACTAAGGAGGTGCAGAGCGTCAGATCTTCCATTTCCACTGCTCTCGGCTTGATTGATTGATGATGGAGCGATTCATTCTCTTAAGTCCGGCGGGATAGAACTCAGAGATTCCCGATGTTGAAGTATGCTCTCCCAAGAATAGGAAAAGCACTTTCTCAATGCCTCTTTCTAACCTGAAAAACTACAATAGCAACCAAGGGTACCTGTTAAGGGCTGTTGGGAGGCTGTAGGGAGATGATCTAGCATTAGACTGACTTTACGATTGAACACCCACGCTCGCTTGGCACATCATCGGTAGGGAAAGGCAGGTCATTGAGTCTACTAGCTGGCATCATATGGAATAACCACTTCACGGGACTAAAGGAAGGGAATTCAATTCATTTATTCATTCCATAGAGGCAGGCAGATCTCCCACCACTTTCTTATCTTTGTCTCGGTTCCATACTGAATTCGCCAAGGGATGAATGACCAACACCTTTCTAAGTGGGAAATGACTCAAAAAGCTACATTCAACACTAAGAGTTGGGATCCGACCCTAGCTTACTGCTTCAAAAGAAGGTGCTAGCTTTGTTGCTTTTCAGCAGCTAGTGCCTTCTTTTGAAGCTCCTTCTCATGGTGCATTTATTTGAAAGTTCCTTAATTTCTTCTTTTTATTTCTAACAAAGGAACCCTATACGATGCCATTTGATTGATTCGACGTTCCGTGCTGCTCGCCACTCCCCGAGGCCAAGGATAGGGTTGAACCATCATTCCAGGATTTGCAATCCAATACATTTCCATTATGTTACCTAGCCAAACCTGCCACCTCATGTGCCAAAGTCAAACGGTTGTTCTTCCTTCCACGCTCCCTCTTTTCTACATATGCGGTGGCAGGCGGAGCACTCTATATGACCGACAACGGGTTACCAGAGAAGAGGGGACAACTGATTTCTCCCTTGCCTTGCCCAATCTTCCTTTTCTAATTAAAAGTAGCAAGCAACTCCACTACTGCTACAGAGGCAAGATATAAGCTTGCTTCTTCTATCTTCTATATGTTCAGGAGAAGAACATCTAGAAGCTAGCTCTTGTCTTGTAAGCAACCATACCTATCTAATATAATAGAATCTCATTTTGCTTACCAAAGTGGTCTTACTAAAAGAAAGTAAGTAAGCTTACAGTTTCGTTCATAGTGACATGGCTTTTCACTATTCCTTTCGGGAGAAGGTTGCTCATCTAATCTAGTGGATCCATTATTTATGTGACAGTGCGATGCGAATCGGGCTTGAAAATCTCTCCTTTGCCTCTCCTCCTTGTCTCCATTCTGATTGATTCACTTCTTCCTTCTCGCGGTTCGCCCCTCGTTGCATTTCGTGATCCTCCGCTGCAGTCTACATTTCTTGGATAGTCGGGATCTAACATTGAAGTCAGGTTTCAATGTTAGCTCCAAGTTTTGGGCGGCCTGTTATTCACTGAAAAGTACCACTTTTCACCTCTTAACCTAGCCTTTGATAGACCTTGAAGCAAACTAATAATCATTTGTTAAGTGTGCTTTATAGTTAGCAATAATCTGTGCAACTTAACACAAAATCCATCCTTATTGGCCCAAAGAAGAGGAAGAAGACATGCAAAGATGACAACTGAACCAAAGCCTAATGGACCACCCTGGTAGTGCTCACCATGGTGACTCATGTGTTGATCATCATTGACCAAAAGCCTAGCAGATGAATGAAGTTGGCTGAGAATGAAGAAACTGCAAAAGCAGTAAGTGCAATGCATCGGAGCATAGAAAGATAGATCTCGCAGAGTTGAGAAGCTCTCTCACGAAGCTAAGGATGTAGTGGAAGATGCCCTTAAGCAGATAGGATGCACACTTAAGAGGAGAGATGTAAAGACATCACAAAGATCTCACATATTAAATCCTCAGAATTTGTGGTCGCGAACCTCTTACAGAGATCAAGCCTCAAAGTAGCCGCGTGTTAAGACCTGAAAAGTACCACTTCTCACTCCTTAACTTAACCTTTGATTAGACCCTTAGCCACCTAATAAACTTGTCTTAAGTGTTTTGTTCAGGAAATAATCAGCAGTGAAATAAGGCCAAGAATCCTGTTATGGAGCCTGCTTTGGCACCAGATGCCCCTCAGCAAGAATGAACCTTGAAGCCTCGCGCAGATCAGCTGAGCTTCCCAAGGCTTTACAGGCAACCTCTCGCGCAGATGAATGACTGGGGAGCTTCAGAAACTCAACTCCGCACAGCTCTCGCGAAGCTCAAGAGTAGAACACAGCGCTCAGTGTCGCGCAGTTCAAAGCAGACCTCTCTCAATCTCGCGAAGGTCGCTTAAGACAGCTGAGGAGAGAGAGCTTCAGAAGATTTCTCGCGCAGCTGTCGCGCAGTCGCCGCGGGGTACAATTCTCAGAAGAAGAACGCCTCGCGCAGTTCGCGCGCCATTCAAGAAAGAAAGCATCCTGGCGAAGGCAAGGCCAAGCTCGCGAAGATTGAGTAAGATAAAGAACCTCGCACAGTTCAGAACTCAAAAGAACCTCGCGAGGTAACTCGCGAAGTCCAAGTAAAGAAAAGAGCTCGTGCAGTTCTCACGCTGCTGCCCAGCGAAGACTAATCTACCGCATGACTGGTTGAATTGCAACCTCGCGACGCTTGAGACTGTGTTTTCTATTCAAACTCGTGAACTCCAACTCAGCGAGAGCTCAACTCTCTACCGCGCGACTGCCTGAAGAGCAAACCAAGGCAACCTCGCGACGGCTGAAGCTTCAGTGTCAAATCATCCTAGGAAAGAGCAATGAGCTGCCACGCGGCAAGTCTGGGAAACTATAGCTACCTAGCGAGGCTCTGAACCTAAACTTCCATCTCTTCAGTAGAGGGCATTCTAGAAATTTCCAATGATTAGGGCACGCATTCCCATGCTCAAATCTCCGTGCACATGCCCCGAGGCATCCAAGGATTAGTAGAAGGCCACGTGGCATCGTTAAAATTAGGGTTTCCTAATCCTAATGCGCCGCCACCCCACTGTTATATATACCCAGGCCTAGCTTAGGTTTAGGTATCTGGGAACCTATCTCAGATCGCTTTTCTTTTCTTTTCTCTTTCTTTTTAGCAGTAAGTAGTTTTTCTCTTTCTTTTTCTTTTCTTCTCTCCATAGTCCAGCAATTGCTGGCTATGACTTGTATATGTATTTGAGTTAGATTAATGAAAGTTTTGTAATAGGATTTATACTTTGTGGGATTGCTGTTTATATGTGAGATGCTCTGTGCAAGGCTGCTGCCTTGTGAACCCCATTGCCTTGGTTGTGTTTCAAAGTAGTGGAGGACTGATTTTAAGGGCCACTCAGATCCAAGTAACCTGTGTGTCTGGGCTATCATGGTCTTCCAGCCTTAGCCCCACCACAGGACCTACTAGATCTGAAATCCCCATGGGAGCTTGAGCTGGTAGCCTGGTGAACATGGTGGTAGCAGCGATAATCTTGTTTTGTTTTGGGCTTCGTGAGGAGGATAACCTATGGGATAGTCTGTGACCATTTAAGTGGACAGATTATAGCCTTAGGGTGATTCTGATCCACCGATCCAAGATGGATCCTTCTTTTCACCTGAGCTTGTAGAAGCCTGGTGAGGGATTGTACAGAGGCAGACTCCCCCATATTTGTATAGATCTGCCATCAGATGTTGGATCTGATTTGGTTATAGAGATTGTAGGCTGGTGACTGGACCATTGTAGTCTCTCTCAAGCAATGGGCAGCTGGATCGAAGGTTGTACTCAATCGCTTGCTGGTTCTATGTGTCTGGGCTATCATGGTGTTCCAGCCTTAGCCCCACACATGGAACTTTAGAGGTTGAGGTTCCCTATGGATTCCTGGGCTGGTAGCCTGGATGAAATAGTGCTTGCAATGATTTATTTGTTATGTTCTGACCCCTCCCTGGATAGTGGCTCCCCTATGGGATAGTCTGTGACCATTCAAGTGGACAGGTTATAGCCCTAAGGTGGAGTCATGGCAGTAGAGATGGGTTGGATCCTTTCTCCTCAGAGGTGATAATGTAGCCTCTAGACAGGATTTCTATAACATCAGATCTAAATCTGAGTTACAAAAACTCCTCTGATCTTGGCTTAAAAATATATTTCTCACCTTTTTATAATTATTTTCCACACTCCATCCATCCTCTCAATCCTTTCTGTAATTTAGTTGTTAGAATACTTAGAATAAGTGACCTTAAACTCCCCTCCTTTTAGGACTGCCAGATCTATAGACAGATCTGGAGGGACTACTAGAGACGGCTCCCTTGGAGCCTTAGATCACCTTTCCCTGTGGGACAAACTCTTACTTATCAAAACTTGCTACAAAGGACCCTGTATCTTGCAGGTCTAGGATTTCCGAGTTGTGCTGATTCATCCCCTGTTATATTCTATTTTTGGTTTTTAATTGATTTTCAACACCAACCAATAAGCGAAGCACCCTTGAGATCGACAACACCGCGCGAAGAACATAGCGAGTCCATGTGTGTATTGAACTAAAATTCACCTCTCGGTGTTCGTGCGTGGCCCTTAAAGAGAGGAGACGCCCAGAATTCTCCTCGCACAGATCTCACGCACTCTAAAGCCTTACCAATTACTACACGAGCACAGGAGCATAACTGTGCGAGTACCTAGCAAGAGAGAGAGCTTCTAAAGCTCTACTGCGCGAGAAGTCTAGGCACTCCAGATCATCTTCACGGCAGCACTGCAGCACATAGGAACTACATGATTAACTAAAGATTCACTACACAAGTGAGCACTTCCCACCAATCAAAAGCTACTCCACGAAGGCCCTGCAACTGTGCGAATAAGTGAATGCATATGCCAGCCCTGCGAAGCATTGGCTCCCCACTTCTCAGTTTAACTCAAGGACCTTTTGAGAATTTCCCAAGGGTAGGGCACACATCTCGAGGTGCAAATTTTAAGGTGCACGTCTCAAGACATTCAAGGGATGTAATAGTGCCATGTTTGCTAGAAAAATTAGGGTTAATCCCTTCAGAGCCAAGGCCGTATGGACAGAGTATATAAATTACACTTAGAGTTTAGTTTTATCATCAACCCTTCTTTTCATCCTCTGTCGGCTGAGAGCTTCAGCAGGCTAGGGTTGGGGTTTGATCACCTCTTTTTTCCTTTTTTTCTCCTCTCTTAGCCCAACACTTACTGGCTAATCCCCTTGTAAACAGTTAGGTTTAGTTTATTTCAATTTGTAATAGGTTTTGTATACATTGGGATTGTGGATGAGTAGTTGTGTACATGCTGCAGCCTAGAGACAGTTCATTGTAAGATTTGTGTTTATCAATGGATTGCTATTTTAATGCCTAATTGAATATAAAGATCTTATGATTTCTTTAGATGTCTATAGGATCCATGTATTTGGGACTAGCTCATTCAATTTCTAGTAGATCTATTGTTTACCATATGATTTCCCTTGGTTTGATAGCCCCATAGAAAGCAATGTTAGATCTGTAGTCAGATTTGGGGAGTTCGGAGGCCTGTTGACCATGGTGGTTGCAACAGTTTTCATGTTCTTTCTCAAACCTCTGTGGTATGGGCAGACCAATGGGATACCTGTGAGCATTCAAGTGGATAGAGTATAGCCCTAAGGTTGTGTCCATTCATATGTTTGAGAAGGATTCTTCTCCCTTGCACATGAGCTTCTAAAGCCTTATGAGGAGGTTTGTATAGGAACTGGCTCCCCTCTGTTTTACCTTGCCGACATCAGATGTTACATTTGATCTATCTGTAGTAATTGCAACTTGAGGCTGAGTCATTACAGGCCGTTTGTAGCAATGACCAGTTGAATCTAAAGCCCTATTCAACCTGTTGCATGGTCCTTTTTGTGGGCACCAGTGAGCCGTTGGCCTTGGCAAAGCACTTAGGATCTTATGGGTTGGAATATGTATGGATGTCAACCAGATCTTTGCACAGATCTGGGGAGCTTGTAGCACTGGCATTACATAGTGCTGCAATAGTATTCATGGCTTGATCTTGTCTAGTGGTTGGGGAAATGATCAGTCCACTCCTCTAGACTAGTTTGGCAATTTCTAGTTTAACTAATGAGATTTGACAGACTCTATAGGATAGGCTGTGACCATTTGAGTGGACAGCCTATAGCCTTAAGAGCGCCCCAAATGACATGGGTTAAACTAGATATTTCTACCTTGTTGAGGCTTTTGATAGCATCTCAGCAAGGAGTACTGCAGAGACAGACTAAATCTAAGTTACATTACTGCTCTATCTTTGAACTTAACCTGCTTACTTCTCACCAATTTGTATATTTTATTTTGGTGCACACCATCACCACCTTCTTCTTAACCCCTTTTTTTAGGACAAGGCTACATTTTATTTCTTTATTGTTAAGATTAATTTAGTGTAGTCATGACACCCAACTCCCTTTCTTTAGGATTGTCAGATTTGTAGCCAGATCTGGAGGCCTACTATTATAGCCCATTTTGGGTTCTAGATCAATTTCTCTATGGGACAGACTCTTACTTATCAAAACATTCTACAATAGGCCTTGTATCTTGCAGGTCTAGGATTACTTTAGTTGTGCTGAATCCATTCTTGGCGCCACTACCGGGGATATTGATCTTTTTAATAGACCTAAGTTATACTATAATGTAGATGTCCAAATTATTTGTAGCTATACCTAAACTAGAATAAAAGTACTACTGATTCTTTATGGAATTTTACAGAAATGGACAGCAGAAGAAGGGAAAAGCTAGGGCTGCAATTGGAGTGTTGCTAACTCTGTTTGCACTTTCTTTCCCCCAATCTCACTCCATTTATGTTGAATCTCCTGTTATAAGCATTTTCATTACTGTTAGTGAGTGTGTGCTCGGTAGAAGGTCCTTAAACCCTAACTTGGAACCCCCAAATCAAGAGGTGGAAAGGACCCTTAGACCTCGATACACCACACAAAGTCCTACTGTTGAAGTCGAACCAGCTATTATGGCTGAGAGGCAGAGAACATTAAAGGAGTACAATGCACCTGGGGAGTACACCTCTCCCTTCTGCAATCAATTTCCCTCGGTTGAAGGGAATTATGATATTAAATCCTCCACCATCAATATGATGCCTTCGTTTCGTAGGCTTAGTAAAGAAGATCCTTACAAGCATATAGACCAATTTTTAGTACGTTGCACTACCTTCAATATTGCTGGCTTGGGACCTGAGGCCACCAAACTGAGGCTTTTTCCTTTCTCACTAAAGGACAATGCCAGCACATGGCTATCAAAACTCCCAGCCAACAGCATACAGTCATGGAGTGTCCTTCAAACTAAATTCCTGGCCAAATTCTTTTCCATGAACAAAACCAGCTAGATGAGGGCAAATATTTTGTCATTCACTCAGTCCTCAACTGAGGATTTTTATGAAGCTTGGAAAAGATTTTAGGAGATGTTAAAACAATGTCCCCACCACCAAATCCCAATGTGGCAGCTTGTCCAAGTGTTTTATCAAAGAATTAATTCCAAGAGCAAGGATATGGAGGATGCTTCATGTACTGGTAGTTACCTCCACAAGACAGCTGAGGAAGCTTGGGAGCTGTTTGACATAATAGGAGAAAATTCCATGTAGCAGAAATCTCTGTCACACAATGATACCCAGACTCTAGCTATGATGGTAAACAAGGCCACCCCTAGAGGTGGAATATTTGAAGTGAAGGTGCAAGGTGATTTAGAGAGGAAGGTGGACAACCTGAGCTTGAAATTTGACAAGCTCATGAATGTGATGCAAACATGGGTGATTGCATAGGTGGAAGAAGCATGTCTGATATGCCAGTCTCCCACACATTCTATTCATGATTGTCCATCTGCCACCTAGTTTTCAGATTTTGTTATGGAGCAAGCCAATGCTGGTCAAACTTTTGGGCAACAGCCTACTGGGTATTCTTGGAAGAACCACCCAAATCTGACATGGAGACAAGATTCCTATCCTCAACCCCAGCAACAGCAAATGATAGCTCCTTACAGACCCCAACACCAATTTAATCAAGGTTACCCACCAAGGTAAAATTTTCTGTTACCTGCCCCACAGTCTAACCAGTTGGCCCTGCCCCCACAATAGCCCAGATCCTCTTCATTTGAAGAGCAGATGCTGGCTTTATGGCAGAATTTGGGGAGCTTGGTGCAAACTGTCAATTCTCTTGGACAGAGCATCAAGAAGATTGAGGACCAACTGGGCCAGATTTGTAATGCTCTAAATAGGAGAGAAGAAGGAAAATTGCCTAGTCAACCCCTGACAAATTCGAAAGGTCAGTATATGATTGGTGATGCATCCTCTACAGTGGAGGAAGCTAGTGCTCAGTGATCTGAACATTGGTAATAAGTATATCATATGTATGAAATTTCTATGTTAATTTGTGTTCTTTAGACTTCTGTCACTTAAGTTTTAGTGTGATGTTGAATTGATTCTGTTGCTTTGTCTGTGTTTGTATTTCATTATTGAATACATGTGCATATTTGTCCACTGAATTGCTGTGTGTAGTTGTTGATGAATGGTTGAGGTGCCCTTATCATAATTTGCATGAAGTTGAGCTGAAAAGCTATTTTTAGAATCCTTCAATGTTGATGAATTATTGATTTAAATGGGCATATGTGTTTCATGATTGAAATGAATTACCTGTTTGAGGGTTGGTGCTCATGCACAGTGGTTGGGTGCACAACAGTATGAATGCACTAACCAATGTGCTGCACTGAGCTAACTGAGTAAAGGTTGAGAAGATATACTGTCCTGCAGAGCTAGAAGGCTTAAATTTGTTGCGCAAGCCATCACTTGGCTTCCTCGCGCACTAAAAGCCTGAGCAATGGCTATAAATCTACCTCGCGAAGCTACCTTTCTGCTCCGTGAGCTCAAGCTATAAGAGAAGTATGGCCTCAGTGTTGTTCTGTGCGAGCACCACGCGAGATAAATTTCTTAGGCAACACAAGGCCTTGCGCACTAAGGGCAATGATTCAGCTCCACATGTTTTCAATGTGCGACAGTTTGTTCTTCTAGGCGACAGAACGTCTCGCGGTCTTAAATGCCAACTGCGCAAGAATTTTACTCTGTGAGATCCTATTACCAACTCTGCTAACCATGAGATTTGCTCTATAAACTCAGTGAAGCCCCTCATTTTCTTCATTTTCTTTGTCTGCCCTAGTTTCCCAGCATAAGAACCGATGTCCCTTTCCCCTCCTTTCTTCTCTACTATGTAATCCACACCACCTCAAGCATTTTCCTCTCATCATATTGTTCCCCAGCTACTCCTGATAACTTCGAGCAAGGTTTGGGGGGATTTGAGCTACTGTGCACAATTTCAAGTGGAACCCTAGCTCTCAACTAGTACGATCTCCATTTCTCTCTCTGCCGAGTGTTTGATTTATTTAAAAGAAGAGAAGAAGGAGAGAATTTAAAGCTTTTGTGCTTACTCAGAGTGATTGGCATTTTCTCAAAGTTGTGAACCCAAATTTTAATAATCTGAGCACCTATGGCCATGGGTTCAAAATTTATAGATACCCTCGCTGCAATGCTGAACCCGTCCGTCAGTGGCAGCCCTGTGGCCACTAGAAAATCAGTAAGGATTGCAGAGGCCTTCACATTAGAGACCTCTGAGGCACCCTCACCAATTGTTGAGCCCTCCATTCTGAAAGAAAAGAAGAAATCTGCTCCAAAGAAGAGGGCCAGAGTGCACCCACCTGCTACAAACCCTGAAAAATCAAAGAAAAAGCAGAAAAAGGGCAAAGTTGTGGCTCCTGCGATCCCTGAGGTTGAGGAGGAAGCAACTACTAATTTTCTCAGGGTCCCCTCTGACTTTGTACAATCAATCCAGCTGGTGGCTGAAACTATTTTCGATAAAGCCTATTTTGAGGAGCTACCTGAGACTTCTCCCTCCATTGAATATCTAACAAAGGCATCTCTGCTGCCCCTATTGTAACCCTCAATGCAGCTGGTTTTTCCAAGATTGGTAAAATTATTTTATTAAAATATGAAGTTAAAAACTGGCGATGATGGGAACCCAACACTACTAGTTTTAATTGATGATTTTGAGATGCTATTCAACTAGGCAGACATTGCAAGGATACTAGGGATACCAGCCAGGTATAACCATGAGTGGGGCTTGGGTCCTCCTTTGACTGCCACCATTACTGAGATAGCCAAGGAGTTAACTGGAGGGATCATTGCCTCAGGTGACTCAATCAGAAAGAGGGATCTGCACCCCAACCTCAGGCTAATGGATGCTGTGTTGTGAAAAAATGTATATTGCTCTGGGCATGAGCAGGAGAGGAGGTACCCCATAGCTGATGCGCTCTTATCATTTCACAGAAACCACTACTTGGATGCAGTTAAGTTAGTCTTTGGGGGGATAGATTTATGCAAAAAGGTGAAAATAATGAAGAAACCTCATGCCCTTCCCTACTACAGATTGATTACTATATTGTTGAAGTGGGGAAAGTACCCATTTCAAAGGGAGGAGACTGCGGCACTAAACCCCAAACAGAGTGGGAAGAAACAATGGGGAATCAGTGGCACCATGAAGCAAAAGAAGAAGAATCACAAGACCGAACCACCTGCATCTTCCCCCCCATCCTCTTCAACCCCCCCACCACCTGCTCAACATCCTTCTCCCTAATCCCTGTTCTTCCCCCCTCTCTTGGCTTGCAGTTCCTCTTCCACATGCAACAGGATGAGGATATCCCTGAGCCAAGAGGAAGAACCATTTTGTTTCAACAGGATGTTTTGTTGTTGTGCATCTAGATTGTCCTTAGGTTTATAATTTTCTATCTCTTTGTAATCTTTTTATTTTGTACTTATAATGAAATGTCTTTTCCTGATATTCTTTCTTTATATCTTTGTGTTTGTTTTTATATTGTTTGGTATGTCTTTTTCCCTCATAAAGTTTATGTTCTGTTAATCTCTAGGTCATGAGTTTGCTGCACATTCACATCCACCTTTGAATTAGTGAGGACACTGCTCCCCATAGGTTTAGAGGTGTGGCAAGGTAGGTCTGCTAATAGAATAGTTAACTTTAGTACAGTAGTATTGGTTTAATTGGGATGAATAAAATCAATTCCCACCTAACTTGTTAGAATGAGAAAATTTATGGAAAATTAAAAAATTTTGCAGACATTTTGAAACTAAAAATTTTAAAATCTTTGCACCACCATGAAGCTAACATCAAAAAAAAAAATTTAGTACTTAGTGAACCTAAGAGGAGAGAAAAAGGTAAAAATACACCCCATGAGTTAATTTGAGGACCATACCTAGTGAGATTTGGGCCCATCATTTTCTTTTGAAGAGTATTTTTGGCATTATTTCTGCTCGAAGGATTGATTGAGTCAAGACCTTTTCACTAAAAGTTAGGCACCTCCAAATCAAAACTGATTGACAGCACTCATGACACTAAGGAAATGATCCAAGGCCTTCATTTGGACAGTTTAAGCCGAAAAATCAAACCTTTTAAAACTACCCTTTTGCATACACTTGTTGAGTCTTAAAAATCCTACTTTTCTTTGACAAACACCAGAGTACTTGCAAAATTCATCCTTCTTGGCTCAAAGAAGAGGAAGAAGACATGCAAAGATGACAGCTGAACGAAAGCCTAATGGAACACCCTGGTAGTGCTTACCATGGTGACTCATGTGCTAATCATCATTGACCAAAAGCCTAGCGGATGAATGAAGTTGGCTGAGAATGAAGAAACTGCAAAAGCAGCAAGTGCAATGCATCGAAGCATAGAAAGATAGATCTCACAGAGTTGAGAAGCTCCCTCGCGAAGCTAAGGATGCAGTGGAAAATTCCCTCGCACAAATAGGGCGCGCAGTTAAGAGGAGAGCTGTTAAGACATTGCAAAGATCTCGCGGATTAACAACCCCAAAATTTGTGGTTGCGAAGCTCTCGCCGAGATCAAACCTTAAAGCAGCTGCGCGAAGAACATAACACGTCCATGTGTGTACTAAACTAAAATTTACTCGCGGAGTTCGTGCATGGCCCTGGAAGAGAGGAGACGCCCAAAATTCACCTCGCACAGATGTCGCGCACTCTGAAGCCTTACCAATTACTACGCGAGCGCAGGAGCATAACTACACGAGTACCTAGCGAGAGAGAGAGCTTCTAAAGCTCTACTACGTGAGAATTCTAGGCATTCTAGATCATCTCCGCAACAGTACTACAACACAAAGGAACTGCACGATTAACTGAAGATTAACTGCGCGAGTGAGCACTTCCCACCAACCAAAAGCTACTCTATGAAGGCCCTACAACTGCACGAATAAGTGAATGCATATGCCAGCCCCGCAAAGCACGGGCTCCCCACTTCTCAATTTTAACTCAAGGACCTTTTAGGAATTTCCCAAGGCTATGGCACACATCCTGAGGCACGGATTTCAAGGCACACGCCTCAAGGCATTCAAGGGATGTAACAGTGCCACGTTTGCTGGAAAAATTAGGGTTAATCCCTTCAGAGCCAAGGCTGTATAGACAAAGTATATAAGCTATACTTAGAGTTTAGTTTTATCATCAACCCCTTCTTTTCATCCTCTGTCGGCTGAGAGCTCCAGCAGGCTAGAGTTAGGGTTTGATCACCTCTTTTTTCCTTTTTTTCTTCTCTTAGCCTAGCACTTGCTAGCTAATCCCCCTTTAAGCAGTTAGGTTTAGTTTATTTCAGTTTGTAATAGGTTTTGTATATATTGGGATTGTAGATGAGCAGTTGTGTACAGGCTGTAGCCTGAAGACAGTTCATTGTAAGTTTTATGTTTATCAATGGATTGCTATTTTAATGCCTAATTGAATGTAAAGATCTTATGGTTTCTTTAGATGTCTATAAGATCCATGTATTTGGGACTAGCCCATTCAGTTTCTAGTAGATCTATTGTTTACCATCTGATTTTCCTTGGTGTGATAGTCTCATGGAAAGCAATACTGGATCTGTAGTGAGATCTGGGGAGCTCGGAGGCCTGTGGTTTTAGTAGTTTTCATGTTCTTTCTCAGACCTCTGTGGTATGGACAAACCAATGGGATACCCTGTGACCATTCGAGTGGACAAAGTATAGCCCTAAGGTTGTGTCCATTCACAAGTTTGAGAAGGATTCTTCTCTCCTACACATGAGCTTCTAGAGTTATATGAGGAGGTTTATATAGGAACTGGCTCCCCTCTATTTTACTTAGTCGACATCAGATGTTAGATCTGATCTCTCTGTAGTAATTACAACTTGAGGCTGAGTCATTGCAGGCCATTTGCAGCAATAACCAGCTGAATCTAAAGCCCTATTGAACCTGTTGCATGGTCCTTTTTGTGGACACTAGTGAGTCGTTGGCCTTGGAAAAGCACTTAGGATCTTATGGGATGAAATAATTATGGATGTCAGCCAGATATGTGCGCAGATTTGCAAAGCTTGTAGCACTGGCATTACATAGTACTGCAATAGTATTCATGGCTTGATCTGGTCAAGTGGCTGGGGAAATGATCAGTCCACTCCTCTGAACTATTTTGGAAATTTTTGGTTTAACTAATGGGATTTGACAGACTCTATAGGATAGGTTGTGACCATTTGAGTGGACAGCCTATAGCCTTAAGAGTGCCCCAAATGGCATGGGTTAAACTAGATATTTCTACCTTGTTGAGGCCTTTGATAGCGTCTCAGCAAGGCACACTGTAGAGACAGACTAAATCTGAGTTACATTACTGCTCTAACTCAGAACTTAACATGCTTACTTCTCACCAATTTATATATTTTATTTTAGTACACACCATGACCACCTTCTTCTTAACCCCTTTTTTTAGGATAGGGCTATTTATTTCTCTATTATTAGGATTAATTTAGTATAGTCGTGACACCCAACTCCCTTTCTTTAGGATTGCCAGATCTGTAGCCAGATCTGGAGGCCTACTATTATATCCCAATTTGGGTTCTAGATCAATTTCTCTGTGGGATAAATTCTTACTTATCAAAACTATCTACAATAGGCCCTATATCTTTTAGGTCCAGGATTACTTTAGTTGTGCTGAATCCATTCTTTTATTTTACTTTGTTTTTAATTGGTTTCCATCACACAATAACCAAAGCACACTAGGGTTTGACAAAACGGCCCATCTGGTTAGTTCAGCTATCACTGCTGGAAGCCCCAGCGGTTGTTCGGCTGCGTACTCCCTATCCGCGTATCTCACACTCACCATATTTCATTTTCCTTTCCTGCATCATTCTGTCTTTCTATCCATAGGTTGGCTTCGTGTAGATAGATGTTTGCCGAGGGCGATTGGTGCTCTTTGAGGTATGCCTTTCCCGGTTGGTTGTTCCCTTCTCTATCTTTTCCATCCAGTGCCCGCCCTTAATGGACTAAAGGGGTAAAAAAAATATGAGTCTTCGATCTCTCTCTCTCTTCACAATGCAATAAAGAAGTCTAATAGTCTCTCTCGGCTCATACGGTCATTGATTTAGTTAGGGGAGTCTGTGTTCACTATTAAGCCTTCACCTGTCCATTCCTTTCAAGCGCCCTGTCACTCGCTACGCTAAACGACTGAACGGCTTGGGGCTCCGCGCTCTATTCGGTCGAAACCCAATTCAAGAACCTTCTCTCATAGATTCCCTTCACCAATTCATCGCTAGCATATTTGCTCTTATCCCTTGGTGTCAAAGGGCGAGTTCCTTTCTTGCTTGTCTTGCCCAAAAAGAGATTCTCACTGGAGAAAGACTCTCCCGCTGCAAGGCAGTCCAGCTGCTTTCTTTATCTCACTTGCCGTTAGTTCGTCTAGCGTCTTTCGATTGGGGTCCACCCCGGGGGTTAGACCGCTTGGGTTATTTTTGATAGTCTCGAAGGCAGTCAATGTGTCAGTAATTCTTCTCCCATTAGACTTTTAAATCCTTTGCTCTTTTTCCTTCTCTCTTCAAGTTATCTCCCTCTACTTTATTTGATAGGGGAGGGGAATACCATTCTATCAATAACAAGAAAAAAAGTGGCAATTAAGTTGAAAATGGTTTGGGCTAGGAAGCTGCTATCTATCGATAGGCTAGAATAGACTACTATTGGCTGCTTCGCCTATCTATTCTATGTTGGCCGGCTTCGAGACATCATAGGATGACCATCATTTCTATCCGAGTACGATCATAGCTTCATTCATTCATTGAACCTTAGGGATAACCATTAGCATTGAGATCAATCACCACACCACCTTATCATACATACGACATTACACGATGTGAGAGTGCATGGTCAACACACATCTACAGTGCCTACGTTTCGCTTGCAGCCAATAAACCATAATCAGCACTTGCACGAAATTCAACAACCTAATGCGCTAGCACACACTTCCCTTGCCTACAAGTTCTTTGTATCTTGTAAGGTAACTTCCTTACACTTGCCTTAACTGACCGTCGGCGAACTAAAGGTGGACATAGTTATGTCTATCAGTGGGTAAGGGTTCTCTTTTCCAGAGGAACTCGCTACTGGCTAGCTAAGGCTAGCTTTAGCAAGATATTCTCCTGTCATCAGTCTATGAAGTCGATATTGTGACTTTATCGACTGGCAAAGCAAGAAGGGAGACAGAGCAAGGGAATGATTATCCACGAAAGCTCAGGCATCTGGCTAGCTAAGGCTAGCAGTAGCAGGGGTGTTCTCCTTAGTCACTCTGTGAAAAGTTGATTTAGTTCCTTTTCCTTATGGGGAAGCAAGGGAGAAACCAGGGAAGGAGGTTTATAAACCAGAGTCGCTCAGGCGTCAGGCTAGTTGAGGCTAGCGTTAGCAAGGTGTTCTCCTATATTAACTCAGATGAATCAATATCGTTCCTTAGCCTTATGGCGAAGAAAGGTATGAAGCTAGTCTAGTTTCGAGAAGCAAGGAATGGTGCTGGTCTGATTTCGTTATAATATAGTCTCAATCACACGGATGTACGCTCTGTCACCTGGGCCGGTTTCATCGTCACCTTATGATGATCGTGTAAAATGAATTAGGAAATGTTCTGTAAGAGAGGGCAGATTGCAGCATTCTCTTATGGCAACACTACTCCTAGATGCCAAAATCGGATTAGCTAGGCGAGTATGGTGACAGCGATCACTACAGAAAATCGAATACCGCTATCCCTCAGGTAGGCAAGTGTTATAGTGGCAGCGACCACTCTCGGCTACTTAAGCCAAATGTGAACCTAGCTGTGAACATTAAGCGCTTTAGTGCAGATGGGTCCTGCACATCGATATGCCCTTGCCATGAATCTCTGTCCAGCAAGAAAATGCTATACAACAAGCATAGGTCCATACAAGACTTAGTATTACTTAGTCATGTAGGGCAGCAAGAAAACGCTTTTATGGAACAAGCAACGAACGAGCGCAAATACTGAGTATTACTTAGTAATCCGCGAAAGCTTAAGTCATTAATCTTAATAATTAGTATTACTTAGTAAGCATCTTACTAAGTAATACTAATTATTAATCTTAATAATTGCGTTATTAAGATTAATGACTTAATAATTGCGCATGCTAACGCAATTATTAATCTTAATAATTGCGTTAGCACGCACATACATTTTCTTGCTAGCAGTAAGAAAACTCCTACGCTAACGCTATTACCTGCCCTTCCCTTATAGTGGCTTTCGCATCTTACTAAGTAATACTAAGTATTGGCACCAAGCAAGGTAATACTAAGTCTTACTAAGTAATGGCGCCAATACTTAGTATTACTTAGTATTCCACGAAAGCTTAAGTCATTAATCTTAATACGTAGTATTACTTAGTAATGGCAACAAGCAAGGCCCATATCGGTTAGGGCACCAATACTTAGTATTACTTAGTAATACATGAAAGCTTAAGACATTAATCTTAATACTTAGTATTACTTAGTAATGGCATTAGGACACACATCCGTTTTTTTGCTGCAACCATTTTCTTGCTCATTTCTAAGTAATACTAAGTCTTGTATGGTCTTATGCTTCATCATTTTCTTGTTGGGAGCCGCAACGCGTCAAGTTGTTTTCTGTTTGCTAGCAAGTATGGGTGCCTCTCAACTTAAAACCGCAGCGCTCCTTGTTGTTTAAGCGAGGCTCTCACTTTGGCTGGGTAAAATCAAGTTTCTAGTTGATCAGTTAACTCCTCCGGTCGAAATAAGCTACCATCTGAAGAAGTCAATAGAGTCCCGGTGGTTGATAACCATTTCATTTTCCCAATGCAGTCGAATGCTAAAGCCCACGGTTCATTGCTCGATCAAAATGGAAAAGAGTGGTTGGAACTGAGACCTCTGGGTCAAGGCAACCATAGAAGTCTTCCCCCTATATCCAAATCTCCTATGTTGTAACTAATTCTTACTTTTTCAGTCGGATATGCAACTCATTAATCCCTCCCATCCTTGTCTGGTAGGTGTCCCACTGCCCAGAAGAGGAAAAAGTTAAATGAAGAGGCGATGGGTTATGATTGATTTCCCACTTTTCTTTGACTTGAGCCTTGAATACCTCCTGAAAGGGGGAAACATACCTCATCTCATAAGAACCCCTCCTAATCTTCTCATCAGCACTAGATATTTGAGGTAGCATTTCAGTGGACGGGGATTGAAAGAGAACATAAGAAGGATTTCGAGTTGCCTTCATCAATCGATCAGACATAATTGAATACCTCCGAGCAGACCTCCCTAAATACTCCATACCTGGGTCAATAATCGTTCTGGAGCAAGCAGGAAAGAATCTATCTAGTCCTAAGGGAAGTCAGGCAAGTCCAGATTCTTCCTCCCTCCTGATTGCTCTTTAATCGGTTGCACTTCATTCTCATCCTCCCTCTGTCTTCAAGACAAGTTGATTCCTGCTTTCGACTCCCAGAGATCTCCCTTTCAATGAGGCATTCGCAACTCCTTAATTTTTCATACGTCTCTTTTATAAAGTCCTAAAAAAGCTTGGAATGAATATGGTAGAGTGAAAGTGGTAGACACATAGGCAGGTGCCTGCAGATTGGATTTCATTAGCAGGGGCAAGAGCTGTGGGAAAAGCTGGAGCATCAAGAGGAAGGGCGGGGGGAGAAATAAAGCATGCGGTAATTGATCTTAATTCAGTCGATCCTATTTGACCACCTAGAAAATGATTCAAAACCATTTGATCGAGTGAAAGCACAAGCACTTTGTTCGAAAAATTTATCTCCCTGGAAGCCAGCAACATCGAAGCAAGCGGAGGGGTTTCATTTGACCGAGTGAAAAGGAGCAGATCCTCTAGTCACAGTTCACCAGCTGCATCCCTCTTCGTTCGAGAGTCATTATCCCCCCCAGATATGATCCAAATCTGATTGATTACTAGTAGCATATTAATATGCTACTACACGCATTCAGTAGATCAAGATTAATACCTATCAACGGAGGGAGAGTCAGCACCTCGCCCTACACCCCAGAGCCATTTGTTAAACCTGGACTAAATATAAAAGTCAATCGTAAGTAGAGACAGCAGCCTTAGGGATCCAGCCACATATGGAGTGGAACTCATTCCATGACTGGTTATAGAGCAATAGGAAACTCTTTCTTTAGTCCACCCGAGGCATGCATTCAGCTTCAAGATCACTCATATATATGCAAAAGTTTTAGCGGTCTCGTGCCTTCCCACCCAGCCCAGTTTCTTATCAAGACTTCCCCCTTTGGGACTATGTGTTCCATCCCCGTCTAGCCAATGTCTAGTGCCCAACCAGGACTTTGTACTTCGTCAGTCCAACCTCGTGAAATAGGGTCAGGGATCTATGCGACTTTCCCAGGGCTAGCTTTGTGCTTCGCTCCCTCTCATTGTCCCCCCTTGCATTTGGTGGTAACCTCCCCGGCGCATCCAATAGGTAACCAAAGCCAAAGGCATCAAGGATAGAGTCGAAGATGGTAGCAGAGGTAGAGGAAGCTACGCCTTAAGCAGTTGACATACCATCATATCTCCTAGCACTCCTCCCTATTGGGATCGAAAAACATAGCCCTGCCCAGATACAGAAACAGAGCCCATGAAATACTCGCTTCATCCTGAACCACTGAGTGGAATTCCTTTGCTCGGTTCTGAGGCCAGTAGATCTATTCCCATCCCTTCCAATTCCATAGCCATAGGTAGGCACAGAGGTGGCAGATCCAAGTGCTGATGAAGATTCAATTTTCCTTAAAAAGAATAAGGACACGATCACAAATGAAGATCGAAGTGGGGAAAAGATCAACTGGCGAAATTCTCTTTACCTTTTTATGGTTTCTTTCTACACCAACCATAGGAGCCGGGAGAAAGGCATGCCTCAAAGCCAGGTGGAGCGGTTTACATTTTTATATAACCATGGGTACTGCTTTCATTTCCCTTTCCTTAACTACTTTACTTAACTATACGATCAGTAAATGAATGGTCGAGCAAGCTATGATGACAAAATCGGCATTCCATGGCATTCCATGTTGCCAGCCCACTAACCCAAGGAGGGGGAACACCAAAGACAGGAACAGGAAGAGGTCTCACTACCTGAAGTCCAGGAAGGTAGTCTCACTACACGAAAGTCGTAGTCACCCAAGCAAGCCAACCAACCTTTGTTGCCCAAGCTAGAGCTACCCTAGAGCTACGAGCTAGGAGATTAATACGATTTAGCTACTTGTCCGAAAGTAAGAAAGGATAGGAACCAGTCACCTAATTCAGACTTCCATGTAGTCGAGCAACATTCTAATCTTTATGGGAAGCTCTTCGTGACACTACACACTTTCGAGGGATTCATGCCAAGAGCTTTGGCGCCTTTAACGCCTAAAAGGAGTGGTCAGTTCACTAACCGGAGGAAGATGAAGGGTACTTCCTTAAGTCGTATTCTATTGATGCTCAATCTAGGGCAAGCAGTCGTCTAAAGGCAAGGCTAAAATTAGGCAAGGAAGTGACATTCCACGACAACAATACATCCATTAGATTCCATTTTTAATCTTGTTGTTCTTGCGAAGCTGCAAGTGAAGGAAGCAAGCGAAGGAGCATTTTGGCAGGTTTAATGCTTTCTTAAGGCATTTGACTAAGGTTTACAAAGCTCCAACATCTACCTAGAGCACAGAGATGCTGAATGACTTCTCAAATAATCCCAAGCCTTAAATGCAAGCCCATAACGGAAGAATAGCCTTTCGGTGCTCGACCGTTGAAGGGTATACAGTAAGATTGGGGGAGATGAAAGAGTAGAGAGGGGAATTGAATAATCGAAAAGTGAAGAAGCATACCAATGAAGATACTTAAGGTGATGGCGGACCCATTCCTGAATCAACCTCTCCAAAATACCTTCATCATCATCACCATAGAAACTCCAATGGGAATCTCATTCTTTTTGGTGAAAATCCTTCAAAGCTAGTCGCTCCATGATGAAATGTCTAAGCATTCCAAGCTGATAATAGCTCAACACCCCATTTCTTGGAATGTGAACCATAGCTCAAAAGGCAAAGAGAGTATGCCACTTGGGGAATGTGCTAATAACCAATGTCTCAGCCACCGCCGACTTTTAGGTCGACCCCAACATGAATAGACACAGTAACCCCCACCTCTAAGTCTATAGGTAGTCTATAAAGACACACCTAGATCCTTAAAGAAGAAGGCACTAGTGAAGCCACTACTCACTCTTAGACCTTTCAGAGAAACTGGGCTTAAATTCCATGGTCCCTCATTAGTAATGAAACGCTTTGCGAACTCCATAGCCCCTGTCACAGATATAATATCTTTAGAGATAGTAACCTCTGCATCTGTCATCAGTGAATGGTACATATCCGCAACCTTGGTGTCGGCGATGACTACGTCGTCACCAAGAATCGCATAATCAAAGAATTGCTTCCTGGGATACACTCGTCATGCCATCAACCACACCAGCATATGATGTGTAAGTGTGAAGACATGCCAAGATGAGTAATACCCTAGAGGTTGACCTTTGGTAAACCGGTAGACTGATGCATGAGGCTTTCTGTGACAGCCCAAATTTTGACACCCCGAAACCTGTGCTATCAGCACGATCCTCCAGACCGTGCCCCAAAACTATGCACGAAACATTGGTATAACAATCAATAATAACAAGGTAAAGCAAATAGCTACATAAAGCGGAAAAGTCAATATGCCCATCTGGCATATACAAAAGACGGTTTACTTTCATGCCACTGCATGAACAGAGAACCGATCCGAACCATCGGTGATAAACAGATCACCCCAGATGATTCGCCCAAAAGAATTATATCTATCTAATTACATTATTTATTAAAATAAAGGCTTGACATACCAAGCCGTACAATTTGCTCACAAAACTGACTCTCTATCAAAGCACACAACAGAGTCTCCTAGAAGAAGACCTCAGGAGGAGGCTCCAACTCATCCCCAGGCACGTAATCCGAATCACCCAGATCTACGTCTCCCAAAGCCTCGGCCGCCAGTAATAATGGACCTGCGACGTATAGTCTAAAGGGGTGAGCTATATCCTAGCTCAATAGGGAACGACACAATGAACATATAAGTCAAAATCTCACATATATTCCTTGATATTCTAAACATGATGTGTCTATGCATTTGCTGGAAAAGAGTTTAAAAGATGGTAATTTGCATTCAAATTTACTGGTAGTTTGTATGTTTCATTTTACTGTTAATTTATCATGAATGACACTAAACAGGCCTAAAGCAAAACTTAAATCTTCAACTTAAGTAATCCCCGAGCAATATAGCATCGAGCCCCGATGGGATACCCTCCATCGTCGTCTAAATAGACAGTTGTTATATATATTTCCTGGGAATACGACCCAAGCCCCTTTCTCAATAGGCGGCGGGGTTAAATCTCATCTCAACATCCCTGGGATGTGCTTACTGTGTACGGATAGACCTTCGCATGGGTCTACGGATTGGCCGCCGTACCGGTCATGGATATCCTACCGAGTCAGTCATGGGTATCCCACCATGTCAGTGGGGTATCCTAATCAAACCTCAAATAACAAAAATAACATGTGCTTTACATATAGTTGTTCACCGTGTAACTGTGCTATCTTATATCAGTTAGGCCTTAACAATAGTTTTTCAATCTTACTTACATCCCTGGGATGTCTAAATTACTCGCATCATCTTGATGCCTTTATCACTTTCTCATTCCCTGGGGTTGCTTCATTTTTATTAACTCACTTGCTCTCAGTTACTCCCATCACACTTATGCCTTTATCACTTTCTTGGTGTCACACACACACCCATTTTTACAATGATTTTCATAGTTAAAACATTTTCAATTTGATCTCTATATCACTACATACATGCTCTTGCAATTTAAAGTACATGTTCAAGGTGTTCCCTACCTCAAGTCTCTGAAGGTCCAAGGCTCAAGGTCCCACGTGGCTCCTTGTGCTTGCTTTCACACGTACCACCTATGGTACATCATAACACATGCAACACATCACTAAAGATGCAATAGAGAAGGTCCTAGACCCTCCATGAACCTCAAGGTCAAATTTGAAAGTCAAATGAAACTGCCAAAATCGATTAATCGGTTCCCAAAATCGATTAATCGAACCCTAAATCGATTAATCGAAATCCAAAATCAAATAATCGATCCCAAATTGATTAATCGAAATTCCTAAAATGGTAAAGTCGATTTCCCAACTCGATTAGTCGATTTCCCAGGTCTTGTTTCTCCAGCCACTGGAGGTACCCAGTCGATTTGTTGATTTCTAAAGCGATTAATCGACCATCAACATCGATTAATTGATTTCCAAATCGATTAATCGAAATCAGGCATCCCTGACTTTTCAACTTCTAGACCAAAATCGATTAATCAAACCTCAATTTCGATTAATCGATTTGGCCAGATTCAGCCCCCTTTTGGGTTGTTCTTCCAAATCTTTTCCTTTTCTATTTTCTTTATTTTCTAAGTCCTTACTCTACCATTTTAACCATACTTGACTGAATTTAACCATCAAACATCAATGCATTTAATTCTAATAAAACTCACCTCAAAAATCCCTTTAAAGGATTGATTTGCTGGGTTTGATGGCTAAGGTTCCAGCTTTTTCTTCTACGATCCCAAACGCGTTGAATCCGGCAATCAATGCTCAATCTTCTTTCCAATCCAACCACAATAACTCCTTAGTAAATAATTACCTTCTCTCTCTCTTCTTAACTCTCTTCAATCACCAAACAAAAGGATTCTAGGGTTATTAAACCCTTATATCCTCTCTTCGATTTCGGTGTTAAGCACATACACGAAAGATAGGTGTATGTGGCTCAAAGCTAATACCACTCACTACAATTAGGTCACATATGCACCACGTCAGTTCATCACTCCATGAGTTCATTGTTTGACCATCACTTGGTCAAACCTATGACCAATCAGTCATGGATCCCGAGGTCACTATTTTACGCTTAAATTTTTGGGATATTACACTTCCCGCCTCCAGTCATTAGATCTGGGGATTGAAACCCAACCGCAGTCATTAGAAAACACCAAGACTGCACAAAGGATTGACCCATTAGACTCGCCAACATAGAATCGGATAGATCCACCGGTAATGAATTGGTGGCAGCTTTAAGATCGAACAAAAAGAGTTCCTTCTTTCCATACAACCTCTTGAGAGGTGCGTTGAATGTTCCGTCGATTTTTAAATGACGAAGGCAGCAATCCATAACCCAATTGTGTAAAGGCCTTACTAAAGCCTGAAACAACGGGTTAGCGATTCAAAACACATGCACCTTCCCACTGCCCTCTAGATTCACCCCAAAGCAACCGGCTTTTGGTCAAGTCGTCATACTATCCCACCAGATAGTTTGTGTAGGTAGGATAAGTTGATTAATCAACCAGCCAAATTTGATCTAATCATTAGAGACATGCTTGATAGGATTCTCCCAACCATCTCTCACATAATGACAACGATCGAAGAACGAAAGAGAACCGATCTCAGCTAGGGATTCAGGTTGTATAAGGCAAAAGAGGGATGTAGCATCAATCGGTAACGTATGATACAGGTTCATCTTAAACCTCCTAACTTTATCCACTAGAACACCACGCACTTCTCGTAAAGGTTGCTTGTACATGTTAGGGTCGGACGACTAGATCGGCTTAAAACGAAATCCCAGTTTTCATGGTATCCGTTTAGAAATCGAGATATACGCATCCATAAACGAAGAACTTCGCGTCAATAATTTAACACAAAGCTCCTGACACGCCGGTCTTGATTTGTCACCTTTTATATGTATCGTCGTCAGGTTGACACGCCTTCCAGACGACAGCACAATCAAAAACTTGACAGAGAGCAAACGCTCAAAATCCATTTTACGACCAAGGGCGACGACCTCCGTCTTAACAATTTTTGATAAAACGGAGGTATGAAGCATGGTATACCACTTCAAGTGAGAGACATAAATGTCTTTAAAGGAGGCCTTCTAGTTGAATCTCCTCCCCAATACCACATGAGCAGAAAGCTTACATGCTTGAGGTATTGACCCAAAAAGAGTGTGAACCTGAGTAGATATAGATTCTTCGTATCTCTCTACACATTGAGAGTATCACAAGACTATGTTCCTTAGACAACCGACCAAAGAGAACCCAAACTCCAATATATGTTTGTTAATTGTTCAAGACACTAAAGTTCAAGTACGCCGGGAGGTGATGAGCCTCCCCACCTCGGGTATGACCCCGATGGTGCCAAGTGAAGGAGTATGACCAACATTTTAATAGCTCAGGAGGTCTCGAGGAGGCCTGTGAATACGAAGCAACCAAAAGGTTGCCCTATAATATAAGGGTTGCTGGATGAATTCTGACTAGAAGTGCTATTAGGCGAGTGGTACAAGCGGGGCCTTACTATAAAGGGAAAGTTAAGGTTGCCCTATAAGGCATGTTGCTGGGCTTTTTCTGGTCAAAGTGTCTCTTGTCTTTACTATACGGCATTCAGCTTCTGGCTCTTCTGGAATCTGCTTTCTTACTGGCTTTAGCTTGAAGACCAGACTAGTGGAACCAGTTGCCTAAAGCTCTAGTTGGACTGATGAAAAATGAGCAAGAAAATGAAGAAGCACAAGCCCATAGTATTCTTGCTCTATCTCTAACCTCTGTGATTAGGATAACCTCTGGGATAGCCCGTGACCATTTTAGTGGGTAGGGTATAGCCCTAAGGCTGATCCGAATTATAAAGTTGAGTTGGATTCCTTTTCTCTGCACCTGTGCTTGTAGCCAAGTGAGAGACAGCTACAAACCCAATCCTCTGTTTTGCAATCCCATTTTCAGTGAATAGACCTGAGACTTTGTAGAGATTGCAGACTTGTGAGCTGGGTCATTGCAGGCCTTTTTAAAGCAATGACCAACTAAATCTATGTCCCCATTCAGCATGTGATTTTTTGTGGTTTCCACTTGATTTTCAAGGACTATTTGCTCCTATGGATGCATGAGCTTGTAGCCTTGCAAACATAGTGTCTGCAATGATTTTCCTATTTCAGCTTTAGTCCATTGACTGGATGAAATCCTTGGAGTATTTTGTGACCATTTAAGTGGATATAATACAACCCTAAGATCAATCCATATCATTGAATTAGGTTGGATTAATCTACCTTGCAGATATGCTTGTAGCCATCTGAAGGACTGCTGCAGATCTAGTTCTTGATCTGAGTTGCAGTGATTATTTACCCACAGTTGCTTACTTCTTATCATTTGAACTTTATTTTACCACACCATCATCATCCGTCTATTCCTTTCTTTAGCTATAGTTTTTATTCCTGTTTTTAGGTTAGTTTAGTTTTGTGACACCTAAACACTCTCTCTTTACCTTGCTTTCAAGTGTAGGTTTAGAATTTCCAGATCTGTAGCCAGATCTGGAGTTTACTATACGCCCTTAGAATTTTAGATCATCACTCTCCGTGGAACAAACTCTTACTTATCGAAACTTGCTACAACAGCCCTGTATCATGCAGACTGTGTATAAATTATTGTTGTTTTTGTACACCTGGCTTGGCTATTGGACATTGAAACTTCTATAGTGTCCCACTTGAGCTTCTGCAATACTGAGTGTGCAGTTTGTATTATGTAGCAGCACTGTGTTCAACAGCTGTTAACCCACTCAAAGCATGGTGCATTCACTGTAACGCCATCAGCTCCACACTTAACTCAAAATTCCTTCTTCTTGGCACTAAAAGGATGCATTGCAGTACTAAGCTATAGTTTCTTGTCATCTATAAAAACACACTTAAAAGCTCATTATTAACCCGCTCAAAGGTCTATTAAAGGCAAGGTTAGGAGGTGGAAAGTGATATTTTTCAGTGCTCAACACACCCCCAAACTTCATCTTTGCTAGTCCTCAAGTAAAGGAAAAATTAAAGCAGTTATTCAAAACAGTAAATGCCACTTTCGTAGGGAGCACGGATGCATGTAGCTGATGCATTAAGCCTTTTCAACCCCTAAGTGATCCCTAGTGGAGGAGTGAAGTCTCCTGAGGGTTTTCAGTGAAGATACCCACAAACTTCACCATTAAAATAGTTAAGTATAGTGCAGCCAGTGACAAAACAGATTTCAATAAATAGAGCATCATTCGACACCTATTCTTTAAAAATCTGAGGAAATTACAGCAATAATGCAAATAATTTAAAACTTAAATTAGCATGTGTTTTCATCACCACCATTCGGTTCACATCAGGAATACAATGTGTAAAAATTAGTACTAAGTTCACTCTTAATTCAAAAATCAGGTGTGGATACAACCCCGATGAAATTAAATTTCAAACCCAATCCTCACCAGGGCTATCTCTCAACAATGAAAATTTAAGGGTGTTCACATTCTCAACACTCAAGATCAGTCATAGACCTCAAATAGGCCTGCAAGCATGAGCATAGGCATTACATATAAGTTCTTGATATCCTCAAGTACTTCCACCATAGATTAGACATCTCCTCATCTCCACATGACAGCTCATTTTACTTTGAATCAATAAGGTCTTTTCAATGGGTTGTAATGTGGCTTATGGGTGAAGTTTATAAAGAATAAAAGGGGTAGAATGGATTCAAAATTGAGAAATCAATAAGGGGAGGAGGTGATTCATGACTTCACCTACTTCATTTCAGCATAATTTCATCTTCATTTGTGTTTTTCAGATCCGAAGGGTCCAACTTCTTCTCCTCTTTTTACTTTTTCAAATGAAGTTCTTCTCTTGACTTCTCTTTCTTTCTCTCTTTTTATTTATACTTTTCAATTATTTTTTTTTATTTTTTTATGAAATGTCACACATATACCAATGCTACACTATTGTTTATAGTTTACTCTTCTTCTCCTTCCACCAAATGTTGAACTCCTCTCAACTATCTTTAACTTCTTCTCCTTTACCTTCTGAATTCTCATAGTAAGGGTCAGGTTGAATCAGGTCATGAGGTGAAGGTGCAAGTACTCTAGTGTTTGTTGAAGAAAAATTGATTTAAGGCTCAAAGAGTGTACGCAAAAGGGCAGTTGAATGGGTAGGTCTTTTAAGCTCAAACTGTCTAAATGAAGGCCTTAGATCATCTCCTTAGTGTCATGAGTGCTGCCAATCAATTTTAATTTAGGGGTGCCTAACTTCTAGTGAAAAGATATTGAATTAGTCATACCATAGGCAGAAAATTTTGCCACAAACACTCTTCAAAAGAAATTTGATAGGCCCAAATCTCACTGGGTATGGTCTTCAATTTAACTCATGGGGTGTATTTTCACCTTTTTTCTCTCCTCTCTAGTTCACTAAGTACTAATTGAAAAAATTTCTTGATGTTAGCTTCATGGAGGTGCTAAACTTTAAAAAATTTCAGTTTTAAAGTGTCTACAAAATTTTTTAATTTCCTCTCTCTAACATGATTAGGTGGGAATTGGCATTATTTATCTCAATTCAACCAACACCGTTGTACTAAAATTAACTATTTTACTGATCTACCACACCCTGCCATACCCACAAACCTAAGTTAAACAGTGTCCTCACTATTTCAAGAAGAATATATAGGGGCAGTAGGGTTTGTACAAGAAAAACAACTAAAGTATAGCAGAAAATAAAAGAGAAATATAAACTAAACGATTGCGGAAAGAAGAAGAGAGTATATAGAAACTGACAACTAAGAAGGCAAAACAGGTATATAAATTTCTAAAACAGCAACTATATGCATCAGAAATTATACTAAAACACACAGCAATTTAACTAAAAACAGCAGTTATATACAAAACAACAACTATACTAACTCCTAAAATAGGAAAATCCTAAACACAACTTCCTAAAAATGATCTAAGTAGGAATCTAAATTGATGGCAAAGAATTATCAACATTAATGGCCTACATTTGAAAGTAAGATTCATACAAAATAAGATCACACAAACACAATATTTACACAACAGTCTGGATGGGGATGCATGAATGTCTGAAAATTTGGTTACCCCATCTAGATCTCATCTGAATTGGAAAGAATTGTAATATAAAAATGAAAGGCCATACCTTTGCATTAGCATCAAACCTGAGATCTTCCAACTCAGCAGTTGTAGTTGCTTGAGAGATGCAAGGAGCAGCTCCAGCTCTACATCAGGTGGGCAGTCAATTAAAAAGGCAACAAAGATGCCTTGGATGGCTGAGGAAGGGGGCTTCCTCAATCCACACTTTAAAAACTTCAGCAAATACCTCAGCCCAAGTCTAGCAATTTGGGCAAGGTCTGCTCCACCAATGGCTGCAACTGTATACAAATCTCATTTCGTCCATTATAGCCTTCTCCTTGATAAGAAGGGGGAATTATAGACCCCTGGTGCATTAAACTCCTTAAGGGTTCTCGGCTGATGTTGCTCACCCATTTCTACAGAATCAAATACAACAGATGTCGGTGTAGTTGGTCTGGATCTGAGAAGTCTTTCAACCTGTGGATTTAATGGAATAATCTGAGGTTGCAGAGTTCTCCTACCAAACATACAACACTCAAAATCTGAATGCAGAACAGATTTTTAACACAACAAGCAGAATCAACTAAATTTTCGAACTAATCTAACAAAAAATATCAACAAAACTAAAAAATAACAGGGGAGTAGAGGGATGCAAACTACAGAGCAGTCTCCAACGCGATTCTCCTCTCACTGGTATCCTTAAATCTGATGAAATGCACACAAAACACTGAAAAATAATACAACTTACAAATGTAGTTTGTAAAATCAAATAAAAACTATAGATCTATGATCAAAACTTAGATCTATCAATTTCTAAACATGCCTCCCCGACAGCGGCGCCAAAAACTTGTTGGAGTGTTTGCCTTGCCTCAAATGAGGGTCTAAAATCATCAATAAACCTAGACAGACACACTCGCATAGACCTGCAAGTAGTCAACATCTGTTGTAGCAAGCTTTAAAAGAATGGTGAGTAAGGGAATGCTCATAGGGAGGTTGGTTAGAAATGTGATAAATCTCCAGATCTGGCACCCTAACTAGTGCTAAGTTAGCTAAAGGACAGGGGAGAGGTTTAAACTGGATTGTCACTTAAACTAAGCTGAAATTAAACATAAACTAAATTGGATCGAGTTTAGGAGCTTATATCTTGTAGGGGAAGAGAGTAAAAAGCAAAAAATGGAGAAGAGTAGCTTGGAGGTTGGTTTTCACTGAAATCGGATTCAATTAATCATGCTACAGAGGTTCAGAGCACACAATTCCCTCAACTGGTTATAAGCATAGCTGCAGGGTATAAATTCCACTCAAAATCACAAGAGCCACCTGGTCTTAAGGCTATGATCTATCCACTTTAATGGTCACAGACCATCCTATAGACTTTATCGAATCCATGGATTGCAGCAGATGAATCCAATTAGAGCCTGAGCTTAGATTCATCCTAGGGTTATGATCTGTCCACTTTAATGGTCACAGACCATCCTAGGGATCTCCTTCAAATCCAGAGCATCAATTAGAGCAATTAAAACCACTACAGATGCGGCAATTCCTAGGTCACAGACTCAAGGAATCACAGGAGCATCAGATCCAGGGAGATCAGATGGTATCCAAAAGGTCTACCAGTTAAGTGGGTGAGCTGATATACAGACTCCTCTACACAAATCCGATCGATCACCAAATGGAACCAAAGGAAATTTAAATCTAATGAAAGCATTAAAAACAACATTATCATTGCAAACAAGGTCACTCAACAATGGGAATACTCTCAGATCTGTAGTCTATGCAGCTAGGAACATACAATAGCACTCTTAACCTTACCCAATTACAGATCTAACTTTGCTCCTCGCTACTCCAAGGGATTTAGCCAACCATGGTTGGGCTAAAGGAGGGAAATAGAATTTCTCTGTAAGCTCTAATCTCCAGAATTTAGCTCAGATCTCGATCCCCCCCCCAATTGCAATTGGGGGTTTCTATATATAGCATTCTCCTTTATTTTTCCTGCCAAAAATCCCTTCTAGAAGGTCGTCAGAGTTTGTTAGAGTTCCATTTAAAGCACATGGTCGGTTAGGGCTTTCTAGGGCATCTTTTGAAACCATCGTGTCGATCACCAAGTGCCTCGAGTTGCGTGCAACAGGTCACTAAATCACAACGTGTGCACAGCTGAATTTCTGAGAAGTTCTGCACATGATTTCAATAGGTTCAGGAAGCTTTCGACAGGTTAGAATAGAGCATTTTTGTCCTTTCACTAGGTTCTCAGATCCCTTCGATAGGTTCCATCTGCCCTTGGCTTAGAGTATTCGACAGGTTGGAGAACCATTTCGATAGGTTCTGTTCCAGGGTCTTCATCTTGATAGGTTCAGGACACCATTCGATAGGTTTAGCAAACCATTTGATAGGTTCCTTTGACGCCTCAAGATGGCTTTCGATAGGATGGTTTCTTCATTCCTTTCAGCTACTCGATAGGTTCTTAGATCCTATCGAACTGCTCTATCCGCAGGAATTCATCTTTATTCTGCCTTCAGATCCTATCGAAAACTTCTTCGACTGCACGAATTCTTACTTTCTTTGCTTTCAGCTCCTATCGAAGTCTTCAGGTGACCAATCGATAGGACATTTTCAGCCTGTTCTCACTTCCTTTGCCTTGCCCTGCTATAGCCGCGCGCTCCAAGGGTTCAGTGATGTGCTACCCTCTGGTGTGATATTGCTGGGTATGTCCTGTGCTGAGAGATAGCTCCTTTTTGGGCATTCTTGAGTGCTTTTTTTCATTAGTATCTTCTTTTGTTGCTGTCTACAAAATGCACTTGACAAAAGCTTATTAGTGTGCTCACAGGTCTATCAATGGTCAGGTTAAAGGGTGAAAAGTGGCATTTTTCACCACTTAACACACCCCCAAACCTAAGCTTTGCTAGTCCCTGAGCAAAGGAGAATTCAAAGAAAATAAAAATACCACTTTCGTAGGGAGCACGGATGCATTTAGCATATGCACCAAGCCTTTTAAACCCCTAGGTGATCCCTAGTGGAGCAGTGAAGTCTCCTGAGGGTTTTCAGTGAAGGTACCCACAAACTTCCCCAATAAAGTTAGTTAATAATAGTGCATCTTGCTAAATAGAGTTTCAGTAAACTAGGATAAATTCTCATCATGTCTTTTAGGTTCTAGAGGGTTTTCAGTAGAAAAATTACCAGCTTAAAACATGACATTTTGCAATAATTCCTTCATCATCAATCAGTTTATGTCAAGGCATTGTGTCTAAAGATCGATGCATGGCTCACCTTTCATTTGAGAATTCTGTTTTGATACTACCCCCATCAAATTGGATTTCAGGCCCAAGTCTCACCTGGGCTGTTAACTCACAACAACAATGAAGGGTGTAGAATTTCACACAGCTCAAGAGCAGTTATAGTCCTTAAATAGGGCTGTAAGCATTAGCATAGGCATTACTCTAATTTCTAAAATTTTCTAACTCTTTTCACCATAGATTAGATAGATCCGTATCTCCACATGACAGCTCAATCCATTTCAGATCAGTAAGGTCTTTTCATTGGATTGTAATGTGGCTTATGGATGAGGTTTGTAAAAGAAAGGGTAAAAGGGATTCAAATTTAGAAATCAGTAAAGGTAAGGAGGTGGTCTAGACAACTCCTTCATTTCAGCACCTTTTCACTTTCTTTTTGAATTTTCAGACTTGAAGTGATCAGCTTCTTATCTTCTTGTAGATTTTCAAATGAGGTGATTTCTGTTTCTCATCCTTTTTGCACTTTTTTTTTTTTTTTTTATATATGGAATACCACAACACCACAGAATGTGTTCTCCTTTCTTTCAACCAGATTTAACATCTTCCTCTAATCTCACTTCTCCTTCCTCTTCCTGATATCTCAGATTGGGGATGAACTGAAATAGGTCAAAAGTTTTTGGGTTTAACATTTCTGGTTTTCCTCAAAGAAAGTTGGGACTTTTAAGGCTCAAGTGGTGTGCATCGAGGGCAGTTCAAAGGTGGGACATTTTAAGCTGAAACTGTTCAAGGGATGGCCTTAGTTCATGTCTTAAATGCCATGAATGCTGTCAAGCTGTTTCAACTTGGAATTGCCTAACTTCTAGTGATTAGAATTAGATCCAATCAGTCCATAGCGCAGAAGAATTGCCAGGGCACTCTTCAAGGAACGCTTTTAGGCCCAAATTCTACTGGGTATGGCCTTCCATCTAATTTTCAGGGATGTGTCTTCACAATTTCCTCTCATTTCAGGTTTACTGCACATCAAAATTACCGTTCACAAATTGTTGACATTTGCCTCATGAAGTATGTTGGACTACGGCTTATTTCAGTTTCAAATAGTTGTTTTCTTAATTTCCTCTTTTTACAAAAAAAAATTCCAGTGAGAATTTACTCTAATTAATTCCAAACACTTCATTTTAGCCTAGCTGTACTAAAAGTAACTAATTTATTGGCATGCATACATGCCATACCCCCAAACCTAAACTAAACAGTGTCCTCACTGTTTCCATCATAGGGGGTGGAGCAGTTTATTTTTACAGAGCAAAAATAGAAGCTAGTAAGAAATATATATATATATATATATATATATATATATATATTATTAACAGAGGTAAACAACATGATTACAATGTGCAAGCAGAAAGGATGTGAAAAGTAGGCCGGTGGACAAAATATCCTGCATACCAACAAATCACTGCTCGGGGAAATCCTCAGCTTGCATCGGGTGGAAGAGGAACTGTAAGCCAGGAGGGGAGGAAGAAAAGGAAAAAGAAGAAGGTTAGGGGGCAGGAGGATGGTTGGTGGAAGTGGATGGTGGCGGAGACACCGGTGGCGCGGTCTTCAGCCTCTTCTTCTCCTTCCTAACTTTGTCCTTTTCCTCCTTAGCGAGGATCCGCTGGACCTCCTCATATTCATCCGAGGGGAATTGCAATGGGTCTGGTTCCTTGGGCAGTAATGGCTCCAGCCAGAAGAGGTAGTGTTGTGCAGGGGTGAGCATGGGCTTGTCATCTGCCATAGTTATGAGGAGGAGGGCAAAGGGTAGAAGAGAAGGGATGGGCTGAAGTCGACCTATCTGCATCTATTTAAGGTGGAAGTGTTAGGGAATATGAAATGGCGCATTCAATATCGTCATCGTCGATGACCAGGAATGAATGGTGAATTCGAACAATCAGCATGGGGAATGAAAACATGCATTAACTGGCAGCCTATATTTAGCGCGAGGAGTTTAAGGCTCGTGTTGTGCGCAGTTGTACATGGTACACATGGTAAAATTTTCGCGCAGTGCAACTGCACAGTAAGCATGGAAGGAGTGAGGGGAGGAAAGTCAATTTCGATAGGATGAGTGTAGAGTGTCGACAGGTTAAGGATTCCTATCGAAGTTGAACAAGTATGGGATAGGCAGTTAAAAGCTCTCTATAGGTTTAACCCATCCTATCGAACAGAATAAACATGCATTCGATAGGCTAGGTTGGCTGCTTGCGATAGGTCGGTGTCCTATCGAATGGAGGGTGGATATTCACTCTGTTAGGATGTTGATGGGTGCAAACAAACTTTCGATAGGTGGGGTATTACATTTGCACTCTTGTCGATAGGTTCCAGGCAAGGGTCCAAAACCTATCGTAAAGTTGTTCTCACCTATCGAGAGGTCACAACACCTATCGAAATCATCAACTGACCTAGCGAAAGGTCCAAATGACCTATCGAGAGGTTCAATGAGCTCAATAATATGGCCTGTGTGTGTAGGGCATTGAGCCTTAGTACCCAGCAACTCCTCTGCGGCGCTACCAGTTAGCAAATTGGCCGCTGACCTTATGCCTTTGATTTCTAGACTGCTAGAACATGACATGGCCATTTTATTGCAAAGAAAATTGTTGGAAAGAGGTATAAATCAAATAAAATACATATGATACAAATCGAAGCTAGGTATTAACCTAGAGGATCCTGAAGATCAACGGTCTCTTCACGCTCACAAATATTGTCAATGCAAAGTTTCAGCCTCTGACCATTGACCTTAAGGGTTCTGCCATCTATAGGATGCATGACTTTGATAGCTCCAGATGGGGAAACGTGTACCACTGTGAAAGGACCATCCCATCTGGACTGCAGCTTCCCTGGAAAGAATTTCATTCTGGAGTTGAACAACCATACCTTGTCATTGGGCTTGAACTTTTTGCGAAGCAAATGTCTGTCATGGAAAGCTTTGGTTCTCTCTTTGTAACTCTGGGCAGTTGCATACGCCTCTATTCACAGTTCATCCAGCTCGGATAACTGGAGTTTCCTGTGAATTCTAGCAGAGTGTAAGTCAGAGTTCACTGCTTTAATGGCCCAATATGCCTTGTGTTGCAATTCAACAGGCAAATGACATGCCTTGCCATAGACTAATTTGAATGGGGACATGCCTATGGGGGTTTTATAGGTTGTTCTGTATGCCCATAAGGCATCAGTCAACTTGTTGGACTAATCTCTTCTGTCGGATCTCATAGTCTTCTTGAGAATATGTTTGATTTCCCTGTTAGAAATCTCTACCTGCCCACCGATTTGTGGGTGGTAGGGAGTGGCTACTCTGTGGGTAACAGAGTATCTTTCCATCAGTTTGTTTGTCAAAAGGTTTATTACAGAAGTGGCTTCCCCCATCACTAATAATAGCTTTAGGAAAGCCAAATCTGGAGAAGATGTTGTCTTTCACGAATTGAATGACAATTTTATGATCATTTGTTCTTGTAGCTATGGCTTCAACCCATTTGGAGATATAATCCACAACGATAAGGATGAAATTGTATCCAGCAGAAGGGAGAAAAGGTCCCATGAAGTCGATTACCCAGACATCAAACAGTTCAACAACAAGTATAGGTTGCAAGGGCATAGAGTTTCTCCTTGTAATATTGCCCATTTACTGGCATCATGACAAGCTTTACAGTGCTGTTGAACATCCTTGAATAGGGTAGGCCAGTAGAAGCCACTTTGAAGGACCTTGGCCGCAGTCTTGTTACCACTGAAGTGGCCCCCGCAAGCCTGTTCATGACACATGGTTAGGATGTTTTGAAACTCATTTTCAGGTACACAACGTCTGATCACCTGGTCTGTACAATGCTTAAAAAGGTAAGGATCCTCTCACATGTAATGTCGAATCTGTGCAAAGAACAGATTCTTATCATCCTTGTTCTAATGTGGGGGGGATCCTACCTACAACAAGGTAGTTGGCAATATTGGCAAACTAGGGCATACTTATCTGGATAGTCAGAAGCTGCTTATCTGAAAAGCAGTCATTGATGGGCAAGCTTGCTGTGTCAGTTGTTTGGATCCTTGATAGATGGTCAGCCACCACGTTCTCAACTCCCTTCTTATCCTTAATCTCTAAATTGAATTCCTGCAAGAGAAGAATCCATCTGATTAGTCATGCTTTAGCTTCTTTTTTGGACAAGAGGTATTTCAAGGCTGAGTGGTTAGTGAACACAATAATTTTTTATCCCAGCACATAAGTCCTGAATTTTTCTAAGGCAAAAACAATGGCTAATAGCTCTTTCTCAGTTGTAGTGTAATTCAATTGAGCATCAACCATTGATTTACTGGCATATGCTACCACAGAAGGTGTCTTGTCTTGTCTTTTCTTTGCCCCAACACTGCTCCAATGGCAAAATCTGATGCATCACACATCAGCTCAAATGTCAGGAAAAAATTAGGGGATTGCAGGATGGGGGCTGTGGTTAGACAAGTTTTTAACAGTTCAAAAGCAACTTGACATTCAGCATGAAAGTCAAAAGGGACATCCTGGCACAACAGGTGGTAGAGGGGTTTGGAGATTTTGCTAAAATCCTTGATGAACCTTCTGTAGAAGCCAGCATGACCCAGAAATGACCTAACTTGTTTGACAGTTTTTAGAGGAGCCAAGTGGGCAATTCAATCGATCTTAGCTTGATCAACCTCGATTCCTTTGTGAGAGACAACATGTCCTAGAACAGTGCCTTGAGTCACCATAAAGTGACTTTTCTCCCAACTCAGAACTAGATTGGTCTCCTCACACCTTTGCAGTATGGAGCTGAGGTGGTGTAGGCATTGGTTAAAATCATCTCCATAAATGGAGAAATCATCCATGCAGATCTCCAAAAACTTATCAATCATGTCAGAGAAGATAGCATACATGCATCTTTGGAACGTGGCAGGTGCATTACACAACCCAAATGGCATCCTTCTGTATGCAAATGTTCCAAATGGGCAAGTGAATGTGGTTTTTTCTTAGTCCTGGGGGTATACAGGGATCTGATTGTACCCTGAATATCCATCAAGAAAACAGTAATAGGCCTTGCATGCCTGCTTGTCCAAGATTTGGTCTATGAAGGGCAGTGGGAAGTGATCCTTGCTGGTCTTTTCATTGAGTTTTCGGTAGTCTATCTGGTTGGGATCAGCTCTCCTGAATATGCTTCAACAACTGTAATGCCAGATTTCTTGGGTACAACCTGGGTAGTTGCTACCCATTGTGAATCTGAGATGGGATAAATTATCCCAGCATCTAGGAGTTTGACCACCTCCTTCATCACAACCTCCTGCATGTGTGGGTTGAGTTTTCTCTGCATCTCTCTAGAAGGTTTGGATCCTTCCTTGAGATGAATTTTATGCATGCACACAGGAGGATTTATTCCCCCAAGGTCCGTAATGATCCATTCTATTGCCTTCTTATGCCTTTTTAGTACACACGGTAGTTCTTTTTCCTGCTCGAGAGTGAGGGAAGAAGAGATTATCATAGGCAGTTTGGTGTTGTCTCCTAAAAAGGCATATTTCAAAGATTGTGGGAGTTGCTTTAACTCCACCTCTGGGGGACTGATGAGGGAGGGCAATAGGGGTGTCTGGGAGGGGGGTGGTAGGGGTAACAAAGTAGGCCTCCATGGATGGTGTTGTGCTAGTGGAGCTTCAGAAGAGATAAGTTTCACATGCTCGATCTCAGAGGTGAGACCCTGCTCTATCTCTGTTTCCTTCCATACTTTGGCTAATTCATTACACCATTCCTTACCATGTAGCAGCATATTCACATTTTCCTGGACAACCTCATTTATTACATCAAGAGAAAAATAATCCTCATCAGGATGTGGTTGATTTGCTGCGTTGTACACATTCAATTTGACCTTCATATTTCCAAATGACACTTCCATGATTCCAGACCTACATTGAATACAAGCATTAGCTGTGGCCAAAAAGGGTCTGCATAGAATCACAGGTATGGAAGTGGCATTCCTACCTGGTTCCATATCCAGCACCAAAAAGTCAGCTGGATAAAAGAATTTGTTAACTCTAACCAAAACATCCTCTATTGTCCCCGCAGGTTTCCTTTCAGATTTGTCAGCCAGCTGGAGAACCACATGTGTAGGCTTTAATTTGCCTAAGCCCAACTTCTCATATACTAAATATGGAAGAAAATTTACACTAGCTCTCAGATCTAATAGGGCTTTGTCAATGGTATGATCCCCAATGATGCAGGGGATGGTGGGGAGTCCAAGGTCTCAAAGTTTGGGGGGAGTTACAATGGACAGGACATGCTTAACGTTTTCTGCTGAAAAGACTTTCTTGGATATGTGTATCCTAGACTATCGTTTATGGGTGCACAGGTCTTTTAAAAACTTGGCATAGGCTGGGACTTGTTTAATGGCATCAAGTAAAGGCAAATTGATCTTAACTTGCTTGAAACTCTCCATCATTTTCTCAATTTTTCCTTGCCCTTTATCAAAAGGGGAAGGTGCTTGTAGTGCCTTAGGAAATGGCAAGTGTGGGATTGCTCCCTCACTTGCAGCCTTAGCCAATGGGGCCTCTTTCTTTTTGAGTTTTTTCTTTTCTTGAGGATCCTCATTATCCTCTTTATTCACAGCTGATTGTTCCTTCAAGTCCACCATTGGTGGTATTTGTTGTGTGCTGGTAGAAAGTACTTCATTTTCTTCCTCCAAGTTCCTCACAGGCTCACAGCCCACTTGGTTGTCCACTAACTTACCACTTCTCAAAGTTGTAACAGATTTAGCTTCCTCATAAGTGGAGAAAACTTCACCCACTACAAACTGCCTTCGTGGATTATCCTGTGCTTGGCTAGGCAACCTTCCTCCCTCTTTCCTAGTTAGAGCATCATATAGCTGACCAAGTTGGTCCTCTATCTTTTTGATGCTCTGGTTGTGAGAGTGTATAGTTTGGGTTAAGGTGTTTAAGCTCTGTAGTGAAGATAGAACTTGTTCCTCAAAGGATGGTGCTTTGCGCAATGAGTGAGGAGCTACTGTTGGGCCATGGGTTGCTGATACTGAGCCCTTGGGGCAAAACCTTCTCGATACGGCTGAGCATTTCTTGAGGGCATGGGTTGCTGGGGCTGCTACTACTGGCTAGGGTATGCATCTTGTCGCCACCTCAGATTGGGGTGGTTTCTCCATTGGTACCCAGCAGCAGGCTGCTTCTCATAAGGTTGAGCTGCAGCCACATGCTCTATTATAAAATCAGGAAACTGGTCAGCAGATGGGCATTCTTCCAGGGCGTGAGCAGAAGACTGGCATATGGCACATGCCTCCTCCACTCTAGCAGCCACAGGTGACTGCATTGCTCCCATTAGCCTATCAAACTTCAGGGTTAGGCTGTCCACTTTCCTTTCCAATTCACTTGGCACACTCACTTCATATATCTTCCCTCTTGAGGTATTCTCTTTCACCAATTTAGGAGGCTCTTGATCTCTTGCTAAGGTTTCCCTTTGCATAGAGTTCTCACTAATAATGTCAAAGAGCTCCCATGCCTCCTCTGCAGTTTTATGGAGATAGGTGCCACCACAGGAGGTATCTATCATATCTCTGCTTTTAACATCAATTCCCTGATAAAAGCTTTGAACTAATTGCCATTCAGGGATTTGATGGTGGGGCAATTTCTTGAGGAGTTCCTTAAATCTCTTCTAGGATTGATGAAAATCTTCAGTTGGATCTTGGGTAAAAGAGATGATACCCTTCCTCAACTGGCTAGTCTTTGACATAGGGAAGAATTTGGCCAGAAATTGACATTGGAGATCACTCCAGGACTGAAAACTGTTAGGTGGAAGCAAGGACAACCAGGTCCTGGCTCTGTCCCTTAATAAAAAAGGAAAGAGTCTCATCCCGGTGGCCTCCTCCCCCAAACCTGTGATATTAAATATAGTGCACAGTCCTAAGAACTCATCAATGTGCTTATAGGGGTCTTCTTTGGTCAGGCCATGAAATGAGGGCAGCATTTGAATGATGGATGATTTTATCTCATAGTTTCCTTGAGCAGCTGGGAATTGAATGCAGAAGGGGGAGTTGTAGACCCCTGGTGCATTAAACTCCTTAAGGGTTCTCGGCTGCTATTGCTCACCCATTTCTACATAATCAAATGCAACAGAAGTGGGTGTAGTTGAACTAGATCTGAGAAGTCTTTCAACCTCTGGATTTAGTGGGATAATCTGAGGTTGCAAAGTTCTCCTACCAAACATACAACACTCAAATTCAGAATGCAAAATAGATATTCAACACCACAAGCAGAATCAACCAAAATTTCTAACTATTCTAACAAAAATTCTCAACAAATCTGAAAAATAGCAGGGGACTAGAGGGATGCAAACTACAGAGCAGTCTCTAGCACAATTCTCCTCACTAGTACCCTTAAATTTGATTAACTGCACACAAACTACTGAAAAACAACACAACTTACAAATGCAGTTAGTAAAAATCAAACAAAAACTATAGATCTATGATCAAAACTTAGATCTATCAATTTCTAAACATGCCTCCCCGGCAGCGACACCAAAAACTTGTTGGAGTGTTTGCCTTGTCTCAAATGAGGGTCTAAAATCATCAATAAACCTAGGCAGACACACTCACACAGACCTGCAAGTAGTCAGGATCTGTTATAGCAAGCTTTAAAAGAATGGTAAGGGAATGTCCACCGGGATGTTGGTTAGAAATATGATAAATCTCCAGATCTATGTCAGATCTGGTACCCTAACTATTGCTAAGTTAGCTAAAAGACAGGGGAGAGGTTTAAACTGGATTGTCACTTAAACTAAGCTGAAATTAAATATAAACTAAATTAGATCAAGTTTAGGAGCTTAGTTCTTGCAGGGAAAGAGAGTAAAAAGCAGAAAATGGAGAAGAGTAGCTTTGAGGTTGGTTTTCACTGAAATCGGATTCGATTAATAATGCTACAGAGGTTCAGAGCACACAATTTCCTCAACTGGCTATAAGCATAGCTGCAGGGTATAAATTCCACTCCAAATCACAGGATCCACCTGGTCTTAAGGCTATGATATGTCCACTTTAATGGTCACAGACCATCCTCCAGACTTTATCAAATCCATGGATTGCAGCAGATGAATCCAATTGGAGCCTGAGCTTATTTTCATCCTAGGGTTATAATCTGTCTACTTTAATGGTCACAGACCATTCAGGGATCTCCTTCAAAGCCAGAGCATCAATTAAAACAATTAAAACCACTACAGATGCTATAATTCCTAGGTCACAGACTCAAGGAATCACAGGAGCATCAGATCCAGGGAGATCAGATGCTATCCAAAAGGTCTACCAGTTAAGTGGGTGAGCTTATATACAGACTCCTCTATACATATCCGATCGATCACCAAATGGAGCCAAAGGAAATTTAAATCTAATGAAAGCATTAAAAACAGCATTATCATTGCAAACAAGGTCACTCTATAATAAAAATACTCTCAGATCTGTAGTCTGTGCAACTAGGAACCTACAATAGCACTCTTAACCTTACCCAATTACAGATCTAACTTTGCTCCTCGCTACTCCAAGGGATTTAGCCCACCATGGTTGGGCTAAAGGAGGGAAATGGAATTTCTCTACAGGCTCTAATCTCCATAATTTGGCTCAGATCTTGATCCCCCCCCAATTGAAATTGAGGGTTTCTATATATAGCTTTCTCCTCTGTTTTTCCCACCAAAAACCCCATCTAGAAGGTCGTCAGAGTTTGTTAGAGTTCTGTTTAAAGCACGTGGGTCGGTTAGGGCTTTCTAGGGTATCTTCTGAAACCGTCGTGTCAGTCACCAAGTGCCTTGGGTTGCGTGCACCAAGTCACTGAATCACAACGTGTGCACAGCTGAATTTCTGAGAAGTTCTGCACACGATTTCGACAGGTTCAGGAAGCTTTCGACAGGTTGGAATAGACCATTTTTGTCCTTTCGCTAGGTTCTCATATCCCTTCTATAGGTTCCATCTGCCCTTGGCTTGGAGTATTCGACAGGTTGGAGAACCATTTCGATAGGTTCTGTTTTAGTGTCTTCATCTCGATAGGTTCAGGACACCATTCGAAAGGTTCAGGAAACCATTCAATAGGTTCCTTTGACGCCTCAAGTAGGCATTCGATAGGATGGTTTCTTCATTCCTTTCAGCTGCTCGATAGGTTCTTGGATCTTATCGAACTGCTCAATCCGCACAAATTCATCGTTCTTCTGCCTTCAGATCCTATCGAAAACTTCTTCGACTGCACGAATTCTTACTTTCTTTGCTTTTAGCTCCTATCGAAGTCTTCAGTTGACCAATCGATAGGACGTTTTCAGCCTGTTCTCACTTCCTTCACCATCCCCTGCTATAGCCACGCGCTCCAAGGGTCCAGTGATGTGCTACCCTCTGGTGTGCTGTTGCTGGGTTTTTCCTGTGCTGAGAGATAGCTCCTTTTTGGGCATTCTTGAGTGCTTTTTTTCATTAGTATCTTCTTTTGTTGTTGTCTACAAAATGCACTGGACAAAAGCTTATTAGTGTGCTCACAGGTCTATCAATGGTCTGGTTGTAGGGTGAAAAGTGGCATTTTTCACCACTTAACACACACCCAAACCTAAGCTTTGCTAGTCCCTGAGCAAAGGAGAATTCAAAGAAAATAGAAATGCCACTTTCGTAGCGAGCACGGATGCATTTAGCATATGCACCAAGCCTTTTAAACCCCTAGGTGATCCCTAATGGAGGAGTGAAGTCTCCTGAGGTTTTTCAGTGAAGGTACCCACAAACTTCCCCAATAAAGTTAGTTAATAATAGTGCATCTTGCTAAACAGTGTTTTAGTAAACTAGGATAAATTCTCATCATGTCTTTTCGGTTCTAGAGGGTTTTCAACAGAAAAATTACCAGCTTAAAACATGGCATTTTGCAATAATTCCTTCATCATCAATCAGTTTATGTTAAGGCATTGTGTCTGAAGATCGATGCATGGCTCACCTTTCATTTGAGAATTCTGTTTTGATACTACCCCCATCAAATTGGATTTCAGGCCCAAGTCTCACCCGGGCTGTTAACTCACAGCAACAATGAAGGGTGTAGAATTTCACACAGCTCAAGAGCAATTACAGTCCTTAAATAGGGATGTAAGCATGAGAATAGGCATTGCTCTAATTTCTGAAATTTTCTAACTCTTTTCACCATAGATGAGACAGATCCGTATCTCCACATGACAGCTCAATCCATTTCAGGTCAGTATGGTCTTTTCATTGGGTTGTAATGTGGCTTATGGATGAGGTATGTAAAAGAAAGGGTAAAAGGGATTCAAATTGAGAAATCAGTAAAGGTAAGGAGGTGGTCTAGACAACTTCTTCATTTCAGCACCTTTTCACTTTCTTTTTAAATTTTCAGACTTGAAGTGATCAGCTTCTTATCTTCTTGTAGATTTTCAAATGAGGTGATTTCTCTTTCTCATCCTTTTTGCTCTTCTTTTTTTTTTTATATGGAATATCACAACACCACAGAATGTGTTCTTCTTTCTTTCAACCAGATTTAACATCTTCCTCTAATCTCACTTCTCCTTCCTCTTCCTGATTTCTCAGATTGGGAGTGAACTGAAATAGGTCAAAAGGTTTTGGGTTTAACATTTCTGATTTTTCTCAAAGAAAGTTGGGATGTTTAAGGCTCAATGGGTGTGCATCGAGGGTAGTTCAAAGGTGGGACATTTTAAGCTCAAACTATTCAAGGGATAGCCTTACTTCATGTCTTAAATGTCATGAATGTTGTCAAGCTTTTTCAACTTGGAATTGCCTAACTTCTCGTGATTAGAATTAGATCCAATCAGTCCATAGCACAGAAGAATTGCCAGGGCACTCTTCAGGGAACTTTTTCAGGCCCAAATCCTATTGGGTATGGCCTTCCATCTAATTTTCAGGGATGTGTCTTCACAATTTCCTCTCATTTCAGGTTTACTGCACATCAAAATTACTTTTCACAAATTGTTGACATTTGCCTCATGAAGTCTATTAGACTACGGCTTATTTCAGTTTCAAATAGTTGTTTTCTTAATTTCCTCTTTTTACAAAAAAAAATTCCAGTGAGAATTTACTCTAATTAATTCCAAGCACTTCATTTTAGCCTAGCTGTACTAAAAGTAACTAATTTATTGGCATACATACATGCCATACCCCCAAACCTAAACTAAGCAGTGTCCTCACTGTTTCCATCATAGGGGGTGGAGCAGTTTTGTTTCACAGTGCAAAAACAGAAGCTAGTAAGAAAAATATATATATATGTATATATATTATTAACAGAGGTAACGACATTATTACAATGTGCAAGCAGAAAGGATGTGAAAAGTAGGCCGGTGGACAAAATATCCCAGACTGTTCAAGAAATCGCCTCCTGGCTCAAGGAAATCCTCAGCCTGCATCGGGTGGAAGAGGAACTGTAAGCCAGGAGGGGATGAAGAAAAGTAGAAAGAAGAAGGTTAGGGGGGTCGGGGGATGGTTGGTGGAGGAGGATGGTGGTGGAGACACCGGTGGTGCGGTCTTCAGCCTCTTCTTCTCCTTCCTAACTTTGTCCTTTTCCTCCTTAGCGAGGATCCGCTGGACCTCCTCATATTCATCCCAAAGGAATTGCAACGGGTCTGGTTCTTTGGGTGGTAATGGCTCCAGCCAGAAGTGGTAGAGTTGTGCAGGGGTGAGCGTGGGCTTGCCATCTGTCATAGTTATGAGGAGGAGGGCAGAGGATAGAAGAGAAGGGATGGGCTGTAGTCGAGCTATCTGTATCTATTTAAAGTGGAAGTGTGAGGGAATATGAAATGGTGCATTCAATATCGCCGCCGTCGATGACCAGGAATGAATGGTGAATTCGAACAATCAGCATGGGGAACAAAAATGTGCATTAACTAGCAGCCTATATTTAGTGCGGGGAGTTTAAGGCTCATGCCGTGCACAGTTGTACATGGTACACGTGGTAAAATTTCTGTGCAGTGCAACTGCACAGTAAGCATGGAAGGAGTGAGGGGAGGAAAGTCGATTTCGATAGGATGAGTGTAGAGTGTCGACAGGTTAAGGCTTTCTATCGAAGGCGAACAAGTATGGGACAGGCAGTTAAAAGCTCTCGATAGGTTTAACCCGTCTTATCGAACAGAATGAACATGCATTCGATAGGCTAGGTTGGCTGCTTGCGATAGGTCAGTGTCTTGTCGAGCGGAGGGTGGATATTCACTCCGTTAGGATGCTGATGGGTGCGAACAACCTTTCGATAGGTGGGGTATTACATTTGCACTCTTTTAGATAGGTTCCAGGCAAGAGTCCATAACCTATCGCAAATTTGTTCTCACCTATCGAGAGGTCACAACACCTATCAAAATCCTCACCAATCCTATCGACATTATTGGCTGACCTAGTCAAAGGTCCAAATGACCTATTGAGAGGTTCAATGAGCTCAATAATATGGCCTGTGTGTGCAGAGGATTGAGCCTTAGTACCTAGCAACTCCTCTGCTGCGCTATCAGTTAGCAAATTGGCCGCTGACCTTATGCCTTTGATTTCTAGACTGCTGGAACTTGACATGGCCATTTTATTACAAAGAAAATTGTTGGAAAGAGGTATAAATCAAATAAAATACATATAATACAAATCAAAGTCAGGTATTAACCTAGAGGAGCTTGAAGATCAACAGTCTCTTCAGGCTCACAAATATTGTCAACGCAAAGTTTCAACCTCTTGCCATTGACCTTAAGGGTTCTGCCATCTGTAGGATGCATGACTTCGACAGCTCCAGATGGGGAAATGTGTACCAGTGTGAAAGGTCCATCCCATCTGGACTGCAACTTCTCTGAAAAGAATTTCATTCTGGAGTTGAACAACTATACCTTGTCATTGGGCTTGAACTCTTTGCGGAGCAAATGTCTGTCGTGGAAAGCTTTGGTTCTCTCTTTGTAACTCCCAGCAGTTGCATAAGCCTCTATTCGCAGTTCATCCAGCTTGGATAACTGGAGTTTCCTGTGAATTCCAGCAGAGTGTAAGTCAGAGTTCGCTGCTTTAATGGCCCAATATGCCTTGTGTTGCAATTCAACAGGCAAATGACATGCCTTGCCATAGACTAATATGAATGGGGACATGCCTATGGTGGTTTTATAGACTGTTCTGTATGCCCATAAGGCATCAGTCAACTTGTTGGACCAATCTCTTCTGTCGGATCTTACAGTCTTCTTGAGAATATGTTTGATTTCCCTGTTGGAAATCTCTACCTGCCCACTGGTTTGTGGGTGGTAGGGAGTGGCTACTCTGTGGGTAACGAGTATCTTTCCATCAATTTGTCAAAAGGTTTATTATAGAAGTGGCTTCCCCCATCACTAATAATAGCTTTAGGAAAGCCAAATTTGGAGAAGATGTTGTCTTTCAGGAACTGAATGACAACTTTGTGATCATTTGTTCTTGTAGCTATGGTTTTGACCATTTGGAGACATAATCCACTGCGACAAGGATGAAATTGTATCCAGTAGAAGGGAGAAAAGGTCCCATGAAGTCGATTCCCTAGACATCAACAGTTCAGCAACAAGTATAGGTTGCAAGGGCATAGAGTTTCTCCTTGTAATACTGCCCATTTGCTGGCATCAATGACAAGCTTTACAGTGCTGTCGGGCATCCTTGAATAGGGTAGGCCAGTAGAAGCCACTTTGAAGGACCTTGGCCGCAGTCTTGTTACCACTGAAGTGGCCCCCGCAAACCTCTTCATGACACATGGTTATGATGTTTTGAAACTCATTTTCAGGTACATAATGTCTGATCACCTGGTCTGCATAATGCTTAAAAAGGTAAGGATCCTCCCACATGTAATGTCGAATATATGCAAAGAACAGATTTTTGTCATCCTCGCTCCAATGTGGGGGGATCCTACCTAAAGCAGGGAATACTTATCTGGATAGTCAGAAGTTGCTCATCTGGGAAGGAGTCATTGAGGGGCAAGCTTGCTGTGTCAATTGTTTGGATCCTTGACAAATTGTCAGCCACCACGTTCGCAACTCCCTTCTTGTCCTTAATCTCTAAATTGAATTCCTGCAAGAGAAGAATCCATCTGATTAGTCATGCTTTAGCTTCTTTTTTGGACAAGAGTTATTTCAAGGCTGAGTGGTTAGTGAACACAATAATTTTTTATCCCAGCACATAAGACCTGAATTTTTCTAAGGCAAAAACAATGGCTAATAGCTCTTTCTCAGTTGTAGTGTAATTCAATTGAGCATCAACCATTGATTTACTGGCATATGCTACCACAGAAGGTGTCTTGTCTTGTCTTTTCTTTGCCCCAACACTGCTCCAATGGCAAAATCTGATGCATCACACATCAGCTCAAATGTCAGGAAAAAATTAGGGGATTGCAGGATGGGGGCTGTGGTTAGACAAGTTTTTAACAGTTCAAAAGCAACTTGACATTCAGCATGAAAGTCAAAAGGGACATCCTGGCACAACAGGTGGTAGAGGGGTTTGGAGATTTTGCTAAAATCCTTGATGAACCTTCTGTAGAAGCCAGCATGACCCAGAAATGACCTAACTTGTTTGACAGTTTTTAGAGGAGCCAAGTGGGCAATTCAATCGATCTTAGCTTGATCAACCTCGATTCCTTTGTGAGAGACAACATGTCCTAGAACAGTGCCTTGAGTCACCATAAAGTGACTTTTCTCCCAACTCAGAACTAGATTGGTCTCCTCACACCTTTGCAGTATGGAGCTGAGGTGGTGTAGGCATTGGTTAAAATCATCTCCATAATTGGAGAAATCATCCATGAAGATCTCCAAAAACTTATCAATCATGTCAAAGAAGATAGCATACATGCATCTTTGGAACGTGGCAGGTGCATTACACAACCCAAATGGCATCCTTCTGTATACAAAGGTTCCAAATTGGCAAGTGAATGTGCGTTTTTCTTGGTCTTGGGGTTATACAGGGATCTGATTGTACCCTGAATATCCATCAAGAAAACACTAATAGGCCTTGCCTACCAGCTTGTCCAAGATTTGGTCTATGAAGGGCAGTGGGAAGTGATCCTTGCTGGTCTTTTCATTGAGTTTTTGGTAGTCTATGCATACCCTCCAACCAGTGGTCTGTCTGGTTGGGATCAGCTCTCCTGAATGTGCTTCAACAACTGTAATGCCAGATTTCTTGGGTACTACCTGGGTAGGTGCTACCCATTGTGAATCTGAGATGGGATAAATTATCTTAGCATCTAGGAGTTTAACCACCTCCTTCATCACAACCTCCTACATGTGTGGGTTGAGTTTTCTCTGCATCTCTCTGGAAGGTTTGGATCCTTCCTTGAGATGAATTTTATGCATGCACACAACAGAATTTATTCCCCCAAGGTCTGCAATGGTCCATCCTATTGCCTTCTTATGCCTTTTTAGTACACACAGTAGTTCTTTTTCCTGCTCGAGAGTGAGGGAAGAAGAGATTATCATAGGCAGTTTGGTGTTGTCTCCTAAAAAGGCATATTTCAAAGATTGCGGGAGTTGCTTTAACTCCACCTCTGGGGGACTGATGAGGGAGGGCAATAGGGGTGTCTTGGAGGGGGGTGGTAGGGGTAACAAAGTAGGCCTCCATGGATGGTGTTGTGCTGGTGGGGAGTCCAGGGTCTTGAAGTTTGGGGGGAGTTGCAATGGACAGGACATGCTTAACTTTTTCTGCTGAAAAGACTTTCTTGGATATGTGTATCCTAGACTGTCGTTTATGGGTGCACAATTCTTTTAAAAACTTGGCATTAGCTGAGACTTGTTTAATGGCATCAAGTAAAGGCAGATTGATCTTTACTTGCTTGAAAGTCTCCATAATTTCCTTAATTTTTCCTTACCCTTTATCAAAAGGGGAAGGTGCCTGTAGTGCCTTAGGAAATGGCAAGGTGTGATTGCTCCCTCACTTACAGCCTTAGCCAATGGGGCCTCTTTCTTTTTGAGTTTTTTCTTTTTTAAGGATCCTCATTATCCACTTTATTCATAGCTGATTGTTCCTTCAAGCCCACCATTGGTGGTCTTTGTTGTGTGCTGGTAGAAATTACTTCATTTTCTTCCTCCAAGTTCCTCACAGGCTCAAAACCCACTTGGTTGTCCACTAACTTACCACTTCTCAAAGTTGTAACAGATTTAGCTTCCTCATAAGTGGAGGAAACTTCACCCACTACAAACTTTCGTCGTGGATTGTCATGTGGTTGGCTAGGCAACCTTCCTCCCTCTCTCCTAGTCAGAGCATCAGATAGCTGACCAAGTTGGTCCTCTATCTTTTTTATGCTCTGGTTGTGAGAGGGCATAGTTTGAGTTAAGGTGTTCAAGCTCTGTTGTGAAGATAGAACTTGTTCCTCAAAGGATGGTGCTCTCACAGTTGGAGGGGGTGCAGATTGCTGCACAAGAGGAGCTACAGGTTGGGCCATGGGTTGCTGATACTGAGGCCTTGGGGCATAACCTTCTCGATAGGGCTGAGCATTTCTATAGGGCATGGGCTACTACTGCTGGCTAGGGTATGCATCTTGTCGCCACCTCAGATTGCGGTGGTTTCTCCATTGGTACCCAGCAGCAGGCTGCTGCCCATAAGACTGAGCTGCAGCCACATGCTCTATTATAAATCCAGAAAACTGGTCAGCATATGGGCATTCTTCTAGGGGTGAGCAGGAGACTGGCATATGGCACATGCCTCCTCCACTCTAGCAGCCACAGGTGACTGCATTACTCCCATCAGCCTATCAAATTTCAGGGTTTGGCTATCCACTTTCCTTTCCAATTCACCTAGCACACTCACCTCATATATCTTCCCTCTTGAGGTATTCTCTTTCACCAATTTAGGATGCTCTTGATCTCTTGCTAAGGTTTCCCTTTGCATAGTGTTCTCACTAATAATGTCAAAGAGCTCCCAAGCCTCCTCAGTAGTTTTATGGAGATAGGTGCCCCCACAGGAGGCATCTATCGTATCTCTGCTTTTAGTAGCAATTCCCTGATAAAAGCTTTGAACCAAATGTCATTCAGGGATTTGATGGTGGGGGCATTTCTTGAGTAGTTCCTTAAATCTCTCCTAGGATTGATAAAAATCTTCAGTTGGATCTTGGGTAAAAGAGATGATACCCTTTCTCAACTGGCTAGTCTTTGTCATAGGGAAGAATTTGGCCAGAAATTGACATTGGAGATCACTCCAGGACTGAATGCTGTTAGGTGGAAGCAAGGACAATCAAGTCCTGGCTTTGTCCTTCAGTGAAAAAGGAAAGAGTCTCATCCTGGTGGCCTCCTCCCCCAAACCTGTGATATTAAATTTAGTGCACAGTCCTAAGAACTCATCAATGTGCCTGTAGGGGTCTTCTTTGGTCAGGCCATAAAATGAGGGCAACATTTGAATGATGGATGATTTGATCTCATAGTTACCCTAAGCAGCTGGGAATTAAATGCAGAAGGGGAAATTATAGACCCCTGGTGCATTAAACTCCTTAAGGGTTCTCGGCTGCTGTTGCTCACCCATTTCTACAGAATCAAATGCAATAGATGTGGGTGTAGTTAGTCTAGATCTGAGAAGTCTTTGAACCTCTGGATTTAATGGAATAATCTGAGGTTGCAAGTTCTACCAAACATACAACACTCAAAATCTGAATGCAGAATAGATTTTTAACACAACAAGCAGAATCAACCAAATTTTTTAACTAATCTAACAAAAAATATCAACAGAACTGAAAAATAACAGGGGAGTAAAGGGATGCAAACTATAGAGCAGTCTCCGGCACGATTCTCCTCTCACTGGTATCCTTAAATATGATGAAATGATCACAAAACACTGAAAAACAATACAACTTACAAATGCAGTTAGAAAAATCAAATAAAAACTACAGATCTATGATCAAAACTTAGATCTATCAATTTCTAAACATGCCTCCCTGGCAGCGGCGCCAAAAACTTGATGGAGTGTTTGTCTTGCCTCAAATGGGGGTCTAAAATCATCAATAAACCTAGGCAGACACACTCGCACAGACCTGCAAGTAGTCAGGATCTGTTATAGCAAGATTTAAAAGAATGGTGAGTAAGGGAATGTCCACAAGGAGGTTAGTTAGAAATATGATAAATCCCCAAATCTATGTCAGATCTGGTACCCTAATTATTGCCAAGTTAGCTAAAAGACAGGGGAGAGGTTTAAATTGGATTGTCACTTAAACTAAGATGAAATTAAACATAAACTAAACTAGATCAAGTTTAGGAGCTTAGATCTTGCAGGGGAAGAGAGTAAAAAGTAGAAAATGGAGAAGAGTAGCTTGGAGGTTGGTTTTTACTAAAATCGAATTTGATTAATCATGCTACAAAGGTTCAGAGCACCCAATTCCCTCAACAAGCTATAAGCACAGCTGCAGGGTATAAATTCCACTCCAAATCACAGGATCCACCTTGTCTTATGGCTATGATCTATCCACTTTAATGGTCACAGACCATCCTATAGACTTTATCGAATCCATGGATTGCAGCAGATGAATCCAATTGGAGCCTCAGCTTAGATTCATCCTAGGGTTATGATCTGTCTACTTTAATGGTCACAGATCATCCTAGGGATCTCTTTCAAAGCTAGAGCATCAATTAGAATAATTAAAACCACTACAGATGCTATAATTCCTAGGTCACAGACTGAAGGAATCACAGGAGCATCAGATTCAGGGAGATCAGATGGTATCCAAGAGGTCTACTAGTTAAGTGGGTGAGCTGATATACAGACTCCTCTACACAGATCCGATCGATCACCAAATGGAACCAAAGGAAATTTAAATCTAATAAAAGAATTAAAAACAATATTATCACTGCAAACAAGGTCACTCTACAATGGGAATACTCTCAGATTTGTAGTCTGTGCAGCTAGGAACCTACAATAGCACTCTTAACCTTACCCAATTAGAGATCTAACTTCGCTCCTCGCTACTCCAAGGGATTTAGCCAACCATGGTTGGCCTAAAGGTGGGAAATAGAAGTTCTCTATAAGCTCTAACCTGCAGAATTTGTCTCAGATCTCGATCTCCCCCCAATTGCAATTGGGGGTTTTTATATATAGCTTTCTCCTCTATTTTTCCCACCAAAAATCCCTTCTAGAAGGTCGTCATAGTTTGTTAGAGTTCCATTTAAAGAACATGGGTCAGTTAGGGCTTTCTAGGGCATCTTCTGGAACTGTCGTGTCGATCACCAAGTGCCTCGAGTTTTGTGCAATAGGTCACTGAATCACAACGTGTGAACAGCTGAATTTCTGAGAAGTTCTGCACACGATTTCGACAGGTTCAGGAAGCTTTTGACAGGTTGAAATAGAGCATTTTGGTCCTTTCGCTAGGTTCTGAGATCCCTTCGATAGTTTCCATCTGCCCTTGGCTTGGAGTATTCGACAGGTGGGAGAACCATTTCGATAGGTTCTATTCCAGCTTCTTCATCTTGATAGGTTCAAGACACCATTCGATAGGTTCAGGAAACCATTCGATAGGTTCCTTTGACACCTCAGGTAGGCTTTCGATAGGATGGTTTCTTCATTCCTTTCAACTGCTCGATAGGTTCTTAGATCCTATCGAACTGCTCTATCCGCACGAATTCATCTTTCTTCTGCCTTCAGATCCTATCGAAAACTTCTTCGACTGCACGAATTCTTACTTTCTTTGCTTTCAGCTCCTATCAAAGTCTTCAGGTGACCAATCGATAGGATGTTTTCAGCCTGTTCTCACTTCCTTCGCCTTGCCCTACTGTAGCCACGCGCTCAAAGGGTCCAGTGATGTGCTACCCTCTGGTGTGTTGTTGTTGGGTTTGTCCTGTGCTGAGAGATAGCTCCTTTTTAGGCATTCTTGAGTGCTTTTTTGCATTAGTATCTTCTTTTATTGCTGTCTATAAAATGCACTTGACAAAAGCTTATTAGTGTGCTCACTGGTCTATCAATGGTCAGGTTATAGGGTGAAAAGTGGCATTTTTCACCATTTAACATGGGGGCAAAGCTAATTGACCTTGTTGGGGGGACTGATGTGGGAAATATTGTCTTAGTGCATAACCATGAGGGGATTGCTGGTTGGAATTGTAGGGCATTACCTGCTGCTGCTGGATTTGAGGCAAATTATCTTATCTCCACTTCAAATTTGGGCGGTTCCTCCAAGTATACCCAGTAGGCTGCTGTCCAAATGATTGGACAACATTGGCTTGCTCATTTGCTATCTCTGGAATGGACCAGCAGATGGGCAATCAAGATGGGAGTGTGTGGGTGAGTGGCATATCAAATATGCCTCTCCAACCTGTGTAGCCATGTGGGGCTACAACACACGCAACACTTTATCAAATTTTTTAAACAAGTTGTCCACCTTTCTCTCTAGGTTATTATATGCAGTTAATTCATACAATTTCCTAGTAGAAGTGGGTTCTTTTAAACCTCTAGGAGCTAGTTCAATGTCATTGCTTGACAAAGACTCCTACTGCATGGAGTTCTCACTTATCACATCGAACAAATCCCAAGCCTCCACATCAGTTTTGCTGAGGTATGTGCCACCACATGATGCATCAATCATGAATCTACTTTTAGCATCTATCCCCTGGTAGAAGCTTTATACAAGCTGCCATTTAGGGATCTGGTGGTGTGGGCACTGCCTCAACAACTCTTTAAATCTATCTCAAGCATCATGAAATTGTTCAGTTGGGAGTTGAGCAAAAGAAATGATGCTCCTCCTCAACTGGCTGATTTTACCAATTGGGAAAAATTTAGCCAAGAATTGGCATTATAGGTCACTCCAAGACTATATGACGTTGGCTGGGAGCATTGTGAGCCAAGTTCTGGCCTTATCCTTTAATGAAAAAAGAAAAAAGTCTCAGTTTGGTGGCTTCCTCTCCTAGACCAGCAATATTAAAGGTAGTACATAAAGTAAGAAACTAATCTATGTGTTGGTAGGGCTCTTCCTTGCTTAAGCCATGAAAGCTTGGTAACATTTGGATGGTTTGAGACTTGATCTCATAATTACCCACAACAGTAGGGAGTTGAATGTAAGAGGGTGATGAGTATGCCCCCAGTGCATTATATTCCCTAAGGGGTTTAGGTTGCTCACTCATCTCAGCTGTTACTAAATTTTTAGCAGGGGTGTGTGTTGCTGGCCTAGGACTCAAGACTCTCAATTTCAGGATTCAAAGGTTCTAGCTCAGGATTGAGAGACATTCTTCTCAGCATACAACGCATAGAGCAAATCAAGGATAGCTTACAACAAATAGCTAAAGAAAAATACAAGCTAATACAACTATTGGAATTTAAGACTGCAGAAATGAAACAAAAATAGGGGAGATAGAGATGCAAACTGATGCAGGAATGCTTCAGCTATAGCTAAACTCCTCTATTTGCTACTGCTCCAAGCCTGCAAAAATCAAGAACTTCAGCAGGAATTTATTCAAACACTAAATAGGCAATAAATTTAAAACAAGAAATAAAGAAAAACTGCAAAAATCCTAAGACTACAACTGTAATTTCTACGAACACAACTAAGATACAAAACACCTAAAACAGAAAATAAAGAAAAAGTGAAAAAATCAAAGCCAAATTACAGCTGTAATTTATTCAAACACTATATCTACGAAGAATAAAACTAAACTCAGATTACTATACTTAAATCAAAACTCCCAAGCAGCAGTGACAAAACTTGTTGATGTATAATTGTTGTACACATAAATGGAATAAAACAGTACAAAAACAATAACAATTTATACACAGCCTGCAAGATACAGGGCTATTGTAGCAAGTTTCAATAAGTAAGAGCTTGTCCCATGGAGAGTGATGATCTAAAAACCTAAGGGCATATAGTGAACTCCAGATCTGGCTATAGATCTGGCAACTCTAAACCTACACTAGAATGCAAGGTAAAGAGAGGGTGTTTAAGTGTCACAAAACTAAACTAACCTAAAAACAGGAATAAAAACTACAGCTAAAGAAAGGGGTAGATGGATAATGATGGTATGGTAAAATAAAGTTAAAATGATAAGAAGTAAGCAGTTGTAGGTAAACTAGCACTGTAACTCAGATCAAGAACTAGATCTTCAGCAATCCTTCAGATGGCTACAAGCACATCTGCAAGGTAAATTAATGTTAAGACCTGAAAAGTACTACTTTTCACCCCTTAACTTAATCTCTGTTAGACCCTTAGTCATTTAATAAATGACTGTTAAGACAATTTTGTAGGTAATAAGTAGAAGCTGCAAATAAGCCCCTAACCATGCCATGAAGCCTACTGTTGCCCCAAAAGTTCCTCAGAAGAAAGGAGGTTGAACCCAGACAGAGAATTAGCTACAGCATAGGCACAACAAAGCAGAAACAAGTCAAGAAGAATGCCTCACGCAGATGTCGTAGGGCTCAATTGAACAAGAAAGAATGCTTCGCGCAGTTGTCGTGGGCTTCTAAAGGGAGCACATCAACTGGTCGCGCAGTCTTCGCATCATTCACGCGCAGATGGATGTCAGCAGGGAGTAAAAAGCATACTTCGCATAGTTCTCGCGAGTCTCAGTCATAAGCGCTCACGCAGCACTCGTGCAGCTCAAGAAATGAGTCTTCAATCTTTGCACGATTCACTGAAGAGAGAGAGCTCCAGGCACTCCTGCACGCAGCTATCGCGTAGTTGCCGCGGGATACAAACTTTCAAGGAACTGCTCGCGCAATCCAGAAGCCCATGCACATTGTTTCTTCACGAGGATCATCGCGGGATTCATCATGGAACGAGCCACGAGCACAATTCTCGTGCCATTCAAATGGAAAGAGCAATCCTGTGACGACCAGAGCATCCCTGCGATGACCAAAGTACCAATCCCGCGACTGCAAGAGCTTCAAGTTAAATCAATCCCACAATGCCAATTCTATCACACGATAAGACCTGGAAAGCCTTTCTACCTAGCGAGGCTCGGGTTCTTAACTTCTCCCCCACTTCTATAAGGGCAATTTGGGAATTTCTAGCAATTAGGGCATGCACTCCAATGCTCTAATCTCCGTGCACACACCTCGAGGCATCCAAGGAATAGAAATGGGCCATGATAGCATTGATAAATTAGGGTTTTCCTAACCCTAATTCATAGAGAGCTGACTGCTATATAAGCCTAAGCCTAGTTTAGGTTTAGGGGACTTGTCTTATGTACTCCTTGAAACCAACTATAGAATTGCAGTAGGCCAAGGTTAGGGTTTAGGCAGTTTCTTTTTCCTTTTTTCTTCTCTCCATATTCTAGCACTTGCTGGCTATGCCTTTGTATGTCTATATGGAATAGTTATAATGGATTTTGTAATAGGATTTTATGCATGTATGGGACTGGTGTTTTGAGAGTTATTCTGTACAAGGTTGTTGCCTTGAGATCCTCCATTGCTATGTTTCATTGTAAGCAATGGAGGATTGTTTTTAAAGTTTATTTAGATTCAAGTGACCTGTGTGTCCAGGTTAGGCACTTTACAGGCCTAGCCCCACCACAAGATCCATTAAATCTAAATCTCCATGGGAGCTTATGCTGGTAGCCTTGTGAACATGGTGGTGGTAGCAATGTTCTTGTTCTGTCTTAGACCTCTGGGAGGACGATAGCCTCTGTGGATAGTCTGTGACCATTTAAGTGGATAAATTATAGCCCTAGGGTGAGGCCAATCCCCAGATCTAAGGTAGATTCTTCTTCTCTGCACTTGTGCTTGTAGCCTTGTGAGAGATTGTGCAAAGACAGACTCCCCTGTATTTGTATAGACCCACCATCAGATGGCAGATCTGATCTGGCTGTAGAGATTGTAGGCTTGTGACTGGATCACTGCTGTCTTTCTAAAGCAGTGAACAACTAAGCTCCAAAGCTAGTACTCAAACTCTTGTTGGTTCTGTGTCCAGACTAGTGCACATTGCAGGCCTAGCCCCACCCACAGAACTTTAGAAGTTGAGGTTCCTATGGATTCTTGAGCTGGTAGCCTGGAAGAAGTAGTGCCTACAATGATAAACTTGTTCTGACCCATCTCTGAATTCTGGTTCCCCTATTAGATAGTCTATGACCATTTAAGTGGACAGGTTATAGCCATAAGGGATTGGATCATGGCACAAGGGTGAGTTGGATCCTTTCTCCTCTTTGGTGATAATGTAGCCATTGGACAAGATTTCTATAGCAGCAGATCTGAGTCTGAGTTATGAGACCCATCAGATCTGTACCTAATAGCTTACTTTTCACCCTTTTATATTTATTTTTTCACAATCCATCATTCTTCTCAACCCTTTCTATAGTTTAGGTATTAGGTTACCTTAGGATTTAGATAATAGTAACCTTAAATCCCCTTCCATTTAGGATTGCCAGATCTGTAGTCAGATCTGGAGAGCCTACTAATGATAGCTCCCTTGGAGCTTTAGATCAACTTTCCCTGTGGGACAAACTCTTACTTATTAAAACTTGCTATAACAGGCCCTGTATCTTATAGGACTGTGTATTTTTAGGCTTGCTACTCCGTAGTTTTCAATCCACCTTTGATTTATTTTCACTAACCCCATTCTTATCACTGTCTCCAATAAAGTCAGTAGCAAGCAACTAAAAATACTCCAACATGTTTTTGGTGCCACTGCCGGGGAATCTTGATCTATTAGTAGACCCTAGATTTTTATATTCTTTATTCTTTGGTAGTTGTGCTTGTGAATAATTGATACAGCTGATTTACATTTAGAATTTTTCTTACAGATCTGGACAGTAGCAGAGAAGGAGAGTAGAATTGCACTGGGAGTCTAGCTACCTCTGTTTGCACTTCTCTAACCCTCAAAACCTCAGTTTATTTCTCCTTTGGAAATTCCATAGCAGTTGATTAGGATAGTTGTAATTTTATTAAGTGCAATGTGTCTACGAGTAGTCTTCCTTGCTGTTGGTGTGCGTGCATGTTAGGAAGGAGATCCCTAGTCCCACATTAGAGCCTCCTAACCCTGAGATAGAAAGGGGTAGAAGACCACGAAGGCACAGACACACCACAGTCGAGCCCCCTACTGAAACTGAGACAACAGTCATGGGTGAAGAGCAACCCAGAACATTGAAGGAATTGAATGCTCCTGATGATTATAATTCTCCATTCAGCATTCAATTCTCAGATGTTCAGGGAAACTACTAGATTAAAACCTCCATCATCCAAATGCTTCCCTCTTTCCATGGGCTTAGTAAGGAAGACCCTTACAAGCACATTGACCAATTCTTGACCCTGTGCACAACATTCTCCATTGCTAGTTTGAGACCAGAAGCCACTAGGCTAAAGCTCTTTCCTTTCTCCCTAAAGGACAGGGCCAGCACCTAGTTAGCTACTCTCCCAAACAACAACATCACTTCTTGGAAATACCTACAGATAAGATTTTTGACCAAATTCTTCCCAGAGACCAAAACCAGCCAGTTGAGGAAAGCAATACTTGCTTTTGCCCAATCCCCAACTGAAGATTTTAATCAATCTTGAGATAGATTTAAGGAGATGCTCAAACAATGTCCCCACCATAAGATCCCTGGCTGGCAGCTTGTCCAGAGCTTCTATAATGGGATTGATGAGAAAAGTAGAGACATGGTAAATGCCTCTTGTGGTAGAACTTACATGCATAAAATAGCTGATGAGGCATGGGACTTGTTCGAGGTCATCAGTGAAAATGCTTTCCAGAAGATGTCCTCGTCAAGGACTGTTCAAGAGCCTTCTCCTAAGCTGAGGCTTGTTGAAACTTCTAAAGGAAAGATGTAGGAAGTTAGGGGAAATGATGACCTGAGAATGCAGATGGCCAATCTCTCTGATAAGTTTGATAAACTTTTAACTGTGGTGCAGCCTAGATTGGCTACACAAGTGATGGAGGCATGTCTGATATGCCAATCTCCACAACACAAAGTGGAAGAGTGCCCATCTGTAGGGCAATACCCTGAGTATGTGATAGAACAGGCTGCTGCTGCCCAATCATTTAGACAGTAACAATTTGGTGGCTACAACAAACAGCCATTTGGATACCAGCACCAAAATGCTGGTTACCAATGGAGAGACCACCCAAATTTGAGGTAGAGGCAAGACAATTATATGCAGCCACAACAAATGTTGGCCTTACCTCAAAGGCCTCAGCAGTAATTTAAACAGGGATATGCCCCAAGGTCAAATTTCCAGCATTAGCAACAGCCCCAGCAGCAAAATCAGTTGGTAGTTCCTCCACCTCAGCCTCGAAATGATTCTTTTGAGGATTAGGTTTTGACCCAATTGCAAAGCCTTGGACCCTTGACTCAGACTGTGACTTCTCACAGTCAAAGCATAAAGAAAATAGAAGACCAGCTAGGCCAAATAGCTAATGTCTTGGCCAAAAGAGAAGAGGGCAGGTTGCCAAGCCAGCCAGTGGCCAACCCTAAGGGTCAATATTCGATTGGAGAAGGCTCCTCAAGTTTTGAGGGTGCTAATGCCATCACAACCCTGAGGTCTGGCAGGCTGGTAGACAACCAGGTGGGAAAGGAACAAGGAGAGGTCATTCCCAAAGAACTGCCGAGTGAAAGTGAAAGAGACTTTGTTAGAGCACAGAACTAGGAGTTGCCTGCTACCCTGTAACAAGGGAAAAATAAAGAGGTTGTAGTTAAGCCTCAGCAGGAGATAAAAGATGAAAAAAGAAAAAAACAAAAGTTCAGTCATAAGCTTGCAGCTGAGGAACCAGCAGTACCTCAGTTGCCATTTCCTCAGGCTTTGAGTGGCCCTACTCCTATTGATAAGGGGAATGCACAGATAGAGGAAATGATGGAGACCTTTAAGCAGGTAAAAATTAATTTGCCTCTGCTTGATGCAATCCGATAGGTCCCAGCCTTTGCAAAATTTTTGAAAGACCTTTGTACTCAGAAAAGGAAAGCTAGAGGCCATTTGTACAAAAAGGTCTTTACAATCGACATGCTTAATTCTCAGATTAAACATGACAATGCGAGAAGTTGCAAGACCTGTGGATACCCACTATTCCCTTGCATAATTGGAGACCACACAATTGGAAGGCCCTTCTAGACCTTTTGAGCCAAGTTAACTCTCGCCATACAAAGTGTGTATGCCAGCTAGGTTTGGGAGAGCTAAAACTCACCCCCATTGTGCCGTTGATGACTGATAGGTCTGAAAGGAGACCCATGGGAGTGGTTGAGGATGTCTTAGTAGGGGTGGACAAGTTCTTCTACCCTGCAGACTTCCTTGTTTTGGACATGGGCTGCAACAAAAGTACATCCCCTATACCTGTCATTTTGGGCAGACCATTCTTGGCCACTACCAATGCATGCATTCAATGCAGGTCTGGGATCATGGAGGTAACTTTCAGACATATGAAGGTTGAGCTTAATATGTACAACAGTGCAAAGTACCCTCAACTGGACAATGAGGAATGCTTTACAGTGGATGTACTAGAAGAAGTTGTTGAAGAAGAACTGCCCACTCTGCTAGAGTGAGGCAACATTGTCACGAGTTTAACTGAAGTTTGGGATATGGTAGAGGAAGGAAGCCCAGCTATAATGCCAGAAGACATGTCTACATTGAAGTCTTCAGTGGGCTTAGTGCAACATTCCATTTGGAAACCTACATTGTTGTCCCTTCCTCAAACCAACAAACCACCAATCCTACCATCCATCCAGCAAGCCCCTGATCTGGAACTCAAGAAGCTTCCAGAAATATTAAAATATGCTTTCCTTGAGAAAGATGAAAAACTTCCTGTAATTATCTCCTCTTCTCTTACCAATGAGCAAGAGGAAGAATTACTAACAGTTTTGAGGAAGCACAAGAAGATAATTGGCTTGACCATTGCTGATCTAGGAGGGATTGATGCATCAATTTGTATGCATAGGATCCATCTAGAGGAGGGCTCAACACCCTTCAGGGAAATATAGAGGAAATTGAATCCTCACATGCAGGAAGTGGTCCTAAAAGAAATCATTAATTTGTTGGATGTTGGGGTAATTTACCCCATTTCTGATTCTGAATGGGTGGCACCTATCCAAGTGGTGCCCAAGGAATCTGGCATAACAGTTATCACAAATGAGTCTGGAGAGTTGAGACCAGCCAGGGAGACCACTGGCTAGAGAGTTTGCATCGATTATCGAAAGCTCAACTCTAAGATCAGAAAAAACCACTTCCCTCTCCCCTTTATTGATCAAATTTTGGATAAGTTGCCTGAGAAAGCTTTTTACTGTTTTCTTGATGGGTACTCAAGGTACAACCAGATCCCTGTGCACCCTCTTGATCAAGAAAAAACTACATTTACTTATCCTTTTAGCACCTTTGCTTACAGAAGGATGCCTTTTGGGTTGTGTAATGCCCCAGCCACCTTTCAGAGGTGTATGTATGCCATATTTTATGATATGATTAACAAATTCTTGGAAATTTTTATGGATAATTTTTTTGTGTATGGGGACAGTTTTGGCCAATGTCTGCAACACCTCCACCTGGTCTTGCAAAGATGTGGGGAGACCAATTTGGTCTTAAGTTGGGAAAAGAGCCACTTCATGGTAACACAAGGTATTGTGTTGGGCCATGTAATCTCTAAAGATATAATTGAGGTGGATAAGGCCAAAGTTGACCTCATTGCAAATTTGCCCCCTCAGAGAACAGTCAAACAAATCAGATCTTTCCTTGGACATGTTGGATTCTACAGGAGGTTCATCAAAGACTTCAGCAAAATTGCTAAACCATTGTGCCACCTGCTCTGTCAGGATGTGCCCTTTGACTTTTCTACTGAATGTCTTGAGGCTTTTAAAACTTTGAAAATTTGCCTCACCTCTGTCCCTGTACTCCAAACACCTAACAATACATTGCCCTTTGAGTTGATGTGTGATGCATCCGACTTGGCAATAGTTGTTGTTTTGGGCTAGAGAAAAGATAAGCTGCCTGTGGTCATTGCCTATCTCAGCAAATCACTTGCTAAAGCTCAGCTGAATTATACCACAACTGAGAAAGAGCTTCTGGCAGTGGTTTTTACTGTGGAAAAATTTAGACCTTACCTACTTGGGTCTAAAACTGTAATCTTCACTGACCACTCAGCATTGAAGTAACTATTGTCCAAGAAGGATGCGAAGCCCAGGTTGATTAGATGGATACTCCTGTTGTAGGAGTTTGACATTAAAATCAAGGACAAAAAGAGTGTAAAAAATGTGGTGGTTGACCACTTGTCCAGAATTGTGTTGGAAAAAGGTGTTGATGACCTTGCTACAAATGATGTTTTCCGGGATGAGCAACTGTTTGCCATCCAATCCTTGGTTCCTTGGTATGCACACGTAGTCAATTATCTAGTTATAGATAAGATTCCTGCCCATTGGACCAAAATGGATAAAGACTTATTTTTCTCACAGGTCAAGTTCTTTTTCTGGGAGGAACCTTGCTTATACAAGTATTGTGTAGACCAAATCATCCAAAAATGTGTTCCAGAAAGTGATGTCCCCAGTATTCTGGCCATGTGCCATGAAAATGCCTATGGAGGCCACTTTAGTGGAAGAAAAATAGCTGACAAAATCTTGCAGTATGGGTTCTATTGGCCTTGTTTATTCAGAGATGCCAATACACACTGCAGGACCTATGAAAGATGTCAAAAATTAGGAGGGCTGTCTAAAAGAAACTCAATGCCTTAGCAGCCCATCCTTGTTGTAGAACTGTTTGATGTCTGGGGTATTGACTTCATGGGCCCCTTTCCTCCTTCAAATGGTTATCATTTCATCTTAGTGGCAGTGGATTATGTTTCAAAATGGGTAGAAGCCATTACCACAAGAACTAATGATAATCAGGTTGTCCTCATGTTTATAAAGCAAAATATCTTCTCAAGATTTGGCACCCCTAGAGTCATTATCAGTGATGGGGGTAGCCATTTCTACAACAGAAATTTCGAGAGTTTGCTCAAGAAATATGCTGTCACACATATGATTGCTACTCCCTACCACCCACAAACCAATGGGCAAGTTGAAATTTCTAATAGGGAGGTCAATGAGGACATCCAGTGTGAAGGATCACCGAAAAGCTTAATGATGCACTGTGAGCTTATAGGACTGCCTATAAAACTCCCATTGGTATGTCCCCTTTCAGACTGGTTTATGGTAAGGCTTGTCATCTCCCAGTAGAGTTAGAACACAGGGCCTATTGGGCCATCAAACTTTTAAATCTAGCCCTAACTTATGCTGGTCATCACAGGTTGCTGCAGCTGTCAGAATTGGATGAGCTAAGGATGGATGCGTATGCCAATGCCCGGATCTACAAGGAAAGGTCCAAAGCTTTCTTTGACAAGGGGTTGTTGAGAAAGAGCTTCATAGCTGGTGACAAGGTTTGGTTGTTTAACTCCAAACTTAAATTTTTTCCTAGCAAATTGAAATCCAAATGGGAAGGTCCCTACATTGTCATGCATGTTTCCCCATCTGGTGCTTTGGAAATCAAGGATCCCAAGTCTGGGAAAACCTTGAAGGTGAATGGTCAGAGGCTTAAGCCTTGTTTTGAAAAACCTGCTGAACCCATGGACACCATTCACTTTCAAGGGGGTCCTTCATTAAACTGATCCACAGGTGTGTCAATATTGTATCATATGTACTTTGGTTTTGTTAGATTTATCTTGCTTTCTTTTGTTAAAATTCCCTAGGAAATTTTAGTGGCCCCATTTGAATCTGGACCTGTCTGGTTTGAATTTTTTATGCTTGGTGTAATGATTACTGCTCTTGGATTGATTGTTTTTTATTAAATGCCTAATGTGGGAGGGTGATTTTTACTGTCTTTGCTTGAATGATTGATTTTAATGTGTCTAGAGGTACCCATGGTGAGAGTCAGGCCTAGGATCTAGCCACAACACCAATGGAAATTGCAGAACTTAGAGCACATGCTCTATGTTTACTACTTTGTTTTCACTGGATTCAAAAGGAGGCCTGAGAGACTCTCGCGCAATTCACATAGAACCATTCAATAGCTGTCGCGAGATTCAAGTACACCTGAGAACCTCGCGCGCGATCTAAATAAGCATTTCACTAGCTATCGCGAGGTTCAGCAGGAGGCCTGGGAGACTCTCGCGCAATTCAAAAAGAATACTTCATTAGCTGCCGCGATATTCAAAGTGAACCTTAGAGCTTTTCGAGCAATCCAAATGGAGACCTGGGAGCCTCTCGCGGAATTCACATAGAATTCTTCACATACTGTCGCTCGCTCCAAGGTCAACCTGGGAGATTATCGCGCAATCTAAGTTGAATAGCACCTTTGCTAGGCTCATTTCCAATTCCGTGACCAGATATTCCACAGCGCGCCAAGCTTTGCGATAAGTATTTTAACCCTGCGCTTGTCTCCCTTCCCAGTACTCTCTCTTCCTACTTCATCCAGTGAAACCCTAGCTGTCGGTGCTCCTTTTCCTCTCTCCTCCAGCGTCGATCCTACAGCCTATCATTCACTCAGGGAATCTACAAATTAGTTCCTACCATCATCCCCATCTATTTCCCCTGCTCAGAGATCTCGTGGTGCCATGTGCGACAGATCGAACCAAACCCTAAGATTTTAGGGTATGTACTCATATCTCAATCTCTCTTTCTCATCTTTCAAGGTAGAAGTTGTAATGGCCCCCAAGAGTGCACCAAAGAAGAGTAGCAAGGATAAGGCCCCTGCTGAAACCACTCCTAAGAAGGCCAAGACTTCAAAGGCACCTAAAAAGGGAAGGAAGTGGTTGAGGAGGTGGAGGAGCCAACCCTTGAGTTTTCTACTCCTTCAGAGCTCATGGCTTCAATCCCCTTGGAGCCTGAAATAGCTTTGACCGAGAAGGAGTCATTTCTCGCTGCATTCAATTCTATGAGCAAGTAGGGGCCCATCGACACCTTGTTGAGAGGAATTCCAGTACTAGCCTACCCTAGGCTAGTGCAACTATTTTATCAGCATATCAGGGTCAAAAAAAGACAAGGATGGACAAGTATGCTTGCTGGTGCTGATTGACATTTTTGAGATGTTAGTGAGCCACAAAGTGATTTCAGAAGTATTGGGCATCCCAGCCGCATTCGACCCTAGCTGTAGATATGGCCACCCCCTGAGTGCCTCAATTGATACAATTGCAAGGGCTTTGACTAGAGGATTAAAGGCCTCAGGGGATTCAATCCGAAGAAGAGAGTTGGAGCCTGAACTCCTGTTCATCGACAAAGTCCTGAGAAAGAACATTTTGCTCGACATCAGAGAGAGGAGACTCCCATTGCGGATCTTTATTCTTTCTCTCTGGGCCATGGCTTCCATGCTGCCTGGCTCATCTTTGAGGCAATGAAAGACCTGGTGGAGAAGTTAGGGCAGAACAAGAAGCCTCACACACTCCCCTATGCCAGAGTTATTACCAAGCTACTTTTAAAAGGGGGGTATAAGATAGAAAAAACTGAGGAGACCACCACCCTTGCCCCTACTACTTTGCCAAGAGGCAATGGGGGAATTAGCAAGAGCCTGATGGAGGCCCAGAAGAAGAAGAAAGCTGAGGCTCAGACCCCTCCGAAGCAAGCTGTTGAGAAAGCTGTCCCAAGGTCTACCCCTGCTACCAAAGAGGTGCTTCCAAAGCCTATCATGACCACCACTGCTGCAGCAGCCACCTCATCCACCCCACCTTTTACTTCAGGATCCCCTATCCTGACCACATCTCCTACTCCATCTCTCTCTCACCCTCCTCTGTCCTCATTATCTATGCCCACTCCCCCTTCACTTGTGATTGGTACCTGGGAGGATACCACCCCTATGTCATCCCCTCACCATCCCCTACCCTACCTTAATACACAGCCCCAATACCCCCATCCTCTTCAAATAAACCTGACAGCCCTCCACTCATTTCCTATAAAAAAAAAGAAAACCACTGAGATAACCTCCAACATCTCCCAGACACCACCCGCAATCTCTTTTATCCCCACTGACACACTTCACATTGACGAAGACACCACCCCTGTCATGCCTACCACATCCCCATTCCCAGACATTGACTTAAACCTTAACACAACCACAGGATTCCAAGCCTTTATGGCTAGTTTCCTTGACACTATACCCACCCACTTCACCCCCCTCCCGAACTCCCCAATTACATCACAACATCACTCACCAGAACCCCAATCTCCCCTCCTTCTACTTTCCATCATGCACCTTCCTCACCTTTTCAACCTATGCCATCTTCTACACAAACTCAACCCCCCAGCCCAGGCACACTGACACTTATCCTCTCCCTCATCCAAGACATCTAATCCCAATTATCCACCACTACACATACTCAGGACCAGATGCAGACTGAATTCACATCCATCAAATCCACCCTACAGACATTAACCAACCCACCCCTCCCTCAACAATCCACTCCAACCCCCCTGGTCCTTTCCACTGACCAACAGACCCAAACAGACTCCAACCCTGACTCACAACCCCCCCCACCAACAAGCCCTTTAATCCCCATAACCCCACCATTCTCTTTCATACCTTTCACCATTCCCATTTTCCCTCTCCCATCACCCCTACTCCCTCTGAGCCTACCCCATTTTCCTTTCCCCCATGCTTTTCATCCCACCTCTTATCCTACCCTCTCCCACATTCACTGACAAACAGACCCAAATAGATCAAGAACCTGTCCCCCTCCCCCAACAACTCGACTTACCCACTGTTCACCCCTCTCCCCCCACCCAGGACCAATCACAGTTTGCTCCTTCCACTTCCTCTCTGCCCATCGCACCCAAACATTTTTTTATATCCCTCCCTACCTCACCATCCTCCATGCCATGAGGGACAATCCCTACCTTAGGAGGGATGTCCTGAGGGGCATGGCCCAACTTCGACAGTCCATTGAGACCCCCCTGTTGCAGCAGATTGATGAAATGAAGGAAGCCCACAGAAAGTAATTACTGGAAATCTCCTTGGGGAATATCTTAGAGGCCTATCAGAAGGCTAAATCTACAGCTGCTTATATTTGGAGCTGGAGAGAGCAAACACTACTGCTGAGAAGATGAAAACCAAACTTTTCGAAAAGAGACTCAACAATGCTCAGGAGATCTTCAAACTCCAAAAGAAAATCCATGAGACTTACCTCCTCAAAGCCCTTGGCCAGCCTGAACCTAAAGCCAAAGGGAAGTCCCCAGTGGCCCCCACTGAGGAAGACAAAGGAAAATCTTCTATGGTCCCTCCTAAACCCAAAACCAGAAAGATGAGGGTGAGGACACCAAAAGCTCCTACTGCCAACAAACTACCAACCCAGCCAAAGAAACCAAGGCAGCCTAGTAAAAAGACTCCAGCTAAGAGTAAAGCTAAGAAGAAAAAGAGTCTAATTGAGAAGCAAGCCCGCAAGAAAAAGGACAAAGCTGCAGTTAGGAAACATGCACAAAAGATGGGCTGGGACTGGTTCACAGATTCAGATTCAGACTCCTCTTAGAACCTAGATTGTAGATTAGGTTTTTTCTTGCCTTTGCACTTCTTTTCTGGTTATTGTAATTACAATTGTACATGTTTTTCCAAGTTAATAGAATTTTTCTTCTTTTTGTCTATTGAGTTATATGTCATATCTGTTCTGTGTACTTGTTTATTTTTTTTACATTAGACTTCATATTGTTCACTTTTGTCAGTAATAAGGGAGATGAATTTAGGGAGGCTATTCTCATTTAAAGTAGGAATCCATGTGAAGGGTAGATGTAGATGGCAACTGAGTGGATGGATGACATTGTGCAAGTACAGACCTCAGCACAAATGGTGCACAGAGGTTGAGTGTTGATCTCGATCAAGGGATTAAAATGGACACATTTTCATAATCGTGAGCCATGTTAGAGCTTGCTCGCGGGGTCCTGAGCGCACGCAAAGTAGAATTCCACATCTTTCAGTGTGCAGCTGAGCAAAACACGGGATCACCTTAAATACCAAGGCTAAATTTAGAACATCATTTATTGTGAGCTCTCTTTTCCCATAATCAGTTGTGCGATTCACCATTCCCCGAACACTCACAATTTATTGCCACACTTGGAAAGGGACAAAACTTTAAATATGCCGATTCATTTTCCACCGTCCAAGTATTTTAAATACGAAGTGAGTTCGTCCTCATCTCATCCTTTCTCTTCTAACCCTAGCAGTCCGGCCATCCTCATAACCATGGCGAATGACAAACCCAATGAGTCCCCAAACAAATTCTATCCTATGTGGTTAGACCCCCCACCGCCTAAGGAGCCGGACTCATTACAATTTCTCTGGGATGAGTATGAAGAGGTCCAGCAGATCCTGGCCACAGAGGAGAAGAAAAAAGAGAAGAGAGAGAAGAAGAAGAAAAAAATAGAACCACCTACATCTCCCCCATCATCTTCCTCAAACCCTCCACCACCGACTCCCCCTTGATCCTTGTTCTCCACCCCACCTATTTTCTCTGTTTTAGGCTTTTATTTTATTTTTTCTCTTTTTGTCACTCTTTTTGTAATATTTTTCCATGCTAATGAATTTTTCTTTTTCTTCTATATTGTTCAGTTTCCCATTTTGCTTAGTTCTCTTTCGTTGCTCTTATGTGTTTTTGTTTGTCTTCTTGTGTGTTTATTTGTTGTATATGGAATCCACTGCACTTTATCACCTATGAACCAGTGAGGACACTGCTCCTCATGGTTTGGGGGTGAGGCAGGGTAGGTCTGCTAATAGAATAGTTAACTTTAGTGCAGTAATGATGGTATAACTGGGATGCATAAAATCAATTTCCACCTAACTTGATACAATGAGGAAATTTGTGTAAAAATTAAAATATTTTTGCAGACTTTTCGAAACTGAAAATATTAAAATCTTGACACCACCATGAAGCTAACATCAGAAAATTTTTTAGTTAGTACTTAGTGAACCTAAGAGGAGAGAAATAGATGAAAATACACCCCATGGGTTAATTTGAGGACCATACATAGTGAGATTTGGCCCATCATTTTCTTTTGAAGAGTGTTTTTGGCATTATTGATGCTCTAAGGACTGATTGAGTCAAGACCTTTTCACTAGAAGTTAGGCATCTCCAAATCAAAACTGATTGACAGCACTCATGATACTAAGGAAATGATCCAGGGCCGTCATTTGGACAGTTTGAGCCTAAAAATCTAACTTTTTAAAAGCTGCCCCTTTGCATACACTAGTTGAGCCTTAAAAATCCTACTTTTCTTTTACAAACACCAGAATACTTGCACCTTAACCTCATGACCTGATTCAACCTCACCCTCACTCTGAGAATTCAGAAGGTAAAGGAGAAGGAGCTAAAGATAGTGAGAATGGTCCAACATTCTGGGGAAGGTGAAGAAAAGCAACTTATGAACAGCAGTGCATTAATGGTATTTGTGTGACAGTTCATCATAAAAAAAAAATCATAAACAAATTGAATAAAAATAAAAAGAGAAAAAGAAAGAGAAGTCTAGAGAAGAACATCATCTAAAAATTAAAAAGAAGAGGAGAAGCTGGCCACTTTGATTCTGGAATATATCAACAAAGATGAAGTTTTGCTAAAATGAAGGTTGTGAAGTCATGAATCACTCCTTACCTTGCTGATTTCTTAATTTTGATTCCCTTTTTACCCTTTGATTCTTTACATCCCTCACCCATAAGCGACATTACAACCCATTCAAAAAGACCTTGTAGATCCAAAGTAAAATGAGCTATCATGTGGAGATGAGGAGTTGTCCAATCTATGGTGAAAAGTCATGAGGATGTCAGAAATTAGAAGCTTTGCCTATGCTCATGCTTGCAGGCCTATTTGGGGACTGTAACTGCTCTTGAGCTGTTTTGAATGTGAACACCCTCAGATGGTCAATGTTGAGAGATAGCCCTGGTGAGAATTGGGTCTAAATTTTGACTTCATTGGGGTTGTATCCAACCTGAATTTTGAATTTAAGGCAAGTTGGGTACTGATTTGTACACATTCAATTTCTAATATAAAATGAATGGTGGTGATGCAAACACATGTTAAATTTTAAGTTTTAAATGGCCTGCAACACTGCTGCAGTTTCCTCTAAGTGTTAAAGAATGGGTGTGGAATGAAGCTTTGTACATTGAAATCTGTGTTGTCATTAACTGCACTATACTTAACTGTTCTAATGGTGAAGTTTGTGGGTGTCTTCACTGAAAACCCTCAGGAGACTTCACTCGTCCACTAGGGATCACCTAGGGGTTTAAAAGGCTTGGTACATATGCTAAATGTACCAGTGATCCCTACGAAAGTGGCATTTAATTAGTTAAAGCTTTGCTAAGGGACTAGCAAAGATTAGGTCTGGGGGTGTGTTAAGACCTGAAAAGTACCACTTTTCACCCATTAACCTAATCTCTGTTAGACCCTTAGTCATTTAATAAATGACTGTTAAGATAATTTTGTAAGTAATAAGCAGAAGATGCAAATAAGCCCCTAACCATGCCATGAAGCCTACTGTTGCCCTAGAAGTTCCTCAGAAGAAAGGAGGTTGAACCCAAATAGAGAATTGGCTGCATCATAAGCACAGCAAAGCAGAAATAAGTCAAGAAGAATGCTTCGCGCAGATGTCGCAGGGCTCAATTGAACCAGAAAGAATGCTTCGCACATTTGTCGCAGGCTTCTGAAGGGAGCACATCAATTGGTCACGCAGTCTTCTCGTCGTTCGCGCGCAGATGGATGTCAGCAGGGAGTAAAAAGCATACTTCACACAGTTCTCATGAGTCTCAGTCATAAGCGCTCACACAGCACTCGCACAGTCTCATGCAGCTCAAGAAATAAGTCTTCAATCTTCGCGTGATTCACTGAAGAGAGAGAGCTCCAGGCACTCCTGCGCACAGCTGTCGCGTAGTTGTCACGGGATATAAACTTTCAAGGAACTGCTCGCGTGATCCAAAAGCCCATGCACACTATTTCTTCACGAGGATCACCACGAGATTCATCAAGGAACGAGCCGCGCACGCAATTCTCGCGCCATTCAAATGGAAAGAGCAATCCCACGATAACCAGAGCATCCCCGCGATGACCAAAGTACCAATCCCGCGATGGCAAGAGCTTCAAGTCAAATAAATCCGGTGACACCAATTCTATCGCGCGATAAGACCTGGAAAGCCTTTCTACCTAGCGAGGCTCGGGTTCTTAACTTCTCCCCCACTTCTGTAGGGGCAATCTGAGAATTTTTAGCAACTAGGGTACGCACTCCAATGCTCCAATCTCCGTGCACACGCCCTGAGACATCCAAGGAACAGAAATGGGCCATGATAGCATTGATAAATTAGGGTTTTCCTAAATCTAATTCATAGAGAGCTGACTGCTATATAAGCCTAAGCCTAGTTTAGGTTTAGGGGACTTGTCTTCTGTACTCCTTCTTGAAACCAACTATAGAATTGCATTAGGCCAAGGTTAGGGTTTAGGCAGTTTATTTTTCCTTTTTTCTTCTCTCCATAGTCCAGCACTTGCTGGCTATGCCTTTATATGTCTATATGGAATAGTTTTAATGGATTTTGTAATAGGATTTTATGCATGTATGGGACTGGTATTTTGAGAATTGTTCTGTACAAGGTTGTTGCCTTGAGATCCTCCATTGCTATATTTCATTGTAAGTAATGGAGGATTGTTTTTAAGGTTTATTTAGATCCAAGTGACCTGTGTGTCCATGTTAGGCACATTGCAGGCCTAGCCCCACCACAGGATCCACTAAATCTGAATCCCCATGGGAGCTTATGCTGGTAGCCTTATGAACATGGTGGCGACAACAATGTTCTTGTTCTATCCTAGACGTCTGTGAGGAGGATAACCTCTGTGGATAGTCTGTGACCATTTAAGTGGACAGATTATAGCCCTAGGGTGTGGCCAATCCACATATCTAAGGCAGATTCTTCTTCTCTGCACTTGTGCTTGTAGCCTTGTGAGAGATTGTGCAGAGACAGACTCCCCTGTATTTATATAGACCCACCATCAAATGGCAGATCTGATCTGGCTGTAGAGATTGTAGGCTTGTGACTGGATCACTGTTGTCTTTCTAAAGCAGTGAACAGCTAAGCTCCAAAGCTAGTACTCAAACTCTTGTTGGTTCTGTGTGTCCAGGCTAGTGCACATTGCAGGCTTAGCCCCACACACAAAACTTTAGAGGTTGAGGTTCCTATGGATTCTTGAGCTGGTAGCCTGGAAGAAGTAGTGCCTACAATGATAAACTTCTTCCGACCCATCTCTGGATTGTGGTTCCCCTATTGGATAGTCTGTGACCATTTAAGTGGACAGGTTATAGCCATAAGGGATTGGATCATGGCACAGGGGTGAGTTGGATCATTTCTCCTCTTTGGTGATAATGTAGCCATTGGACAGGATTTCTATAGTAGCAGATCTAAGTCTGAGTTATGAGACCCATCAGATCTGTACCTAATAGCTTACTTCTCACCCTTTTATATTTATTTTTTCACAATCCATCATTCTTCTCAACCCTTTCTGTAGTTTAGGCATTAGGTTACCTTAGGATTTAGATAATAGTGACCTTAAATCCCCTTCCATTTAGGATTGCCAGATCTGGAGGGCCTACTAAAGATAGCTCCCTTGAAGCTTTAGATCAACTTTCCTTGTGGGACAAACTCTTACTTATTAAAACTTGCTACAACAGGCCCTGTATCTTGTAGGACTGTGTATTTTTAGGCTTGCTATTCCGTAGTTTCCAATCCACCTTTGATTTATTTTCACTAACCCCATTCTAATCACTGTCTCCAATAAAGTCAGTAGCAAGCAACTAAAAATACTCCAACAATTAATCCAAACTAATTCAACGATATGGACTAATCTTAGGGTTGTATTTTGTCTACTTAAATGGTCACAAAATACCCTAAAGATTTCATCCAATCAATGGACTAAAGCTGAAACAGGAGAATACTACTACTGCCAGCATGGTTGCAGGGCTACAAGCTCAAGCAACCATAGGAGCATTAAACCCATATAGATTCATGTGAAGAACACAGAAGAATAAAGATTAAATGGAGCATTAAACTTGGCATTTCATTGCCTAAAAGTGACTTACAATGATTTGCCCTCAAGTCAACAGTCTGTGCAAACTCCCTAAACAGCTCCCTATGTTTATACAAAACCGATTATAAAGCTAAAATAAACCTAGCTGCTATCCAAAGCTTTAGCCCAGCATTGTTGTAGTGCTAAGGAAAGAAGAAAATAAAAATAAAAAAGAAAACTAAACCCTAAACCTAGCCCTAAAAATATACTTTCATCCAGCTATTCTGGATATTTTTATAAAATAGATTTTTACTATATATAGACAGTCCATACAGCAATAGTGTGCATTAGCCAATTAGAAATAATCACATTTGGAGCTGGTGTCATGGCCTATTTGTAGCCAAGTGATGCTTTGGAATGTGTGAAACAGCTAAGCACATTGGGATGTGTGCCCCAGAAGCTGTGGAATCCCAAAAATAGCCTTGAATATTGAAGATAGCTACAGGAACCTGTGCCTCGAGAGGTTGTAGCTTCAAATTTGCATTCTCGAGCAGTTCTCGAGAGGTTGGCAGCTTCAGACAGCTTTAGAATATGCACCTTGAGAGGATCTCGACAGGCTGAAATGGCCTCTGTTAAGTGCTCGACAATATCAAAATAGCAAGGAACCACTCGACTGCATTAAATCCTTTAGCAAGTTGGCTAAATTAAACTGCTCGAGCTTATTAAATCAGCAGATTCAAGTGCTCAAGTTCATTACTTCTGCTCGAGTGGATAAATGGAACTACTTGACAGCTTCACTTGGGCATCAGCAACTGCTCGAATGCATTAAAGACTTTTGTTCCTCAGGTGGCAAGCTCTACAGGCTAAATAGAAGTTGCAGGGAACTACTCGACAACCATAAATGCTTCAGGTATATGCTCGATAGGTTCACTTTGATCTACTCGACATGTGTGCTTCAGGTCTTAAGGTGCTTGAGTGCTCTTAATGATCTACTCGAGAGGTTCTTCTCTTCAGCCATGAACCTCTCAAGCTTATGGATTTCAGCTCTATAAACTCGAGATGTTTATGCCTCAGCTCGAGTACTTCAGATTGCAGCTCGATCGGATCAATTCAGATGCTCAAGTTATGTACGTCAGCTACTCGAAAACTTGAATGCTCCAGCCAACTTCTCAAGTGGGTACAGTAGCTGCTCGAGATGTTAAGGATTTAAGTGTTGCAGCTGCTGGTTTCAGCAATGAACTGCTTGAGTGGTTACATCAGCTACTTGACAGCTTTAATAATACTTCAGCCAACAGCTCTCTATGGACTGCCTGAGTGTGCTCTTGAGGCTGGGACTCAGCTATTCTATATGATGTTCTCGAGTGTATGGTGCGGCAGTTCTAAATGTTGGATTTAAGCCTTGAACAGCAGCTCGACAACCTGATGGCTGGCTGTTAAGTAGTGAAAAATACCATTTTTCACCCCTAAACATGAGCCTTGAAAGACCCTTGAGAAGACTAAATAAGTGCTTTAGTGTGCATTTTACAGCTAACCAAAAAGACAGGTCCAAATCCGAAAACCATCCTAAAATGATCAAAAAGCTGACAACGCATGTCAAACTCAAAGAGGGAGTGAAGAAATAGCCTCAGCAATGGCTAAAAAGGTCCTAAAAGAGCAAGAAAAGACCTGAAGAAGAAGAAGGATCCATTCGCAAAGAAGAATGGAAGCTAAAAGTCAATTCGCAAAGAACTTCTACTATTCGCAAAGAACCTTGAACTTTGCGAAAAGAAGAAAACACTCCTCGAATAGAAGAATGACCTTTGCGAAAAGAAGAATGACCTTTGCGAAAAGATCTCCTGAAGCCAAAATGCTTTGCGAAAAGAACTTCTGAAGCCAAAATGCTTTGCGAAAAGAACTTCTGGAGCCAAACTACTTTGCGAAAAAGCCTTAAACTATGCGAAAAGGCATTACGGGATTTGCACTCGTCCAAGGGTATTTCAGAAACTTTGCATCGCGCTAATGCGTTTTAAAACCCAAGGACATTAGGAAGATTCGAGCACAAACCAAAGGCATATTCCACCCCATGTGAACACCCAAAGATGAAATTACTTGGGAACTTCTAGAAGCTCAAACAGATTTTTGAATTACATAATGTAATTGATGCCTCTGCTTCTCGATTGGTGAACGGATCAAGCATTTCGATCAAGGTAATGCATCCGGATCACGGTGCTCGACTCTATTGGTTGATCAGATCTATCCAATTCTGATTGATTGATACACACCTGAGCTGGCTTAGGGAAAACTATAAATAGACGACCCATTTGACCAATTTGGGTATCCAGATTTTAGAGTTTTCATCTCTGTTTCCCTCATTCCGGTCAGATATCTTATCTGAACCCCCTGTAATCCCTTCTTGTAGTTTACCTTTGAGAGCCATTGTGAGTGATTTGTACTTCCAAGTTCGGATTCAAGATCAGAATCTGAGGGCTCTTCGAAAAGCTCTGTAAGTCCGAGGGCTCTCTAAGCCGTGCTCGTAATTGTAACGTTGGATTTTAAAAGGTTGTAATTTGTGTCTTCTCCATTGGAGTCATGTCGAGGGTTCCGAATGTTCACCTTAGTGCATTAGACTTCTTTAGATTCACTCATCCGCATCCAACTTCCCTTAATTCATCATCCTGTAATTAGCGTTGGTAACCTAATTCAAGCCAGATTTATGAAAGGATGTTCATGTTACGAACTAAAGAATAGGCCACAACTATTGGATGATCTGTGACCATTGGACAAATCATAGCCATAAGTCTAAACCTATTCCTTAATTCGGATTTATTTCTCTTACATCCGTCTTTGGTAGCCGGATGAAGATTGAATCGCCTGTGGAAATATGATTCTCCATTAAAATTCGTGAGGCTAAAATGCATGAAGCTATTATTTACGCATTTGTCTTATTTTAAACATCTCCCCAACTCGGATCCGGATCATGTAGATAGTTCTTTTCTTTATTTGCTTATAGTTAAATGTGACACAATCCAACACTCTCTTTTATCTATTCTTTTAGATAATTATAGAGCGAATCTGGTAGCAGATCCGAGGTTTATCTCTCATTTTAGACAAACTTCTCGTGGACGATCTTGAAATACTTACTTTTAAAACTTGCTACAATTGGCCTGATCTTGCGAGCCGGTGTTAGCCCCAATGTCGATATCCCTTTCATAAGTTAACATCCATATAACCTAGCATTCTTTAATTCTTTAATTCTTGATTAATAATGCACATAATTATGGCACACTTGGAGCGACAACAAGTTTTTGGCGCCGTTGCCGGGGAAGTTTGTTCTAAAATAGATAAACCTATGTTTATTTTCATTTATTTTAATTTTTGCTTTACACCCGCACTTTGCATTCCAAGTGCTTGATTAAATGTCATGTTTTGTATAGAAAACCTGCTTTCTTAGCAGAATTTTATTTTTTTATTTTTCGAGTTTTTATTCTTTGCCTTCTAGTTATTTGAATAAATGTCACGCCACTCTTTTGTCTTTTGTCAAATTTGGGCGATGCTTTGAGTTTTTCTTTTTATTTTGTCAATACTTGAATAAGGTACTGCTGCAGTTTTGGATGTTTGCGGATCCGAGCAGTCAACAAGGAGCATCTGGACCAAAGCGAGCAGATCCGCTTGAGTTTGCATCCTTCTCCTTGGCATTCATTTTCTATTTTTAAATTCTTGAGAACCGAGCTCATTGTGTTTAATGTTTGTTTTGATTATAATTTCTGCATCTTTTAGGCATCTTTTTTTTTTTTTACAAAACCAAATACAAAATAAAAGAAGCTGAAAACACAAATAGAAAATCTGAGTTGTTTCTCATTATTTTCAGATAGTAAATAAGGGCTCTTGTTGAGGTGATCAAATAAAAAAAAAAAAAAAAAAAAATTATAATAAAAATTAGAAAATTATAAAACAATATAGATATCTTAGGATGTAATGCTTTTCTCCATTTGCATCCACTTTTCCCATCTGGACCTCACTTGAGATCATTTTTTTTTTTTTTTTGGGATCATGTAGGATAATGAGTAGTGTATCATAGGCTGTTTTGAATATTCACTGGACTCACTAATCTTATTTTCCTTCGAGATTTCTTCATCATAAATGAGTCTCAACTGTGTGAACTCGCTTCCCTCGAGAAAGAAGGAAAAGGAGATCAAATTCAAGGGAGTTTGCTTTGTGCAAGGCACTCACCAACAAATCATCAAGTTCTCTCTCTTGAGACTGCTCCTCTCCCTCTTCCACAAGTTACCAAGGTACTTTTTGCCCTCTTCCCTCAAAGACCATCCTCACTCCATTACTCGAGAAAATTTACCCAAGGATGACAAAGTCATGGTATCGTAACCTCACCACAGTCACAGAGGAACATCGATGTGCCAACCCTAGTTATTTTTATAGACAACTGTGACTTAACTGTGATTGCTGAGGACATTGGGCATGCCCTAGGGATACCTTTTCAATTCAATCCTGATGGACCCTTGACTGCTCCTGAAGTTGCCTCTTTCAGAGATATGGCTGCCCATTTGACACAGGGCATGGTGGGTTGGGCAATCAATAATGAGAAGAGATCTGCCCCTTGCAATATCTCGATGGATTCCATACTCCGAGGGAGTTTTTATGTTCTTGGGCACACCAAGAGAGGCGAACCCCCATCTTAGAAGCCCTCTTTCACTTCTCTAAGGGCAATTCTTCAATGCCCCCATGCCGATCCCGAAAGCAATGGCTGATGTGAGTGCCAAGGTAAAAAGGAATGTAAGATTGCTGGCCTCCCTTTGGAAGACTCATTCTGACCCTCTTAAGAGCCAAGTTTGACATTGATAGGGAAGAGCCCTTTGAGGTACTCACTCCTCACAACTTTGGCAAGAAAGCACGGACCACAAGTCGTGCCATGTTAAGAAGAATGAGGGAAGTAGGAGAACCATGCTGCACTGCACCTATTGCTTGCCCTCGTGAACCCATAGCACTGAGCGAGCTAGTTCTTGTTTCTTGAGCACGACAGAGAACCAAGCCACGAAAGTGTGGGTGGGCATGCAGAAGTGGAAATTTGTGGAGCCTCAACCAGCCCCTACCGATACAAGCCCAACTCCTGTGGTGACCAGCTCTTTAATTTGCACCACTTGCGACTTAGTCCACAGTCTGAGGTAGCAGTTTACAAGCCCAATTCGTCAATTGTCTCTTTCTTATTTTCTTATTTTCTCGCTTTTATTCTATTGCAATTTTTTCTGTTATAAGTCGTGCCTAACCAAATTGCTTTTGTTCTCCCTACTTGTAAAAAGACAAAAATAAACCCTCACCCTTACTCCCTTTCCCCTCTTTTCCTTTTATTTTCTGTAAAATTTCGGTTCATACAATTTGCTTTACGCAATTCTCCATGCTATTATTTTTTCTCGCTGTTTTCCCTAATAAGCGTGGACTATGCCACCTTTGAACCGTTGAGGACACTGTCTCCCCATAGGTTTGGGGTGTGGCATGTGTCTCGCCAAGGAATAGTTAACCTAAGGACAGAATCACCTAAGTAATCGGAAATGAATTATTTTACTTAAGAATCATGACAATTAGGAAATTTAAAATTTCTTTGCAAAATTTAGACATCATAAACCTTTCAATATTCTACATTTCCATGATGCTAGCACCATGAAAACCTCTGGTATCGACATTTAGCAAGTCAAAGGAAGAGAAAAGGTAAAGATATACTTAAAAGCTCAAGGAAAAACCATAACCGTGAGAATTGAGCCCATATATTTTCCATCTCGCGTTGAAGAGTGATCGAGGCAATTTTTTCTCGATTCAAAGGATTCAATGAGGCATTAGATCCACTAGAAGTTAGGAAACTCCAAATTAAAATAAGTAATAAGACTCATGAAACGAGGAAAAGATCAAGGCCTTCTTTGGACATGACTTGAACCTAATGAACCAACCAAGAAAAATCTGCCCCTGTTGTACCCCATTTGAGTCAGAATCCTACAATTCTTCATCAAAATACTCAAAAGTACTCGACTTTTGAACCTATGGAACTAATTCAGCCTTCCCTCACTCGAGAATTCAGGAGGTAAAGGAGAAAGAACTCGAAGATGGACCATTTCGGGCAACATCAAGAAAATGAAGAGAAAATACCTCAAAAACAGGCAATATGGTGACCGAGAAAAGAAGAGACAAACAATGTGAAAAGTTGCAAGCAAAAAGGCAAAAAGGGACCTTATGTTGAAAAATGCAAGATCAAAGAAAGAACTGATCCGTGAATGTGAGAATCTCGAAAAGAAGAAGAAAGAAGCTAAACTCAAAAGGTGGAGTCATGAACCATCTCCTGCACTTCCCGAGTTCTCAAATTCAAACCTCATCCAAATTGCCTTTCCTTGAAACTTCACTCCATAAGCCATACAAACAAACCTAGATTAAAAGCCCTTGTGATCCAAAGTTGAGTGAGTCATGTGGAGATAAGAAGTGACCCAATCTATGGTGAGGAGATGTCAATGATGCCATTGCCTAAGAATCATGCCTATGCTCATGCTTACAGATCCATTTGGGAGATGTAACGCTCTTGAGCTTGAGTGAAAATGAACCCCTCAACAAAAACAACGATGAGAGTATACCTGGTGAGTGTATGGGTTGGAACTTGAGCACCTTAAGTATGCCTTATAACCTAATTTTTATCCATAGAATGAGCTTACTGCTGGCACATTTGTATGATTTTCTATGACTGTTCACAGATTGGAAATATTGAAACATTCATGAGGTTTATAAATGTTTAAATTCCTGAGCAAACAATAATCAAATTTTCTTTCATCATTGATTCAAGAGTAACTAACCTCGCTCCTTGATTGCTCATTTGATAATATTGCACCGATGTTAACTATTTCATGGAGAAGTTTGTGGGTACCTTCATCGAAAACCCTCGGGAGACTTCACTCCTCCTCTAGGGATCACCTAGGGGTCTAAAAGGCTTGTTGCACATGCGAAATGCCCCTGTGCTCCCTACAAAAGTGGCTCTTTACTTTGTTTTTTATGTTTCTTTGCTCAGGGACTAGCAAAGCTTAGGTTTGGGGGTGTGTTAAGTAGTGAAAAATACCATTTTTCACCCCTAAACATGAGCCTTGAAAGACCCTTGAGAAGACTAAATAAGTGCTTTAGTGTGCATTTACTAACCAAAAAGACAGTCCAAATCAAAACCATCCTAAAATGATCAAAAAGTGACAACGCATGTCAAACTCAAAGAGGAGTGAAGAAATAGCCTCAAAGAATGGCTAAAAAGGTCCTAAAAGAGCAAGAAAAGACCAGGAGAAGAAGAAGGATCCATTCGCAAAGAAGAATGGAAGCTCAAAGTCAATTCGCAAAGAACTTCTACTATTCGCAAAGAACCTTGTACTTTGCGAAAAGAAGAAAACACTCCGCGGATAGAGGAATGACCTTTGCGGAAAGAAGAATGACCTTGCGAAAAGATCTCCACGAAGCCAAAATGCTGCGAAAAGAACTTACGAAGCCAAAATGCTTTGCGAAAAGAACTGGAGCCAAACTACTTTGAAAAAGCCTTAAACTATGCGAAATGGCATTCGGGGATTTGCATCGTCCAAAGGGTATTTCAGAAACTTTGCACGCGCCCCAATGCATTTTAAAACCCAAGGACATTCCGGAAGATTCTGAGCACAAACCAAAGGCATATTCCACCCCATGTGAACACCCAAAGATGAAATTACTTGGCGGGAACTTCTAGAAGCTCAAACAGATTTTTTGAATTACATAATGTAATTGATGCCTCTGCTTCACGATTGGCTAAACCAGGATCAAGCATTTACGATTGGTAAACGTATCTGGATCACGGTGCTCGACTCTATTGGTTGATACAGATCTATCCAATTGATTGGTTGATACACATCCGAAATGGCTTAGGGAAAACTATAAATAGACGAACCATTTGCCCAATTTGGGTATCCAGTTTTAGAGTTTTCATCTCTGTTTCCCTCATTCGGTCGGATAGCTTATCCGAACCCCTGTAATCCCTTCTTGTAGTTTACCTTTGAGAGCCATTGTGAGTGATTTGTACTTCCAAGTTCGGATTCAAGATCAGAACTGAGGGCTCTTCAAAAGCTCATCGAAGTCCGAGGGCTCTCTAAGAAGCCGTGCTCGTAATTGTAACGTTGGATTTTAAAAGGTTGTAATTTGTGTCTTCTCCATTGGAGTCATGTCGAGGGTTCCAATGTTCACCTTAGTGCATTAGACTTCTTTAGATTCACTCATCCGCATCCAACTTCCCTTAATTCATCATCCCTGCGAATTAGCGTTGGTAACCTAATTCAAGCAAAGATTTATAGTGATGTTCATATTCTCGAACTAAAGAATAGGCCATTAACTATTGGATGATCTGTGACCATTGGATGATCATAGCCATAAGTCTAAACCTATTCCTTAATTCGGATTTATTTCTCTTACATCATCTTTGGTAGCCGGATGAAGATTGAATCCCTGTGGAAATCTGATTCTCCATTAAAATTCAGAGGCTAAAATGCATGAAGCTATTATTTCTGCATTTGTCTTATTTTAAACATCTCCCCAACTCGGATCTGGATCATGTAGATAGTTCTTTTCTTTATTTGCTTATAGTTAAATGTGACACAATCCAACACTCTCTTTTATCTATTCTTTTTAGATAATTATAGAGCCAGATCTGGTAGCACAGATCTGGAGGTTTATCTCTCATTTTAGACAAACTTCTCTGTGGACGATCTTGAAATACTTACTTTTAAAACTTGCTACAATTGGCCCTGATCTTGCAGGCCAGTGTTAGCCCCAATGTGCTGATATCCCTTTCATAAGTTAACATCCATATAACCTAGCATTCTTTAATTCTTTAATTCTTGATTAATAATGCACATAATTATGGCACACTTGGAGCGACAACACTGGCTCTAGCACAACAACTGCTTTCTATGGCTTCAAATCTGTAGCTTGTGAGGCTAGGATTTCAAATAAGTGCTCTTGCTGCAGTATTGAAGTACTTGAAGGCCTGACTTGGCTATTGGAGATTGAGACTTCTATAGTTTGCCACTTGAGCTGCTGCAATACTAAGTGTGTTGTTTGTATAGTTTGCTGCAGCAGCACTGTGCTCAACAGCTATTATCTTTAATCCACAACAACAGCACTTCATTAACTCTAAGCTCCATCTCCCTCTCTCAGCAGGACTTCAAGGGCCCAGAGGATGCAAAATGGCACACATGGTGGAGACCACCATGGTGCATTCACTGTAACTCCATTAGCTCCACACTTAACTCAAAATTCCTTCTTCTTGACACTAAAAGGATGGATTGCAACACTAAGCTATAGTTTCCTATCATCTACAAAAATACACTTAAAAGCTCATTATTAACCCGCTCAAAGGTCCATTAACAGCCAAGTTAGGAGGTGGAAAGTGATATTTTTCAGTGCTCAACAGCATCATGAGTGGATAATCTGTCCATGCCAATGATTATATCAAATCCTTGCATATCCAACAAGACCAAATTAGCCACTAACTCATGATCTTCATAATCCCTTACAGCAACTATAACTGATCGACACACTATGTCGGTACTAACTAAACTTCCCGTTGGGACTGATACTGCTAAAATAAAATCTAAGGTCTCGGGAACGACCTTCACTCTCATCACAAACTGCGGCGTCACAAATGAGTGAGTAGACCCTGGGCTATCAAAATTTGTGCTTCATAACAATAGTAATCGCTCTTACTATACATTTGTAAAGTACCTACATTATATACATACTACAAATCATATACGTACCAAAGGAAAAAAAATCTAACATCCAAGCATAGGAATTTAAAAGACAGCTTTTCAATTTATGCACCTTCTTCATCTAAAAATTTCAAATGATAACATACCGAAATTAAGTAAGCATTTATACTTTGGACTATCTCGTTATTGGTCTAGGCATCCTTGGTGGTAACTGCATAAGCATAGCCTTGAACAGTCGGTCGCGGCTGTCATGTAGGCCGTTGTGTAGCAGTTGATACCTTACCCTCATTTCTTAACTTTGGGCAATCTCTTATTATATGCCTCAGCTTACCGCATTTAAAACATGCCCCTATACCATGTCTACAATCAGTAGTCTTGTGCGATATACCATAATGTGCGCAAGTCTCCTGTGGAGTAGATGATGTTGCTCTCGAAAATCCATGAACAACTAACACTCCTGTGGTCGTAGTAGGGCCAAAAGGGTGAAAAGATCGAACTGGTGTAGGTATGGATGGCCCAGCATAATTGGCCTGACTAAACTGTCTTGGTGTTGGTGCCACAAAGCTCGACTTTTTATTCATCCGGGCGTAATTACTAAACTTCCCTTGGTTTGCCTTTCCCTTGCTCTGTTGGTCCCTTGTTCTAGATTTATGAATTTCACTTTCATCTGATCTCTCACTTGAGAAATAGACTCTATTGAATTCTTCAATGAACTCTTCCCAAGTTCATAACATACCTAGTGCAAGCTGCTCCCTTGTCCTTGATACTGACTTCCACCATGGGCCTGCTTCCCCATCTAACTTGAACGCAGCCCATCTTACTTTCTCATCCTCAGTGCAAGGAAGCACATAGAAGATCTTTTCCATCTCGTTAAGTCAATTCTCTGCTTCTAGTGGGTCAGCTTGTCCTGAAAAATTTGGTAGACGCATTCTTCTGAATTTAATGAATGCAGAAGGTTGAGGTGGTGGTGTATATCTATTTGCATTATTTTCCGCCATCAGCTCAGTTTGTTGTGCCATGGAATTAGCCACCATCTCCATGGCCTGTCCCATCATTTCTCTCTCTACTCTTCCCTAATCTACTTGCTCAAGAGGATTTCGTTCTTTAACTAGAGGATTTCTTTCTCTAACTGGAGTCCTATTCGAACTCGTAGTAACATTCTCACCCATCAACACATTATCTATATCAGTGTCAACTCCTTCACCACTCCTTATGATTCGGGCCTGACCACCTCTTGGTCGTCCTCTACCTCTACGAGGCATACTGTTCTGTTTACATGAAACAAAAGTTTCATTAGTAGATGATCCCTATACTCTGAAAAAAATTTAAACACAGCATAAGTCTAAAATCTATCATAAATGTTTAAAGCTGAGCTTTGATACCAACTGTGATAGCCCAAATTTTTCCAACCAGAAATCTGTTGTCAAATCACCAATAAGGCAATCCACGAGTTACCGTACATTTGGTACATCCACACAAGCAGAACACAAACCTGATATCTCTAATTAAGTAGATAGAGTCATCATAATCAGCAAAAAAAAGTTACACATCTATAATTTAAAATAGATAAACATAATAGCTCTAATTTCATGTCAAGATACATGGATAAATAGCCAAAACAAACCACTGGTGATGGACAACAATCACCTAAACAATGGTTCACAAAATAATATCCAAAAATAATTACATGATTCACATTCTTAATTCAAAATGATTGGACGTACCAAGCCCTAAGCGCAAAACAATTCTCAAATCTAGCACCCTATCTACGAAAAAACTCCTCAGGCAGGGGCTCAATCTCCTCCTCAGGAATGTATTCCGGATCGCTTTCCGGATCCAAATCTTTCTCTAAATCTACACCTGTGATGTATAGTCAAAGGGTGAGCTAACAGTCTAAGCTCAATAGGGGCACATCATAAACATTTACATCATACTAAAAGCATGGATTTCTATGACTGAGTTGTGTAACTTACATGTTTCAAATAACTCATATTTAAAGATGCATGGCTCAAAGTAAAGCAAAATTTAACGCAGTTTCATAAGAATGTTTTGATTTCTAAATTCTTTTCATAAATCAGATTTGTCTCACATTCTTGTTTCGCATCTTATCATACTTAAACAAATAACTTAAATACAATCTCAAGCATATATAGCATTGGGAGCCACATATATACCGATGGGAATTCCAACCATCGTCTTTCAATGAACCATTTTCACATATTGCATAAGCCCCTGCATTGTGAGGGATGCTTATGCCAAACACAAAATTTTACCATTGGCCGGTAAGAAAATGAACGAATATCCCACCGTTTCGGAGCACAATTTGAGATTTCATTTCACATGAACCTTAAATCAAAGTGCTGATTTTAACTTATAGTTTAATACTGTGTAAAGTGATTTAATTATAGCTAGATTTGAAGTTTCACAAGATGTCTTGCTCACACATACTTATCACACACATGTACTTATCATTTTCACATTTAAATTGTATGATTGAACCCATGTACAAAGCTCAAATAACCAATTCACGTTCTTACTTACTTATCATGTCATATCACAATTCCAATGTATTTAGTATTAATATAAATGGTTTAAGATGTTACCCCTACCTCAATCACGCTTCACGTAAATCAAGCTAACACAAGACTCCTCACGATAAATCCTGCTTTAACCTACATCCCATTCACCTAAGATTCCTTTGAATGCTTAAGAAAGCCTAATAATCCATATTTCTAAAGAATTCACATAAAAAGGCTTAAAATAAGCCTAAATCTGAATCTCATGCGCGCGAGATACAAGGTCGAGCGCTCGAGTCCAAAAGCACACAATATTTCAGGCGCGCGAGTGAAAAGAAGCATACTGAAGCTTCTTTTCCTCTGCTGCCTCGGGCGCATGAGGCTCCCATAGCTTCTCTGAAGACATCTCGCGTGAGCGAGTCCAATGGCACCTATCATCTCGCGTGAGCGAAGCATCAGAGGCTCACTGGAGCCTCATCACTCATTCGCGCGAGGCACGACTGCCCCTTTCTGAAGACCCCTCGCGCACACAAGAACCAAAGCTCACGTGAGCAAGTTTTAAAAACTCATTTAGATCTAAGTTTTTTAAACTCGATCTTCTCGCGATTTCTTGTCCAATCACACCCACTCTTCTCACACCATTTTTAAGGCATATAGCCCTACAAAATTTACCTCCTTGGGAGTCGATTTCATACCTTCTAAGCTAGTGAAACCAAGCGAGAATCGGCGTGATTTCCTTTCTTTATATGCTATGGTTTTCAAAGCCCATCCGGCTAAAATCTACGCTCCATAATCTCCTCAATCAATGGCAATATCTCCGTCAACAAAATTATAGAAACCCCAAAGGTTGAGAGCTTCGTAGCACACAAATTTCGCGAACACTTTCTTCTTCTTCCTCACGATCTCTTTCTCTTTCTCTCTCTCTCTCTCTCTCTCTAAGCATACAAAACAACTCAAAAATCAAAGGCAAGTGAGTCGTGCATGTGAGTCACCCCTCACTCATCAAAAAGAAGACTTTGCTTTATTGTGAAGCACACACACATTCCTTGTGTGTTACCTCTCTCCAAATACTTATCCAAGTTCTCACTCGGTGTGAAGCTCACACACTCAACCTATATGTTAAGTTCTTACAAATATAGGGAATCGGCATGGTGTGTGGCTAGCACACCCTAAGTACTTGTCAAGTAGGTAAAATGCTTAGCCATAACACTACTACTGCATGTTAGTCACTCACATCTCCAAATGAAACTCAAGCAGTTTCAGCAGACACGTGCCAAAATTTAGGGATATTACAATCGTGTACCTCACCGGGCACGTACACTGTAACACCTTACAAATTTTTATGAGTCTGAGTACACCTAATAACCAAGACTTGACGGTTAGTATATATATACTGGGCCTCCTTGAATCGGGACCCAACAATCAATTGGATTCCTTATTGAGAAACAACACGTTAAACCCATATTTTAGGCCCAGTGGGTCGACAGCCCAACTAGTGTGGCCCAATGGTAACGAGACTCTAACCAGACCTCTTGTCAGCACTTGAGGGTCAGAATCCATTAGCCCAACCTGACCCATGGGTTGAAACCATTAGAACATCTGGCCCACAAACTATAAAACCCCAATCTATGTCCTTTGAGTCAAGTCTATGAACTCAAGTGGGTGTATTGGTTCCACACTTGAACCAACCCCAGATTATTTAGCTCCCATGCACGCATAAGTTGTGCATGGGAATTGAGTGTCGATCAAGGGAAATCGAAGTTGAGCTTTTCCTTCTTCCTGTCATACCGTCTCCATCTTGAAGGAACTCCTTTCACCGTCCGATCTCACTGATTCCATCCACTCAAATTGACCCTCGATATAGAGAGAGTGTGACAACCCATATTTTCTCGACATTTTTTTTTATTGAATGGAAAAATCTGGACCGTCGGATCGTAGATCACGTTCCATACAGATATGGCATAGCAAACGAGCATACAGACTGAAATTTTTCATACAGCGGAAATGACAGAACAAAAACTCAAGCTTATACATGTAATAAACAAAAGAACCACCGGGGAGAGCTGACTGTCACCTAAACAGTGGTGAACACAACACATAACAAACATCTTATTTACAAATTTATTACATGTACCTATTCTCAAGCTTAACTATACCCAAAATACTACCAAGGCCTCTGATTAAAAACTTCTCAGACGGAAAGTCTGTGGCACAGAGATCCACCAAAATCTCTTAGTCCCGATCATAGCTTGTACCTATGATGTATAGTCAAGGGGTGAGCTTCATCCAAGCTCAGTAGAGAAAAACAATACCAATATACATCTTTTCAGACAAAAACACAGAGTTGATCTATTAAAAATCCAATCAGTGAAATCAAGCTTTGGTTTCATTAATTTTTTTGGATCAAAACAAATTCAAGTTCAAGAAACACATTATCAAGTGCTTATCGATCCAATTCGAGCAAAACCTTATCATGTACTTCAAAATTGAATTTCGAGCAAGAAGTTATCATGTATTTCAAAATCAAGTTTCGAGCAAGACATTATCGTGTATTTCAAAATCAAAGTGTACAAGCGGAAATTCTTGAGTTCTAGTTCACTTGAGCGCAGATTCGGTCAGTATTCATTCAATTTCAATTTCAGTCAGTATCATATGTATACAGTATAACACGATGTGTCAGACCAGTATCAATTTCCAGTGTCGAATGCAGTGTCAGTCAGTATAGTAATGTAGTGCATGATGCACAGTTTAACTCGCCGAGCTGGTCCAGTAATGCAGTATACAGTGTCCAGTATGCACTGCAGTGTGTATGGTTTAACCTATCGTACCGGTCCAGTAATGCAGTATGCTCAGTGTCTAGTATGCAGTGCAGTGTGTACAGTTTAACTCGTCATACCGGTTCAGTAATGCAATATGCTCAAGGTCCGATTCAAAGCGGTGTGTACGGTTTAACTCCGCCCGGTCGATTACAAGATGCTCAATGTCCGAGATTCCACATGATTCATATTTCAGTCTAGATTTCACGTACTAATTCACATTTTGAGATTTCACGTACTAATTCACATTTCGAATGTCTAACCACGTTTCAAGGCTCGAAGTTTCATATACACAAAATATGCTTCGGATTTCAAGTTCAATTTTAGAGTCTTAGGCTGTGTTTGGGTTAGCTCTTTTGAAGTAAAGAGCAGTTCTCTGCTCTTTTATAGTGCAACTTTGCATAAGAGTCTGTTTGGTAGTAAGTGCTCTCTACTCTCTCAGAGAGTGAAAGAGCTTATTTTAGGTCTTTTTAAAAGAGCAGCTTTTAGTTGCTCTTTTAAGTGGGTCGAGCGAGCTCTCGCGGGGAACAGAGGCGACGGTGTTTTTGTTGTTGCAGGGACTAAAATAGCCCCACTCGTTTTAGCTAATACCAAAAAAACTAGTATACGAATGAATCACTATTTTTCTCTAGCGTTCTAGGTTTCGAAAGAGGACGAGAGCCATTAGCGTCTCTTCTCTGCTTTACAAAGAGGCGTATCGATCAGTGATTTTTGCTACAGATCAACGATTTTTAGAGGTTTTCTTCAAGTGCTTCTTCTTCTTCCTCTTATTTTGTCCTGATTTGTGGGCTAGGGTTTTAAAAAAAATCCATTTTTAATACTTATTTGGATTTTTATCAGAATGATTAGATACTGATTTGGATTTTTAGCTGCTCTTGTTTTTCGTTTGATGCGCGCTCACAATGTCAAGTTCAAAAAATAGATTTCAGTAATGGATCTGACCTTTTTTTTTATGGCAGTTTTGGCTGTGGTAAAAAAGTAGGTTTTATAATCGTTTATTTACATATCCTATAATGAAAATTTAAAGCCTAAACAAAACTATTGATGATGAAAGTATCTCCCCTTTCGTGATTGTACTAAATTGATAAAATGTACACTAGTCAACTTGATGATATGCTTTATGTTGCTTGTTAAAATGTCGATCTAATTGCTTGAGCTCATTGCAGAAACTTCAAATTATGCTTGCTAGCTGAAACATAAGGGCGATTACTCATTCAAAAGTTGAAAGATTTTCTTTGTTAGGGAATAATGGTAGTATGAAATTAGTGGAAAGTTGTTATAGCTCTTAGTTATGGGTTGAAGTGCTCAAAGGCAAATACAAAATGTTTAGCCCTATGTTGCATATGGGCAGCTAGAAGTCTAGTGAATTGCCCTTTGGCTAGGATGACAGCTTACCTATGAATAAATCTGCAAACATCTTCATTTTAATTTTCGTGATGATAATAAAATCTCTTTTTGGTGTCTACTAAGATTTCTTTTGCAAATAGTTTATCCAACTGGTACAGGAGTGCTTTTGTTAGGACCAATTATAAATATAAATATATATATATATATATGGAAGAGGGTTGCGTACCCCAATGGGTATGGTGAATGGCTACAATCTAAAGCAATGCTTGAGTAAAATGCAAATGTGGAAAAATGTATCTTTGCAGTTCGTTGGATGGTTTGTGGATTTTTAAGCATAACAATTGAAGTTCCTAAAAGTGAAAGTATCTTTGGAGTTCCTAAAATGTATCTTTGCAGTTCGTAAAAGTGAGATAATTTTGAGGATTTGTAAAAGTGAGTGAGTTTATCCAACAATTGGAGGATTTGAACCATAGATCTATGCATTCTACCATGAGTAGTTCATAATTTTTAATGGTCAACATTAAATGCATTGATCGGATGATGCAAATCCCGTCTTGAACATATCCCTATGATTAGCTGGTAGGCTGACTAGTTGGATTGATCACATATGTGCTTGGCAAGTTGGTACAATCCACAAATTAAATGCATATACCAGAGAGTGTTTTTTGTGGTAGAGCTGAACTCAGGGAGCTTGCATGCTGATTCATCCAATTTTGAAGGCGATGAAGATAAAAAAAAAAATCTGATTAGGTACTCAATTGATCAAGCTTCTATTAGAAAAACTTAGCTTGTGTAGGTAGGAAAGCCAATCATTCTTCTCCCATTTTCATAAATAAATCCTTCTTCTTTACTAAATTGATGAATACAACATATGCATTCCTTGTTGAATATAAGAAATCATACACATCTGTTGAACTAAATTGGCAAGCCATGCACCAGTGTGTGACGTGGTTATGGCACGGGTACAATCCCAATGGGGTTAAAATTCAGACCCAATTCTCACTTAGGCCATCTCTCAACATTAATAACCTGAGGGTGTTCTCATTATCAACAACCCAAGAGCAGTTGCAGACCCCAAATGGGCTTGCAAGCATGAGCATAGGCCAAGCTTCTAATTTCTGACATCTTCAAGGATTTTCACCATAGATTGGGCAATTCTTCATCTCCACATAACAGCTCATTTGACTTTGGATCCACAAGGTCTTTTAAAATGGGTTGTAATGTGGCTTATGACTGAGGGGTGTAAATAATAAAAGGGGTAAAAAGGGAATCCAAAATAAGAAATCAGCAAGGTAAGGAGTGGTTTATGACTTCACAACCTTCATTCCAGTAAAAACTTCATCTTCCTCTTCTATTTTAGAGACAAAGTGGCCAGCTTCTCCTCTTCTTTTCAATTTTCAGATGATGATGTTCTCTGGACATCTCGTTCTTTTTCTCTTTTTATTTTCTTTATTCATTCTTTTGATGAAATGCCACACAACTGTCATTAATACACAGCTGTTCACAAGTTGCTTTTCTTCACCTTCCATAGAATATTGGGCCATTCTCAGTATCTTCACCTCCTTCTCCTTTACCTTCTGAATTCTCAGAGTGAGGGTAAGGTTGACTCAAGTAATGAGGTTAGGGTGCAAGTTTTCTGGTGTTTGTGAAAGAAAGAATATGATTTTCAAGCTCAACTAGTGTATGCAAAAGGGCAGATTTTAAAAGGTTTGATTTTTAGGCTCAAACTATCCAAATGAGGGCCTTGGATCATTTCCTTAGTCTCATGAGTGCTGTCAATTAGTTTTGATTTGGAGTTGAACAACTTCTAGTGAAGAAGTCCAGATTCAATCAGTCCTTAGAGCAGAAATAATGCCAAAAACACTCTTCAAAAGAAAATTCTGTGCCCAAATCTCACTAGGTATGGTCAATAAATTTAACCCATGAGGTGTATTTTCATCTGTTTCTCTCCTCTTAGGTTCACTGAGTACTAACTGACAAAAATTTCTAATATTAGCTTCGTGGTGGTGCCAAGATCAACCTTTTTCTGTTTCCAAAAGTCTGCAAAAATATTTAAATTTTTACATGTTTCCTCATTGTATAAAGTTAAGTGGAAATTAGCTTTATTCATCTCAGTTATACCACCATTACTGCACTAAAATTAACTATTTTATTGGCAGACTGCCACACCCCCAAACCATTTGGAGTAGTGTCCTCACTGGTTCAGAGGTGATAAAAGGCAGTAGAATCCAAGCAGATAGACAGAAATAAACACAGAAGAAGATAGAGAAACTGAAAGAAAATAATGCTAAGAACAGTATAGAACGAAAAGAAACTTTTATTAAAATAAAAAGAAAATATGACAAAAAGATGGAAAAGGAAAAGACAAGATGGGGGCGGGGGATCAATGTGTAGCCAGGGGAGGGTTTGAGGAAGATGGAGGGGGAGATGCAAGTGGTGCCATTTTTTTCTTCTTCTTTTCTCTCTTCTCTCTTTTTCTCTTTTTCTTTTCCTCCTTGGCGAGGATCCGCTAGACCTCGTCAAATTCATCCCAGAGAAACTGTAAGGGGTCCAGCTCCTTAGGTGGTGGGGGATCCTCCCAGATGGGGTAGAATTTGATAGGGAACCCGAAGGGGTTGTCATCCACCATTTGTGTGAGTAGGGATGGACTTCTAGGGTTAGAACAGGAGGGATGAGATGAAAAGGGACTGATGGCCAATTTAAAAGAGGGGGACGAGGGAACATAAATCGGCAGAATTGAAATTATGCTCCTTTTCAAACTTGGCAATAAATGAGCGTTGTGTGGGGAAGGAAGAAACACACAACTGGCTCTTGGAAAAGAGAATGAGCATTAATTGAATGTCTAAAGATAGGTATGGTATTGAAAGGGGTCATTGTATCGCGCGGGGATCCTTGCAAAGAGCAATCAGTGAGTAATAGAGTGCATTTCTCGCGCAGCTGAGCTGGGGATCCCCGCGAGGTAGCCTAAAATGGCTCATTAATTTGAAGGAGCCATTTAAATCCCGGAGGCAGGTATTGGCACAGATTTATGCAGTCACCCTCTACATCTATCCTCCACACGGATTGCGAATGCAAAGAAGCATAGCCTTCCTAAAATCAACTCCCATGAATGATAAAAAAAAAAGCATGAAAACTATCAAACAGAATAAGCACAGAAAGGGCTCTCTTTTTAGGCTAGGGAGTGAATTCCACTTTAGACAAGTCTAGCAAAGCAGCTCATCTAGTAACACAGTCATCCGTCCAACCTCTATCAAAAGGTCTTTCCTCTTCAATCGATCGAATACACAGGTACTACGCTCCCATGTGGTAGGAGTAGACAACATCCGCAATGGGGGTTCTCCTCTCTTGCTGATGTCCTGAGCAATATATGTTCTTTCGCAAGACTTGGTCAATGAACAGTAGTTCAGGTTCTAGTTCCCTCCTTCTGATCGAGTCTCCTGTGGCTTTTAATCCTCTAGTTAGGGCCCGTGCAATTGTGTCAAGGGATGCACGCAAAGGGGGGCCATATCCACAGCTAGGATTAAATGCTGCTGGGATGCCCAACACTTCAGCAATCATCTTAGGGTCCACTAACATATCAAAGTCGTCAATCATCACCAGCAAGCACCCTTGTCCATCGTCGTCCTTCTTTACCTTGATGTGCTGATAAAACAGCTGCACTAGCCTGGGGTAGGCTAGTGCAGGGATTCCTCTCATCAATGGCATCAGGCCCGCTTTGCTTATAAACTATACTGCAGGGGCAGAGAGAGGTTCTTTCTCAAAAAATGGTACATCAAAGGCTGTTTCAAGCTCCAATGGAATTGACTCCGTGAGCTCAGAAGGGGTAGAGAAGTTAGTGGTTGGTACCACCGCCTCCTCAACCACTTCCTTTCCCTTTTTGGGGGACTTTGAAGTCTTGGCCTTTTTAGGGGTGGTCTCTGTAGGGTCCTTGTCCTTCCCTTTTTTCTTCTGTGCAGATTTTTGAGCCATGTCTAACTCTATCCTATAGTGTGAGAAACAGAGGCTGAAATCTAGGGTTTGGTTTGTTTTGACGCACAGGGCACCTCAAGATCTCTGAGCAGAGGGCAATGGATGGGGGTGGTATTAGGAACAACTCTATAGATTTATGCAGTGAATGATGAGCTGTAGGAGTGATGCTGGAGGAGAGAGAGGGGAAAGCACTAGAAGCTTGGGTTTCGCAGAGGGAAGAAGGAAGAAAATAATGAGAAAGGGACAAAGCGCGGGGTTGAAATACTTATCGCGAAGCTCGACGCGCTTTGGAGCATCTGGTCGTGAGTTTGGAAATGAACCTAGCGAAGGTGTAGAGTAAATCTAGATTGCGCGACAATCTCTCAAGTTGTCCTTGGAGGGCGCGACAGAGTGAGATTAATTCCTGTGAATTGTGCGAGCGGCTCCTAGGTCTCTTTTGGATTGCGCGAAAAGCTCTGAGGTTCATTTTGAATCTCGCGACAGACTTAGAATCTCATGACAGTCAATGAAGTATGTCTGTTGAATTGCGCAAGAGTCTCCCAGTTTACCTTGTGAACCTTGCGACAGCCTGATAAACTCACGATAACTACTGAATAGCTCGATGTGGATCGCACGAGAGGTTGTCAGGTACACCTAAATCTCGCTGATAGGCATTAAATGTTTCTATGCAAACTGCGCAACATGCTCCCAGGCTTCCTTCTTAACCTCGCGATAGCTTTTGAATCTCGCGATAGTCTCCCAGACTGTCATTTTGGACCCAGCGACAGTTAGGTATAAAACAGAGAGCATGTGCTCTCTGTTCTGCCCCCTTTTGCCTGTTTGCTTGTGGTTTAATCCTGGGCATGACTCTCTCCTATGGCTACCTCTAGACATATGTAAACTCAATCATCCAATCAAAAATGACCTCCCACATTAGGCATTCAATAAAAGTTATCAATTGAGCAGTAAGGACAAACCAAGCATCAAAATTTTAAAACAAATAGGACCAGAATTAGATAAGACCACAAACAAATCCTAAAGAATAGAAATAAAAGAAAGCAAGATAAATCAACCAAAAACAACATACATATGATACAGTAATGACACACCTGTGGATCAGTTTGAAGAAGGATCTCTGTTGATGACTTCTGGTGTGCTTACATTATTGGTTGGTGGTGAAAGTTATTTAAAAATCAAAGACAGAGTAAAACAGGGGGTGAATCCAGCACAACTCAGAAGTCCTAGACCTGCAAGATATAAGGTCCTTTGTAACAAGTTTTGATAAGTAAGAGTTTGTCCCACAGGGAAAGGTGATCTAGAGCTCCAAGGGAGCCATCTCTAGTAGTCCCTCCAGATCTGTCTATAGATCTGGCAGTCCTAGAAGGATGGGAGTTTAAGGTCACTTATTCTAAGTATTTTAATATCTAAACTACAGAAAGGGTTGAGAGGATGGATGGAGTGTGGAAAATAAGTATAAAAAGGGTGAGAAGTACGTTATTGAGCCAAGGTCAGAGAAGTTTGGTAACTCAGATTCAGATCTGATGTTATAGAAATCCTGCCCAGAGGCTGCATTATCACCACTGAGGAGAAAGGATCCAACCCATCACTCTGCCATGATTCCACCCTTAAGGCTATAACCTGTCCACTTAAATGGTCACAGATTATCCCATAGGGGAGCCATTATCCAGGGATGGGTCAAAACATAACAAGTAAATCATTGCAGGCACTATTTCATCCAGGCTACCAGCTCAAGAATCCATAGGGAACCTCAACCTCTAAAGTTCTATATGTGGGGCTAAGGCTGTAGGACCATGATAGCCCAGACATAGAACCAGCAAGAGATTGAGTACAACCTTTGATCTAGCTATCCATTGCTTGAGCGAGGCTATAATGGTCCAGTCACCAGCCTACAATCTCTATAACCAGATCAGATCCAACATCTGATGGCGGATCTATACAAATATAGGGGAGTCTGCCTCTGTACAATCTCTCACCAGCCTTCTACAAGCTCAGGTGTAAGGAAGAAGGATCCATCTTGGATCGGTGGATTAGAATCACCTTAAGGCTATAATCTGTCCACTTAAATGGTCACAGACTATCCCAGAGGTTATCCTCCTCACGGAGCCCAAAACAAAACAAGAATATCGCTGCTACCACCATGCCCACAAGGCTACCAGCTCAAGCTCCCATGGGGATTTCAGATCTAGTGGGTCCTGTGGTGGGGCTAAGGCTGTAGGACCATGATAGCCCAGACACACAGGTCACTTGGATCTGAATGGCCCTTAGAATCAGTCCTCTATTGCTTTGAAACACAGCCAAAGCAATGGCGGATCACAAGGCAGCAGCCTTGCATAGAACATCTCACACATAAACACAAATCCCACAAAGTACAGATCCTATTACAGAACTTCCATTGATCTAATTCAAAAACACATATAAAGGCATAGCCAGCAAGTGCTGGACTATGGAGAGAAGGAAAGAAAAAGAAAATTACTTACTGCTAAAAAGAAAGAGAAAAGAAAAAATGATCTAAGATGGGTTCCCAGATACCTAAACCTAAGCTAGGTATGGGTTTATATAGTAGTGGGGTGGCGGCGCATTAGGGTTAGGATAATTTTAATGATGCCACATAGCCTAATAATGATCCTTGGATGCCTCGAGGCACGTGCATAGAGATTTGAGTGTGGGAGTGCGTGCCCTAATCACTGGAAATACCCAGAAGGTCCTCTGCTGAAGAGATGGAAGTTTAGGGTCAGAGCTTCGCTAGGTAGCTATAGTTTTCCAGACTTGTTGCATGATAGCTCTTTGCTATTCGCTAAGATGATTTGACACTGAAGCTTCAGCCATCACAAGATTGCCTTGGTTTGCTCTTCAGGCAGTCGCGCGGTAGAGAATTGCGCTCTCGCTGGATTGGGCTTCGCGAGATTGAATAGAAAACACAGTCTCAAGTGTCGCGGGGTTGAAATTTCAAGCAGTCGCGAGGTCGCGAGGTCTTCGCTGGGCTGATCTTCGTGAGAGTAAATTTGAGCAGCGCGAGAACTTCGCGAGCACTTCTCTTTACTGGACTTCGCGAGTTACCTCGCGAGGCTCTACTGAGTTCTGAACTGTGCGAGATTCTATGTCCCACTTGATCCTCGCGAGGTTGGCTTTGCCTTTGCCAAGGTGTTTTCTTTCTTGAATGGCGCAAGAACTACGCGAGGCGTTCTTCTTCTGATGCTCTCTCTCCTCAGCCTTTCTGAGCAAACTGCGCGAGATTGAGAGGTCTGCTTTGAACTGCACGACACTGCACGATGTGTTCTACTCTTGTGCTTTGCGAGAGCTGTGCGAGTTTGAGTTTCTAAAGCTCTTCAGTCACTCATCTGCGCGAGAGGTTGCTGTGAAGTCTTGGGAAGCTCAGTTGAACTGTGCGAAGCATATTTCTCTTGAATCCTCTAAAGCTTGGGTCAGCTGTGCGAGGCTCATTTCAGGTCTGGATTCAGAGTTCATTCTTCTGAGGGATATCTGGTGCCAAAGCAGGCTCCCTAACAGGATTCCTGGCCTTATTTCACTGCTGATTATTACCTACATAAAACACTTAACAAGAACTTATTAGGTGGCTAAGGGTCTAATCAAAGGTTAAGTTAAGGGGTGAAAAGTGGTACTTTTCAGGTCTTAACACACCCCCAAAACTAATCTTTGCTAGTCCCTTAGCAAAGCTACATTAAATCTACTCTAAAAAGTAAATGCCACTTTCGTAGGGAGCACGGATACATTTAGCATATGTACCAAGCCTTTTAAACCCTTAGGTGATCCCTAGTGGAGGAGTGAAGTCTCCTGAGGGTTTTTAGTGAAGACACCCACAAACTTCTCAAATGAAACAGTTAACAAAAGTGCAATATCATCCAATGAGCAGTTAAGGAATCAGATTTAGTCTACTCTTGAATCGGTACACATAAAAGAAATTTAATTTATTGGTTGCACAGTAACTTAAACAGAATAAACTCTCATGATTGCATAGCATTTCCAAATAGTTTGCAATCACAGAAAACTGCACAAGTGTGTGTCAGCACTGAGCTTATCCTTATGTCAAAAAAAATTAGGTTAAGGTCATACATAATGCATTCAAGTTCAGACCCAAAAGAAAACTTTGCAGGGCATACTCTCATAAAGGTTTGTTGAGGGGTTCATTTTCTTACAGGCTCAAGAGCAGTTACATCCCCCAAATGGGTTTGTAAGCATGAGCATAGGCAAAGTTCTTAAGTGCTGACATCATTTGCAGTTCCTCACCATAGATTGGATAATTCCTTATCTTCACCTGACAGCTCACTCATCTTTGGATCACAAGGGCTTTTAACTGGGCTGTAATGTGGCTTATGAGATAGGGTTAAAAAGAATGGAAGGTTGAAAAGGTGTTCCAATTTGAGAAATCAGTAGGTCACAGAGGTGGTTCTTGACTTCACCTTCCATAATTCAGCTCCCTTCATCATCTTTGAGATTTTCCGATTTGAAGTGATTAGTTTCTCTTCTTGATTTTGATTTTTCAATGAAAGTTCCTCTACTTCTCCCTTATTCCTCTTCATTATTATTTTTATTTCTTTTTACTAGAGTTTCCTTCTTTTTATTTTGTTTTTGCTTTTCAGAAATGCCACCATGTTCTCAGTTACTATACTGCCAGATTTTTTAGATCCTTCTTCTCCATTCACCTAATGTTGACCATAGCTAGTCCATCTTCAACTCTTTCTCCTTTACCTTCTGAATTCTCAGAGTGAGGGTAGGTTGAATCAACTTCATAGGTTCAGGTTCAAGTACCCAGGTGTATTTTGAAGAAATTTAGGATTTAAAGCTCAAAGGGGAGTATGGACAAGGGCAGTTGCTATAGGATTGGTCTTTTTAGGCTCAAACTATCCAAGAGAAGGCCTTGATCCTTTCCTAGGTCTCATGAGTACTGTCAGTTGTTTCAACTTGGAGTTACCTAACTTCTAGTGAGCACAGTGACTCAGCTAGTCCTTAGAACTAAAGGAAATGCCTTAGTTACTCCTTAAAGAATAGAAAAATTTTGTAGGCCCAATTCTCACTGGTTATGGTCATCCTTTGAACTTTCAAGTATGTCCTCACCTTTTTCTCTCTCTAATGATTCACTAAGTGCTGATACAAGTAGGTTTCCTTGGTGATATTATCATGGAAATGTGGAATATTAGACGTTTATAATGTCCAAGGTTTGCATAAATTTTAAACTTCTTAATTTCATGATTCTTAAGTGAACAGAGGTCCATTTCCATATTGCTCAGATGAGTCTGCTGCACTAATGTTAGCTATTCCATTGGCAGGGTCTGCCTGGCACGCCCCCAAACCTATGAGGAGCAGTGTCCTCACTAGTTCAAAGGTGAATGTGTAGCAGAACTAATGAGGCTAAAAGAAAAGGAAAGAACAGGGAACAAAACACACAACAGGCAAAGCAAGATAGTAAAGACAGGGGAAAAGTCTATGAAAAATTAGAAATGTACAAAATGTAAGAAAACAGTTGTAAAAGAAATAGAGAAATTCCTAGGTACAATCTAGTTAGAATTTGTCTCAAAACTTGTCCCATCCCATCTTCTTTGCATGCTCTTGTAGGAGAGCCTCTTCTTCTTTCTTCTTTCGTTCCCTCTCTGCCTTTCTTTGCTCGGGAGTTTTGGGTATGGTTGGAGCCCGGACCCTCATTTTTTTCTTCTTGGGTTCAAGAGGGATCTCCAAAGATTTAGCAGTGGTTAGCTCAAGGGGTTTGGTGGGAGATTTTCCTTTGGGGCCCTTACCTTTGGAGGCTTGCCCTTGCTGAGGCAGAGGGGGAATAAGAGTTGATTGGGCTGGTGCTGGCTCAGGAGGGGCAACGGGAGATTTAGCTTGGGCTTGCACCTGAGACAGGAGAGGACTTTTCCCTTTTTTTGGTTTAGGGGGAGCCACAGGAGATGGATCTGGGACTTTGGCTGGAGGAATGGCAGGGCTCTTCCCTTTCACGGGCTGGCTTAGTGGTGGTGCCTCCTCAGACTGGGCAGATGTTTCTTTTCCAATTTTCAAAGGGTGACTTGGGGGAGTAGTCCTCTTTGCAGCACCTTTCCTTCTCTGAGGATAAGATTGTGCAGCAGGGCCAGATGAAGAAGCAGCAACAGTAGGTTGGGCACTGGGATCCGTAGGTGGTGCAGCATCAGAGTCTGAGTCAGAAGAAAAGAGCTCAGTAGGGTCCAATCCAAGGGCAGCAGCAGCCTGTCTTGTTCTTCTTTAGAAAGTAGGCGCCCATGGGGATCATTCTGAGCAGAAGCTCTGGTGACCTTTGGAGGTGGGGATGGAGGGGCCGGCCTTTTGCCTTTTTAGACTGCAGTGACTCTTTTAGAAGTGGGCTTTTTCTTGGAAGGGGTGCGTTTTCTTTTGAGAGTAGGAAGGGAATAGGGGGGCACTGAGGGAGGAGCAGGAACTGTAGTAGGGATTACAGTAGGAGCAACAAGTTGTGTAGGTACTACAGAAGGAACTGCAGTAGGCATTTGAGGAGGAACAGGAGGAGCTACCGGAGTGGGGGCTGTGGGAGTTGGGGGAACAGATTATGTAGGGGTTGGGGTAGGGGCAGTGGAAGAAGATGGGCCTGGTTGTGTGGAAGAAGATGGGGCCTCAGGGGGAGCAGTGGCGATGGGGGTGGCCTATATAGGTTGGGACAGTAGGAAGGCAACTCTCTGTTCCAAGATGCAAGCTCCTTACTGAGTCGGGTGATCTCCTGAGCATTGTTCAATTTTTTCTCTAATAGCCTATTGTGCTTTTTCACCCTCTCTGCATTGGCCTTTTCAATCTCAGTAGTCATTCTGTAATACGTTGCTGCAGCCTTGTTCACATTTGATGTCTCCAAAATTGCCTCCCATTCTTTGGAAATATCTCTCAGCTGCTCGTGGTGAGCAAGCTTCAAGTCACTAAGTTTCTGCAGCAAGGGGTATTCGATGGCTTGGCGGAGTTGGGCCATGCCATTGAGAACATCCCTCTTGATATAGGGATTGTCCCTCATGGCATGGAGGAGGGTGAAGTAGGGAGGGGTGTAGTAGGAGTGTCTAGGCAAGATTGATAGAAATGGAGTGGAAGGAGGAGATAGTGATGGATCCTGGGGGAGAAAAGTGGGGGTTGTAGAAAAGGTTGGGGTGGTCTGGGTTGAATGGTCAGTGAATTGAGGAGGGGGTGGGAGAAGAGGGGGAATGGAAGGTATGGGTGGAAAGTGAAATGAAGGAAGGGCAGCGGATGTGGATGGTTCAGGGTAAGGGAAGAAGGGGGTGGTGAAGGGTTGAAATGGAAGGGGTGGGGGTGCAAATAGGGGGGGTGGAATGGGAAAGGTGGATGGGAATGGAATGGGGTTGGGTAGAAGTGTTGGTAAATTGAGGGGAGGTAGTATTAGAGGGGGTAGGATAGGTAGAGAGGGAAAGGAGTGGTCGGGTATGGTGTCATGGAGGAAGAAGGGTGGAGGTAAGTCAATGTGGGTGGGGCCTGTTGGAACTGGGGAGTCAGAGGTGAAAGGGGGTTGGGTCAATGGGGTGGTAGGAGGTTGTGTTGGGATTGGTGGGTTTGTCAATGTTTGAAGGGTGGATTGTATGGTGGTTATGTCAGTTTGCATTTGGGCTTAGGTTTGTGTGGTGTTGGATAGTTGGGTTTGGATGTCATGTATGAGGGAAAGGATATGAGTAAGGGTATCTGAGGTTGGTTGAGGTGGAGTATGAGGATAAGAAGGAACAGGTTGGAAAGGGGAAGTGGGGGCATGATGGAAAGTGGTAAGGGGGGAAGGTGAAGGGTCTGGCGAATGATGTGGTGAAGGGAGAGGGGACTCAAGGAGAGGGATGTCATGGGTGGGCAAGGTATCAAGCAAGGTGGTCATGAAGGCTTGATACCCTGAAGTGGTGGCTAGGTTAAAGTCCAGGTCATGGAGAGGTGGGACTAAGGGTTAGTCAATAAGGGGTGTGTCTGTGGGAAGGACAGGGGAGGTGGAAGTGGGTAAAGATGAGGCAGGGGTAGTGTGGGAGGTTTTCTTTTTAAGGTAGGTTATCAAGGAGGGCCGCTGTGTGTGGATGGGATGATATGGGAGAGACTGGGGCTGTGTATTGAGGTATGGTGGGTGAAGGTGGAGTGTTGTCCCGGGGTTCAACACTTTCTTCCCAGGTACGAATAATAGTGGGAGGTGGAATGGAAAAAGGAGATAAAAGAGGGAAAGGGAGAGATGGAATAGGTGAAGAAGGTAGTGGAGAGGCAAGTGTGGTGGATGGAGGGATTGCTGCAGAAGCAGAGGTGACTTCTGGGGATCCATTAGACTTCTGCTGATCCCCCATAGTCTTTTGGTAAAAGTGGTGGGAGTGAGGTCAGCAGATAACTCCCCCACGGGTATCTTGTACCCTCCCCTCAGAAGTAGTCTGGTAATGAGTCTTCCATAGGGGAGAGTGTGGACCTTCTTTTATAGCCCAAGCTTCACCATCATGTCTTTCATGGCTTCAAAAATCAACCATGCAGCATTAAATCCGTGGCCCAGAGAGAAAGAGTACAGAGCATCAGCAATTGGTGTCCTCCTTTCTTGCTGATGGCCAGAGCAGTAGATATTCTTCCTTAGCACTTGATCGATGAACAGCAGCTTGGGATCCAAATCCCTTCTTCTGATAGAGTCCCCTGTGGCCTTCAAGCCTCTGGTAATGGCTTGGGCAATGGTATCAAGAGAAGCACTCACAGGGGCACCATATCCGCAGTTGGGATCAAAAATGGCCGGGATGCCCATGACTTCAGCAATTAACTCTGGGCTAAGCAACATCTCAAAATTATCAACTAACACAAGGAGGCCTGGCTGCCCCTGTGTGTCTGGTCTGACCCTAAGGTGTTGGTAAAAGAGTTGCACTAATCTAGGATAGGCTAGTGCAGGAATCATTTGCATCAAGGGGAACAAACCAGCCTTGCATAAGAACTCAATGGCAGGTGCTGACAACGGCTCTGATTTAAAGAAAGAGATATCGAAAATGGCTTCAGGCTCTAAGGGAATGGAAATGAGGAGCTCAGAGGGTGTAGAATAATCAGGTGTTTCTGTAGCCACCTCAGGAACCACCTCCTTCCCTTTGTGTTGTGTCGTAGAGGACTTGGCTTTCTTAGGGGCAGGCTCCATAGTGGCCTTGTCCCTGGCTCTCTTCACAGGTGCGCTTTTAGGAGCCATCACAACTCTCCTTGGTGAGTGTGCAGTTGAAATTTTGAAAGGAAAGATCAGGAGCTGAGTCTAACCCTAAAAGTTAGGGTTCTATTCAATTGGACGCACGGTGGATCTCAAGAGCTCTTAGCAGGGGGCAACTATTGATGAAAGCTTTCAGAATAAAAATCCAGAATTTCAAAGGGAACAATGAACTGTAGACAGGATGCTAGAGGAGAGAGGTTGAGAGGAGTGGGAGCTAGGGTTTCGCTGGTAGGAGAGGAAAGAGAAAGCAGTAAAGGAAAGCAGCGCGGGGTGGGATTTAAATATCGCGAGGCTCAACGCGCTTTAAAAATGTCCGCTCGCTAGCTGGGAATGAATGGGTCGCGAGATTAGATGTTCCTTTAAACTGTGTGAGGCAGCCCACCCGCTATCTCAAATCATGACAAAGAAACAAAGTAGTTCTTTATGGATCCGCGAGAGGGACCAAACCCATTATTCGTAACCCTCACGATGGCTTAACCGAGTTAGAATTCACTCACCCATGAGTCAGCTGTTTGACCCTGACTTTATGGGTGGATTCTCTCACAGACTCTCTTCCAGGGACACCCCCAAGCATTATAAAGCATTTACAAATTCTCATACTTTCAAGGCATTAAATTCATACATCATGAAAAGCATTCAAATACTACATTATCATTCAATCACTTGAAATTATCAAACAAGGGGTGCTGGTATAAAAGTAGGCATTAAAGCATTAAACTCAGATTCCAACAAGATCGTTAACAATTCCTATCAACTGTAGAATACATATCATGCAACGGTGCATAGTTCTTAATCATTAATTTACTGAAAGATCCCCCTCAGGGTTGGAGGATCCTTCACCAATCAAAAATTGGCCCTTGGGATTAACCACTGGTTGACTGGGCAACCTTCCCTCTTCTCTTTTGGCTAAGGTGTTCGCTAGTTGTCCAATTTGTTCTTCCATCTTCTTGATACTCTGACCATGAGAGTTCACAGTCTGAGTCAAGGAACCCAGGTTTTGCAGTGATGTCAATACCTGGTCCTCGAAAGAAGTATTTCTAGGTTGAGAAGGGGGTAAGACCAACTGATTTTGCTGCTGATGGGGCTGCTGATGGTTCTGGAAGGTAGACCTAGGGGCATTCCCTTGATTGAACTGCTGTTGTGGCCTTTGTGGTAAGGCCAACATCTGCTGGGGCTGCATGTAGTTGTCCTACTTCCACCTCAGATTTGGGTGGTCTCTCTATTGGTAACCAGCATTTTGGTGTTGGTATCCATATGGCTGCCTATTGTAGCCCCCCCAGATTGTTGCTGGCCATAAGATTGAGCAGCAGCAGCATGTTCTAACATCAATTCAGGAAATTGCCCTGCAGATGGACTTCCTCCACTGTGTGCTGTGGGGACTGGCATATTTCATGCCTCAGCCACATGAGCAGCCCTTCTCAGTTGCATCACAGTCAATAATTTATCAAACTTCATAGAGAGGTTTGCCATCTGCAGCTGCAGGTCATTGTTCCCAGACACCTCATAAACTTTTCCTCTTGATCCAGCAGCAGGCACCACCTTTGACTCAGATTCCTGACTAGTTCTTGCCAGGGATGGCTTTTGAAAAGCATTCTCACTAATCACCTCAAACAGTTCCCATGCCTCCTCAGTAGTTTTGTGCATGTAGGATCCACCACAAGAGGCATCGACCATGTCTCTATTTTTCTCATCAATCCCATTGTAGAAGCTTTGTACAAGCTGCCATTCAGGGATCTTGTAGTGGGGGCATTGTTTGAGCATCTCTTTAAACCTATCCCAGGACTAGTTAAAATCCTCAGTTGGGGATTGAGCAAATGCAAGAATCTCCGTCGTCAACTGGCTAGTTTTGGTCTCAGGGAAGAACTTGGTTAGAAATCTGGTCTACAGGTCTTTCCATGAAGCAATGCTATTGTTGGGAAGAGTGGTCAGTCAGGTACTGGCCCTATCCTTCAGAGAGAAGGGAAAGAGTCTGAGCCTAGTAGCCTCAGGTCCCAAACCAATGATATTAAAAGTGGTGCATAAGGCCAAGAGCTGGTCAAGATGCTTGGAACGGTCCTCTTTGCTACGCCCATGGAAAGCTGGCAGCATCTGGATGATTGAAGCTTTTATCTCATAGTTCCCCTGAACATCAGGGAATTGAATGCTAAAAGGGGAGTTATAGTCATCCGGAGCATTCAACTCCTTGAGGGTTCTGGGCTATTCTTCACCCATAATTGTTGTCAAAGATTCACTTGGGGGCTCTCCTGTGGTGTGTCTGTCTCTTCTAAGTCTCCTTCCCCTTTCTAACTCAGGGTTAAGAGGCTCTAAAGCAGGGCTAAGGGATCTCCTCCCTAGCATACAAGCACACCAACAGCAAGGAAAGCTTCTTGCAAGCACATCGCAAAAGAATGATTGTACACTAACAAATTTATCAAACTAGTTTACAGCTATTCAAAGAATACATTTAAACTATCCTAGATACTGGTAAAAAAAATTTTTTAAGAAAGATAGACAGAGCTTTAAAAGTCAGAGAGTTTGCAAACAGAGGTAGCTAAGCTCCAATTGCAGTCCAAATATCCTTCACTGCTGCTGTCTAGATCTGCAAGAAAGGTTCAAAATTATGTCAGCAGTATCAATTATTCACATGTGCAAAGAATACTAAGAATACAAAAACTAAGGGTCTACTAATAGATCATTTATCCCCGACAACGACGCCAAAAACTTGTTGATGACTTCTGGTGTGCTTACATTATTGGTTGGTGGTGAAAGTTATTTAAAAATCAAAGACAGAGTAAAACAGGGGGTGAATCCAGCACAACTCAGAAGTCCTAGACCTGTAAGATACAAGGTCCTTTGTAGCAAGTTTTGATAAGTAAGAGTTTGTCCCACAGGGAAAGGTGATCTACAGCTCCAAGGGAGCCATCTCTAGTAGTCCCTCCAGATCTGTCTACAGATCTGACAGTCCTAGAAGGATGGGAGTTTAAGGTCACTTATTCTAAGTATTTTAATATCTAAACTATAGAAAGGGTTGAGAGGATGGATGGAGTGTGGAAAATAAGTATAAAAAGGGTGAGAAGTACGTTATTGAGCCAAGGTCAGAGAAGTTTTGTAACTCAGATTCAAATCTGATGTTATAGAAATCCTGTCCAGAGGCTACATTATCACCACTGAGGAGAAAGGATCCAACCCATCACTCTGCCATGATTCCACCCTTAAGGCTATAACCTGTCCACTTAAATGGTCACAGATTATCCCATAGGGGAGCCACTATCCAGGGATGGGTCAAAACATAACAAGTAAATCATTGCAGGCACTATTTCATCCAGGCTACCAGCTCAAGAATCCATAGGGAATCTCAACCTCAAAAGTTCTATATGTGGGGCTAAGGCTGTAGGACCATGATAGCCCAGACACATAGAACCAGCAAGAGATTGAGTACAACCTTCGATCTAGCAGTCCATTGCTTGAGCGGGGCTACAATGGTCTAGTCACCAGCCTACAATCTCTATAACCAGATCAGATCCAACATCTGATGGCAGATCTATACAAATATAGGGGAGTCTGCCTCTGTACAATCTCTCACCAGCCTTCTACAAGCTCAGGTGTAAGGAAGAAGGATCCATCTTGGATCGGTGGATTAGAATCACCTTAAGGCTATAATCTGTCCACTTAAATGGTCACAGACTATCCCAGAGGTTATCCTCCTCACGGAGCCCAAAACAAAATAAGAATATTGCTGCTACCACCATGCTCACAAGGCTACCAGCTCAAGCTCCCATGGGGATTTCAGATCTAGTGGGTCCTGTGGTGGGGCTAAGGTTGTAGGACCATGATAGCCCAGACACACAGGTCACTTGGATCTGAATGGCCCTTAGAATCAGTCCTCCATTGCTTTGAAACACAGCCAAAGCAATGGCGGATCCTAAAGACCTTTGCCTGAGCATCTCACACATAAATACCAATCCCACAAAGTACAGATCCTATTACAGAACTTCCATTGATCTAATTCAAAAATACATACAAAGGCATAGCCAACAAGTGCTGGACTATGGAGAGAAGGAAAGAAAAAGAAAATTACTTACTGCTAAAAAGAAAGAGAAAACAAAAAATGATCTGAGATGGGTTCCCAAATACCTAAACCTAAGCTAGGTATGGGTTTATATAGCAGTGGGGTGGCGGCACATTAGGGTTAGGAACCCCTAATTTTAATGATTCCATGTAGCCTAATAATGATCCTTGGATTCCTCGAGGCACGTGCACAGAGATTTGAGCGTGGGAGTGCGTGCCCTAATCGCTAGAAATACCCAGAAGGTCCTCTACTAAAGAGATGGAAGTTTAGGGTCAGAGCTTCGCTAGGTAGCTATAGTTTCCCAGACTTGTCGTGTGGTAGCTCTTTGCTCTTCGCTAGGATAATTTGACACTGAAGCTTCAGCCGTCGCGAGGTTGCCTTGGTTTGCTCTTTAGGCAGTCGCGCGATAGAGAATTGCGCTCTCGCTGGATTGGGCTTCGCGAGGTTGAATAGAAAACACAGTCTCAAGTGTCGCGGGATTGAAATTCAAGCAGTCGCGAGGTCGCTCGGTCTTCGCTGGGCTGATCTTCGCGAGAGTAAATTTGAGCAGCGCGAGAACTTCGTGAGCACTTCTCTTTACTGGACTTCGCGAGTTACCTCGCGAGGCTCTATTGAGTTCTAAACTGCGTGAGATTCTATGTCTCACTTGATCTTCGCGAGGTTGGCTTTGCCTTCGCCAAGATGTTTTCTTTCTTGAATGGCGTGAGAACTACGCGAGGCGTTCTTCTTCTGATGCTCTCTCTCCTCAGCCTTTCTGAGTGAACTGTGCCAGATTGAGAGAGGTCTGCTTTGAACTGCTCGATGTATTCTACTCTTGTGCTTTGCGAGAGCTGTGTGAGTTTGAGTTTCTGAAGCTCTTCAATCACTCATCTATGCGAGAGGTTGCTGTGAAGTCTTGGGAAGCTCAATTGAACTGTGCGAGGCATATTTCTCCTGAATCCTCTAAAGCTTGGGTCAGCTGTGCGAGGCTCATTTCAGGTCTGGATTCAGAGTTCATTCTTCTGAGGGATATTTGGTGCCAAAGCAGACTCCTTAATAGGATTCCTGGCCTTATTTCACTGCTAATTATTACCTACACAAAACACTTAACAAGAACTTATTAGGTGGCTAAGGGTCTAATCAAAGGTTAAGTTAAGGGGTGAAAAGTGGTACTTTTCAGGTCTTAACAATCTCCTTGAAGGTGAATGGTGTCCATGAGTTTGGCAGGTTTTTCAAAACAAGGGTTAAGCCTCTGACCATTCACTTTTCAGGTTCTCCCAGACTTGGGATCCTTGATGTCCACAGCACCAGATGGGGAAACATGCATTACAATGTAAGGACCTTCCCATCTGGATTTCAATTTTCCAGGAAAAAATTTTAGTTTGGAGTTAAACAGCCAAACCTTATCACCAGCAGTGAAACTCTTTCTTAATAGCCCTTTGTCAAAGAAAGTTTTGGACCTTTCCTTGTAGATCCTGGCATTTGCATACACATCCATCCTTAGTTCTTCCAATTCCGATAGCTGTAGTAACCTGTGAAGGCCAGCAGAAGTTAGATCTAGATTTAAATGTTTGATGGCCCAATAGGCCCTGTGTTCTAACTCCACTGGGAGATGACAGGCCTTGCCATAGACCAGTCTGAATGGGGACATACCAATAGGAGTCTTATAGGCAATTCTATAAGCCCACAGTGCATCATTAAGCTTGTCACATTAATACTTCTCAAGGATATGCTTGATCTCCCTATTTGAAATTTCAACTTGCCCACTGGTTTGTGGGTGGTAGGGAGTAGCAATCCTATGGGTGGCAGAATATTTCTTGAGCAAGCTCTCGAAATTTCTGTTACAGAAATGGCTTCCCCCATCACTGATAATGGCTCTAGGGGAACCAAATCTGGAGAAGATATTCTACTTTATGAACTTGAGGACAACCTGATTATCATTAGTTCTAGTGGCAATGGCTTCTACCCATTTGGAAACATAGTCTGCTGCCACTAACATGAAATGAAAACCATTTGAAGGAGGAAAGGGGCCCATAAAATCAATACCCCACACATCAAACAATTCTACAACAAGAATGGGTTGTAAAGGCATTGAATTTCGTTTGGACAGCCCTCCTAATTTCTGGCATCTTTCACAAGCCTTGCAGTGTGTATGGGCATCTCTGAAAAGAGAAGGCCAATAGAAACCACACTGCAACACTTTGTCAGTTGTTTTTCTCCCACTAAAGTGACCCCCACAGGCATTTTCATGGCACATGGCCAGAATACTGGGGGTATCACTTTCGGAAACACATTTCCTAATGATTTGGTCTACACAATACTTGTACAAGTAAGGTTCCTCTCAGAAAAAGAATTTGACCTGTGAGAAAAATAGGTCTTTGTCCATTTTTGTCCAATGGGCAGGAATCTTGCCTATAACTAGATAATTGACAATATGTGCATACAAAAGAACTAAAGATTGGATGGCAAACAGTTGCTCATCCTGGAAGACATCATTTGTAGCAAGGTCATCAACACCTTTCTCCAACATAATTCTGGACAAGTGGTCAGCCACCGCATTTTCTACACCCTTCTTATCCTTGATTTCGATGTCAAACTCCTGCAACAGGAGTATCCATCTAATTAATCTGGGCTTTGCATCCTTCTTGGACAATAGGTACTTTAATGCTGAGTGGTCAGTGAAGATGACAGTTTTAGACCCGAGTAGGTAAGGTCTAAACTTGTCCACAATAAAAACCACTGCCAGAAGCTCTTTCTCAGTGGTTGTGTAGTTTAGTTGAGCTTCAGCAAGTGATTTGCTGAGATATGCAATGACCACAAGCAGCTTATCCTTTCTCTAGCCAAGGACAGCACCTATTGCCAAGTCAAATGCATCACACATCAACTCAAAGGGCAAGGTATAGTCAGTTGTTTGGAGTACAGGGCAGAGGTGAGGCAGACTTTTAAAGTTTCAAAAGCCTTCAGACATTCAGCAGAGAAGTGAAAGGGCACATCCTGGCAGAGCAGGTGGCACAATGGTTTAGCAATTTTGCTGAAGTCTTTGATAAACCTCCTGTAGAATCCACCATGTCCAAGGAAGGATCTGATTTGCTTGACTGTTCTCGGAGGGGGCAAATTTTTAATGAGGTCAACTTTTGCCTTGTCTACCTCAATTCCATCTTTGAAGACTACATGGCCCAACAAAATTCCCTGTGTTACTATGAAGTGACTCTTCTCCCAACTTAAGACCAAATTGGTCTCTTCACATCTTTGTAAGACCTGATGGAGGTGTTGTAGATATTAGTCAAAGCTATCCCCATAAACCGAAAAATCATCCATAAAAATTTCCAAGAATTTGTTAATCATATCAAAAAACATGGAATACATACACCTCTGAAAGGTGGCTGGGGCATTACACAGTCTAAAAGGCATCCTTCTGTAAGTAAAGGTGCCAAAAGGACAAGTAAAAGTAGTTTTCTCTTGATCCAGAGGGTGCACAGGGATCTGATTGTACCCTGAGTACCCATCAAGAAAATAATAAAATGCCTTCCCAACCAACTTATCCAAAATTTGATCAATAAAGGGGAGAGGGAAGTGGTCTTTTCTGGTCTTGGAGTTGAGTTTTCAATAATCGATGCAAACTCTCCAGCCAGTGGTCTCCCTGGCTGGTCTCAACTCTCCAGACTCGGTTGTGATCACTGTTATGCCAGATTTCTTGGGTACCACCTGGATTGGTGCCACCCATTCAGAATCATAGATGGGGTAAATTACCCCAGCATCCAGCAACTTAATGATTTCTTTCAGAACCACTTCTTGCATGTGAGGATTCAATTTCCTCTGCATTTCCTGAAGGGTGATGAACCCTCCTCTAGATGAATCCTATGCATACAGATTGATGCATCAATCCCTCCTAGATAAGCAATGGTCCAGCCAATTGCTTTCTTGTACTTCCTCAAAACTGTTAGCAATTCCTCCTCTTGCTCACTGGTAAGAGAAGAGGAGATAATCAATGTCTCTGGAAGTTTCTTAAGTTCCAGATCAGGGGCTTGTTGGATGGATGGCAGGATTGGTGTATTGTTGGTAGAGGGAAGGGGCAGCAATGTAGGTTTCCAATTGGAATGTTGCACTAAGCCCACAGAAGACCTCACTAGGGGTATGTCCTCTGGCATTAAAGCTAGGCTTCCTTCCTCCACCAAGTTCCAAACTTCAGTTAAATCAGTGAAAATGTTGCTCCACTCCAGCAGAGTGGGCAGTTCTTCTTCAACAATTTCTTCAAGTACATCCACTGCAAAGCATTCCGCATTGTCCAGTTGAGGGTGCTTTGCACTATTGTACACATTAAGCTTAACTTTTATATGTCCAAAAGTGACCTCCATGATTCCAGACCTGCATTGAATGCATGCATTGACAGTGGCCAAAAATGGTCTGCCCAGGATAACAGGTATCAGAGATGTACTTTTGTTACAGCCCATGTCCAAGACAAGGAAGTCTGCAGGGTAGAAGAACTTGGCTACCCCCACTAGGACATCCTCAACCACTCCCATGGGTTTCCTTTCAGACCTATCAGCCATCAATAGAACAATGGGGGTGGGCTTTAGCTCCCCCAAACCTAGCTGCTGATATACACTGTACGGCAGTAGGTTGACACTGGCTCCAAGGTCCAGAAGGGCCCTCCCAATCGTGTGGTCTCCAATAATACAGGGAATAGTAGGTATCCCTGGGTCTTGCAACTTCTCAGGTATTGTCATGGTTAATATAGAATTCACTGTATCAATCGCAAAGACCTTCTTGGACAAATGGCGTCTGGCCTTCCTTTTCTGAGTACAGAGGTCTTTCAGAAACTTTGCATAGGCTGGGACCTGTCGGATTACATCAAGCAGGGGTAAATTTATCTTGACCTGCTTAAAGGACTCCATCATTTCCTCGATCTGTGCCTGACCCTTATCAAAAGGGGCAGGGCCACTCAAAGCTTGAGGGAATGGCAGCTGAGGTACTACCGGTTCCTCAGCTGCAAGCCTATGGCTAAACTTTTGTTTTTTTCTTTTATCTATTTTTATCTCCTGCTGAGGTTCAACTACAACCTCTTTATTTTTCCCTTGTTGAAGGGTAGCAGGCAGTTCTTTACTCTGTGCCCTAACAAATTCCTTATCAATTTCACATGACATTTCCTTAGGAAAAACCTTTCCTTGTTCCTTTCCCACCTGGTTGTCTACCAGCTTACCAGACCTTAGGGCAGTTATGGCATTGGCCCCCTCAAAATTGGAGGATCCTTCTCCGATGGAATACTAGCCCTTAGGATTGGCTATTAGTTGGTTTGGCAACCGGCCCTCCTCTCTTTTAGCTAGAGCATTAGCTATTTGGCCAAGCTGCTCTTCTATTTTCTTAATGCTTTGACTGTGAGAAGTCACAGTCTGATTCAAGGGTCCAAGGCTTTTGTTAAGACCTGAAAAGTGCCACTTTTCACCCCTTAACTTAGCCTTTGATTAGACTCTTAGCCATCTAATAAAGGTTTGTTAAGTGTTTTTTGTAAGCAATAAACAGCAGTACAATAAGGCCAAGTATCCTGTTAAGGAACCCATGATTGGCATCAGAAGTCCCTTAGAAGAATGAGCCATGAATCCAAACCTGAGAGGTAAGCCTCGCGCAGCTGACAAAGCTCCAAAGGATTCAGGAATTTAGGCTTCACACAGTCCTCGCTACGTTCCCCAAGACTTCATGAGAAGTTCTCGCACAGTGGAGTGACAGAAGAGCTTCAGGAAAGTTGTCACGCAGCTATCGCCCAATTACCGTAAGATACAAAGCATCAAAGGAGTGTCGCGTAGTTCAGAAATGCCTCAAAGCTATCGCGAGGATCCTCGCAAAGATCTATCAAGAAATGGACTCTCGCGCAACTCAGAAACTATTAAAGCCTCGCGAGGATCCTCGCGAAAGTCCATTGGAGTGATGCTCACGCAGTTCCTGCGCTATTCCAACCGAACCTCTCGAAGCTCAATCCAGCGAGAGCGCACCAACCTCGCGACAGCTGAAGCTTCAGAGTTAAACTCAACCACACAAAGAACAGAGCTACCACGTGACGAGTCTAGGAAACGATGGCTACCTAGCGAAGCTCTAAACTTTAATCTTCCATCGCTTCAGCAGAGGACTTTCTGGGAATTTCCAAGGATTATGGCACGCACTCCGCTCAAATCTCTGTGCATGTGCCCTGAGGCATCTAAGGAATAGTATTCAGCCATCTGGCATCGTTAAAATTAGGGTTTCCTAACCCTAATGTGCCACCACACCACTGCTATATAAACCCAAACTTGGTTTAGGTTTAAGAGCTCAGACTTTATCACTGATACGGGATCTGAGATCATTTTCTTTTCTGTTCTTCTGTAGTTGTAAGTAGTTTTCCTTTTTCTTTTTCTTTCTTTCATAGTCTAGCACTTGTTGGCTATGCCTTTGTATGTATTTTTGAACTAGTTTAAGGATGTTTTGTAGTAGGATATGTACTTTTATGGGATGTGTGCGAATGAGAGTTGCTCTATGCAAGGTTGCTGCCTTGTGATCCGCCATTGCTTTGGCTGTGATTCAAAGCAATGGAGGACTGATTCTAAGGATCCATTCAAATTCAAGTGACCTGTGTGTCTGGGCTATCATGGTCCGATACAGCCTTAGCCCCACCACAGGACCCACTAGATCTGAAATCCCCATGGGAGCCTGAGCTGGTAGCCTTGTGACCATGGTGGTGGCAGCAATATTACTGTTCTGTTTTGGACTCTATGAGGAGGATAGCCTCTGGGATAGTCTGTGACCATTCAAGTGGACAGGCTATAGCCTTAGGGTGAAGCCAATCCGTAGGATCCAAGATGGATTCTTCTTCTCTGCACATGTGCTTGTAGCCTTGTGGGAGATTGCTGGCAGGCGCACTCCTTATATTTGTATAGACCCGCCATCAGATGTTAGATCTGATTTGGGTATGGAGATTGTAGGCTTGTGACTGGACCATTGTAGTCCCACTCAAGCAATGGATAGCTAGATCTAAGGTGGTACTCAATCTTCTTCTTTGGTTACGTATCATGGTCCGTCATGACTTAGCCCCACACAGAGATTTGGAGGTTGACGTTCCCTATGGATTCTTAAGCTTGTAGCCTGGATGAAGTAGTGCCTACAATGATAAACTTGTTTCGACCCATCTCTGGACTGTGGGTCCCCAATGGGATAGTCTGTGACCATTTAAGTGGACAGGTTATAACCATAAGGGATTGGATCATGGCACAGAGATGGGTTGGATTCTTTCTCCTCAGTGGTGATAATGTAGCCATTGGACAGGATTTCTATAACATCAGATCTGAATCTGAGTTATAAAACTCCTCTGATCTAGACCCAATAGCATACTTCTCACCCTTTTATAGTTATTTTCCCACACTCCATCCATCTTCTCAACCCTTTCTGTAGTTAATTCATTAGGCTACCTTAGGATATTTAGAATAAGTGACCCTAAACTCCCTTCCATTTAGGGCTGCCAGATCTGTATTCAGATCTAGAGGGACTACTAGAGATGGCTCCCTTGGAACCGTAGATCATCTTTCCCTCTGGGACAAACTCTTACTTATCAAAACTTGCTACAATGGACCCTGTATCTTGCAGGTCTAGGATTTCTCAGTTGTGCTGATTCCATCCCCTGTTTTACTTTAATTTTAAATTGCTTTTACCACCAACAAATAAAGTAAGCACAATGGGATTCGCAACAGCTTTGCAATTGGGCCAAAACCTGGTCCTCGAAAGAAGCACTTCGAGGCTGAGGTGGTGGAACTTTCAATTGATTTTATTGCTGGGACTGCTGCTGTTGGAAATTCTACCTTGGAGCATAACCCTGGTTAAACTGCTGCTGTGGCCTTTGAGGTAAGGCCAACATCTGTTGTGGCTGCATATAATTGTCTTGCCTCCACCTCAAATTTGGGTGGTCTCTCCATTGGTAACCAGCATTTTGGTGCCGGTATCCATATGGTTGTTTATTGTAGCCACCAGATTGTTGTTGTCCAAAAGATTGGGCAGCAGCAGCCTGTTCCATTACAAACTCAGGGTATTGCCCCACAGATGGGCACTCTTCTACTGTGTGTTGTGGAGATTGGCATATCAGGCATGCCTCCATCACTTGTGCAGCCATTCTGGGCTGCACCACAGTCAGAAGTTTGTCAAATCTTTTAGTCAGATTAGCCATCTGCATTCTCCGGTCATCATTTCCCCTAACTTCATACATTTTTCCTTTAGAAGTCTCAGTAAGCCCCAGCTTAAGAGGAGGATCCTGAACAGTTCTGGATGAGGACATCTTCTGGAAAGCATTTTCACTTATGACCTCAAACAAGTCCCATGCCTCATCAGCTATTTTATGCATGTATGTTCCACCACAAGAGGCATCTACCATGTCTCTGCTCTTCTCATTAATCCCATTGTAGAAGCTCTGGACAAGCTGCCAGTCAGGGATCTTGTGGTGGGGACTGGGCAAAAGAAAGTATGCCTTTCCACAACTGGCTGGTCTTGGTCTCTGGGAAAAATTTAGACAGAAATCTTTTCTGGAGGTCTTTCCAAGAAGTGATGCTGTTGTTTGGGAGAGTAGATAACCAGGTCATGGCCCTGTCCTTTAGGGAAAAAGGAAAGAGCCTTAACCTAGTGGCTTCTGGTCCTAAACGAGTAATGGAGAATGTCGTGCACAGGGCTAAGAACTGGTCAATGTGCTTGTAAGGGTCTTCCTTGCTAAGCCCATGGACAGAGGGAAGCATTTGGATGATGGAAGTTTTGATTTCGTAGTTTCCTTGAACATCAGGGAATTGAATGCTGAATGGAGAATTGTAATCATCCGGAGCATTCAATTCCTTCAACGTTCTAGGTTGTTCTTCACCCATAACTGCTATCTCAATTTCAATAGGAGGCTCAACTGTGGTGTGTCTATGCTTTCTCGGTCTTCTACCCCTTTCTATCTCAGGGTTAGCAGGCTCTAATGTAGGACTGAGGGATCTCCTTCCTAACATGCACACACACCAATAGCAGGGAAGACTATTCGCAGGCACATTGTACTTAATAACAATTGCAACTATCCTAATCAACTGCTATGGAATCTTTAAAGGAGAAATAGATTGAATTTTGAGGGTTAGAGAAGTGCAAACAGAGGTAACTAGACTCCCAGTGCAATTCTACTCTCCTTTTGCTACGGTCCAGATCTGTAAGAAAAATTCCAAATATAATTTAGCAGTATCAATTATTCACAAGTATAGCTACCAAAGAATAAAGAATAAAAAATCTAGAGTCTACTAAAAGATCAATATCCCCGATAGCGACGCAAAAAAGTTGTTGACATCTTTTAAGTGCTTGCTACTGACTTTATTGAAGACAGTAATAAGAATGGGGTAAATAAAAATGAGTGAAAGGTAGAGTGATGATTACGAAGCAGCAAGCCTAAAATATGCACAGTCCTGCAAGATACAGGGCCTGTTGTAGTAAGTTTTAATAAGTAAGAGTTTGTCCCACAGGGAAGTTGATCTTAAGCTCCAAGGGAGCCATCTTTAGTATGCCCTCCAGATCTGGCAATCCTAACTAGAAGGGGATTTAGGGTCACTGTAATCTAAATTCTAAGGTATCATAATGTCTAAACTATAGAAAGGGGTGAGAAAACAGATGGAGTGTGAGAAAATAAATATAAAAGGGTGAGAAGTATGCTATTAGGTACAGATCTGATGGGGTCTTGTAACTCAGACTCAGATCTGTTGCTATAGCAATCCTATCCAATGGCTACATTATCACCAAAGAGGAGAAAGAATCAAACTCATTCCTGTGCCATGATCCAATCCCTTAAAGCTATAACCTGTCCACTCAAATGGTCACAGACTATCCAATAGGGGAACCACAATCCAGAGATGAGTCAGAACAAGTTTACCATTGTAGGCACTACTTCATCCAGGCTATAAGCTCAAGAATCCATAGGAACCTCATCCTCTAAAGTTCTGTGTGTGGGGCTAGGCCTACAAAGTGCACGTGCCTGGACACACAGGACCAGCAAGAATTTGAGTATTAGCTTTTAAGCATGGCTGATCACTACTTTAAAAAGACTGCAGTGATCCAGTCACAAGCCTACAATCTCTACAGCCAACTCAGATCTGCAATCTGATGGCGGATCTATTCACTATAGGGGGGTCTGTCACTGCACAATCTCTCACAAGGCTACAAGCACAAGTGCAGAGAAGAAGAATCTGCCTTAGGTCTGTGGATTGGCTTCACCCTAGGGCTATAACCTATCTACTTGAATGGTCACAGACTATCCACAGAGGCTATCCTCCTCACAAAGGGCTAATACAGAACAAAAGCATTGCTGCCACCACCATGTTCACAAGGCTACAAGCACAAGCTCCCATGGGGATTCAGATTTAGTGGGTCCTGTGGTGGGGGAAGGCTTGTAAAGTGCCAACCTGGACACACAAGTCACTTAGATCTAAATAGAACCTTAGAAGCAATCCTCCATTACTTATAAAACAACTTAGCAATGGAGGATCTCAAGGCAGCAGTCTTGTGCAGCACAACTCACAACTAAAATAACATCCCATACATGCAACAGATCCTATTACAAAAACTCCATTACAATCTATACCAAATAATCATATAAAAGGCATAGCCAGCAAATGCTGGACTATGGAGAGAAAGAAAAAGGAAAAAAAGAAAACTCCTAAACCCTAACCTTAGCCTACTCTAATTCTACAGTTGGTTTTTTGGAAGAAGCACAGATGTTGAGAAAAAGAGAGTCCTTTCCTCGATGCCCCAACCTAAGCTAGGCTTAGGCTTATATAGCAGTCGGCTTCTCTCACAATTAGGGTTAGGAAAAACCCTAATTTCTCAATGTAATTGTGACCCATTCCTGTCCCTTGGATGCCTCGGGGCATGTGCACAGAGATTGGAGAATTGTAGTGCGTGTCCTAATTACTGGAAATGCCCAGATTGCCCTCGCAGAAGTGGGGAGAAGTTTAGAACCCGATCCTCGCTGGATAGAAAGGATTTGTAGATCTTACCGCGTGATAGATTTGGCGTCGCGGGGTTGCTTTGACTTAGAGTTCATGCAGTCGCAGGATTGACATTTTGATCATCGCGGGGTACTAATGGTTGTCGCGAGATTGCTCACTCTGAAGCTCTTGCAGTCGCGGGGTTGGTGCTTTAATCATCGCGGGAATGCTCTAGGCGTCGCGGGGTTGGTATCTTGTATTTGAATGGCGCGAGAACTGGCGCGAGAACTGGCGCGAGAATAGCACGCGCAATTCATTCCTTATGAGTCCTGCGGTGATCCTCACGAAGAGAATAATATTCATAGATTTCTGGTTCGCGCGAGAAGTTCCTTGAAAGTGTGTGCCCCATAACTACTGTGCGACAACTCTGTGCGGGAGTGCCTGGAGCTCTCTCTCCTTAGTGAATCGCACGACGATTGAAGACTCCTTTCTTGAGCTGCATGAAACTATGTGAGCACTTAAGACTGAGCCTCGCGAGGACCTCGCGAAGTCTGCTTTTCAATTCTTTCTGGCACCAAATCGCTCGAGAATGGTGCAAAGACTGCGCGACTAGTTTTGTGCCGTCTTCAGAAGCCCGCGAAGACTGCGCGAAGGCATCATCTCTGGTTCAATTGAACCCTACAACATCTGCGCGAGGCATTCTTGTTTGTCTATTTCTGATTTACTGTGCCTATGCTGCAGCCAACTCTCTGTCTGGGTTATATCTTCACATTTCTGAGGGGTCTCTGGATCAACAGTGAGCTCCTTGGCATGGTTAGGGGGTTATTTGCAGCTGCTGCTTATTACCTATAGAACAGACTCAAAATACATTTATTAAATGATTAAGGATCTAACAGAGATTAAGTTAAGGGGTGAAAAGAGGCACTTTTCAGGTCTTAACAGTACACCATGGGTATGTCTTTTATGCTTAAGAGTGAAGAGTTCGACACGGATATGGAAACTGCCAAGTATTTGGGTATCATAGATGTGTATACTTTTTTCATTTATTTAGGCAGACTCGTAGTCACCAATTCGCCTTATCCATGGTTGTCGTCAGACAATACCAACTAAAAAAAATACAAAATGAGAAAGAAGGGCTCCAAAAAAGGGGGGGCAAGCCAAGTGGTCAAGAAGAGGTAAGGGCATAGGGAATATGTTTCTATGGCTGAGAGTGGGGCTGGGGCTGGGTCAGAAAGTTGGCAAACAGGGGCTAGAGGTCTAGTCCAAACTCGCCACTAGCCATAGCCCAATTGGAGATACAGTCAGAAGCAGAACATAGCACCAGTAGGCTTGGGCAAGCCTTCTTTTGTCTCTTCCATATGGATGTCGCTGACTTAGTTTTCTAAATATTCACCTTCTTCCTTGAGATCAGCTCAAACATCCAAAGAGGAGAGAATCTCTTTTTTGGATAATTAGTGTATCAATAAACGATTTACCACTACCTTGTTTGGATGTTTGTTCCCTATTTTAAAATATTTTGCATATTTTTGCCCCCTTATAAATTCTCAACAAAATGTAGAAATAAGTAGGAACACAATCCATGCAAACATCCTACTCGTAATTTTTTTGGCTTCTGTAGTGGGCTGACCGTCCAAGATATTTTTACTAGGTGGACAGCTGGAGATATTGCTGATAAGCAATTCTATTTTTTGAATGTATAGGATTTAGTTTCTGATATATGTTTCGGGTATTTTTATTTATGTTTTATGTATTGGTCAGCTATTTATCTTGTTTGCCTCTAGTTGCTTAGCAGTACTGGTTTTTGTCACCTGCAAGCAGCTCACTTCGCAAATCTTATGTAATTTCTATTTCCTATTGAAATAAAATCTTTCTTTCCGATTTAAAAAGGAAAATTTTGTACACATTACTGATCAAAAAAAAAAGAAAAAAAAAGGAAAAAGTTGTAGCACTACTAGATCAAGACTCTAGTTGGCTGATTTCTAAGGCCTCATTCGGATGTATTTTCAGAGTTGTTAGGAACCTTAACTACTCAGATTCTTAAGGTTTCCTAGCAAATCTTAGATTCCTAATAAAAATGTAAAATGTATTCCTTAGGCAGTTGGATTCTTAGCTTTTCATGTAGTTATTTGGTTTCCATCATTCTTTAGACACTCAAATTATGATTAATTTCAAAATAATAACTGTTGGAAATTATTTTTGGATAGAGTTTTTTTTTTTTTTTCATCAGTGAAGATAGAGTTGTACTAAAGTACATACCACGGTGGTAGTAAGACAATACCAACTAAAAAAAAATAAAACAAGAAAGAAGAGCTCCAAAAAAAAACAAAATGCTATCCACAAATAAGAAGCTCCTATTTTTGGATAACTATAGAATAGAACAGTTTCTTAACACAACATGTCCACTGACCTGATCCTAATGGAACATAACCTGTCCACTGACATAAGTCAGATCGGCCTCCCCTATTTTTGGACAACTTCATCACTTTCTTCTTGCACTTCGAACATAACATGTCCATTGACACCATAGTTTTCTACAACAATAATGGAGTCAGGAAATGTGAAAAAAAATAAAGTGGAAATAAGAAGATATATAACCTTTGACATGATCCTAATGGAAAAACTGCTGCTATATAGTGGTATAGTAGTGGAATAAGGCTGCTATGTAAGGGAGACATGAATATTATGTAAGCATTTATAAAGTTTTGTTCTATTTTATTGTTATTTTTTTTCTTCCCATAATTATTATTTTTTTATTCTGTTTTAATGGAAGTAAAATAGAACAAAGAAATAAAAAAAAGTGAATATTTGGTCAGAGCCAATTGGCCACCTCCTGCTCATAAAGCATTCCTTGAGATATGTGTTGATCTTGTGAAAAAGGGAAGAAGGCCCAGCACTCATCTCGATAAGGCAAGGTATGAGATATTGTGCAATGAATTTAAAAAGCGAACTAGATTGGAGTATAATAAGAATCAATTTAAGAACCACTGGGATAAACAAAAAAATATATGGAAAAGATGGGATAAGCTGAGGAGTAACACTAGTTTGGGATGGGACAACCAGAGAAAGACAGTTTCGATAATCAAGAATGGTGGGATGAGTGGAACAAGGTATTATGAGAGTTATTTTAGTTTTTGTTTTAAAAATATTCTCTACATCCCGATAACAAAATGCTTTTTAAATTACAAAAAAACCCAGCAGATGCTAAATGGCAATATGAAAGATTAGAATTTGCTGAAGAGATGGATATTATGTATGGTGGGGTGACGGCCAATGGTCCGCTAGGATGGGCACCCTCGCAAGGGTCAGTTCCGGATGATACACTGCACTCAGTTGGGAGAGGAGAATCTTCTTCTTTTATAGACATCGAAGATGACACCAATGATAATGATGTTGATGGTGTTATACAACCACGACCAGATCTTGGTACTAAGGGGATTGAGGAAATTGATCCTTCGGTCAATGGGAAAGAGTTGGGGGCTACAAATGCCAATAAACGGGTTTTGAGTTCTCACCGGAGCGTTGAAACTCAATTGGGACCTCTACCACAACGCCAAAAGGTATCAGGAGCAACCATGCTCGATAGATAACTCAAGGGTATTCGTGAGGCCATTGAGAATAAAAGAATGGCATCGAGCACTCGTCATGGGCATACGACAATGAAGGAGTGCATGGACCTGTTAAAATAGATGACGAATGTCCCAAAAGGAAACCCCTTATACCACTTTGCGCTGGATGAGTTCTTAAAGAAAGATTGTCGAGACCTATTCGCTAATCTTGATGATCATGAAAGCTGCCTAACTTGGTTACAACATCGATCGAGCCGTGGTGGGATGGAGTAGACATTTTTATTTTCTTCTTTTTGAGTGTTGGGCCTTCTTCCCTTTTTGAGTTTTTTTTTATGGATTAACATTATGAGATAGTAGTTTATAACTATGCACTCTTATATTGCTGATTATTCACTTCATTATGGTTATAGACATGATTGTCATATATTTATGTGGTTATCAATGTAGTTATTTTTATTTCCGTTAATAATTAGAGATGTTCATTTGATGTAAATGTGGATGTAATTGATACATATTTTTTTTATATTTCTAAGAATTATTACAGAAAATGAGTTTTGATGACGAAATTAGTACTGCATATGGTACAAGCTCTGATGAAGAGAATAGCCTTACATATTCTGACGACGAAATCAAGATTTTAGCTCTTACTGGTGCAACGATAGCCATACATTACTATAATTTTTTTGTATCAAAAGAACCTCGCAGGGATTGTATTTTTAAAGGCATGGATTGGATCATACACATTTTGAGACACCCTATTGTAGTTTTTGAGCAATTTCGAATGGAGAGACATGTTTTTTTAAGGTTGTGTGAGACTTTAAAGGAAAGAGGATTACTTCAAGATACACGAAATTTATCAGTGGAAGAGCAACTAGCCATGTTCCTTGTGACACTTGGTCACAATGAACGAAATCGGATGATTTCAGAACGCTTCCAACACTCACTAGAAATAGTATCTTTTAAATTTCATCGAGTATCGATGGCAATAGTACAACTTTCAATATCACTTATCGTACCCCTATCATTTGAGATAATTCCTACTCACATTAGTATGAATCCGAAATACATGCCATGGTTCAAGGTAAATAACGATTTCAAACATCAATATAAAATTTATTTTCGTTGAACTTATTATCACATGTAACACATTCTAATAATCTATTTATTTTACAAATATTATAGGATTGTGTTGGAGCAATTGATGGCACACATATTGATGCCTATGTACCAGCAACGCAACAAATTCCACAGAAGTAATCGAAAAGGGATAACTCAAAATGTGATGGCAGCATGTTCATTTGACATGAGGTTCACGTTTGCATATGTTGGGTGGGAAGGCACAGCCAACGATTCTCGCATTCTTCATGAGGCCATTACCAATTCTGACTTAAATTTTCCACATGCTCCACATCGTGCGTATCTTTATCTTTAATATTTAATATATTTTAAATTTTTTAAATGAGTAACTTTTATTTTTCCACAGGTAAGTACTACGTTGTATATGGTAGATATGCTAATATGAAGAGGTTCTTAGCACCATTTCAAAAGACTCGTTATCATATTCCAGACTTTCGAAATGGTCCACGACCAAGAGGGAAGAAAGAATTATTCAATCACGTGCACTCGTCTTTGAGGAATGTTATTGAACGTTGTTTTAGAGTTCTACAGAAAAAATGGCCAATTTTATCAAAAATATCTCCATATTCATTAAAGACACAAAGGTTTATTGTGGTCGCATGTATGACGATTCATAATTTCATAAGACAAGAGGAAATTGCTGATAAACATTTTCAAAAATATGGTAATGATGAATATGTCGAAGACGGGCCGAGAGAACCTGATGACGATGTTGAACATGAAGGTTCTTTCCAAAATCAGAGGGAAATGGAAATTATTCGAGATGTGATAGCTAATGCTATATTCATAGCCACAGTGGCAATGTTAGAGATTTAAATTAAGTGCTATTGAATGTTGAGTATTTTGTTCATTATTAAGAGATTTCGTCACATGTTAAATTTTGTTGATGACGTATATGTTAATTTTCATTTGAATGAATGTCGTATGATACAATATTTATGGTATTACTAGTTTACACCTAATAAGTCTTTAAATTGTTCTCTAAACACTTTTGGGGTCATTTTGGTCAACTAATTGTAATATTCTACATAGAAGTTGTTTTTACCAAACAACAACTTTTATGGGAGGAGCTCTAAAACTGCTCTCTCAAGACTGTTACCAAACAATAAATCCAGCAAGATAACTCTCTGAAAGATCACTCTCAAAAGAGCTGCTCTTAGCTCTAGGGAGCTAACCCAAACACAGCCTTAATTTGATCTTCGAGCTCACATGTCACGTTAAAAATCAAATTCTTATACAGACTTACGGTCTCGGACTCTTATTGGAAATCAATTTCGAGACACGATTCACTTCTAGTTTCTTATCAAAATCGCATTTCATATATGGACTTTAAAGCATCGAATTCAAATCAAGACATGTTTTCAAAATCATATGCTAAACTGAAAGTTCAAATCATCTAAGCATAAATCAACAATTTCACGGATCTCAAAGAATATACAAAATTCAAATCACGCTTCATATACGATATCAAGGCATGTTTCATATACGGAAAATCAAGGCATGTGTCATATACGAAAATCAAGACATGTGTCATATACGATAATCAAGACATGTTTCATATACGGAAAATCAAGGCATGTTTCATATACTAACATCTGGACAAGTTTCATATATGAAAAATGCATGTTTCAAAATCAAAGATCTTAAGTTATGCAAGATTCAAGTTCATAACATAATCAAATCTATGAATCAGCATCAAGACGGACTTGAGTGTTGAATTTACCTACCTCAAGACGGGCTTGACACGTGTGCAAATCCATAGGGCTTGACACGTGTGCAAATCTATGGATTTGCACACGTGTTGCAAATCCAACGAGCTCGCTACAGCTAGTTTCCCTGTGTTTCACTCCTAAAACATAAGGCCCAATACACGTCTTAGTTATCAGTACTTAGTACATTCACCCGCGTATAACTCACGAGCACACAAGTCAAGCCCCAAGAACACAAGTCAAGTAAGGTCAAAATAGAATTCCATGCTTGAGCGTGGCTCGATCCCGCTCAAGCGGTTCCCAATGACACTTATAGGTACGCTCGAGCAATTTTAACCCGAACGAAAATAGCCTACAATTCCCACTCGAGCATAGGCTTCAGGTGGTTTCCCGCTCGAGTGACTCTAATCACGCTAGAGCGGATTTTTCAATGTAGCTCTTCATATCACACTCGAGCAGATTTGACTTGAGCCGAATTGGCCTAGATTTCGTGCTCGAGCGGGGGCTTCAGGTGAAAGTCACACTCGAGCGGTCTAAATCACGCTCGAGCATGCATCACAGATCTGTCCTCTTCTATAGATTGATGCCTCAGTTCAGGCCAACTTCAATGGCCTCTCAAGCTTGCTCACATACACATTCACCGCACCTTTTACAAGTCAATACTTGCTTACAAGATTTTCCATCTCAAACACATCACATCATACACCGTATTCTCATGCATTTAATGAGTTCTAGAACACACTAGTTATCCCCAAATTTGAAGCACATGCAAGGATTCTAACGATCAAGCCACGATACATTCATCCTTGCGATTCTCATGCATTCGATCCGTGGAATCACTATATGCGGCTTCGATTATCACATTCGCTAGCAAAACTCGAATCCTAACCAACACACATGCGTTACGAGGGTTACCTTTATTAGTATCCTCGCATGCAAAAGTTTTGCGATTCGCCGGAATCAAACTAATGCCGATAGAGCACCAATCCGTCGGTCTGTACAATGCTCTTCGGCTTGGTCAAACAAACCACAGAGTTTGGGGTTCACAAAGGCGGTGGTGATTGGTTTCTATCTAGGAACGGAGAGGGTTTCAGGATCAATCTAAGATTTGGGTTTTCAAAGGACCGATCTCATAAGAGGGGAATGGCTTCTCCCTTTCTCTCATTTCTTCTCAACTAAAACATTCGGCTTCACAATGAAATTGAGTGATTTGCATGCTTACTTGAAGAGGTGTCTAAATAGAAAGGCTTGGGATTGGGTGTATAGCTTTAATGCACCACAAAATGTATAAAAGCCATCACTTGGTTCTTATCAAATGGGGTCAAGTACCTGGTTTCAAGTGGGTCTTAACTCCTCTAATTTCTACACAGTTCTTAACTGCATGTGGGCTCCAACAGGTCATAAGTGGCTGGTCCACTAGCACTTTGCCTTCAAAGTGGCCCAAAGGGGTTTTAAGTTTCAAATAGACCCAAGATGGGTTTGGTTCAAAATGGTCTGCGGGTTTGGGTCCAATTAGATCTTAATGAAATAACCCACATGTGGGCTTCAATTGATTAGTGTTCAGATGGGTCCCTAGTGGGTCTTGGCTTCCAAGTATACCTCTAAAAGAGTTGGGTCCCAACAGGTCTATGGCCTGGGTCCAACATGGTTTTAAGTGTAATTGTTTCACTTTGTCTCACATGACCAGCTTTCAATTGGGTTGAGTGGGCTAGTCCCTAAGTGAACTTTTCCAGTTGAAGATCTAGTTCTCGGTGACACACCACGTGTTCCGAGTTACCAGCACGTGATTTTACTGGGTGTCACATCCTTCCCTCCTTAAAGAATTTTCGTCCTCGAAAATTAGATGTGCCTTATTCGACGACGTATGGACACTTGGTCGTTTCTAAATGACAATAGTCACGTTCTCCTCAAGAGTTAATGACTCAACGTCCAAGAAAGGTCAGGGTCATTACATTCTCCCCACCTTTAAGGAATTTTCGTCCTCGAAAATTCATCACGTGGCATTTTGATGGGTCAAATACAGGAGATATTCGGCATCGAAGCCGAGCATGTTGAATGGACGATGGAAGTTAGGCTGGTGCGTTTTGGATTCTTCAGTTAAAAAATTGGGCTCACCTCCCACAAGTACTCGCTGTGACCTTATCTCTTCTGTGTGTCTTGTCATTTGACAAGTGTTCGATAAAATGTGTCTCTGTTCACCAATCTCTCAAGGTTTGCGTCGTGAGTTGTCACTACCTTGCTCTAGGTGTAGGGTCGCTAGATTTGTATGTCGACTAAGTAATTGGAAGTGTACACATAGTGGTTTTATGACGCTCATGACATTTCAAATAGAAGTGAATTTCATATATCTTTATCAATAGGGATTTGCGTCATTAAATAAGGAAAGAGGAATTTAGCTCAACTTATGCTACTACTATGCAGAGACGGCAAGAAATGCCTCTACCTTGCATATCGAGAGGATCTCGGTGAATTGGCCGTAGTTGGCATTCGCTCCCTAGGTTCGGGACAATCTTTCATGCGATGTCCTTGTGTGCCACATCTATGACATGCACTTGTGGCCCATCAACTCACCTCTATCTTAGAGTGTTTCCCACATTTTGAGCATAGTTCATCTGATGCGGATGAAGAGATGCGAGCAGGTTGTTGACTCCTTGCTGTTCCAGTAGTAGCGAAACGTGAAAGGTGAAAAGGTGCAGGAGATGCAACCGAAGGTGGCTGCGAACATGTAGTCTAAGCCGGCAGACTAGGTGCCAGCATCAAGAACCCCGATCTCTGGCTCGCAGGCTCATGGACATAGGATTGTACTTTACTTGTCCTATCCTGACTTTGTTCTTCACTTCTCTTGTTCATATTTTCGATGTCCCTTTCGGCAATGAGTGCCAATCTCATGACTTTCGCATAAGTTGTCACCATAAACAGGGAAATCCATTTCTTAATCATTGGCCTTAGTCCATACTCAAACTTTTGGGCTTTCATAAGTTCAGTGGCCACAAGCAATGGTGCAAAGCAAGAGAGTCTAGTGAATTCCGACTCATACTCTAGCACTGTCATTTGGCTTTGCTCTAACATCACGAATTGGATCTCCATCTGACGTCTCTCTGGAGCTGGAAAGTACTTCTCATTGAAGACTTCAGTAAAATCAGCCCAAGTCCACGGTGTCCTTGGCGCACGGGTTCTCTCGACGAACTTCCACCATGGATCTGCCTCTCCCTCAAGTTGGAAAGTGGCCCAACTCACTTTCTCTTCTTCGGTGCATGGGATTCTCCGAAGAACCTTCTCCATCTGATTTAACCATTACTCTGCTTCCATCGAATTAGTTTGACCATAGAAGCTAGGAGGTCACATCCTTCTAAATTCTTGAAATCCCGAGGGTTGGCGTCTCTCTACAAGCAATGTAGCTTGTTGGTTGACAATGGTCTCTAGCAATTGTTTGAGACGGCTACCATTGTTTCCTTCTCTCACAAGAACGTCATTGGTACGGTTAGCCCTTGGTCGGCCTCATGGAGGCATATTGATCTGTCATGATATGACAAAGATATCAATGACAGGTGATCGTTAAGACTAAAATCATGTCGAATTATAGTTCCTATGTCCTGACAACATACACCTCAGCTCTAACAAAATCTCAAGGCAGTCAGAGACATGGCTTTGAATCCCGAGAAGACCTAGAGAATAGGGATCATGGATCCCTCCTAAGATCTAACTGAACCTACTGCCATCACGTTTGAGTCCCAGGTAAGACCAAACGCCTAAGCTTTGACACCACCTGTGACAACCCAGATTTTCCCGACATTTTTTTTATTGAATGGAAAAACCCAGGCCGTCGGATCGTAGATCACGTTCCATACAGATATGGCACATCAAACGAGCATGCAGACTGAAATTTTTTATGCAGCAGAAATGGCAGAACAAAAACTCATGCTTATACATGTAATAAACAAAAGAACCACTGGCGACAGCCGACTGTCACCTAAACAGTGGTGAACACAACACATAACAAACATCTTATTTACAAATTCATTACATGTACCTATTCTCAAGCTTAACGATACCCAAAATACTACCAAGGCCTCTGATTAAAAACTTCCTGAACGAAAGGTCTATGGCATAGAAAGATCCGCCAAAATCTCCAAGTCCCAATCACAGCATGTACCTGTAACGTATAGTCAAGGGGTGAGCTTCATCCAAGCTCAGTAGAGAAAAATAATACCAATATACATCTTTTCAGACAAAAATAAAGTTGATTTATTAAAAATCCAATCGGTAAAATCAAGCTTCGGTTTCATTAATTTTTTTTGGATCAAAACAAATTTAAGTTCAAGAAACACATTATCAAGTGCTTATAAATCCAATTCGAGCAAAACCTTATCATGTACTTCAAAATCAAGTTTCGAGCAAGAAGTTATCATGTATTTCAAAATCAAGTTTCGAGCAAGACATTATCATGTATTTCAAAATCAAAGTGTACAAGCAAAAATTCTTGAGTTCTAGTTCACTTGAGTGCAGAATCGGTCAGTATTCATTTTATTTCAATTTCAGTCAATATCCATTGTATATAGTATAACACGACGTGTAGGACCAGTGTCGAATGTAGTGTCAGTTAGTATAGTAATGCAGTGCATGATGCACGGTTTAACCCGTCGAGCCAGTCCAGTAATGCAATATGCAGTGTAGTGTGTACGGTTTAACCCGCTGTACCGGTCCAGTAATGCAGTATGCTCAGTGTCCAGTATTCAGTGTAGTGTGTACAATTTCACCCGTTGTACCGGTCCAATAATGCAATATGCTCAGTGTCTAGTATTCAATATCCAGTGTTCATATGATTCATATTTCAGTCCAGATTTCATGTACTTATTCACATTTCGAATGTCTAATCACGTTTCAAGGCTAGAGGTTTCATATACACAAAATATGCTTCGGATTTCCAGTTCAATTTTGGAGTCTTAATTAGATCTTGGAGCTCACATGTCACGTTCAAAATCAAATTCTTATACAGACTTACGGTCTCGGATTCTTATTGGAATTCAATTTCGAGACACGATTTACTTCTAGTTTCATATTAAAATCGCATTTCATATACGGACTTTAAAGCACGGGATTCATATCAAGGCATGTTTTCAATATCATATGTTAAACTAAAAGTTCAAATCATCCAAGCATAAATCAACAATTTCACGGATCTCAAAGCATATACAAAATTCAAATCACACTTTAGAGACTATATCAAGGCATGTTTCATATACAGAAAATCAAGGCATGTGTCATATACGAAAATCAAGACATGTGTCATATACGAAAATCAAGACATGTTTCATATGCAAAAAATCAAGGCATGTTTTATATATGAACATCAGGACAAGTTTCATATATGAAAAATGCATGTTTCCAATTCAAGGATCTCAAGCTATGTAAGATTCAAGTTCATAACATAATCAAATCTATGAGTCCGCATCAAGACGGACTTAAGTGTTGAGTTACCCTACCTCAAGTCATGGCCAAGCACACTTGTTGCAAATCCAACAAGCTCACTACAGCCAGTTTCCTTCTGTTTCACTCCTAAAACATAAGGCCCAATGCACGTCTTAGTTATCAGTACTCAGTACATTCCCCCGCGTATAACTCACGAGCACACAAGTCAAGTCCAAGCACACAAGTCGAGTAAGGTAAAAACAGTGTTCCACACTCAAGCGTGGCTCGCTCCCGCTCGAGTGGTTCCTAGTGGCACCTACAAGTACGCTCAAGCGATTTTAACCCAAATGAAAATAGCCTACAATTCCCGCTCGAGCGTAGGCTTCAGGTGGTTTCCCACTCAAGCAACTCTAATCACGCTCGAGCAGATTTTTCAATGCAACTCTTCATATCACGCTCGAGCGGATTTGACCCAAGCTAAATTGGCCCTGATTTCCTGCTCGAGCGAGGGCTCCAAGTGAAAGTCATGCTCGAGCGGTCTAAATCACACTTGAGCATACATCATAGATATGTCCTCTTCTACAGATTGATGCCTCAGCTCGGGCCAACCTCAATGGCCTCTCAATCTTGCTCACATACACATTCACTGCACCTTATACAAGTCAATACTTGCTTACGAGATTTTCCATCTCAAGCACATCACATCATACACCATATTCTCACGCATTTAACGAGTTCTAGAAGACGCTATTTATCCCCAAATTCGAAGCACATGCAAGGATTCTAACGATTGAACCACAATGCATTCATCCATGTGATTCTCAGCGTTCGATCCATGGAATCACTGTATGCGGCTTCGATTATCAAATTCACTAGCAAAACTCGAATCCTAACCAACACACATGTGTTACGAGGGTTACCTTTGTTAGTTTCCTCGCATGCGAAAGTTTTGCGATTCGCCGGAGTTGGACTAATGCTGATGGAGCACCAATCCACCGGTCTGTACAATGCTCTTTGCCTTGGTCGAACGAACCACTGAGTTTTGGGTTCACAAGGCGGTGGTAATTGGTTTATATCTAGCAACGGAGAGGGTTTCAGGATCAATCTAAGATTTGGGTTTTCAAAGGACCGATTCTCATAAGAGGGGAATGGCTTCTCCCTTTCTCTCTCATTTCTTCTCCACTGAAATAGCCAGCTTCACAATGTAATCGAGTGATTTGCATGCTTACTTGAAGAGGTGTCTAAATAGAATGGCTTGGGATTTGGTGTATAGCTCTAATGCACCACAAAATGTATAAAAGCCATCACTTGGTTCTTATCAAAAGGGTTCAAGTACCCAATTTCAAGTGGGTCTTGACTCCTCTAATTTCTAAACGATTCTTAACTGGATGTGGACTCCAACGGGTCATAATTTACTGGTCCACTAGCACTTTGCCTTCAAAGTGGCCCAAAGGGGTTTTAAGTTCCAAATAGACCCAAGATGGGTTTGGTTCCAAATGGTCCATGGGTTTGGATCCAATTAGATCTTAATGAAATAACCCACATGTGGGCTTCAATTGATTGGTGTCCGGATGGGTCTCTAGTGGGTCTTGGCTTCCAAGTATACCTCTAAAAGAGTTCAGTCCCAACAAGTCTATGGCTTGGGTCCAACATGGTTTTAAGTGTAATTATTTCATGTGGTCTCACATGACCAGCTTTCAATTATGTCGAGTGGGCTAGTCCCTAAGTGAACTTTTCCAGTTAAAGATCTAATGCTCGGTGACACACCATGTGTTTTGAGTTACCAGCGCGTGATTTTACGGGGTGTCACAGAGAGACCGTCCCATTATTCTTGAACCACTGGCTCATTGGAGCAAAGACCAAGATGTTCTAGCAGAGGGAGTTATGTGGAGCACGGAGACTTCACATGCGAGGAATCCATTGCGGTAACCCCTCAAATCCTTGCTACGTTGTTTTATTTTTCTAGGTTTAGAACCGGCTCACGCAAGTGTTAGAGATACATGCGATAGATTTTGAAATTGGAAATACAAGAGGCTTTGTAGCTAAAACTGTGGAGTTCAATGAGGTTGATCTGCATGCATGCATATTAACACTTGTGTCTGGAGGCTTCATTTGCATAAAGCTGACCCGACTAGGTCACATTCTAGCAATGCATGCCTCGAAACCCCATAAATCGGATTCATGACTAATTTGGGAATCAAATCCTTAGATTTCTGGGGGTTTTGGATCATGCCTCTTGCGGATTAAATGTGATAGTCTAGTTTTGCAGGACCTTGTGTTGGGTGACTTTATTATGTCTTTTAGATGAAGACTATACACGAACTTTGGGAGTTTGAGGCTCAGAGGACAAGTAGAATTTTGGCGAGTCTATCAGGCTCACCGCGTCGACATGGAGCCTCATCGCGGAGAGAATTCAAGGCTAAATCGCCTCAGAAAAAAATCGCCACGGCGAGAACCATTGATTCATGTGGCACCTGATCTACTCACCGCGGCGACCCTATATCTCACCGCAATGAGATGCTCTGTTTTGATGAGTTTTGGGTTGTGATCTAGTGTGCCTTATGAGGACGTGGCTTATGATTAGCATTGTTTAACACATAAGGTATGTGTAATGTGTATTTTAGGCTATATATGAGGAGCATTTGAGGAGAGTTTAGCTTCAATTTGTATGTGTTTGCTCACAAGATCTGACACTTGTGGTAGGGAAAATAGCTACCAATTATATGTTTCCTCGAAATCATGTTTGTGATGCAACTATCAAATAAACTATATTTCTGCAATGATGTTTATATGAATCTCGAAACTTGTGAATGTGAAGATTTAATCTTTCTTTTACACACTCGCCTTGCATGATTTTGTACATGCATCTCTATCTCTCATTGTACTAGACTTGATGTGTTCTCGTTCTTAAAGCTTGATCTATCTACATGTGCCTGATCTGTGTCTATGAGATATGATACCTATGTGTACCCGATCTATGTCTATGTGATTTAATTTTGTGAGCATGTGCAATGAGGAGTGGAGCCTCCATGAGAGGGGTGGGGTCCCTGGGGTTACAACCCTATGTCCTACGGGCTGCTCAGTTTCCTAATACAGGATGCCTTGCCATGTGATTTGTTTCTGAGTTGCATTAGTCGTAAGGGGAGTGGAGTCTCCAAGAGAGTGGTGGAGTCCCCGGGATTATGACCTTGTATCCTAATATGGACTGCTTTGTTCCCTATTACGGGATACTTACCCTAATGCCATATGATATGACATGTCTCGAATCATGTTATGTGATATGCTACGTTATGATTCCATGCTATGTATTCTAAATTGTCTCGAATCCTTGTTACATATGTTCATATTTGTTTCCGTTGACATACTTCGATTCGTGTTTTGACTTCTTGTCCTGATATGCATTGAATAAGCATGTTTAACCGCCATCATGATTTGACTTGTTAAGTCTTTAGTAAATGATTTGCTTTGAAATTGATATATTTTGATACAACACGAATTTCAGTTGCTTTTATTTATGCATCAAGAACATGAATTAGAACGATAAGGTGTGATTTAGCATGTTATTTTCTCTATTGAGCTTGGATGAAGCTCACCCCTTGACTATACATCACAGCTGTAGGAGACAATATTGAACGTGATCCAGAGTGGGAGGACAATTCGTATTATAACCCAGACGAAGAGGAGGACCTGCCTGAGGGGCATTTTCCCTAGTTGCTTGGAGGGGAATTTGGATAGTTCTTTTGGGTTTTTTTTTTATAAATGGTAAATGGGACGTGTAATTAAATACGATGATATATTTTTGATCCACTATTTAGATGGAGGTCGGCCTTCATCGGTGGATATATAGTTCTTTTGGATTTGTGCATATGGTAGATAGTTTTGTGGGTTTATTTTTGCCATGCATTCTTACTATTACTCTGTCATGCTTTCCATTTTGCGCACTTTGCATCCATTTTTCAAGCTTACCATTACGAGATGGCCGATCCTTCCTAATGTGTAGTGTGTGGAAAGATCGAGCTGTCAGGAAGTGATGCTCGCACATCGAAATCTTAGCGTCACTGTAATTCGGGTCTTGAGTGTGATCAGACGACGCGAGTTTTTGAGGTAAGGAAAACCCAGGCTATCACATACAAGAAGTCGGGTGTGTGGAGAGGGGCTTGGTTACTACATTGGGCACCACATCAAACAAGTGTAGTGTACGTTTATATAGATATAAACCTATACTAGTTTGGGTTATTAGGCTCGGGTTAGGTTCGCACCTAGGGTGCACATGATTGCACTTGATCACGTGCACACCATTCTTCTTGTTCAAAATATTCATTAACCATAACTAAATAAGCCCATACATCATAACTATGGCACCTAAAATGGTGGGATCAAACCTGATCCCGGGTTCGAGTCGTGGACAACACACACTTCACCTAAGGGTTCGAGATTCGATTTAATGCTCGAATTAGGGGATTGGTTTTATGATTCTTGTATTGGGTTCAATCACCCAACTAAGATAGGTGGGTTAGAGAATACGTCTCAGGCATCAAAAGTTTGATCAAACTCAAATTGGTCTAAACAATCGTATCATCATCAAAGGTCAACGATTCAACGTTCGTAAAAAATCAGGGTTGTTACATCTTTAGCTTCTTGTTTTATGGTCACTAAATCACTGAGACTAACGGCCTCATGAACCAAATATTTATATTGGTCTAAAAATTGGTTGGCTAGGTCATCGAACGTCTCAATTTTATTGAGTGGCAGGGCAGCAAACCAATCAAGGGCTTCTTCTAATAATTTCTGTAAATAATGAATTAGGAGCCCTTGATTGTAGCATATCGATCGACAATCATTACAAAATAGTTCCAGATGGTGATTCAGATTTCCCATTCCGTTATACCTGTTAAATTTTGGAGGTTTAAAACCAGCAGGCACGGTAAATTCGATATCCTGGCAAAACTTGTCAAATCCGAATGAATAGCTTGGATGTTCTCTCTTAGTCATATAACCGTTCGGATTTAAGTAACATCCTCCATATTGATAGTGGTATTCTTTTTAGATATTTCAGGGAAGAATTGACCCCGACGATTATTGTTGAATAAAGTTCAGATAGCACACCTATTAGGTGACACTTGGGGTGTCGGGGATGCGTGGAGGAGTTTGCGACCTTTCCTCTTGTTCATTTCCTAGAATGAGGCATTCACCGATGATATGTCATTTCTCATCTACTATCTTTTGGTCAACAAGGTCTTTATACATACTAGCCAATGATTGTAGCAGAGTATCAGCTTGTTTCTCTCCTTTTGTAAGTGTATCGATAGCTTCTTTCCCTCTCTTTTTTAATGCTTTTTTTAGTGTAATTTTTTTATTGCTTTTTTTTATACAAGTTTGTTCTGCCCAACACATATACTCTTGGTATTGGTATCAAGCATACATAATGGAAAATCGAGATTTTAACCATGGCCACAACCACTACCACTTAAAAGGCAAAGCACTTTCAAGTTTCAAGGGATTTATAAAGTCTTTTGTCACAAAAGAGAGCACTGTTAAGAATTACAATGTGAAACCTATAAAGCATACATCTAAAACACATAATATATACAATATATTAGCTTTGCCCTGAACTACTTCTGTTCTAAGAGACCATCCAATGCTAAGAAATGAGATACATGAGACCCAAATCCTCCAATTGAACCTTCCTACACCTTAATTAGGATCTCATGCTCATTTGCCAGCCTCCTAATGAGTTCTATATCAAGAGGCTGACATAATCGAGCATCCACAACTGTCACATCAATGCCGTTAGATTTAAGATTGTTTGCAACTTTGATACATGTCTGGGTTACAAACCCAAATCCGAGAATAGCAACTCTATCGCCTTCCATCAGAATTCTTCCCTTTCCAATATGTTAAAACAACAAACCATTTGACAAATCAGTTGTTTTATTTTGTTGTTATTGCAATATTTTTTCGAAGAATTTGTTAAAGAGATTGAGATAATGACCTCAGGAGGGGTGCCTTTGCCATTAGGAGGCAGAACTGCACCAACTCCATTGCCCCTTGGAAACTTGAAGTAGCTCGGTTTGCCATCAATGGCTCCTACGATAGCAACGATGTTCATCAGCTCAGCTTCATCAAATGGGGCCATTACAAGCATGTTCGTTAGGCATTCCATGTACATGATATCAAATGCTCTGTAATGGGTAGGCTCGTCTGCTCCGACCAGACCAGCTCAGTCCAATGCAAACCGAATGGGTAGATTTTGAAGATCCACATCATGCACCACCTGTACAGGTCACATAAATTTTAATATGAGTTTCACTTGCATCAAAACATCAATTTTCATAAACAATACCCAACTTCTCAAATTTCATCAAAATAAAGAATTCAACATTTATTTCACTTATGAATCTTGAATTTTTTGTTCCACTTTCAAGAATTTCATACCAAATACCAAATTATGTGACCAATCTTGGATAAAAAATAATATCGGGTAAAACAAGTCAAATATCGGCCCCCATATCGGTCTATTACAGGTCATATTGGCCCATAGAGGGTCACAATGGCGGATATGTATGTGAGAACCAAACAAAATACCAATGCCCTTTGGGCATTTTTTTTAATTATTATATATTTTAAAAATAATAAAAGTACTTCAATATCTGTAGTTTTGGCCAATACATATTTGATCATATATATATATATATATATATATATATATATATATATATTCGGTCTTTAAATCCCTGCATACAAGTACTAGGACATTAAATTCGTATATCTAATTAGCAAAGATATAGATAACAAAAAGAAAATTTGGTTGGAGGCTTAAACTTACCAAGACCAGCAGAGATGCTTGTAGAGCTATGTCCTACACCAAAAGCATCATAAATGCTTTCATCCCTCTTGGGAAACCCTGCAAGACCTGAACTCTGCCTAATGGTGTCCATTTTAGACCTTCTACCAGCCAAAGTTAGCTCAACAACTCCTAGGCTTGAACTCAGGTGCCCACCTGTCTTTGATAATGTGCATACAATTTCTGCTCTAAGCTCTGTAGCTAAATGTTCAAGTTCCTAGAAAATTAAGTTAAAAAACCAAAAAAAAATCCATTAGTCTCTGCCATTGATCAATAAACCCTATACCCATTAAAAAAGAAGGTAAAGGTAGCCTGGTAACATCCCGCATCAGTATTTTGTCACATGGAACCCAATCACATGATCAGGTGTCACATAAATGAGCGGCTCGATGATCATTAAACTACTGTGAAAAAAATAATAATAAGCCATATAAAACTCTACAGTCAACAGAGTCATCTGCACTGAGAAGAACTATAAAATCATATTTGGTTTCACAGTTTATTTTCCACACGATTGACACTATTGACCGTACAATTTCATATATTTTGTTATTATTACTTTTATAAACAATACTTATGATCATAGAGCCGCTTCTTTATGTGGCACCTAATCATGTGATTGGGTGCCACGTGGCACCCAACCACAGATTATTGCTTACTTGTTTTTTGAAAAAATGAGATATAAGAGGTTTTCATTTTTCTTCTCTTGAATTATTGGAAAAATCAGATTTTAATCGAGTAAGTTATGATTAAAATGCGAAGTCTGTGAAAATTTTAAAAAAGCATTTTTTTAATAAGTTGCGAGAGAAAAACAGAAAGATAATCTAATGACTTATTGGGGATTGAAATGTGACGTTCCAAATGGTTGAAGAATTTGGTAACTACACATGTATGTTCTAATGGGGCAGTGAACATCCACGTGGGGCAGTGAACATCCAGACTTTCATAGTGGAAGTAATTTAGTTCTTTGTAGGTTTATGCTCCATGTAGGGCAGTGAACATCCACTACATAATGGATGGCTCTGTTTCTGAACAAGAGAATTAAGTGCCCAGACTTTTACAAAGAGGAGCCATTTTTTCCTTCATTTTTGCTCTACATAAGATGCAGTAATTAGCTACTAAATGAATATAATAAAATCAGTGGTGGAAGCTTTTATCTTTCTTACAAAATCTTTCTTCCTTTTTCGGACAAAACAATTTCTACAATCAGGCCCAAGCCAAGTTTTTTACCAACAATAGAAATTGTTTTATTTCCTTTGTGTTCTAAGATACAAGTGGCATTATAATTGGTCTGGTAGAGTTGACTAAACAGATGGATAATTCCAATTTCATGTGTGTGTCTTTCAATGCTTATGTTTTTAACTCGTTGTAGAAACGATGAAGTTTGATACCTCAAGCACTTAAAGAGGATCCAAAGACTCTCCATCCTTGTGGAGAAGGCGAACTGCAGCAGTAAACATAGGTTCTTTCCCATCTTGTGGATCCAAATACATATCAAGCAACCTGAAGCACAAACTATTCAATCATAACCTGATATACATATTAAATGTAAGGAAGTCAGCAGTCATTGAAAAACTTTTCGAAGAGAAAACGAACAAAAACCTACAGCATATAGGCATCATGTCTGCCAATCTCTGTACAATATTGCTCAGCTGCTTCACTGTCCTCCAACTTTCTAGAAGACCAAGTAAAACCATATAAGTGAAGATGTAAATTATGAAATTAAATAAGTTATAAAAGATCCATCAAAATTCATTAGCATCTCCTTATACTCCCTTCTATTTATAACGTCTTTAACCATAGAGTTCAAAAGTCACGAGTCTGAATATTTTACTTTTAAGTCATAACTTACAAGGCTAAAATCTGAAGTACCAATGTTTTTTGCCCTAGTTTCCTATACAGGATTGCCTATTAAAGAAATCCAACATATTAAGGTTATTCACAATCACATATGTTATAAAGCCTAACAAAAAACTAGAATAGGACAATAATTTGTTTATTTATTTATTAATTGACTATTTTGGTGGTCACAAGACACACCCCACTAGCATGGAGGCAGAAAGTATAAAAACCTGTCAATTAGATGTAAAATTTTAGATCTAATAAGCTGAAAGATGGATTGAACTTGAGACTGTAGTACAACAAAGGAATAAGGATGAGAAGCGAGAGCTAAATTACCATTACATATAGAAAGAGTATCTTCCAAATACTCTATAAAGTCTTTATCCATATTGTTTAGTCAAACATAAAAGACCAAAAAATCCAAATATAACCAGCCTCATTATTGTATGTGCCAATCTTCTAATTGGAAAGAGTTAGTCTATAATGGGTGTCGACTCATCATGATCGGTAAGGCAGACCATACATTTGTATGATGCATGACATGGACGGGCTTCCATACATTGGACGTCCATGCACGTCATGCAGTCACATAGACGTGGACTGCCATGTCCACCCATTATGGGTGAACACCCATTATAGACTAACTCAACTGGAAAACTATTCAAACAAAACAATATCTTTAGCCCTATGGCAGCAATATGAAAAATCAGAATATTTTGCTACAGGATACCAGGAGCTGGACTAAATTCCAAAAATGAGAAAGAAACTATGGCATGGGAGAAGGTGTATTCACAGTTAGGTAATTCAGGTATATAAACTAAAATGCATTGATCAACAAGCATCAACCATTTGTTGCATATAAATATGGCTTACCATTGACATTCTCTTTTTTAATAAAATTAGTTTATTCATAAAACAAGATATACCTTATATAAATATAACACACAAGTAAAAATCAAACTAAGCGATAAAATAGAATCCTTAGAGGTTACCTAACCTCTTCCAACCATAACTCTAATCCTTCAATCAAGTCAAGAATTTCTTCTGGATCTTACAAGTCAGAGGATTGTAAAAATAACTGCAATCTCTCTCTAACTAAATTTATAGAGTTTTTCCCACAGTCAACACCAGAAATATTCATCTCTTCTAATCTTCTGGCATGTTGATCTATGGTTTCAATTGCAGATTTGGCAAGAGAAAGAGCATAAAAAGTATGAAATTGAGTGTCATCAGAACCTTGGTCATCAATCAACCACTGGAAATATCTACACAAATAAAGGGAACATAATCAAAACCTTATAAGTGAATAACACGGCAGGAAAAAAGAACAATCTCCCTATAGCAGGAAAAATAGCATAAAGCATAAACCAAGAAAAATCTAAGAGACTAAGTAAGAAGGATCATAACTTTCATACGTAACTTGGTGTCTTGTATAACACATTATCCATACCAATCAGAATCTAGCACTACTAGAATGAAAAAATAGCTAATAGACATGAAGAATTAAGCGCTAACTGGAATATCTAAATCCTAGTTCAGTTGAAAAGTTGATTAAGAGGTTGAACATTGAAGGACATGATCTTCCTCATAGTAATGCCTGATCTGCAAGTATCATGCAATAGCTTCAGCTTCATTTCTACTAATTTATACTTAGTTTTCGCCTCTCTTATTGCACAATATTCAAAGAAAATTCTAGTTTGAGATACAACTTGTTAAGTAGTGAAAAATACCATTTTTCACCTCCTAACCTGACCTTTGATGGACCTTTGAGCTGACTAATAATGTGTTTTGAGTATATTTTGTAGATAAGCAATAAATTACAGTCTTAGTGCAGACGTCCACCTAAAATAGCCAAAGAAGTTGCTCATACATTTCAACATGTGCTCGGATAGCCCAAAGCCAGCCAAGCAGGCCACAGAGCCTTAGAAGTTCATGAGAATGTCTTGAGCCCAATTGGGTATGCTTGGAACAAAGAGTAGTTGTAAGGAATGAAGATTAAACCCACCAAGAGGCTACTGAGTGTTGGACAAATGAAGAACAGCAACACAGGATTGTATGCCAGCTGTAGAAACAAAGGGCACAACCTATCAAGAGGATAAACTAACCTGTCGACAGGTTTGGATGCTTAGAGTAAAGCTGTCGAGAGGTTGGAGGCACAGCAGAAGAACCTGTCGAGAGGAATGGAGTTGGAAACATGAAGATCTCGCGAGGTTCCAGTACCTATCAAGAGGTTGGAGGTCCAATTAGGGATCATGTCGAGAGGATACCTAGAGGTGCAGAAGAAGTCGAGAGGTTCCAGATACTTATCGCGAGGTTCAACTGAACCTCTCGAACAGTGCAAGGCAACCTATCGATAACTTACCTGAAGCTATGCTCATTCTCGCGAGGATTGAGCCAACCTGTCGAGCACTCATTTAAAGACTGTATAACAAGTCGATAGGTTGACTATAACCTGTCGAGAGGATGAATGAAGAACTGGACAGAAGGTGAAGATGTACTCCAATCCTGTTGACCAGTTCACATGAACCTGTTGAGATGTACTCAAATCCTATTGAGAAAGGTCCAAACCTATCGAGAGCTACTCCATCTTGTCGAAGTGAATGCTGGGAAGACTCATGAACCTATCAACTAGTAATTTCAATCCTGTCGACTTGTCATTTTAACCTGTCGAAAGCCATTTCAACCTGTCGAGAGGTTCCCAGAACCTCTCGACTCTCGAATTAGGAACTTCTCAGTTCCTTTCACAGCAGCTGCCACATGCCTATGTTTTGTGCACACATTTCAAACCACGTCAGCAACCCCTGAGGGTATTTTTGGTATGCAACTGGGCACGAATGGGAACCACCTCATGTGTATTTACTAATTTTTAGACGAATGGGGAAAGAGCTTCTAGAAGAGAAATCAGCTACATCAACAGCTGGGAATAACAGAATTATTCTTTTGAGCTCTGATTGGCTGAAATGGATCTGAAGACAGAGAAAAGAGTATAAAAGCTTAAAGAATTTACAGAGCTATCATCCAAAATTGGGAGAACCAGAGCCAAATCTGATCTCCATCTTCCCTCCATAAATTCTTTCTCTCTCTTCCTTCTTCCCCCATATTCCTCTTAGCCAACTATGGCTGGCTAACCCTCTTTGGTAGTTAGGGTGAGGTCGAGAGCTGTAAATTGAGAGGTTCAAAGCTTTGTAGGAAGATTAGGTGTTGCACAGATTGTAAATCTGAGAACATTTGAATGTAAGTTGTATTGATTCAGTAATTATTGAATGTAAAGCTAATTTAGATCCATAGATCTTTTGATTGCCATTTTATTTCCCTAGATTTAATATCCTTGTGGGTGCCTGAGCTTGTAGCCTCGCATCCACAACCTCTGCAATTGTTTAGATGTTTCAATCAAGATCCTTGATTGGAATACTCTCTGGGATGATCTATGACCATTCGAGTGGACAGATCATAGCCTTAGGATTGCTTCAATTCTCTGATTAAGAATGGATTCTTATACCTTGCATCTGAGCTTGTAGCCAGATGAAGGATTGCTGCAAACCAGTTCCCTGCACTGCTTTTGAACCAAATAATTTTCAGTAAAGACTAAAATCCCTACTGCTATTCTCCATCTCTTGATTTTAATCTTTTCTTCATATTCCTTTAACTCTGTGTTTAATCAAATCTTGATCATTTGCATTTGATATTTGTAGTTTTTAGTAAGTGACAAACCTTAAAGACCTCTCCTCTTTCCCACTTTAATTCTCATTTAAATTAGGATTGAGTGCCAGATCTACTATAGATCTAGAAATTTACAATACTTAAATTATATTTCCCTGTGGACAAACCCCTACTTATCTATAAAAACTTACTGTAACAGCCCTGATTCTTGCAGGATTGGCTGCTTACCTTGATCCCTCATCTCTGTAATTTGTGCAATTAATCTATTGTTTTAGCCATTCAATAATTGCAAGGTGAGCGCTACAACAAGTTTTTAGCATCGTTGTCGGGGATCTGTGTTTTTAAGAGTGATAGATCTAAGTTTTTCATATTTTAGACTTAGATTTTTTATTGCCTATTTTATGTTTGACTAATTACCACTGTAGTTTTTTATAGTTTAATTTTGTGATTACAGATCTAGATTTGTTGTGTTGAAAGGAGCATTGTGCTAATTGGAGGAGCAAGCTTGGCTTAAGTTTGCATTTCCTAACTCTGTTTCCATTTCTAGATCTATAGTTTTTTTAGATCTGTAGCATTAGTTGTGTGTTTTTGAATTTGTTTTGCTGAATATGTGCTGCATTTTATTTGTGTTGTATTATGTTTCTGTTATGTGTATGCTTGGAAGGAGATCTCTTAATCCTGAGATTGCTCCCTTAGATCTTGAAGTTGAGAGACTTCTTAGACCTAAGCATCCCATACACACACCTGTAGTTGATTGTGATAGTTCTACAATGGGTGAGCAACCTAGGACATTAAAGGAATTCAATGCCCAAAGGGTTTATAATTCTCCCTTCTGCATTCAATTCCCTGCTGTCCAAGGGAACTATGAGATCAAATCCTCCATTATACAGATTCTACCCACATACCATGGCCTGAGTAAAGAAGATCCATATAAGCACATTAATGAATTTCTAGGATTGTGCACTACCTTCAATATTACAAGTTTGGGAGAGGAAGCAACTAGGTTGAGACTCTTTCCTTTTTCACTAAAGGATAGAGCCAGGACTTGGCTGTTAATGCTCCAAACCAATAGTATTCAGTCTTGGAATGACCTTCAATGTTATTTTTTGGTCAAGTTTTTCCCTATATTCAAAACAAGTCAGCTAAGGAAGAACATTATTTTATTTGCTCAAGCCCCAACTGAGGACTTTTACCAAGCTTGGGAGAGATTTAAAGAACTCTTGAAGCAATATCCTAATCACCAAATTCCTGAATAGCAACTTGTCCAAAGTTTCTATCAACGAATTGATCCCAAGAGTAGGGATATGGTTGATGCCTCATGTGGTGGTACATACCTCCATAAGACAGCTGATGAGGCTTGGGAATTATTTAATATCATTAGTGAAAACTCCATGCAAAGGGAGACCTTGTCAAGAGACCTTGAGACCCCTGCTAGATTGGTGAGAGAGACCACTTCAAGGGGAAAAATGTATGAGGTGAGTGGATACAATAATTTGGAAAGGAAAGTGGACAGCTTGACTCAAAAGTTTGATAAGCTCATGGGAGCAATGCAGTCTCCAATGGCTGCCCAAGTGGAGGAGGCATGTGTGATCTGTCAGTCCTCCACTCACTCCCTTGAGGAATGCCCCTCTGTTGCCCAATTTCTAGACTTTGTAATGGAACTTGTGAATGCTGCTCAGTCCTATGGACAATAGCCTACTGCTAGTTATTAATAGAGAAACCACTCCAATTTGACGTGGAGACAAGATACCTTCCCAAACCAACAGCAGCAGCAGTCACAACAGCATTTGATGCCTTATAGGAATGCCCAGCCATACCAGCAGAATTATTTTCCAAGGCCCCAATACCAGCAGCCTATGACTCAGCCAATGGCTCAACCTATGCGTCAAAGTGCACCAGCCCCAGCACCCTCTAGATCCCTCACATTTGAAGAGCAAGTTTTGGCTTCACTGCAGAATTTAGGCCCTTTGTCACAAACTGTCAACTCCCATAGCCAAAGTGTCAAGAAGATAAAGGACCACCTTGGTCAGCTATCTAATACTTTGACTAAGAGAGAGGAGGGAAGACTGCCTAGTCAGCCCCTAAATAATCCAAAGGGGCAATACATGGTAGGTGAGACTTCTTCCCATGAAGAAGGTAAATCTGTCACCACCTTGAAGAGTGGAAGGCTGGTTAATAACCAAGTTGGTGTTAAACCTGTTGAGAAAAGTGCAGGAACTGAAGGACCAACCCATGATAATGTGCAACACGAGCAGCATATAAAAAATAAGGGAGGTGTTGATGTACCCCAAGAAAAAACTGAAAACAAAAATAAAGAAAAAGTTGATGAGCTTGCTAAGGCAGCAAATGGGAGATCAATCCCCCATTTTCCATCTCCCAATACATTAATAGCGCATTCTCCTTTTGATAGAGGGAATGCTAAAGTGGAGGAGATGATGGAAATATTCAAAAAAGTAAAGATTAACTTGCCTTTACTTGATGTTATCAAGCAAGTTTCAGCCTATGCAAAATTTTTAAAAGATTTGTGCACCCATAAAAGACAATCTAGGATACATCTATCTAAGAAGGTCTTTTATACTGAAAAAAGGAATCAAGTGTTGGCCATTGCAACCCCAACCAAGCTTCAAGACCCTAGAGTTCTCACATTCCCTTGTATCATTGGGGATCATACCATTGAGAAGGCTTTATTAGATTTGGGAGCTAGTGTAAACCTACTTCCATATTCAGTTTATGCGAAGTAAGGCTTGGGAGAATTGAAGCCCACACATGTGGTGCTACAACTAGCTGACAGATTTGAAAGGAGACCTGTGGGAATGATAGAGGATGTATTAGTTGGGGTTGATAAGTTTTTCTACCTAGCAGATTTTCTAGTGCTTGACATGGAGCCAAGCAAGTGCACTACCTCCATTCCTGTGATTTTGGCCAAGCATTTCTTGGCCACTGCCAATGCTTGTATTCAGTGTAGATCAAGAGTAATGGGGGTGTCTGTTAACAACATGAAATTGAAATTGAATGTGTATGATGCAGTCAATCAGCCTCACTTGGATAGTGAGGATTGCTTTATAATTGATGTTTTTGATGAGCTTGTGGAAGAGACTTTACCCAAGCTGCTGCATGATGATGATTTTTGTGATATTTTTGAAAATGTGTGGAGTGAGATTCTGGAAGAGAAAGCCCCCACACCCATGGTTCAAGAGGTGAAAGCCTTAAATTTTGATATGGGGCCAACAGCAAGGTATCCACCATAGAAACCTATTGTGTTACCTCTTCCACTACCATCAAAGGCACCTTTATTGCCTTCTCTCATATGTCTACCTGATGTAGAGTTGAAACAGCTGCCTAAGACCTTGAAATATGTTTTCTTGCATGCAAACAAGAAGTTTGCAGTGATCATTTCTTCCTCTCTCATCGATGAGCAAGAGGAAGAATTGTTGTGTGTTCTAAAGAAGCATAAGAGAGCAATAGGCTGGACTATTACTGACCTTGGGGGCATCAGCCCTGTTGTGGGCATGCATAAAATCCATCGGGAAGAGGGTTCTAAACCCTCTAGAGAAATATAGAGAAAATTGACCCTCACATGCAAGAAGTGGTAATGAAAGAAGTGGTCAAATTGTTAGATGCTGGAGTCATCTACCCAATTTCAGATTCCGAATGGGTGGCACCTACTCAGGTGGTCCCTAAAAAATCTGGAATTACTGTGATTAAAACTGATTCTAGTGAGTTTGTTCCAACTAAGGAAACCACAGGTTGGAGGGTGTGTATAGACTATCGGAAGCTCAATTTAAAAACCAGAGAAGACTATTTTCCTTTGCCCTTCATTGACCAAATTTTGAATAAGTTGGCAGACAAGGCTTTCTATTATTTTCTTGATGGATATTCGGGGTATAACCAAATTCTTGTTTACCTACAAGACCAAAAAAAGACAACTTTCACATGCCCATTTGTCACCTTTGCCTATAGAAGGATGTCATTTAAACTTTGCAATGCCCCTGCAACTTTCCAAAGATGCATGTATGCTATATTTTCTGATATGATTGAGTAGTTTTTAGAGATATTCATGGATGATTTCTCTATCTTTGAAGACAATTTTAGCCAATGTCTACACCATCTCAGCCTTGTGTTACAGAGATGTGAGGAAACCAACTTGGTTTTGAGTTGGGAAAAGAGTCATTTTATGGTCAATCAAGGCATTGTCCTTGCCCATGTGGTTTCTCACAAAGGCATTGAGGTAGACAAGGCTAAAATTGATCTAATTATACACTTACCCCACCAAAAACTATGAAACAAGTCAGATCTTTCTTGGGGCATGCTAGGTTCTATAGGAGATTCATCAAGGATTTTAGCAAGATCACAAAACCTCTTTGTCGCCTATTGTGCCAAGAGGTTCCCTTTGAGTTTGATGATGAATGTCTCCATGCCTTTGAGCTTTTAAAAGGCTATTTAACCTCTACACCTATCCTTCAAGCACCTGATTTTTCTTTGTCATTCGAACTGATGTGTGATGCATCAGATTTTGCTATTGGTGTAGTATTGGGACAAAGGAAGGATAAGGCTCCCTGTGTGATTGCTTATGCAAGTAAAACCATGATTGATGCTCAGTTAAATTATACCACAACTGAGAAGGAATTGTTGGCAATGTTTATGCTTTAGAGAAATTTAGGTCTTATATTTTGGGATCTAGGATAGTTGTGTTCACAGACCACTCAGCCCTAAAGTACCTTTTGTCAAAAATGGATGCAAAGCCAAGATTAATCAGATGGATCCTCCTATTATAGGAGTTTGATCTTGAGATTAAGGATAAAAAAGGGGTTGAAAATGTGGTTGCAGACCACTTATCCAGGATCCTAGCTGAGAAGTTTGATAGGCTGCCTATCAATGATTTCTTCCCTGATGAACAGTTGTTTACTATCAGCACCTCTACACCTTAGTTTGCAAACATTGTGAACCACTTGGTTGTAGGTAGGATTCCCCCACATTAGAATGAAATGGACAAGGAGTTGTTCTTTTAACAGATCAGACATTATATGTGGTCGGATCCTTACCTGTTTAAGCATTGTGCAGACCAAGTGGTGAGGAGATGTGTCCCTGATGAGGATTTCCACAGCATACTAATTATGTGTCATGAACAGGCTTGTGGAGGCTATTTCAATGGCAACAAGACTGCTGCCAAGGTGCTCCAAAGTGGATTTTATTGGCCCACTCTCTTCAATGATGCATGGCATCACTATAAGCTTATAAAAGATGCCAAAAGATGGGAAGTATCTCCAAATGAAACTCCATGCCATTACAGCCTACACTTATGGTTGAACTTTTTGATATATGAGGAATAGATTTTATGAGCCCTTTTCCTTCTTCATATGGGTATAGTTTTATCCTTGTGGCAGTGGACTATGTCCAAATGGGTTGAAGCCATTGCCATAAGGACCAATGATCATAAGGTTGTCTTAAAATTTATCAAAGAAAATATCTTCTCAAGATTTGACACCCCTAGAGCCATCATCAGTGATGGGGGCAGCCATTTCTGTAACAGAAATTTTGAGAGCTTGCTCAAGAAATATTCTGTTATGCATAGAATTGCAACTCCCTACCACCCCCAGACTAGTGGGCAGGTTGAAATCTCAAATAGGGAGATAAAGCACATCCTAGAGAAGATAGGAAGGACTGGGTCATGAGGCTTAATGATGCACTATGGGCTTATAAGACTGCCTATAAGACCCCAATCGGCATGTCCCCTTTCAGATTGGTGTATGGCAAGGCATGTCACTTACCGATAGAGTTAGAATATAGAGCATATCGGGTTGCTAAAGCATTGAATATTGATCTAACTTCTGCTGGCATGCACAGGAGGCTTCAGCTGTCAGAGTTGAAAGAGCTAAGATTGGAAGCATACTCCAATGCTACAATCTACAAAGAGAGAACCAAAGCCTTCTATGACAAGTTTTTGCTGAGGAAAGAGTTCACAGCTGGCAGTAAGGTGTGGTTATTCAACTCTAAATTGAAATTTTTTCCAGGTAAGTTGAGATCCAGATGTGAGGGACCTTATATAGTAGAGCATGTATCCCCATCTAGAGCTATTGAAATCAAGGATCTCAAAGACGGTAGGATAATGAAGGTGAATGGTTAAAGGCTCAAACTTTTTGTTGATAATGTGGTGGAGCCTGTGGTGACCATCCACCTCCAAGAACCACCAAAAATGTGATTGACTCTCGATAATGTATACTATGTATCATAGCTGCTGTTTTTGTCAGTGTGTATTATTGTTTTTATTTCTGTTTATTACTGTTTAGCATTGTGAATATGGTTTTCAATCTTGTTTAATGTGTGCATGTACAAATCATGAAGCCTCATAAGTTGGTTTGAAGCATGAACTATTTGAATTGAGTTGGGAATTGATAAATCTATGGGTAGAATGGATTTGGAACTGATAAAACTCTTGTTTGAATTGAGATACAACCTGTCGAGAGGAGTGGAGAACATTTTGGCAGGCTCTGAAGGTTCCCTGCATGCATTTTGACAAGATCTGGTACCTGTCGAGAGGTTTGAGTAAATTCTCGACAAGTTTTGAAGCTGTAAATGTGACTATCGATAGGATTTGTGGACTTGTCAATAGGTTCTGAAGGGCACAAATGGTTTTCGACAGGATTGTTGAACCTGTCGAGATGTTGGAAAAACCTATCGAGAGGGTCGAAAGGTGTAAGCTTTGTTTCGACAGGTTTTGGAACCTGTCGAGAGGATTAGATGTTGAGTTCAGAGTACCTGTCGAGAGGTTCTATGAACCTCTCGAATTGATTGCTTCTTAAACCTTGAACCCATCGACAGGATTGAGTGAACCTCTTGAGAGGTTCTACTACTTTTCACTCTTCGACAAGTTGATGCAACCTGTCGACACCTTAACCCCAATCCTGTCGAAGCTCATTTTTCATCCTTTTAAACCTATTGACAACTCATTCCAACCATTTGACAGCTTGTCTTCGAGTTTTATCTTTTCTCTGCCGATTTCCACTTTCTTTCTTCTGCCTCTACCTCCCTGGTGTCTACTCCAATCGCTTGGCCATTGTTCAAATTGTTGTCATTCCTCAAGGGCTACATTTTGCACCTAGTCTCTGCCAATTTGGTGCCGTGCACATCAAGATCTGAAAACCCTAGGTTTCTGTGGGTAAGTTTTCTTCTAGCTCCACTCTATGATTCCCTAGTATTTTAATTCCAAGTTTTTATGGTCACTTTCATTGAGCAAAGAAGTCTGCTGTGGTTTTTGAGAGCTAATCTTAAGAGAATTGCTTGTCCAATGGCTGATCAAGAGGAAACCCTAGCCACCCTTTTCAAAGCCACCTCCAAATCCGCCATAAAAGCAGCTACGAAATCCAGTAGGCTCACCAAACAACCCAAGGAAACCCCACCTGCAAAAAGAAAGCTGGCCATGGATCAAGCTAAGAAATTTGTCAATCCCAAGAAAACTAAGAAATCCAAGAAGGCCCAAATTAGTGAAGAAATTGTTGACGAAGCCCTTGAGGTAGAACCCATGCCTGAGCCTAACATTGTGCCTGAGCCTAACCCTGAGGAGGAATCTGAAGTCCCTGTGAATCTATATACTCCCAATGAATTTTTGGATAAGTTGCGCCTGATTTCAGAGATAATTGTTGACACCCCTTACTTTTCTAAGGAAGAGGAGTGTAAAGATACTTTGAATTATTTAGTGAAGGCAAGCCTAACACCCATGCTGACCCCATTAAGTGAAAAATCCTATCCTAGGTTTGTCAAGCTGTGGTATCATAACCTCAGGAAGAAGACCAGGCCAGGTTCAACTGATCCTTGTCTGGAGATTGTAATTGATCACTAAGAGATTGTTATGAATTACAGTGATATAGGGTTAGTTTTAGGAATCCCTTCTGTTTTTGATACATCCTATGGTCTGCCAGAACCTGAAAATATGCATTTAAAAGTAATGGCTAGGCACCTCACTCAAGGCATTGTGGCGTCTAGGGAGTCAATAATGAGAAGAGATCTACACCCCAGCATGATGTTCATTAACTCAATTTTGAGGAAAAACATATATGTCAGTGGTCATCAGCAAGAAAGGAGAACCCCCATAGTGGATGTCTTGTATTTTTTCTCCAAGGGCCAATTTTTGAATGTTGCCTAGCTGGTATTTGATGTAATGGTGGATGTCAATGAGAAAATCCAGAAACTACAAGCCTTACCTGGCCTACCTTACAGTAGGCTCATCACTGTCTTGCTTAAAAGAAGAAAATTTACTTTCCCAAATGATGAGCAAGTGGTGAAGGTGACTCCAAAAGTATTTGGGAAAAGGGCTTCGTCTGCTAGTAGGACCCTAATTGGGAAGAGTAAGAACAAATCAAGTGAGGATCCTGAGATAGAAGCTCCACAATCAGTCAGCTCTATTGCTGCACATGGCACCTCTACTTCTGCTAGTTCAGAGCCTCTCCCCATAGCTGCCACTAGCCCTATACCTCCTCTTGAGCTCTCTACATCAGTCACCTCTAAGCCTCTGCTCCCATCTGCTGCTCCTAGCTTGGAGCCTCCACCTATGGCCTTTGCACCCACAGTCATCCCATCCATCTCAATTTCCTTACCTTCCATTCCAGTTTTCATTCCCCCTAGCAGCTCAGCAACCCCTTCAACCATCACCACCTCCACACCTTTGCCAAGTCCTCTTACCACAGACTCCATCCCTTCCTCACCTACACATGACTAAAACCCTTTTTTCATAAAAGGGTTACTCAGCCATGATGTCCTCTATCATAGGGGGCATCAACTATGGGTTTACCCCTCTCCCAAACTCCCTTCACCCTCCTCCTTTTACCCCTCCTCCAGATTCACCGCAGCCACATCACTTTGCCCCTACACCTCCATCACCACAGCCCACCACTTTCACTCATGCACCCACTTCCCCATTTTAATCAATTCCACCCATCACCCCTGATTTCCTACCCCAAATCTTTAACCTATTACTCTCCCTTCAAGCCCAAGTGTTGGCCAACTCCCAAACCCAATCATCCATTGAGTCCAACCTTCATGCCATGAACTCCACCCTCCTAAGCCAGGCCCTCATGCACACTAGCCTCCAAGCCATCCAATCCACTTTGTCCCTTTTATCCCATCCTTCCCAATAGCCATTTATCCCCTTACCTACCCATTTACCTACTCCACCTCCTTCTCCCCAACCCATAACCTCAGTTGTCACCACACCTGCTAGTACACCCATTGCACCTATCCCAGAAATCCCTCCTATTACCTTTACCAATGCCTCCACTCAAAATGAAGTTAAACCTGAACCAAAACCCCAACCGAAACCCTATTCAACCACCCATTATTCTCCTACCTCTGCCAATCACCCTCCCACAATCCTAACTTGATCTCCCACCTATTATAGCTACCTCTGATGCTACCACAGATGTGGAGAACCTAATCCCAACTTTCTCAATTCCAACCCAAAACCTGAACTTGAATTCCACCAGCCCATACTCCCTGCCTCTTCCTTTCCCATAGCTCCTCCATACTCTACCCTCCTCCATGTCATGCAACAGACTCTTAACTTAAAAGAGATGTTGTTCGAGGTATGGCTGCCCTCTGCAATTCAATAGAGATGCCCTATGAAGCAAAGATTAATCAAATGACTGTGGACTACAATTTTGAGATGCTGAATATATCAAAGGGCTAGCAACGAATTTTGACTCAATTTGAAGCTCAGAAGCTAGAGGCAGCAACAGAGAAATTGAGAGCAGATGGACTTGAGAAAAGGCTAGCTGCCTCTAAAGAGGTCACAAAGGCCACAAGGGAACTCTATGAAAGTAGAGTTCTCTTTGCTAAAACGAAGGCAAAAATCCTTGAAAGGAGAGTTGTTGAACTGACTGGCATAGACCCTGCACAAGCCACTGCCCCTCCAGCCAGTTCAACTTCTGCTGCTGATAAGGATCAAAGATGAAAAGGAGTCCACTTCAAGAATGGACCAACGTATAATTGAGCTAATTAAACTTGCACATGCCATTAGTTAGGATGTTTTTGTATAATTTTTGTAATTATTTTTCCTTATATTGTATAAATAAAATTTATCTTTGTTATGTTTTGTTTGTTTACTTTTTGTCTTTATATCTGTTAGTTTGCTTAGTTGTTTGTGTGTGCCTTGTTTAATGCTTTTTCTTACTTTTCCTTGTGTCTGATTTTGTATGATAACCTGCGACACATGCCTTCTCTTTTTAAATCAGTGAGGACACTACTCCTCATAGGTTTGGGGTGATAGCAGGGTATGCCAATGGATAGTTAATGGTAGTGCAGTAGGTTTTTAATAGAAATTGAGAAAATATAGTGATTTCCCACTTGATTTTTAAAAAAGAGGGAATTCAAAAACTTTCTAAGACTGAAATGTGCTGCAGTTCTAACATTTTTCATAAAGTGAATGTCAAGCATTTTCAAAAATAATTGTTTAGTGAACCTGAAATGAAAGAAAATTGTGAAGATATACCCCAAGAATTTGATTGAAGACTATACCCAGTGAGATTTAGGCTTGAGAAATTTCCTTTGAAAGTGTTTTGGCAATTTTTTCTGCTCTAAGGACTGATTGGATCTAGTTTTGCTCACTAGAAATTAGGCAAATCCAAGTTAAAATAGCTTGACAGCATTCATGGCATTGAGGACATAATGTAAGGCCATCCCTTAAACAGTTTGAGCTTAAATTTTCCACCTTTGAACAGCCTTTGATACACACCATTTGTGCCTTAAAAATATCAGTTTTTCTTTGATAGAAACCAAAAAATTTGAACTCAAAACCCCCTTGACCTGTTTCAGTTCACCCTCAATCTGAGAATTTAGTAAATGGAAGGAGAAGTGAGGTTAGAGGAGTAAGGTATGACATCTGGTTGAAATAGAAGAAAGCACATTGGTGGTAGTTGTGGCATGTGTTGTCGCTCCAAGTGTGCCATAATTGTGTGCATTATGAATCAAAAATTAAAGAATTAAAGAATGCTAAATTATATGGATGTTAACTTATGAAAGGGATATCAGCACATTGGGGCTAACACTGGCCTGCAAGATCAGGGCCAGTTGTAGCAAGTTTTAAAAGTAAGTATTTCAAGATCGTCCACAGAGAAGTTTGTCTAAAATGAGAGATAAACCTCCAGATCTGTGCTACCAGATCTGGCTCCTTAATTATCTAAATAAAGAATAGATAAAAGAGAGTGTTGGGTTTTGTCACGTTTAACTAAAAGCAAATAAAGAAAAGAACTAACTACGTGATCCAGATCCGAGTTGTGGAGGTGTTTAAAATAAGACAAATGCAGAAATAATAGCTTCATGTATTTTAGCCTTTGAATTTTAATGGAGAATCTATAGTTCAACAGAGCAGATTCAATCTTCATCTGGCTACCAGCACAGATGTAAGAGAAATAAATCCGAATTAAGGAATAGGTTTAGACTTATGGTCGTGATTTGTCACGAGATCATCGACTAGTGGCCTATTCTTTATTTGAACATGAACATCATCAGTAAATCGCTTGAATTAGGTTACCAACGCTAATTCGCAGGATGATGAATTAAGGGAAGTTGGATGCGGATGAGTGAATCTAAAGAAGTCTAATGCACTAAGGTGAACATTGAACCCTCGACATGACTCAATGGAGAAGACACAAATTACACCTTTAAAATCCAACGTTACAATTACAGAGCACGGCTTTAGAGAGCCCTCGACTTACTGAGCTTCTCGTAGAGCCTCGATTTACGCCTTGAATCCAACTTGAAGTACAAATCACTCACAATGGCTCTCAAAGGTAAAATACAAGAAGGGATTACAGGGGAATCGATGAGATCTCGACGAATGGGGAAACAGAGATGAAAACTCTAAAACTGGATACCTCAATTGGGCAAATGTCTTCAATTTATAGTTTTTCCTCTATCACAAGTGTATCAACCAATCAATTGATAGATCTCAGATCAACCCAATGGAGTCTGTTGAGCACGGGGATCCAGATCTGCTTCCGCCAATGAAAATGCTCGATCCGTTCACCAATCAGCGTTAGAAGCATCAATTTGCTATATGGGAATTCAAAAGTTTGTTTGAGCTTCTAGAAGTTCCGCCAAGTGATTTCATCTTTGGGTTTTCACATGGGTGGAATATGCCTTTGGTTTGTGCTTGGAATCTTCCTAATGTCCTTGGGCTTTTAATTACATTGGGGCGCTGCAAAGTTTCGAAATGCCCTTCAAAGAATCAAAGATGCCATTTCAAAGTTTAAGGGTCTTTTCAAGAAAGTAGTTTGCTCAAGTTCTTTTCGAAAGCATTTTGGCTTAAGTTCTTTTTCGCAAAGCATTTTGGCTTCAAGTTCTTTTTCGAGGACTTTGGCTTCGTAAGTTCTTTTTCGCAGGGACTTCTTCTTTTCGCAGAGGTGAATCTTCTATTCGAGGAGTGTTTCTTCTTTTCGCAAAGTTCAAGGTTCTTTGCGAATAGTAAAAGTTCTTGAATTGACTCTAGCTCCATTCTTCTTTGCAATGGCTCTCTCTTCTTTTCGTGTCTTTTCGCTCTTTTAGACCTTTTTTAGCCATTCCGAGGTTGTTTCTTCAATCCATCTTTGAGTTTGACATGAGTTGTCGCTTTTGATCATTTTAGGATGCTTTTGGACTTGGACCTGTCTAATTGGTTAGTAAAATGCACACTAAAGCACTTATTTAGTCTTCTCAAGGGTCTTTCAAAGCTCATGTTTAGGGGTAAAAATGGTATTTTTCACTACTTAACACATTTAAACCTAAGCTTTGCTAGTCCCCGAGCAAAGAAACATAAAAGCAAAATAAAGAGCCACTTTTGTAGGAAGCACAGTGTGCATTTAGCATATGCAACAAGCCTTTTAAACCCCTAGGTGATCCCTAGAGGAGGAGTGAAGTCTCCGAGGGTTTTCAGAAGGTACCCACAAACTTCTCCATGAAACAGCTTAACATCGGTAATATTATCAAATGAGCAATCAAGGAGCAGGTTTAGTTACTCTTGAATCAATGATGAAACAGAAAATTTGATTATTGTTTGCAGAATTTAAACATTTATAAACCTCATGAATGTTTCAATATTTCCAACTGTGAACAAAGTCATAGAAAATCATACAAATGTGCCAAGTGAAGAAGCTCATCCTATGGATAAAAATTAGGTTATAAGTCATACTTAAGGTGCTCAAGTTCCAACCCAAATACTCACCAGGTATACTCTCATGCTGTTTTTTGTTGAGGGGTTCATTTTCACTCAGCTCAAGAGCGCTTACATCTCCAAATGGATCTGTAAGCATGAGCATAGGCATGATTCTTAGGCAATGGCATCATTGACATCTCCTCACCATAGATTGGGTCACTTCTTATCTCCACATGACAGCTCACTCAACTTTGGATCACAAGGGCTTTTAATCTAGGTTTGTTTGTATGGCTTATGGAGTGAAGTTTCAAGGAAAGGCGGTTTGAGCAGAGGTTTGAATTTGAGAACTCGTGAAGTGCGGTGAGATGGTTCATGACTCCACTTTTGAGTTTAGCTTCTTTCTTCTTCTTCGAGATTCTCACATTCACGGTGATCAGTTCTTTCTTTGATCTTGCATTTTTCAACATAAGGTCCCTTTTTGCCTTTTTGCTTGCAACTTTTCACATTGTTTGTCTCTTCTTTTCTCACCACCATATTGCCTGCTTTTTGAGGTATTTTCTTCATTTTCTTGATGTTGCCTTAAATGGTCCATCTTGTTCTTTCTCCTTTACCTCCTGAATTCTCGGAGTGAGGAAAGTGAATTGGTTCCATAGGTTCAGTAAGTACTTTTGAGTATTTTTGATGAAGAATTGTAGGATTCTGACTCAAATGGGGTACAAACAGGCAGATTTTTCTTGGTTGGTTCTGTTAGGTTCAAGTCCAAAGAAGGCCTTGATCTTTTCCTCGTTTCATGAGTGTCTTGTTACATTATTTTAATTTGGAGTTTCCTAACTTCTAGTGGATCTAATGCCTCACCAATCCTTTGAATCGAAAAAAATTGCCTCTACCACTCTTCAATGAGATGGAAAATATATGGGCTCAATTCTCACCGGGTTATGGTTTTTCCTTGAGCTTTTAAGTATATCTTTACCTTTTTCTCTTCCTTTGACTTACTACGTACGATACCAAGATGTTTTTATGGTGTAATCATCATGGAAATGTAGAATATCGCAAGGTTTAGAATGTCTAAATTTGGCAAAGGAATTTTAAATTTTCTAGTTGTCATGATTCTTAAGTAAAATAATACATTTCCTAATTACTTAGGTGATTCTGCGCCCTTATATGTTAACTATTCCTAAGCGGGACTTATGTTACACCCCAAACCTATGAGGAGCGGTGTCCTCCCGGTTCAAAGGTGGTGGACAATTATTAGGGAAGACAGGAGAGAAAAATAATAGCATGGAGAATTGCGAAAGCAAATTGCATGAACCAGAAATTTCTGAAAATAAAAGGAAAAGAGGGAAAGGGATGGGGCTAGTATGGGGTGGCTACCTCCTGCATGGGAATGGGCAAGTCTGCGGGGAGTAAGGCAAGGTTGGGTGAGATGGGTGGGGTTTGAATAATAGGGGTGGTGGGTGTGGAAGGGGTATCTGGAATGGCAATGATAGATGGAGGGCTATCTGGGATAGGGAGGGGGTGGGGGTGTAAGGGACCAGGCCTTCAATGGCGGTGAGGTGCTGTGAAGAGTGAGAGCCTCGGGACTGTGAGGAAGGGTAGGGTGAGGCTCTGAAGTTTGAAGCTCCTCTTCACTGCACCAGTAAATGGTTCTCGTTCAATTCCAGCAGAAAGAGCAGGCTCTGGTTAATTGCAAGACATGTTCTTCAATGGGCTCAACGTACACAGGTGAATCTGACATCGTTGTCAGGAGTCGGTGCAGCAGGGCTCCAGGCTTCCTCATTCTCCTTAACATGGCCGGCAGAGGTGGCATATCTAGGGAGGATGGAGTGGTAGGGGACTAAAGGGGGTCCAATGGGGAGGGGGTGGCGGGGGGTTAAGAGAGGGTCAGTAGGATAAAAGAAGAAAGAAAAACTAAGAACAGAAAAAATCTAAACTATATGCAGCAGAAAATAAAAATGTAAAATTGAATATATGAGCAAGGAAATGGAAAACATGATATACAAATGCAAGAAAAATCAACAAAACAACGCTAGAACTGCTAAAAAAATAAAATCTAAAAAATAGCAGGATTGCTATGCAAATGGAAGGAAACTAATGCTAATAATGAGAAGCAGTAAAAAACAAGGTAAGGGACTGCATACAAAGTTTTAAAAAAAATAGAAAAGTGTTGATACAAAAACAGAATTTGTGAATGCAAAATAGGAAAACAAAGTTAGAAACTAACTATACTCACAGAAAAATGACGAAAATTAGTAAAACTAGGACACATTAACCTAAGAAAGAAAAAAAAAATCAGCGATCTAAAAACAGAATTTGAAACTAAAATTTCTAAAACGAAAATCTAATGCCAAATGATTCATAAGATTCATAAGATTGACCCCTTTGTTGATGAAGCATGGGAGCACTTATTAAAAACAGAGATGATACAATTTGAGACCCATTTATGATGAAGAAATCTGAAGGAAAATAAAATAAGTGGGTCCATTGAATATTCAAAACGACCTATGATTCACTACTCATTATCCTACATGATTCCTTAAAAAAAAAAAATGATCTCAACGAGGTCGGATGGGAAAAGTGGATGCAAATGGAGAAAACATTACATCTGAAAGATATATATATATTTTTTATTTTATAATTTTCTATTTTTTTTTTTTTTTACTTGTTTTGGATCACCTGTGCTCAACAAGAGCCCTTATTTACTCTTCTGAAAATAATGAGAAACAACTAAGAGATTTTCTATTTGTGTTTTCATTTTCTTTTATTTTGTATTTGGTTTTGTAAAAAAAAATCGACATGCCTAAAAGGCAATGGAAATTATAATCGAACAAACAATAAACACAATGAACTTTGGTTCTCAAGAATTTAAAATAGAAAATGAATGCCAAGGAGAAGGGATGCAAACTCAAGCGAGATCTGCTCGACTTTTGGTCGAATGCTCCTTGTTGAGCTCCAGATCCGCAAACATTCAAAACTGCGAAAGACCTTATTCAAGTATTGATAAAAATAAAAGAAAAACTCGAACTCCAAATTTGACAAAAGACAAAGAGTGGCGTGACATTTATTCAAATAACTAGAAGGCAAAGAATAAAACTAGAAAATAATTAAAAAAAAAAAAATCATGCAAAAGCAGGTTTTCTATACAAAGCTGTAGACATTTAATCAAGCACTTGGAATGCAAAGTGCGTGTTTAAAGCAAAAATTAAAAATAAATGAAAATAAACATAGGTCTATCTATTTTAGAACAAACTTCCCAAGAACGGCGCCAAAAAACTTGTTGTCGCTCCAAGTGTGCCATAATTGTGTGCATTATGAATCAAAATTAAAGAATTAAAGAATGCTAAATTATATGGATGTTAACTTATGAAAGGGATATCGGCACATTAGGGGCTAACAACGGCTGCAAGATCGGGGCCGGTTAGCAAGTTTTAAAAGTAAGTATTTCAAGATCGTCCACGAGAGAAGTTTGTCTAAAATGAGAGATAAACCTCGAGATCGTGCTACAGATCTGGCTCATAATTATCTAAATAAAGAATAGATAAAAGAGAGTGTTGGGTTTTGTCACGTTTAACTAAAAGCAAATAAAGAAAAGAACTAACTCGTGATCCGGATCCGAGTTGTGGAGGTGTTTAAAATAAGACAAATGAAATAATAGCTTCATGTATTTTAGCCTTTGAATTTTAATGGAGAATCGTAGTTCAACGAGAGCAGATTCAATCTTCATCGGCTGCTACCAAAGACAGGATGTAAGAGAAATAAATCCGAATTAAGGAATAGGTTTAGACTTATATCGTGATTTGTCACGGATCATCACTAGCGTGGCCTATTCTTTATTTGAACATGAACATCTTGTAAATGCCGCTTGAATTAGGTTACCAACGCTAATTCGCAGGATGATGAATTAAGGGAAGTTGGATGCGGATGAGTGAATCTAAAGAAGTCTAATGCACTAAGGTGAACATTCGGAACCCTCGACATGACTCCAATGGAGAAGACACAAATTGACAACCTTTTAAAATCCAACGTTACAATTACTGAGCCGCACGGCTTCTTAGAGAGCCCTCGGACTTCTGATCTGAGCTTCTCGAAGAGCCCTCGATTCTGATCTTGAATCCGAACTTGGAAGTACAAATCACTCGCAATGGCTCTCAAAGGTAAAATACAAGAAGGATTACGGGGAATCGGATGAGCTTCGACCGGAATGGGGAAGCAGAGATGAAAACTCTAAAATCTGGATGCCTCAATTGGGCAAATGTCTTCTCAATTTATAGCTTTCCCTCTATCCGCACAAGGTGAATTGACCAAATCGAAGTGCTCGGATCTGGATTGCCCAATTTGTTGAAACGGGGATCCAGATCTGTTCTGGCCAATGAAAATGCTCTGATCTGGTTCAGCCAATCAGGCGTTAGAAGCATCAATTCTGTTATGGGAATTCAAAAGTTTGTTTGAGCTTCTAGAAGTTCCCGCCAAGTGATTTCATCTTTGGGTTTTCACGTGGGGCGGAATATGCCTTTGGTTTGTGCTTGGAATCTTCCGGAATGTCTCTGGGCTTTTAATTACATTGGGGCGTAGAGAGTTTCTTGAAATGCCCTTCAAAGTGGCATAAATCCCGATGCCATTTCGCAGAGTTTAAGGGTCTTTTAAAAGTAGTTTCGCTCCAGAAGTTCTTTTCGCAAAGCATTTTGGCTTCAGAAGTTCTTTTCGCAAAGCATCTTGGCTTCAGAAGTTCTTTTCGCAAAGGACTTTGGCTTCAGAAGTTCTTTTCGCAAAGGACTTCTCTTCTTTTCGCAGAGGTGAATCTTCTATTCGAGGAGTGTTTTCTTCTTTTCGCAAAGTTCAAGGTTCTTTGCGAATAGTAAAAGTTCTTTGCGAATTGGACTCTAGGCTCCCATTCTTCTTTGCGAATGGCTCTCTCTCTTTTTTCAGGTCTTTGTCTGCTCTTTTAGACCCTTTTTAGCCATTGCTGAGGTTGTTTCTTCAATCCATCTTTCAGCTTGACATGAGTTGTCAGCTTTTTGATCATTTTAGGATGCTTTTCGGACTTGGACCTGTCTAATTGGTTAGCTGTAAAATGCACACTAAAGCACTTATTTAGTCTTCTCAAGGGTCTTTCAAAGCTCATGTTTAGGGGTAAAAAATGGTATTTTTCACTACTTAACAGCATGCCAGCCCATAAAAAGAAAATTGGAGAGAAATATAAAAAAGCATACAAAAAGAAAAGAAAAGAAAAATAGAACAGTAGAACAAAAGAATGAGAAAGAGAAGTCACTTCTTAAAAATATTTTAAAAGAGAAAAAAAAAGCTGGCCACTTTGGCTCTGAAAATTAAAAAAAAAAAAAGAAGATGGATTTATGCTGAAATGAAGAAGGTGTACATATCACCTTCTTACCTTGTTGATTTCTCAAATTTGAATCCTTTTGTCCCCTTTTATTCCTCATAAACCTCACCCATAAGCCACATTACAACCCAATAAAAAATCCTTGCTGATCTAAAATAGATTGAGTTGTCATGTGGAGATGAGGATTTGTGTAATCTATGGTGAAAAGAGCTAGAAGATTTCAAGAATTAGAGCATTGCCTATGCTCATGCTTGCAGTCCTATTTGAGGGCTGTAACTAATCTTGAGCTGTGTGAAATGATGCACCCTTCTATTTTTATTGTGAGTGGCAGCCCTAGTTAGACTTGGGTCTGAAATCAAATTTGTTAGGGGCATTATCAAAACATAATTCTTAATTTGATAGTGAGCTTTGCATTAATTTTCAGGCACAATGCCTTGACATGAACTGATTGATTGTGAAGGAATTACAGCAAAATTTCAGTTTTAAACTGATGTTTTCCTGCTAAGAATCCTCTAAAAATTGAACTAGAAAGGTGTGGAATGAATTTTATTTTACTTGAACTTTGTTTTAGCATGTTGCATTGATATTAATTAATTCATTAGAGAAGTTTGTGGGTAACTTCACTAAAAACCTTCAGGAGACTTCACTCCTCCCCTAGAGATTACCTAGGGATTTAAAAGGTTTGATGCATATGCTACATGCATCTGTGCTCCCTACAAAAGTGGCATTTTTCATTTTCAATAATTGTTTTTACTTTCTCCTTTGCTCAGTGACTAGCAAAGTTTAGGTTTGGGGGTGTATTAAGCAATAAAAATACTATTTTTTACCTCCTAACCTGATCTTTGATGGGCCTTTGAGCTGACTAATAATGTGTTTTGAGTGTATTTTATATATAAGCAATAAATTACAGTCTTAGTGCAGACATCCACCTAAAATGGCCAAAGAAGTTGCTCATACATCTCAACATGTGCTCGGAAAGCCCAATGCCAGCCAAGCAGCCCACAGAGCCATAGAAGTTTATGAGAATGTCTTGAGCCAAATTGGGTATGCTTGGAATCAAGAGCAGTTGCAAGGAATGAAGATTAAACCCGCCAAGAGGCTGCTGAGTGTTGGACAAATGAAGAACAGCAACACAGGATTGTATGTCAACTATAAAAATAAAGGACACAACCTATCGAGAGGATAAGCTAACCTGTCAATAGGTTTGGATGCTTAGAATAAAGCTGTCTAGAGGTTGGAGGCACAGCGGAAGAACCAGTCGAGAGGAATGGAGTTGGAAACATGAAGATCTCGCGAGGTTCCAGTACCTATCGAGAGATTGGAGGTACAATTGGGGATCCTGTCGAGAGGATACCTGGAGGTGCAGAAGAAGTTGAGAGGTTCCAGATACTTATCGTGAGGTTCAACTGAACTTGTCGAACAACACAAGGCAACCTGTCGACAAATTACCTAAAGCTATGCTCCTTCTCGCGAGGATTGAGCAAACCTGTCGAGCACTCAACTAAAGACCGTATAACAAGTCAACAGGTTGACTATAACCTGTCGAGAGGATGAATGAAGAACTGAACCGAAGGTAAAGATGTACTCCAATCCTGTCGACCAGTTCACATGAACCTATCGAGATGCACTCAAATCCTTTCGAGAAAGCTCCAAACCTATCGAGAGCTACTCCATCCTGTCGAAGTGAATGCTAGGAAGACTCATGAACCTATCAACTAGTCATTTCAACCTGTCAAAAGCCATTTCAACCTATCGAGAGGTTCCCAAAACCTCTCAACACTCGAATTAGGAACTTCTTAGTTCCTTTCATAGTAGCTGCCACACGCCTATGCTTTGTGCATACATTCCAAAGCATGTCAGCGACCCCTGAGGGTATTTTTGGTATGCAATTGGGCACGAATGGGAACCCTAACTACCTCATGTGTATTTACTAGTTTTTGGACCAATGGGAAAAGAGCTTCTAAAAGATAAATCAGCCACATCAATAGCTGGGAATAACAGAATTATTCTTTTGAGCTCTAATTGGCTTAAATGGATCTGAAGACAAAGAAAAGAGTATAAAAGCTTGAAGAATTTACAGAGCTATCATCTAAAATTGAGAGAACCAGAGCCAAATCCGATCTCCATCTTCCCTCCAAAAATTCTTTCTCTCTCTTCCTACTTCGCCCATATTCCTCTTAGCCAATTATGGATGGCTAACCCTCTTTGGTAGTTAGGGTGAGGTTGAGAGCTATAAATTGAGAGGTTCAAAGCTTTGTAGGAGGATTAGGTGTTGCACAGATTGTAAATCTGAAAATAATTGACTGTAAGTTGTATTGATTCAATAATTATTGAATGTAAAGCTAATTTAGATCCATAAATCTTTTAATTGCCATTTGATTTTCCTTGATCTAATATCCCTATGGATGCCTGACCTTGTAGCCTCGCATCCACAACATCTAAAATGGTTTAGATGTTCCAATCAAGATCCCTTAATTGGAACACTCGCTGGGATGATTTGTCACCATTCGAGTGGACAGATCATAGCCTTAGGATTGCTTCAATTCTCTGGTTGAGAATGAATTTTTATACCTTGCATTTGAGCTTGTAGCCAGATGAAGGATTGCTGCAAACCAGTTTCCTGCACTGCTTTTGAACCAAATAATTTTCATTAAAGACCAAAATCCCTAGCTGCTATTCTCCATCTCTTGATTTTAATCTTTTCTCTATATTCCTTTAACTTTGTATTTAATCAAATCTGGATCATTTGCATTTCATCAAATCTTTTAGTAAGTGACAAACCTTAAAGACCTCTCCTCTTTCTTGCTTTAATTCTAGTTTAAATTAGGATAGAGTGCCAGATCTGCTATAGATCTGGAGATTTACCATAGTTAAATTATATTTTCCTATGGACAAATCCCTACTTTCCTATTAAAACTTGTTGCAACAGCCCTGGTTCTTACAGGACTGGCTGCTTACCTTGATCCCTCATCTCTATAATTTGTCCAGTTAATATGTTGTTTTAGCGATTCAATAATTGCAAGGTGAGCAGTACAACACAACCCTCACACATTCATATTTATATGCTAATTTTCAGGAAATGTAACCTCAGCAAACCATTTGAAAATTTACTTTGTGAGCATAATAACACGTTTGTGTCCTCCATATCTAGTGAGTGATTTCTTTTAGTTTCTACATCAGTAGCTTCGTTATTAGAACAATAGTAGCAAGGAACAAAATCCTCAATTTCCCATGCAATCTCGCCAATATCTGAGGATCAAAATCATCAGAATCACCAATACCTATAATCAATCCTATTTGGGCATATTATATCACACAACACCAACACCATTAACAAAAAGTAATACAGTTCCTAACATTGGGGTTCATTATGAACAACCTAGATTAGAAAAATGAAAACTATACGACTTCAAAAATAGTCATTAATCTGATAGGATTTTTGGATATTCGACTTAAATTCTCAATAAAGTAGGATGTGCAACAAATTCAGGTTAAACATATAAAGATAACTTAGACATCAAAATAAAAGGTTTTCAGATTATTTATTTACAACCTGCTACTATTCACTAAAAAGTACCACTTTTTACCTCTTAACCTAGCCTTTGATGGACCTTGAAGCCCACTAATAAACATGTGTTAAGTATGTTTTGCAGTTGGTAATAAAATATACAGCTTAATGCAAATTCTTTGCTTTTTGGCCCAAAAGAGAGGAGAATACAAGCAAAGATGACAACTGAGCCAAAGCCTGATGGAACACTTTGGTAGTGCTCACCATGGTGACTCACTGTTGTTGATCATCATTGACCAATCTAGCAGATGAATGAATATTAGTTGAGAAGGGAGGAGACTGTGATAGCAACAAGTGTAATGCACTAGAGCAGCAAAAGATGGACTTCATAGAGTTGAGGAGCTTCCTCGCAAAGCTTAAGATGCAGTGGAAGAGGCCCTTGCAGAGATAAGGTGTGCAATCAAGAGGCGAGTTGTAAAGCCATCGAAAAGATCTCGTAGCTTAAAACTCTCATAATCTGTCCTCGCGAAGCTCTCGCGGAGATCGAGCCCCAAAGCAGCTGTGCATAGAACACTGCAAACACATATGCATAAAGAACCAAAAGTCACCTCGCGGAGTTCTTGCATGGCCCTGGATGAAATAGATGCCCGAAATTCCTCTTGCGCAGATCTCGCGCACCCTGGAGCCTTACAAGTTACTATGCGAGCGCAGGAGCTCACCTGCGCAAGTACTTAGCGAGAAAGAGCTTCTGAAGCTCTACTGCGCGAGAAATCCTGACACTCCAGATTATCTCTGCGACAACACTGCGATGCGAAGCAACTGTGAGATTCACTAAAAGTTTAACTGTGCGAATGAGCCCTTCCCATCAGCCAAAGCCAACTCCTCGAAGGCAAAGCTATTGCGCGAATGAGCTAAAAGCAACTCCCAGCCCCGCGAAGCACGGGCTCTCAACTTCTCAATTTTATTCAAGGACCTTTTGGGAATTTCTCAAGGCTGGGGCACACTTCCCGAGGCACAAATTTTGAGGCACACATCTTAAGGCATTCAAGAGTTGTAACTGTGCCACGTCTGCTAAAGAAATTAGGGTTAACCACTTAAGAGCCAAGGCCATTTTCAGAGAGTATATAAGCTATACTTAGAGTTTATTATTGGGATCTTTCCTTCATCCTCTGCCATTTGAGAGCTTTAGCAGGCTAGGGTTAGGGTTTTGATCACCTCTTTTTACCTTTTTTTTCTTCTCTCTTAGCTCAGCACTTGCTGACTAATCCCCCTGTAAGCAGCTAGTTTTAGTTTTGTTTCAGTTTTGTAATAGATTTTTGTATACATTGGGATCTTGGATGAGCAGTTGTGTATGGGTTACAACCAGGAGACAGTTCATTGTAAGTTTTGCTGTTATCAATGAACTGCTATTTTAATGCTTAATCAAATCTATAGATCTTATTATTTCTTTAGATGTCTATAGGATATATGTATTTGAGACTAACCCATTTAGTTTCTAATAGGTCTTTTGTTTACCATCTGATTTTCCTTAGTTTGATAGACACATGGAAAGCAATACTAGATCTATAGTGAGATCCAGGGAGCTCAGAGGCCTGCAGACCATGGTGGTTGCAGCTATTTTCATGTCCTTTCTCAGGCCTCTGTGGGATGGACAGACCAACGGGATACCCTGTTGGCAGATTCTGATGTGCTTACATTATTGGTTGGTGGTGAAAGTCATTTAAAAATCAAAGAAAGAGTAGAACAGGGGATGAATTCAGCACAACTCAGAAGTCCTAGACCTGCAAGATACAGGGTCCTTTGTAGCAAGTTTTGATAAGTAAGAGTTTGTCCCACAGGGAAAGGTGATCTACAGCTCCAAGGGAGCCATCTCTAGTAGTCCCTCCAGATCTGACTACAGATCTGGTAGTCCTAAAAGGAGGGGAGTTTAAGGTCACTTATTCTAAGTATTTAAATGTCTAAAATACAGAAAGGGTTGAGAGGATAGATGGAGTGTGGAAAATAAATATAAAAGGGTGAAAAGTATGTTATGGAGCCAAGATCAGAGAAGTTTTGTAACTCAGATTTAGATCTGATGTTATAGAAGTCCTATCCAATGGCTACATTATCACCACTGAGGAGAAAGGATCCAACCCATCACTCTACCATGATTCCACCCTTAAGGCTATAACCTGTCCACTCAAATGGTCACAGATTATCCCATAGGGGAGCCACTATCCAGGGATGGCTCAAAACACAATAAGTAAATCATTGCAGGCACTATTTCATCCAGGCTACCAGCTCAAGAATCCATAGGGAACCTCAATCTCTAAAGCTCTATATGTGGGGCTAAGACTGTATAGGACCATGATAGCCCAGACACATAGAACCAGCAAGAGATTGAGTACAACCTTCAATCTAGCTGTCCATTGCTTGAGTGAGGCTGCAATGGTCCAGTCACCAGCCTACAATCCCTATAACCAGATTAGATCCAGCATCTGATGGCGGATCTATACAATTATAGGGGAGTCTGCCTCTGTACAATCTCTCACCAGGCTTCTACAAGCTCAGGTGTAAAGAAGAAGGATCCATCTTGGATCGGTGGATTAGAATCACCCTAAGGCTATAATCTGTCCACTTAAATGGTCACAGACTATCCCAAAGGTTATCCTCCTCACGGAGCCCAAAACAAAATAAGAATATTGCTGCTACCACCATGGTCACAAGACTACCAGCTCAAGCTCCCATGGGGATTTCAAATCTAGTGGGTCCTGTGGTGGGGCTAAGGCTGTAGGACCATGATAGCCCAGACACACAGGTCACTTAGATCTGAATGGCCCTTAGAATCAGTCCTCCATTACTTTGAAACATAGCCAAAGTAATGGCGGATCACAAGGCAGCAGCCTTGCACAGAGCATCTCACACATAAACACCAATCCCATAAAGTACAAATCCTATTACAGAACTTCCATTAATCTAATTCAAAAACACATACAAAGGCATAGCCAGCAAGTGCTGGACTATGGAGAGAAGGAAAGAGAAAAAGAAAACTACTTACAGATAAAAAGAAAGGGAAAAGAAAAACAATCTGAGATGTGTTCCTAGATACCTAAACCTAAGCTAGGTATGGGTTTATATAGCAGTGGGGTGGCGGCGCATTAGGGTTAGAAAACCCTAATTTTAACAATGCCACATGGCCTAACAGTGATCCTTAGATGCCTCGGGGTGCGTGCATGCCCTAATCGCTTAGAAATTCCCAGAAGGTCCTTTGCTGAAGAGATGGAAGTTTAGGTTCAGAGATTCGCTAGGTAGCTGTGGTTTCCCAGACTTATCTCGTGGTAGCTCTTTGCTCTTCGCTAGGATGATTTGACATTGAAGCTTCAATCGTCGCGAGGTTGCCTTGGTCTCTTCAGGTAGTCGTGCGGTAGAAAATTGTGCTCTCGCTAGATTGGGCTTCGCGAGGTTGAGTAGAAAACACAGTCTCAAATGTCGCGAGGTTGAAGTTCAAGCATTCGCGAGGTTGCTCGGTCTTCGCTGGGCTAATCTTCGCGAGAGTGAATTTGAACAGCGCGAGAACTTCTCAAGCACTTCTCATTACTGGACTTCGCGAGTTACCTCACGAGGCTTTAATGAGTTCTAAACTGCACGAGTTTCCATGTCTTAATTGATCTTCGCGAGGATGGCTTTGCCTTCGCCAGAATGTTTTCTTTTTGAATGGCGCGAGAACTGCGCGAGGAGTTTTCTGAAGCTCTCTCTCCTCAGCCGTTCTGAGGGAACTATGTGAGATTGAGAGAGGTCTGCTTTGAATTGCGTGACACAGCACTATGTGTTCTACTCTTGAGCTTCGCGAGAGCTGCGCGAGTTTGAGTTTCTGAAGCTCTTCAGTCACTCATCTGTGTGAGAGGTTGCTATAAAGTCTTGGGAAGCTTAGTTGAACTGCGCAAGGCATATTTCTCCTGAATCCTCTAAAGCTTGGGTCAGCTACGCGAGGCTCATTTCAAGTCTGGATTCAGAGTTCATTCTTCTGAAGGATTTCTGGTGCCAAAGCAGGCTCCTTAACAGGATTCTTATCCTTATTTCACTGCTAATTATTACCTACATAAAATACTTAACAAGAACTTATTAGGTGGCTAAGGGTCTAATCAAAGGTTAAGTTAAGGGGTGAAAAGTGGAACTTTTCAGGTCTTAACACACCCTCAAACCTAATCTTTGCTAGTCCCTTAGCAAAGCTACATTAAATCTACTCTTAAAACTTAAATGCCATTTTCGTAGGGAGCACGGATACATTTAGCATATGTACCAAGCCTTTTAAACCCCTAGGTGATCCCTAGTGGAGGAGTGAAGTCTCCTGAGGGTTTTCAGTGAAGACACCCACAAACTTCTCAGTGAAATAGCCAACAAGAGTGCAGTATCATTAAATGAGCAGTCAAGGAATCAGATTTAGTTTACTCTTGAATCAGTACACATAAAAGAATTTTAATCCATTGATTGCACAGAGATTTAGATAGCATAAACTCTTCATGATTGTACAACATTTCCAAATAGTTTACAATCACAGAAAACTGCACTAGTGTGTGCTAGCACTGAGCTTATCATTAGGTCAAAAATTAGGTTAAGGTCATACCTAATGCATTCAAGTTCAGACCCAAAAACTTTGCAGGGCATACTCTCATAAAGGTTTTGTTGAGGGGTTCATTTTCTCACAGGCTCAAGAGCAGTTACATCCCCCAAATGGGTTTGTAAGCATGAGCATAGGCAGAGTTCTTAAGTGCTGACATCATTGGCAGTTCCTCACCATAGATTGGATAATTCCTTATCTTCACATGACAGCTCACTCAACTTTGGATCACAAGGGCTTTTAACTGGGCTGTAATGTGGCTTATGGAGTAGGGTTAAAAAGAATGGAAGGTTGAAAAGAGGTTCCAATTTGAGAAATCAATAGGTCACAGAGGTGGTTCATGACTTCACCTTCCATAATTTAGCTCCCTTCATCTTCTTTGAGATTTTTCGATTTGAAGTGATCAGTTTCTCTTCTTGATTTTGATTTTCCAATGAAAGTTCCTCTTGACTTCTCTCTTATTCCTCTTCATTATTATTTTTATTTCTTTTTACTGGAGTTTCCTTCTTTTTATTTTGTTTTTGCTTTTCAAAAATGCCACCATGTTCTCAGTTACCATACTGCCAAATTTTTGAGATCCTTCTTCTCCATTCACCTAATGTTGACCATAGCTAGTCCATCTTCAACTCTTTCTCCTTTACCTTCTGAATTCTCAGAGTGAGGGTAGGTTGAATCAGGTTCATAGGTTTAGGTTCAAGTACTCAGGTGTATTTTGAAGAAATTTAGAATTTAAAGCTCAAAGGGGGTATGGACAAGGGCAGTTGCTTTAGGATTGGTCTTTTTAGGCTCAAACTGTCCAAGAGAAGGCCTTGATCCTTTCCTAGGTCTCATGAGTACTGTCAGTTGTTTCAACTTGGAGTTACCTAACTTCTAGTGAGCACAGTGACTCAGTCAGTCTTTAGAACTAGAAGTGATTGCCTTGGTTACTCCTCAAAAGATGAAAAAAAATTTATAGGCCCAATTCTCGATATGGTCTTCCTTTGAACTTTTAAGTATGTCCTCACCTTTTTCTCTCTCTACTGATTCACTGAGTGCTGATACAAGTGAGTTTTCTTGGTGATATTATCATGGAAATATAGAGTATTAGAAGTTTATAATGTCCAAGGTTTGCATAAATTTTAAACTTCTTAATTTCATGATTCTTAAGTGAACAAAGGTCCATTTCCATATTGCTCAAATGAGTCTGCTGCACTTATGTTAGCTATTCCATTGGCAGGGTCTACCTGGCACACCCCCAAACCTATGAGGAGCAGTGTCCTCACTGGTTCAAAGTGAATGTGCTACAGAAAAATTGAGGCTAAAAGAAAAGGGAAGAACAGGGAACAAAACACACAACAGGCAAAGCAAGATAGTAAAGACAGGGGAAAAGGCTATGAAAAATTAGAAATGTACAAAATACAAGAAAACAGAAGCAAAAGAAATAGAGAAAATCCTAGGTACAATCTAGTTAGAATCTGTCTCAAAACTTGTCCCATCCCATCTTCTTTGCATGCTCTTGCAGGAGAGCCTCTTCTTCTTTCTTTCTTCGCTCCTCTTGCCTTTCTTTGCTCGGGAGTTTTGGGTATGGTTGGAGCCGACCCTCATTTTCTCTTCTTTGGTTCGAGGGATCTCGAAGATTTATCGCTGATTGGCCTGTGGGATTTGGTGGGAGATTTTCCTTTGGGGCCCTTACCTTTGGAGGCTTGCCCTTGCTGAGGCAGAGGGGGAATAAGAGGTGGTTGGGCTGGTGCTGGCTCAGGAGGGGCAACAGGGGATTTAGCTTTTGCTTGCACCTGAGGCAAGAGAGGACTTTTCCCTTTTACTGGTTTAGGGGGAGCCACAGAAGATGGATCTGGTACTTTGGCTGCAGGAATGGCAGGGCTCTTCCCTTTCACGGGCTGGCTTAATGATGGTGCCTCCTCAGACTGGGCAGATTTTTCTTTTCCAATTTTCAAAGAGTGACTTGGGGGAGTAGTCCTTTTGGCAGCAACCTTCCTTCGCTGAGGATAGGATTGTTCAGCAGGGCTGGATGAAGGAGCAGCAGCAGTAGTGGGGGCACTATGATCCTTTGGTGGTTCAGAATCAGAGTCGGAGTCAGAAGGGAAAAGCTTAGTGGGATCCAATCCAAGGGCAGTAGCAGCTTGTCTGCGTTCCTCTTTGGAGAGTAGGCGACCATGGGGATCATCCTGAGCAGAAGCTCTGGTGACCTTTGGAGGTGGGGATGGAGGGGCCGGCCTTTTGCCTTTTTAGGCTGCAGTGGCTCTTTTAGAAGTGGGCTTTTTCTTGGACGGAGTGCGTTTTCTTTTGGGAGCAGGAGAGGGAACAGGGGGGGCATTGAGAGAGGAGCAGGAGCTGTAGTAGGGATTTGAGCAGGAGCAACAGGTTGTGTACGTACTGCAGAAGGAACTGCAGTAGGCATTTGAGGAGGAACAGGAGGAGGTACCGGAGTTGGGGTTGTGGGAGGTGGGGGAACAGATTGTGGAGGTGATGGGGTAGGGGCAGTGGAAGAAGATGAGCCTGGTTGTGTGGAAGAAGATGGGGCCTCAGGGGGAGCTGTGGTGAGAGGGGTGACCTGTATGGATTGAGAAAGTAGGAAGGCAACTCTTTGTTCTAAGATTTCAATTTTCTTGTTAGCCCACAGGAGATTGGTATCTGTAAGCTCCTTACTGAGTTGGTTGATCTCCTGAGCATTGTTTAATTTTTTCTCTAATAGCCTATTGTGCTTTTTCGCCCTCTCTGCATTAGCCTTTTCAATCTCAGTAGTCATTCTGTAATACGTTGCCACAGCCTTGTTCACATTTAGGGTCTCCAAAATAGCCTCCCACCCTTTGGAAATATCTCTCAGCTGCTCGCGGTGAGCAAGCTTCAAGTCACTAAGTTTCTGCAGCAAGGGGTATTCGATGGCTTGGCGAAGTTGGGCCATGCCATTGAGAACATCCCTCTTGATATAGGGATTGTCCCTCATGGCATGGAGGAGAGTGAAGTAGGGAGGGGTGTAATAGGAGTGTCTGGGCAAGATTGGTAGAAATGGAGTGGAAGAAGTAGATGGTGATGGATCCTGGGGGAGAAAAGTGAGGTTGTAGAAATGGTTGGGGTGGTCTGGGTTGAATGGTCAGTGAATTGAGGAGGGGGTGGGAGAAGAGGGGGAATGGAAGGTATGGGTGGAAAGTGAAATGAAGGAAGGGCAGCGGATGTGGATGGTTTAGGGTAAGGGAAGAAGGGGATGGTGAAGGGTTAAAATGGAAGGGGTGGGGGTGCAAATAGGGGGGTGGAATGGGAAAGGTGGATGGGAATGGAATGGGGTCGGGTAGAAGTGTTGGTAAATTGAGGTGGAGGTAGTATTAGAGGGGGTAGGATAGGTAGAGAGGGAAAGGAGTGGTTGGGTATGGTGTCATAGAGGGGGAAGGGTGGAGGTAAGTCAATGTGGGTGGGGTCTGTTGGAATTGTGGAGTCAGAGGTGGAAGGGGGTTGGGTCAATGGGGTGGTAGGAGGTTGTGTTGGGATTGGTGGGTTTGTCAATGTTTGAAGGGTGGATTGTATGGTGGTTATGTCAGTTTGCATTTGGGCTTGGGTCTATGTGGTGTTGGAGAGTTGGGTTTGGATGTCATGTATGAGGGAAAGGATAAGGGTAAGGGTATCTGAGGTTGGTTGAGGTGGAGTATGAGGATAGGAAGGAACGCAGTTGGAAAGGGAAGTGGGGCATGATGGAAAGTGGTAGGGTGAAGGGTCTAATGAATGATGTGGTGAAGGGAGAGGGGACTCAGGGAGAGGGATGTCATGGGTGGGCAAGGTATCAAGCAAGGTGGTCATGAAGGCCTGATACCCTGAAGTGGTGGCTAGGTTAAAGTCCAGTTCATGGAGAGGTTGGACTAAGGGTTGGTCAATATGGGGTGTGTCTGTGGGAATGACAGGGGAGGTGGAAGTGGGTAAAGATATGGTAGCTGTTGTGTGAGAGGGCTTCTTTTTGAGGTAGGTTATCAGGGGAGGGCTATCAGGGTTGAGGTCAGAGGATGTCGGAGGTACTGGGGCTATGTATTGAGGTAAGGTGGGTGAAGGTGGAGTGTTGTCCAGGGGTGTAACACTTTCTTCCCAGGTACGGATAATAGTGGGAGGTGGAATGGAAAAAGAAGATAAAAGAGGGAAAGGGAGAGATGGAATAGGTGAAGAAGTTAGTGGAGAGGCAAGTGTGGTGGATGGAGGGATTGCTGCAGAAGCAGAGGTTACAGAAGCTCGCGCCACCTTCTTTGGGGAAGGGGTTTTAGCCTTCTTTTTGGGAGCAGGGGTGGCCTTTGCCACAGCAACTCCCTCTCCCTGCTCAGAAACATTCTGAGCTTCAGCCTTCTTCTTCTTCTGGAGATCCATTAGACTTCTGTTGATCCCCCATTATCTTTTGGCAAAAGTTGTGGGAGTGAGGTCAGCAGATAACTCCCCCACTGCTATCTTGTACCCTCCCCTCAGAAGTAGTCTGGTGATGAGTCTTCCATAGGGGAGAGTGTGGATTTTCTTTTACAGCCCCAGCTTCACCATTGTATCCTTCATAGCCTCGAAGAACAACCATGCAGCATTAAATCCATGGCCCAGAGAGAAGGAATAGAGAGCATCAGCAATTGGTGTCCTCCTTTCTTGCTGATGGCCGGAGCAATAGATATTCTTCCTCAGCACTTGATTGATGAATAGCAGTTTGGGCTCCAAATCTCTTCTTCTGATGGAGTCCCCTGTGGCTTTCAAGCCTCTGGTAATGGCCTGGGCAATTGTGTCAATGGGGGCACTCACAGGGGCACCATAACCGCAGTTGGGATCAAAACTGGCAGGGATGCCCATGACTTCAACAATTAACTCTGGGCTAAGCAGCATCTCAAAATTGTCAACTAATGCAAGGAGGCCTGGCTGCCCCTGTGTGTCTGGTCAGACCCTAAGGTGCTGGTAAAAGAGTTGCACTAACCTAGGGTAGGCTAGTGCAGGAATCATTTGCATCAAGGAGAACAATCCAGCCTTACGTAAGAACTCAATGACAGGTGCTGAAAACGGCTCTGATTCAAAGAAAGAGATATCGAAAATGGCTTCAGGCTCTAAGGGAATGGAAATGAGGAGCTCAGAGGGTGTAGAATAGTCAGGTGTTTGTGCAGCCACCTCAGGAACCACCGCCTTCCCTTTTTGTTGTGTCGTAGAGGACTTGGCTTTCTTAGGGGCAGGCTCCACAGTGGCCTTGTCCCTGGCTCTCTTCACAGGTGCACTTTTAGGAGCCATCACGACTCTCCTTGGTGAGTGTGCAGTTGAAATTTTGAAAGGAAAGATCAAGAGTTGAGTCTAACCCTAAAAGTTAGGGTTCTATTCAATTGGACACACGGTGGATCTCGAGAGCTCTTAGTAGGGGGCAACTGTTAATGGAAGCTTTAAGAACAAAAATTCAGAATTTCAAAGTACGCAATGAACTGTAGACAGGAAGCTGGAGGAGAGAGATTGAGAGGAATGGGAGCTAGGGTTTCGCTGGCAGGAGAGGAAAGAGAGTAGTAAGGAAAAGCAGCGCGGGGTAGGATTTAAATATCACGAGGCTCGGCGCGCTTTGAAAATATCCGCTCGCTGGCTGGGAATGAATGGGTCGCGAGATTAGATGTTCCTTTAAACTGTGCGAGGCAGCCCACCCAGTTATATTTGAAACTCGCGATAGCAAAACAAAGTAGTTCTTTATGAACTGCGCGAGATGGGACCAAACCCATTATTCAGAACCCCGTGATGGCTTAACCGAGGTAGAATTCACTCACCCACTAGTCAGCTTTTTGACCCTGACTTTATGGGTGGATTCTCTCGCAGACTCTCTTCAAGGGACACCATAAGAATTATAAGGCATTCACAAATTCTCATACTCTCAAGGCATTAAATTCACACATCATGAAAAGCATTCAAATACTACATTATTATTCAATCACTTGAAATTAGCAAACAAGGGGAACAGGAATAAAAGTAGGCATAAAGCACTAAACTCAGATTCCAACAAGATTGCTACACATTCCTCTAAACTGTAAAGTACATATTATATAAAGGTGTACAGTTCTTATCATCAATTCAATGAAAGATCTCCTTCAGGGTCTGAGGATCCTTCACCAATCAAAAATTGGCCCTTGGGATTAACCACTGGTTGACTGGGCAACCTTCCCTCTTCTCTTTTGGCTAAGGTGTTCACTAGTTGTCCAATCTGTTCTTCCATCTTCTTGATGCTCTGACCATGAGAGTTCACAGTCTGAGCCAAGGAACCCAAGTTTTGCAATGAAGTCAAGACTTGGTCCTCAAAAGAAACATTTCTAGGCTGAGAAGGGGGTAAGATCAACTGATTTTGTCCATGGGGGCTCTTGATGGTGGAAAGTAGACCTAGGGCATTCCTTGATTGAAGCTCGTGGCCTTTGTGGTAAGGCCAACATCTGCTGGGGCTGCATGTAGTTGTCTTGCTTCCACCTCAGATTTGGGTGGTCTCTCCATTGGTAACCAGCATTTTGGTGCTGATATCCATATGGCTGCCTATTATAGCCCCCAGATTGTTGCTAGCCATAAGATTGAGCAGCAGCAGCATGTTCCAAAATCAATTCAGGAAATTGCCCTGCAGATGGACATTCCTCCACTATGTGTTGTGGGGACTGGCATATCAGACATGCCTCCGCCACATGAGCAGCCCTTCTGGGTTGCATCACAGTCAATAATTTGTCAAACTTCATAGAGAGGTTTGCCATCTGCAGCTGCAGGTCATTGTTCTCAGACACCTCATAAACTTTTCCTCTTGATCCAGCAGCAGGCCCCACCTTTGACTCAGATTCCTGACTAGTTCTTGCCAGAATGGCTTTTGAAAAGCATTCTCACTAATCACCTCAAACAATTCCCATGCCTCCTCAGCAGTCTTGTGCATGTAGGATCCAGCACAAGAGGCATTGACCATATCTCTATTTTTCTCATCAATCCCATTATAGAAGCTTTGTACAAGCTGCCACTCAGGGATCTTGTGGTGGGGGCATTGTTTGAGCATCTCTTTAAACCTATCCCAGGACTGGTTAAAATCCTCAGTTGGGGATTGAGCAAATGCATGAATCTCTTTCCTCAACTGGCTAGTTTTGGTCTCAGGGAAGAACTTGGTTAGGAATTTGGTCTATAGATCTTTCCATGAAGCAATGCTATTGTTGGAAAGAGTGGTCAGCCAGGTACTGGCCCTATCCTTGAGAGAGAAGGGAAAGAGTCTGAGCCTAGTAGCCTCAGGTCCCAAACCAGTGATATTAAAAGTGGTGCACAAGGCCAAGAACTGGTCAATATACTTGTAAGGGTCCTCCTTGCTAAGCCCATGGAAAGCTGGCAGCATCTGGATGATTGAAGTTTTTATCTCACAGTTCCCCTGAACATCAGGGAATTGAATGATAAAAGGAGAGTTATAGTCATCCGGAGCATTCAACTCCTTGAGGGTTCTGGGTTGCTCTTCACCCATAATTGTTGTCACAGATTCACTTGGGGGCTCTCCTGTGGTGTGCCTGTCTCTCCTAAGTCTCCTTCCCCTTTCTAACTCAGGGTTAAGAGGCTCTAAAGTAGGGCTGAGGGATCTCCTCCCTAGCATACAAGCACACTAACAGCAAGGAAAGCTTCTTGCAAGCACATTGCAAAAGAATAATTGTACACTAACAAATTTATCTAACTAGTTTACAGCTATTCAAAGAATACATTTAAACTATCCTAGATACTGCTAGAAAAAAAAAAATTAAGAAAGATAGACTGAGCTTTAAAAGTCAGAGTTTGCAAACAGAGGTAGCTAAGCTCCAATTGCAGTCCAACTATCCTGCACTGCTGCTGTCTAGATCTGTAAGAAAGGTTCAAAATTATGTCAGCAGTTTCAATTATTCACATGTGCAAAGAATACTAAGAATACAAAAACTAAGGGTCTACTAATAGATCATCAATCCCCGGCAACGGCGCCAAAAACTTGTTGGCTGATTCTAATGTGCTTACATTATTGGTTAGTGGTGAAAGTCATTTAAAAATCAAAGAAAGAGAACAAGGGGTAAATTCAGCACAACTCAGAAGTCCTAGACCTGCAAGATACAGGGTCCTTTGTAGCAAGTTTTGATAAGTAAGAGTTTGTCCCACAGGGAAAGGTGATCTACAGCTCCAAGGGAGCCATCTCTAGTAGTCCCTCCAGATCTGACTACAGATCTGGCAGTCCTAAAAGGAGGGGAGTTTAAGGTCACTTATTCTAAGTATTCTAATGTCTAAAATATAGAAAGGGTTGAGAGGATGGATGGAGTGTGGAAAATAAATATAAAAGGGTGAGAAGTATGTTATGGAGCCAAGATCAGAGAAGTTTTGTAACTCAGATTTAGATCTGATGTTATAGAAGTTCTATCCAATGGCTACATTATCACCAGTGAGGAGAAAAGGATCCAACCCATCACTCTGCCATGATTCCACCCTTAAGGCTATAACCTGTCCACTCAAATGGTCACAGATTATCCCATAGGGGAGCCACTATCCAGGGATGGGTCAAAACACAACAAGTATATCATTGCAGGCACTATTTCATCCAGGCTACCAAATTTCAAGAATCCATAGGAACCTCAATCTCTAAAGCTCTATATGTGGGCTAAGGTCAGAAGGACCATGATAGCCTGTATACATATAGAACCAAAGAAGAGATTGAGTACAACCTTCGATCTACCTGTCCATTGCTTGAGTGAGGCTACAATGGTCCAGTCACCAGCCTACAATCTCTATAACCAGATCAGATCCAACATCTGATGGCGGATCTATACAAATATAGGGGAGTCTGCCTCTGTACAATCTCTCACCAGGCTTCTACAAGCTCAGGTGTAAAGAAGAAGGATCCATCTTGGATCGGTGGATTAGAATCACCCTAAGGCTATAATCTATCCACTTAAATAGTCACAGACTATCCCAAAGGTTATCCTCCTCACGGAGCCCAAAATAAAACAAGAATATTGCTGCTACCACCATGGTCACAAGGCTACCAGCTCAAGCTCCCATGGGGATTTCAGATCTAGTGGGTCCTGTGGTGGGGCTAAGGTTGTAGGACCATGATAGCCCAGACACACAGGTCACTTAGATCTGAATGGCCCTTAAAATCAGTTCTCCATTGCTTTGAAACACAGCCAAAGCAATGGCGGATCACAAGGAAGCAGCCTTGCACAGAGCATCTCACACACAAACACCAATCCCATAAAGTACAGATCCTATTACAAAACTTCCATTAATCTAATTCAAAAACACAACAAAGGCATAGCCAACAAGTGCTGGACTATGGAGAGAAGGAAAGAGAAAAAGAAAACTACTTACAGATAAAAATAAAGAGAAAAGAAAAACGATCTGAGATGTGTTCCCAGATACCTAAACCTAAGCTAGGTATGGGTTTATATAGAAGTGGGGTGGCAGCGCATTAGGGTTAGGAAACCCTAATTTTAACGATGCCATGTGGCCTAACAGTGATCCTTGGATGCCTCGGGGCATGTGCACAGAGATTTGAGCATGGGAGTGCGTGCCCTAATCTCTTGGAAATTCCCAAAAGGTCCTTTACTGAAGAGATGGAAGTTTAGGTTCAGAGATTTGCTAGGTAGATGTGGTTTCCCAGACTTGTCGCGTGGTAGCTCTTTGCTCTTTGCTAGGATGATTTGACATTGAAGCTTCAGCCATCGTGAGGTTGCCTTGGTTTGCTCTTCAGGCAGTCATGCGGTAGAGAATTGTGCTCTCACTGGATTGGGCTTCGCGAGGTTGAGTAGAAAACACAGTCTCAGATGTCGCGGGGTTGAAGTTCAAGCATTCGTGAGGTTGCTCGGTCTTCGCTGGGCTGATCTTCGCGAGAGTGAATTTGAACAGCGCGAGAACTTTGCGAGCACTTCTCTTTACTGGACTTCGCGAGTTACCTCGCGAAGCTTTAATGAGTTCTGAACTGCACGAGGTTCCATGTCTTAATTGATCTTCACGAGGATGGCTTTGCCTTCACCAGGATGTTTTCTTCTTGAATGGTGTGAGAACTGCGCGAGGAGTTTTCTGAAGCTCTCTCTCCTCAGCCATTCTGAGCAAACTGCACGAGATTGAGAGAGGTCTGCTTTGAACTACGCGATACTGCGTGATGTGTTCTACTCCTGAGCTTCGCAAGAGCTGCATGAGTTTGAGTTTCTGAAGCTCTTTAGTCACTCATCTGCGTGAGAGGTTGCTGTAAAGTCTTGGGAAGCTTAGTTGAACTGCGGGAGGCATATTTCTCCTGAATCCTCTAAAGCTTGGGTCAACTGCGCGAGGCTCATTTCAGGTCTGGATTCAAAGTTCATTCTTCTGAGGGATTTCTGGTGCCAAAGCAGGCTCCTTAACAGGATTCCTGGCCTTATTTCACTGCTGATTATTACCTACACAAAACACTTAACAAGAACATATTAGGTGGCTAACATACCTTGTGACCATTCAAGTGGACAGAGTATAACCCTAAGGTTGTGTCCATCCACATGTTTGAGAACAATTCTTCTCCCTGCACATGAGCTTCTAGAGCCTTGTGAGGAGGTTTGTATAGTAGCTGGCTCCCCTCTGTTGTACCTAATCGATATCAGATATTAGATCTGATCTCTTATAGTAATTGCAGCTTGAGGCTGAGTCATTATAGGCTGTTTATAGAAATGACCAGCTTAGCTAAATGCCATATTCAATCTATTGCATGGTCCTTTTTATGGGCACTAGTGAGCAGTATGCCTTAACAAAGCACTTAGGATCTTATGGGTTGAAATACCTATGGATGTCAACCAGGTCTGTGCACAGATCTGGGGAGCTTGTAGCACTGGCATTACATAGTGCATAGTGCTGCAGTAGTATTCATGGCTAGAGCTGGTCTAGTAGTTGTGGAAATGATCAGTCCACTCTTCTGGATTGGACTAGCAAATTTTTGGTTTAACTAATGGGATTTGACAGACTCTATCAGATACCCTGTGACCATTATAGTGGACAGAGTATAGCCCTAAGAGCGCCCCAAATGGCATGGGTTAAACTGGGAGCTTATACCTTGTTGAGGCCTTTAATAGTGTCTCAGCAAGAAGCACTGTAGAGACAGACTAAATCTGAGTTACATCACTGTATCATTAACTCTAGCTTAACCTGCTTACTTCTCAGAATTTTTATATTTTGTTTTGGCACACACTACGACCATCTTCTTCTCAACCCTTTCTTTAGGATAGGCCTGCACTTTATTTTCCCTTTTTGTATAAATTTAGTGTAGTCATGACACCCAACTCCCTTCTCTTAGGATTGTCAGATTTGTAGTCAGATCTGGAGGCCTACTATCAATGCCCAATTTGGGCTCTTGATCATTTTCTCTATGGGACAAACTCTTACTTATCAAAACTTTCTACAATAGACCCTGAATCTTGCAGGTCTAGGAATACTTTGGTTGTGTTGAATCCATTCTTTTATATTACTTTGTTTTCAATTGATTTCCACCACACAATAATATAAGCACACTTTCACACCAAGTAAAAAAAAAGCAACAAGTTTTTGGGGCCGCTGTCGGGGAATTTTGAACTTTTTAATAGACCTGAGTTGTACTATAATTTAGACTAACAAATTTTTTGTAACTGTGTTTAATATAGAATAAAAATACTACTGATTTTTTGTGGAATTTTGTAGAAATGGATAGTAGAAGCAGGGAAAAGCTAGAGCTGCAAGTGGAGAGTAGCTAGCTCTGTTTGCACTTTCTTTTCCCTATATCTCATGTCATTTATATTGAATCCCCTATTATCTTGTTTAGTGTAAATTTGTGTAGCTATTATTTTTATTGTGTGAAATTCTTTTTGTGTGCCTGTAAGCATTTTCATTACTAATTGGTGAGTGTATGCTTAGGAGAAGGTCCTTAAACCTTGACTTGGAACTCCCAAATCTAGAGGTGGAAAGGATCCTTAGACTTAGACACACCACACTGAGCCCCGTTGTTGAGACTAAAGCAGACACCATGGCTGAGAGGCAAAGGACATTAAAAGAATACAATGCACATGAGGAGTACACCTCTCCCTTCTGCATTCAGTTTCCCTCTGTTGAGGGCTCTATGAAATTAAATCCTCCACCATTAGTATGCTGCCTTTATTTCATGGGTTGAGTAAAGAAGATCCCTACAAGCATATTGACCAGTTTTTAGCACTTTGCATTATCTTCAATATTGCTGGCTTAGGGCCTGAGGCCACTAAATTGAGGCTTTTTCCTTTTTCACTAAAGGACAAAGCCAGTACATGGCTATCCAAGCTCCCTGCAAACAGCATACAGTCATGGAGTGACTTTCAAAACAAGTTCCTGGCAAAAAAATTTCCTATGAACAAAACAAGCCAGATGAGGACAAAAATTATGTCATTCACTCAGTCCTCAACTGAGAACTTTAATGAAGCTTGGGAAAGATTCCAGGAGATGTTAAAACAATGCCCCCACCACCAAATTCCAATGTGGTAGCTTGTCCAAGTGTTTTATCAAAGAATTAATGCCAAGAGCAGGGATATGGTGAATGCTTCCTATGGTGGAAGCTACCTCCACAAGACAGCTGAGGAAGCTTGGGAGTTGTTTGACATAATAGAGGAAAATTCCATGCAGCAGGAATCTCTGTCACACAATGACAGCCAGATTCCAACTAAAATGGTGAAAGAGGTCACCCCTAGAGGTGGAATATATGAAGTAAAGGTACAAGGTGATTTGGAGAGAAAGGTGGACAACCTGAGCTTGAAGTTTAACAAGTTGATGAATGTGATGTAGCCTCGGATGGTTGCACACGTGGAGGAGGCATGTCTGATATGCCAATCTCCCACACATTCTATTCATGATTGTCCATCTACCAATCAATTTCTAGATTTTGTCATGGAGCAAGCCAATGCTGCGCAAACCTTTGGGTAGAGCCTACTGGGTATTCTTGGAGGAACCACCCAAATCTGAGGTGGAGACAAGACTCATATCCTCAACCCCAGCAGCAGCAAATGGTAGCTCCTTACAGACCCCAGCACTAGTTTAATCAAGGTTACCCACCAAGGCAAAATTTCCTATTACCTGCCCCACAGTCTAACTAGTTAGCTCTGCCCTCACAACAACCCAGATCCTCTTCATTTAAAGAGCAGATGATAGCTTCAATGCAAAATTTGGGGAGCCTGGTTCAGACTGTCAATTCTCATGGACAGAGCATCAAAAAGCTTGAGGACTAGCTTGGTCAGATCTGTAATGCTCTGAACAGGAGGGAGGAAGGAAAATTGCCTAGTCAACCCTTGACAAATCCGAAAGGTTAGTTTAGGATTGGTGATGCATCCTCTACTCAGGAGGAAGCTAGTGCCTAGTGAGCCAAGTACTGGTAATAATTGTATCATATGTATGAAAACTTTGTGTTGAATGGTGTTCCTTAGAATTCTGTCATTTGAGTTTTTAGTGTATTGTTGAATTGTTTGTTTTGTGTTGGTGAATTGTTCATTTTGTGAGTGAATATATGTGCCTATGTTTCATCTGAATTTGAACTGTGTTTGTTGAGAAAATGGTTGAGATGCCTCTGTCATACTTTGCATGGAAATTGATCTAAAAAAAAAAGTATTTTAGGATTCTGCAATGTTGATGAACTATTGATTGACAATGGGTATATTGTGAATGAGAGAAATGAAGTATCTGTCTGTAGCTTGGTGCTCATGCACAGTGGAAAGGTGCACAACAACAGGTGGCACCAACCAATGTGCTGCACTGAGTTACCAGAGTACAAGCTGTGCCAAAAATGCTTTCTCGCTGAGTTGGAAGACTAAATTTTACTGTGCGAGCCATCTTTTGGCCCCCTCAGGTGCTAGACCAGCTGAACATTAACGGAAATATACCTCGCGGAGTTGCCTTCTACTCTACGAGCTGAATTTATGTGAAAAGGATGCTTTCTGGGTGTTCTACAAGAATACTGTGCAAGAAAATTTCCTAAAGCATGTCAAGGTCTCGCGCACTACAACCGCGGCCTCAGCTCCGCGAAAGGCACTGTAAGGCCATTTGCTCTGTTGAGCTACAGGACGTCTCGCAGACTTCAAAACCATCTGTGCGAGAAATGTACTCCAGGAGGACCTATTGGCAACTCCGCGAACCGTGGGATTTTCCCTTTAAACTCAGTGAAAACCCTCATTTTCTTCATTTCTGCTTTCTGCCCTAGTTCCCGACGCACTCAACCACGGCTCCCACCTATTTCTTTCTTCTCTACCTCTTGAGCTACTCCACCTAAAGCTTTTTCCTCTTACCATTTTACTCCCCAACTGTTCCTGGTTACTTCGAGCACGGCTTGGAGGGATTTCAGCCACTGTGCAAATTTCTTGGTGAAACCCTAGCTCGTATTGGGTAAGCTCTGCAACTCTCCCTCTGTGCTTTGATTGGTTTAGTAAATTAGAGAGAGAGCAGACAAATTGTGATATTTTTGTGCCTAATTTGAGAGTTCTAGCACCTATGGCCAAGAGTTTAAAATTCATTGATACATTGAAGGCTATGTTGAACCCTGTTCCTAGTGGCAGCCCTGTGGCCACTAGGAAATTCACAAGAATTGTTGAGGCCTCCACATTGGAGACCTCTGAGGTGCCCGCACCTGGTGTTGCCCCCTCAATCTTAAAAGAAAAAAATATATATGCTCCAAAGAAGAGGGCCACAGAGCTCCCACCTTCTATGAGCCCTGAAAAATCAAAGAAGAAGGAGAAAAAGGGCAAGGCTGCGACCCCTGTGGCCCCTAAGGTTGAGGAGGAAGTAAGTAATGAATACCTCAGGGTCCCCAATGACTTTGTAGAAGCAATCCCACTGGAGGCTGAGACTATTTTTGACAAAGCCTATTTTGAGGACCTACCAATGACCTCTGCCTCCATTGAATATTTTACTAAGGCAACTCTATTACCACTGTTGAGACCCTCAATGCAGCTGGTGTTCCCAAGATTAGTCAGATTGTTTTATCAGAATATGAGATGGAAGACTGGTGATGATGGAAACCCAACACTGTTGGTACTGATCGATAATTTTGAAATATTGTTTAACCAGTCTGACATTGCAAGGGTACTAGGGATACCAGCTGGGTATGACCCTAAGTTTGGCTTGGGACCTCCCCTGACTGCCACCATTATAGAAATAGCCAGGGAACTTACTGGAGGGATCATGGCTTCAGGGGATTCGATCAGGAAGAGAGATCTACACCCCAATATGAGGCTCATGGATACAATATTAAGGAAGAATGTTTATTGCTCGGGTCACGAGCAAGAGAGGAGGCCCCCCATAGCTGATGCCCTCCTTTCATTTCAAAGAAACTACTATTTGGATGCAGCCAAGTTAGTGTTTGAAGGGATTAGGGACCTGTGTGAGAAGGTGAAAATACAGAAGAAACCACATGCCCTTCCCTATTACAGGTTGATTACTGCACTGTTGAAAGATGGAAAATACTCCTTCAAAAGGGAGGAGGAGACAGTGCCACTGAACCCCAAACAAAGTGGAAAGAAACAGTGGGGTATTAGTGGCACAATGATGGAAAAGAGGAAGAAGAAAGAATTATTGAGAGAAGCAGCCTCCAACATTACTGAAGCAGCTGTTGTTCCTGCTGCTGCACCCTCTCCATCACTTGTGCCAGCCAGCACCACACTTACCACCCTTTCCATACCCCCTATCCCCACCCCAGTTCCAACCCCCTTAATACCACCTCCCTCCTCATCTCAACCATCCCAGCCTCACACAAGCCCAATACCCTTACCTGAGTCACTACAACCCACATTAACCATAGCCACCCTACCCATTACCACACCCTTACCTATTTTTTCAGCCCATACCAGCCCTCCTGTGAAAATTGCCTACACCAAAAAGAGAAAATTATCCAAAAGCAAGACTCACACACAACCCCAGCCCACTTATCTTTCCCAACCTATTCCTACCCCTGACACCATAGTCATACCAGATCCAATATCCACACCTTCTAAACCTGAAACCTACACCTTTGAAACCCACAATCAAAAGGTTGGATATTGGATCTGGTATGACACCACAGTCAAATGAGGGGGAGGTGTCAAAAGGTTGGATATTGGATCTGGTATGACACCACATGCATCATTTGATGAAAGCACTCCAGTCCAGTCGCCTCCTCGAAGTGGCTTGTCAACCACCGGACCGTAGCTCCTCACCAAATGCCCTTGGGTTGGGGCAACACAGCACATGAGTAGTTCGCTCCAGGACCCCCACCCCCTCGAGAGCAGGATGCCGGCCTCACCTTGCCATGTAGTTGCCAACTCCATACTTCCACTAAATTCCTGGGGCTTGCCTTGCCCCAACATCTAAATAAAGGGTGGGCGCCGAAAAGGAACCATCAAGAAAGCTTTGCTTGGTAGGCGCTGCCTACTCACTCGGACAATGCTCTGAATACTTTCGTGTTCAGTTCCGCCCCCTTCTCCCATGCTGAGTCACAGGCAGCGCCCTCGGAAGACGCAGACGAGCCACATGCGAAACTTGCACGTGTGGTTACGGTCGGGGACCCCAGATATCTGTACTAATATGTGTAGGTCCCCGTAATTCGAGTGAGATTGTCATGGCGCAAAGCAGATATGGTCCGGTATTCCTTGTTCCGTATTGGTTATGTTCCTCATTCCTTGTCTAGCGAAACTAATCGAGCTCTCGATCTCCCAAAAGCTAAGGGCTGAATCGATGAGCTATAATGTAGAATATGTGAATGCGATCCTTAATAGTTCATCACATGGAAGCCAATGTCCGGACTCATTCTCGATCAAACAAGGGGTGGGTCTTTACCAACTTCAAAATCAAAGATTTTAGGAAGAAAATGAGGTGGCACTCAATTCTTCATTCAAACTAATGAATGTCGAGTGGGGGTTTCGCCTTGTTATCAAAAAGGGAGTTAGGTAAAGCAAACTCCTCCTTGGACGAAAGCACGGGCTTAGTCAAGTAGAACCGGTTCCGCTTGATGCTGATCGAAAACAAATCTGGGGCCATGCTAGACGAATATGCGTTAGAAAGGTCAATCCTCCCCACGAAAATGATGAAATCGGGCGAACTTCTAAAAAGCAGCCCGCTTCCATAGAACAACATCGTGGCAACGTAGACCTAAGTGGTAATATTGGATCCCGGGAACCATCACAAGCACGGCCGGCCTATATTTGAACGAGAATGTCGTGTCATCCAAATGAGCCTAGAAGAAGGTGACTCGCAGACGGTGACTCCTTTTCAATAGAAAGGAATAGCCAAACCAACCCAATTGGTCAATCTCGAGATCTTATCGACCGCAAGGCAAACCGAAGACAGACGACCACGGTCCCGACCTTACCAAAGACCGGAGGTTTACTAATCAATGAACCCCCGAAACCTACTTGGACTTTCTTTTCTGACAAAGTCAACCAAGCCTAACCAAACCGTCATGGTCACGACATGTTGTTGATATTGATTGAGTTGGAGGGAGCAAGAAAATGAAGAAGCAAAGTCATACTTCATAATGGCACCAATCAATACTTAGTATTACCATTCAATACTTAGTATTATCATTCAATACTTAGTATTACTTAGTAATGGTAATACTAAGTATTGAATGGTCTTACTTAGTAATACGCAAAAGCCACTATAAGGGAAGGAACAAGCATGAGAAGAACACTCCTGCGCGCCCTACATGACTAAGTAATACCATTACTAGTAATCAAGACTTAGTATTACCTAGTAATGGTATTGCTTGTATGGGCTTATGCTTCTTCGTTTTCTTGCTGCCCTACATTACTAAGTAATACTCAGTATTGCATGACTAAGTAATCAAGACTTAGTATTACTTAGTAATGGTATTGCTTATGCTTCTTCGTTTTCTTGCTCTTATGCTTGTTCATTTTCTTGCTCATTATTAAGTCTGACTTTGCTTGTTCTTAACTGCACTTAAGGTTAGCACTTAACGCACTTCACTTGTTAGCGATCGGTGTGAATCAAAGTTTACTTCACGGGCCTCCGAGATGAACTTGTTAGCGAAATGAGGCGTGAAATGTAGAGGTTGCTTTCTTGATCGAGTTTTTAAAAGTCGTTATAAGTAGCGCTAGCTAGCCTTCCCTCCTTCTCTCACTTGGAAAGATTTAGCATACTTTCTTATGATGACCTGGTCGAGGGTGAACGATACATCGGTGTAAAAGATGGTATGGTATCAGTGTGGTTGTTTATAGTAAGGCCTGGCCTGAAGTGTGCGGCTTACGTAAAGCTAAGCGGTTAGGTTGACTTTGCCGCTATTTTTTTCTTTTTCTAAATCTAATCCCACTTTGATTCTCCGCGGGATCTCTGTTTCCCAGCCACTAAGGTTCCGTTCCGTCCTCTTCCCCATGGGTATGGTATATGAACGTGAGAGCAGAGCAGGAAGTTCTAGCATAATACTTCTATTCCAATATAATGAATGTGCATGTGTCCTGCCTCCGGGGAATCACGCCTATCAAATGAATGATTGAAGAAAGAAATGCACTTTGTTCATAGTTCATTTTTCGACACGCCTTTTAGCTCGTAGTGGAGCAAAAAAAAAAAATCCCCCAAGCTCTACTCCAATCGTCCTCCGCGATTGAAGGTCCTGAATAAATAAGGCAATAATCGTAATGAAAATGATGATGCGAATTGTGTTAATTGAGAAATGGAGAGAAGCTTGAGGTTAAAGGAAGGTAAGAGTACATTATATTAATGATGGTTAAGACAATAGACCCGTGAGAGATTGGAGTCCTTTCCCCAAAGGGTAATGTTTTGGGAGGGATGTCTGTTTGAGGAGTGAGAGTGGTAAAGAAAGATTTTGAGCACGCCATGTGATGGGAGGCCCCGTGTCAATGATCCAATGCATGGAAAGATAAGCGAAAGACAAGTAACGCATCGACATATTAGCATTGGAGTTTGTAGCGTGGTCAATGGTGTGATTTTATCTACCACGGTGATCGCACTTGAGGCACTGATTTGGATCGTGCACGATTTGTAGGAATTGGCTTGTTGGAGTATGAAGAGTTCTTGCAAAAGTCGCTTCATCGAGAAGAGCACATGGAGTTCACGCTGCCTCTCTTCTTGGAGTAGGAGATAGTATGCCCGATTGACTATGGGAAGAGGGTCGATCAAGAGAAGCTACGTAGGGCAGCGAGCGTAGCTTTCATTAAAGCCCATGAGGAATGGCATAACCTTTTCCCTTTGGTGCATGTCGGTGAGGCCCATGGAGGAACCAGCGGATCTATTCTTCTATACGAGAAATCACCATCTCGTAGCACCACCAGGACACCGATTCTCGTTCTTTTTTCCGAGCCTTCCCAAAGGCTATGTGAAACTCTATAGAGGGAATCTCTCTCCCTAACTAATCCGGATAGGCGATAATTAATGGTCGAGTCATATTATGGGATCTAGACCATAACATAAGTTGGAAGGCTCTTCCTGAATTCTCGATTACTTGCCCAACCAGACGAGATTAGTTGAATGACCAAAGCAGGAGAAGGTATAGTGATCACGGACCGGGATTTCATTTCCTAGCTTATAGGAGAGAGACTTGATACTCGCATAAGCACGAGTTGATCCATTAGATATTAATGTTGGTGAGCCTCCCAATGCTCCTGCTTAGCTTTGTTCGATCTTCCTCAACGGTGGAGGAAAGTTGTTTTTGCAACGACGCTTGAGTCTTGTCCGAAAGTCCAAAGGCACGTCAACATAAAAAGAAACCCCGACTTCGGAAAGGATTTATTTACGATTTTTAGCTACTTGTCCTAAAGCTGCAAAGATACGACTCACAACAAAGCCGTATCACCTTCGTTCCACTCATTTTAGCATTTCTAATCAGACCTGGCTGAACTGGGAACGGCATAGATCAAAGGGTCGTTCATGATTTTGAAAAAGAGGGCTTGATTTCGACCTTGCTTTTAGTTGTAAGCCTAGCTTTTGACTTATAGGGCGCTTAGGCTTAGCTCATCAAACAAGTGTGCCAAAAGTGGGAGGTAGTATCGTATTATCTTATAATAGGAGCACACCCGCTTTTAGCTCGTAGTTTCACTCTTACTTTTGCCTTACCTTCAATTATTAAAGGGCGTGTTCTCATCTTTTGAAAGAAAGATGTAGCTTATTAGTAGGGGGCGGTCTTCTCGTCAATCTTCGGAGTCGATGAGCTATCGCTGGCTACACCGACCGAGAAAACTTGGTGCAAATCGGGGAAATCCTTTCCTGCTCGTCTAACTAATGTACTGATGTAATTCCATGCAAATATGGCTGCTCGGAGAATCCGTAGCTGCTAAGGAAGAGGGTCAAGCCATAACGGATTGATGTGGCATAGCGGCGATTGGAATCGATCTGAATGAAGCTTCAAGCGTAGTTCTGGGGCTTCTCCATATCATAGAAGGTTGAATAGGATTGAAGAGGTGCCTTTCAGATCTAAGGAACCCTAGATGACCGTTGCTATAGTTGTGAGTCCAGTCCATAAAGATTCAGCCGGTCTCACTCCCTAGGAATAAAGTAATTCCTACATACCTAGGCCATAAAGTGAGAGCATCTGCGCCCTTATCGATAGTCTATTCGAGAGAGAACTCGGGGACTCATATCACATTTCCGGCTCGGGATGACCCACCCACCCTTAGGCAGGGCCCTTCGAAGATCAATCGTCGTTAAGTGAGCACCAACGATCGGTGCCAAGGAATGAATTCGTTAGACTACGGGAATCGACGATCTTAGATCCCGTGCGTCCGCCTTTACTTTATATGTAGATGTCTTCTTTCCGGTTCCAAGATTCACTCATTTCAAGGGCTAGGGTGGTACGAGCTTGGGTTGTCGCGGCGTGAAGGATACTAGAATGTTAGACTAATATTCTATTTTATATAGTAATATTCTCCAACAAGGAGAAAGCATTGAAGGGTCGCTTCAAATAAGTCAAGACAAGAGACTCATGAATAGAGGGGAGAACATTCACGCATGTCGGTAACTAATCAAAGGATATCGCTAGAGGTTTTGAAAATAATGAGGAATTAAGACTACCATGAACTATGAAATCGGTCTTGACTTGTCCGGGTCTTTTCACGAGGAGATCCTATTCGATTTTTGCCGGGCCGGTATGAAAATTGAGCTTACCTATTATTTGGTATTAACCAGATTGTCCATCTTGGGCCTAAGCCACTCGACCGCCCTTATGCTTGACTCGAATGGTCCGGTCACAAATTCTATCTTTCCTAGATCTCGATCCGTCAAGCCATTTTCCGGTGTAAGGCAGAAATCGAACGCAGTGCAATGCATCCCAATTGATCAAAGCGGAGATGCCTCTTCACTACGAGAATCTTCCGTCTTTGTCGGATGATCCGTCCTCGATAATGATCCTTCGGAAAAGGAAGTCTTTGAGAATTGACTTTAAAAGCCAATTGTTCTTGTCGCCTTTGTCTGTGTTGATTGATTGGCCATTGTTGCCATTAGATGCTAGTTTTAATGTTATTTATTTGCAGGATAAAAAACTTCATCCGTCCTTGTCCTCGGCTATTTACCGTTTCACTTTCAAGTGACTCTCGGGCGACCATGCAAGATTGCATGGTTTTTCTTCCTTTAACTCTTTCAAGTCTATCCCATGTAGAGATAGCGAGTCGTCCAAAGATTGATGTCGTCCTTCAATCCTTGTTCGCCACCATAGCTTTGCATCACCAAGAAGGTACATCTGCGGATAGTTACATTATCTTATTCGTCGGCATGGACCGCCTTGAAGTATTGCTCCATGTCCCAAAGAAAAACTCTCACTCTTGGCACTACGAGTACAAGCGAAGGGCTTAGGCTCTGGTACCTTTACCCTTTTGAGAATCTGTCGTCCCCATCACTTCCTCATCCTCAACCTCTAGAGGAGTGGAAGATACTTCTTTGTCCTTCTTGTTCTTACTTTTGCTCTTACTTCTTGAATAGAATTGTCTCGCTTGGTCCCATCTCGCCTAGATCCGCCTCTCACCTCTAAAAATAGCAATCGCTAGGAATAGAGAGTCCATTTCCTATAATCCTCGCCCTAGTGGTTCGTCTAGTGAGTCCCGCTCTAATGGTTCTTCCATTCAGCCATCACCTTTGTCATAATAGGGGTCACATAGTCGCCGTTGTCCTCAACGTGCCTAGCCCTAGAACATGAGTCTAGCGACCTAGAGAGTGAGGTTCAAGTTGTGGACCCATTAGAGTATTCGGGATGAGGATGAGATGGGAGATGCTCTTGAGGTTGATGATCAACATGTCAATGTTGTGAGGTGTATTTTGTCTACAAATGCTGACAATGATGAGTGGAAGACAAATCTTTTCCACACCTACATTCAATGTGGTGAGAGAACTTGCAAATTGGTCATTGACGGGCCATGAATGTGGTCTCTAAGTCCGCTATATAGCTAGATTGAACCTTAAGGTAGAGCCACACCCCGCCTTTTAGGGGGACTGGTAGATAAGACAACCTTTCCTCATCCTTTGAGAGGTGTCTTGTTCCAATCCAGTTAGGTGACTATAAGGATGAGGTTGATTGTGATGTCTTACCCATGGATGTAGCTCATATCCTTCTAGGACGCCTTGGCTTTATGACCTTGATGTGACTAACCATAGTAGGGAGAATACCTATGTCTTTAAGTATAAGGGCAATAACATTATCTTGACACCGACAAGCCCTCGTGAAAAGACAACAGGTCCAAGCGTAGATCTTCCCCTCAGGTTCCCCTTAGGAAAAGTCTTCAAATTTTTAGTCATAGAGCCTTCGAAAGGGAAGGGCAGAGGAGTGGATGCTGCTTAGCTATTGTAGCTAGGGAGACTCTTCCAGATTCCACTGGGTCTAAGTCTGATTTCCTCCCGAGGTACTTAAGTTGTTAGAGGAGTTACTTGATGTCATGCCCGATGAGCTTCCTAGTGAATGACCACCCATGAGGGATATCCAAGATGCTCTTGATTTAGTTCACGGATCTCAATTGCCTAACCTTCCACATTATAGGATGAACCCTAAGGAGCATGCTGAGTGAAATAGGCAAGTGGAAGAGCTTCTAGCGAAAGGTTTTGTTCAACATAGTCCCTAACATGATACGTCTTCGCCATGTGCGATTACTACTCTTGCTTGTAAAGGCCTCTAAATGAGAAGGCATGCTTATCAGATGAGAGTGGTCTCGCTAACGTAGATGGTTTCGATTAGTATTAACCACGCTACCGTTAAGAAGACTTGGTGCTTGTAGCTAGTGATGTGACGCTTAGGATACCGGATGCTAGCTACGCAAGATAACTCAATTCCTCTCACGGAAATACTAGACATGCATCGCCGCCTAACATATCGTCTTTTCTAATCTAAAGCCTCATTCATATCTATGAAAGTTCAGAACGAGTCCGCCGCTAGAAAGGAGATGGAACAACTCCAGACTAACAAGTCGCCTTACTAAAATAAAACAAGGATGTAATCTTAAGGGAAGGGAAAGGAGTTCAAGATTTCAATTCAATCTTTTGATTTTCTTCCTTTCTTTCTTTTATTTGAAATGAAATGAAGCGCTATAGCACCTCTTCTCACTAACTTCTCTCGTCTCCTTCCAGCTTGCTTATCGGTCACTCGCTTCGACTCTCATTTATCAGAAAGCGCTAGGCTTCTGAAACATACTTAGTTTGAGTTGCTTCATTTTTCATCACGACTTGCTTATAGTTACACTAGTCCTCGCGTCCGAGCAGTAAGGAAAACCTTACCTACTCGTTCTTCTTTCATTTCAATTTCAAGTAAGTAAGGGAATGGTGAGCTTCACTTCAAAAAGCACAAGACCTTTTTTTTTATCGATTAAGCCATTCCTTCATTTAATTGATTACATTACAACGAAAGACAATCTCAAAAAGTCGTCCCTTACCTTTCCGGACATTCTTAACATAACATACAATTTGTCAATTCAAGATCAAGGATCAACCAGTTAAAAAAGAGAAAGATATTTTTCTTCTCCTACTTGCTGCTCGTTACATATGTGCACCCCTTTTAGACTCGCTCCTGCGTCATTTTATTGACTCGCTCTGTGTATGTAACTCGCTCCCCATCAAGGAACTAGAGTTATGCCTTGGCCTTGCTTGGAAAGTTAGACCTTCATGAATCCCGGCTTCGTGGCCCATTGAAGGCCACAGGAGAAGGCATCTCTCGGGCCCGGGACCTAACCTTGTTTTGAATTCCTCCTTTAGTTAATCGAGTTCGAGTTCTTGCCCTTCCGGCGATTATCGAATTAACGAGTTGCTTCTTTCCGAGTTAGAGTAATGAAGAGATGAGTTCTAGGGATTTCTTTCACTTATGAGTTAAGGCAGGTCTTGCAGCCTACTTTCTTCCTCTCTACTCTACTTTATTTAGTATTTCGCTCGTAAACTACGCTCTTACCCGCTGGTTTGGCCATTTCATCCTCGGACTTAATGCTCGGACTTCTTTTTCCCTTATTATAGCAGACTTAGTCCTTTCTTGGTTGAGTTCGTGAATTCTCACCATTAGCGGAGCATAGTTTCTTCTATCACATAAGAAATTGATTCTACAAACCTCTCGTTCTAAAGTGCTTTTACCGGGCCGCTTGCTATATTTGTTTTCCTTTGTTGTGTGCGTCAAGCTTTCTTTGGGTTGGGTACCAAAAAGCATTTTTCTCCTCACGAAGTGGACCAGCCTAAAAGAGAAGATGCCGTGGATCATACATATGATAGAGAAGGGCCAGGAAAAGGGTGCTCGAGAACCTTGATGAAAGTAAATATTGTCGCTCGCTTTTCGCTTGTTTATTATGCTCTAGTGCTCGCTCCAAGTATTTACCTTCTATCGTTGTCGCTTTAGTAAAGCATGGGCCTTAGATTAGGATTTGGCGCTTTCACACGAATTGCTCTCAAGGTTGGAGGCGGATACGGGCTGCTAGAAGGGACCTCCCACACAAGGAATAGAGAATAGAGAAGAGGAATCCCTATTGGGAAAATGGATGCTATTTCAAATTGTTGGTGCCATTGATTCTTTACTTTGGGAAGAGGTCTCCTATATATAGGGAAAGACTGATTTTAGCGGACATGGCTTCTACGTAGTTTCCTTGCGGGAATAGGAATCAACTCTTTCATCAACTAGAACTCCGAGTGAAGGCAACTCAATAAGTAGAGTCTCTATCGCCTCTTGGGCTTGGGCTAGGAACCAGAGAACTGAGAAGATCTAAAAGAATTAGCTCGGGTTCAAAATGAAAAAGAAGGTCAAATGAAGTCTCTTCCACTCTTGATGGTTGAAAGTTCACAAGACATGTGAACATGACTTATCTTATAGAAATGCTGGATTTTGTAGGTCTTCCGTGAATGAAGTAAAAGAAAAGTCGCCTCTCCCGCAGAAGCTTAGCTCTTTTCCGAAATGAGGAAAGAATTTCAAGTTGCCGCTCTTGGTGCTTTGGCATTTGCAATAGGAAGTTGATTAGGGGCATGCCTTAAGGAAACGAGTCACTCTCTGGTATCTCAGATAGAGATGTTGCCTCTGTCATAAAACATAAAGAAGAGTTAGATTTATAGTCAATCCACCGCCTCCATCACGCATCGAAGGGTAGAACAAAGGAAGCTAAAGGCTTTCCTCTCACTACTCTTTCCACGGTAAAGTCGATCTTCTTTGAAAGCAAAGAAGGATTTCTTCCTTCATTCACGTAATTGACTCTTTGGAGTCGATTCAGACGATAAGCTCAATCCGCTCCAAGGAAAGAGTCATCTTATATTGACTATGCCCTAGAAGCCGTAACTCTTAACGACGCAAGGAATAGCAATTTATCTTACCCAATTTGATAGACTTGCCTTGTGAGATGGGAAAGCTAAATAGAGTGGCTGTGCCAATCATTAAATGAAAATGCCACATTACTTTTCACACTTTCTTCGATTATCTTTCCTCGGTCAAGCTCGGGGAAGTTGAATCTAGCTCACGGAGGTCTTTGCTTTTCACGATCGTTGCTGATTTTTCGCTTAAAAGAATGATTGTTTAGTTTAATCGAGGAGATTGATTCAAGAGACCGTCTTCTCGTCTTCATACTTTTGACACCGTGAGCTTCATCAAGAACGATAATAAAGTGAAAAGCCAATCCAAGAGAGGCACTAATAAGAGCGGCTACTTAACAAAGGTGATTCCATTGAGAACATCATAGCCGATACGACAAGACCGCTTATTCACTCACCAACAACAGCCCTTCTCTAGCAGCTTGCATTCGATGCCATATTCCTTATTAGATGTTGTATATTTAACTTGTACTATCTCTTGTTTATCTTTAAGGACATTGACCTTATAGTCTCGAAAGGAGGGAGATGGTGTAGCTATTAAACCATCTCTATAAGCCCAATCCGCCAATCAAAATCGTAGATAGGGTTTTTTAAATAGGGGGTATTACAAGAGGTATAAAAGATATTGTTGGTAAAGAGAGTCTCCGGGTTAACTCCTAAACTTTTTTATAAGGGCATTGAAGGTTAGAGTTCCATACTTAATAAATGTCCTCGCTCTAGCTCGGATAATTCTCCCTGAGATATGGGTTTTTATGTCGATTTATCAAGATTGGGTTTGTGGTAAAGTTAGAAAGGAAAGGAGCGGTTAGAAGAGCGGCTATTCCCCGATCTGCTAATCGCCTTCTTGTATACTCTCTAATGCTCATGAAAATGAAAGAAGATCGAGAATCGTCGCAAATGGTCTTCTTTTCTAACCCTAGGTCAAGAGGATAGTCCGAAAATCCCGCCGTGATGCATGTGGTGCATCCGGGTGGATAATAGTCTAAGAGGAGGAAACTGCCAAAACAGGTTTCACAGTTAAGAAAGGTAGAGATTCATCCCTGTTCGAGAATCCGCAGCAATAGATGAGACTGTTGGGATTGAGCTTTCCTTGGTAGAAGCTCTCTCTGTCGGTACGCTACACTCGATCAGTGACTCTTGCCTTTAGTATAGTATGAATAGGAATGTGCCATGAGAACGAAATTAGTCCCACGAACAACTGACACTATTCTTCCTATTCGCATAGCCCTTTCTCGTGCATCATAGGCTGTCGGTCCTTGCTTCATAGTGCTCCGTGGGTCAACCAGGCTAGGTCCTCCCACTTCTTCAAACCGGGGCTTTGATCGAGATAGAAGGACAGAGGAGCGAAGCGCTAGACGAGAGTTTGGTCACATAGGCTTGAACCGCTTAGGCTCTTTGCAAGAGTAGGCTACTTATGTCATTCTCTTTTTCCTCTTTTGCCTTTTCTTTTATTTTCATAGGGTGTGCACGTGAAAATAAATATTCAATAAGAAGGCTTACTAAGAAGGAGAAGGACATCCCTTGTGTACGAACTAGGGCTATTCAAAGACTGTCCAAGAAGTCAAAGCTATCAAGTATTTTCCTTTCTGTGTTCTGTGGGATTACCCTTTCTCATAGAAAGAGCTTTCACTCAACAGTCTGGCAACTGCCTTTACTGATCGAAAGAAGACTAGTTGCTCTTCTTCTCTTTGTCCAATCATTCCCTTTGATAAAGTCCCAGAGCCTATGCCTCCTTTGCCAGGGTTACCCAATGCGGCTCCATCGAAAGTCAAAATAAATGGAAGATCAGATCTATAGGATTTTGAGGGACTTGAATCTGCTGTGGGTTGCAGTGAACCAATCTGATCGTCAGCTTCTGCGTCCAGTTCCTGATCAAAGTAAGCTCGGCCCTTCGTAGCTTCGGATAGAGAATCAAACCCCCCAAAATCTGGTTAGGAGTCGTCCCATTGGTCTACTACTCTACGGATGATTGTTTCAAGAAGCGAGGAAAGAGGACTACTATATAGATTTTAGGGCCTGCCTTGAGGCTTTCCCTATACTAGTTCCGCCTTCAGACAGAAGTGGAGACCATTAATCCCTACTTGCTTGGAGTATCTACTCTCTTTATAGATAGTCTTTCTCTATTGGAGACTGATTCGCATAGGCGAACATAGTTAAGTCAAAAGGTAGGGATTTCTTCTCATCCTTATTGGTAAAGGCTTTAGATAAGACAATGGAGGCGAATGAGAGAGATCCTCACCGAACCGAGCAAAGGGGGGATGGATGAATTAAGATAGTGAAGATGGTAGAGTTGAACCGAACCCAACTAATGCGAGGAAAGGAACTGAACTACCATTCTGGGAGGATCTTTACTAATACAATTCAGAGATAGTAGGGTTGGTTGTAGATGCGACTTAATGAAGGGCCGCCCATTTAAATAGGCCATAGGTAGTCGGGTCGTGGGCCTTGGCAATGTCGGGCCGCCCTTCCCTTTACTCCATAAGCATTTCCGCTTTCCTACCAGCCATTTCATGGTTGTTTCAGGGGATGATGAAAGACATAAAGAAAGATCTTGATTCCCCTAAAAAGCGCTTAGTTGGCCTCATGGATGATCGGAATTAGGGGTTCTACTTCTTGTTGGCGTGCCACTCGACCTTAGTATCGCATAGTAGTTCCAGGTCTCCAATAAGCACAGGTCTCCTCACTTATCCCTCCCCAACCGGATCTCGCTTTATTATTGGTTCAAAGCCTATTGATCGACTCCACCTAACTATCGCCGCCAATCCGAATAGGAAGAGTAGTTATGGAAAACCCGCCTCCTCGGCCGATAGGAAGAAAAGGCTTCAGAGTGCTTCGGATGAAGGCATATCCTACTCATGTCCGCATACTATAGTCGATCGAGCGGGGGAAGAGAGAGGTTGAATCATGCTGCCGAAAAGCAGAAGAAGACATTTCCATAATCGAGTTCATCTAGCTGTGGAGATCCGACTATCCCATAGATGGAATCCTATAAAGATGCTCACCCTCCCGGAAGTGTTTCACCCTTCTCTTGAAGAAACGACTCTCGACAGATCCGACTCTCACGTAAGTAGCAAGATACCTTAATTAAAAGCAACTAGCGGAGCACTCAAAGTGAAGCGAGAAGTAGTAGCGCCCCTATATAGAACGCCTGACGTGGCACACCAATGTGAAATCAAGGTTTGTAACCCACACCTCCGGCCTTTGTACTGCCGATAACCAAGTGCTAGTGGTTGTTCACTCAAGCAATGGCTAGCCGAGGAGGATACGACGGCCGTGATTTACTTAACTATCGCCCATTGGAGAGAAAGACCTTGACTTGATGGAAAATTCCAGTTATATAGCTATAGCTAGGCCGTCCCAACAAGAGGGATTATGAAAACCGGCTTGGGCATTCTTACGGACTACAATTCTTGTTTCACTAGCTACACCTCCAACAACTACAGTTTTATCAAGGTTCAGAGATCAATCAAGAGAGAGAGAGAGAGATTAAGCATTCTTGATTGATTAGCTTCGAGCCAACACAACCGAAAGACGAGAGATTTACAGATCGCTCAACAAATGCCATCAAGAGCTAGCCACGTTAATCGCCGCTGGTAGGGCCTCTGCACCAACCACACTCACACACTCATGCCGAAAACAGCCACTAGTCGAAAAACCTTTCCTTTATTTGAATTTGACGAGAAGCTTCCGTGCTCACCTACCGCCTTGCTACACACGCCAATGTGCTAATGCTTATAGTCCTGCTTCCTAGTTCCGCTAGTCCCGCTAGTTCGGTTTCGTCACTAGTCCTATGAGAAGTCCAATGTCTCAAACTTAATAATACTATTTCTAAGCGGAAAGAAGAAACCTCGCGCCACTTACCTTACGGCTAGGGGAGAGCTGCTTAAAATCATCGAACCAATTAGGTGGTGCTGGAGACTACGTGTGAACGCCATAACTCATATATGCTTCAAAATATCCTCATCACCGAAGGCACCAAAAGCCTCAATACCCAACCTAGGGAGACAAAGGGATAGAGTCATTGGTCAACTCATTGGACTACTAATGGGCCTGCTGAGACTGCAGCTTCGATTCCTCAAGATCCGCCTAATTCTCGTGTCCCCGCCAAGCAGAGGTGTCCAATCCTTAGCTAGCCTTAATGTTGTGTTCGCCTAGACGCCGTCAAGTGGGTCATTTGTGGAAAGCTATAAAGGTAGGTTTATGTGACGCAGCCAATGTTGATGAAAAAGGAATCGATCGCTATATTAAGCCTTTCCATGATCCCTTTTAGCTGAGACAGGAGAGCAAATGCAGGAACTAGGGAATTAAATGGATTTCATTATACATATTAGGTAGGACCGGGGCATCCATTATCAGTCTTCCTTTTGATTTCAATTTATTATATATATATATATAATTTTTCGCCGCCAGCAGTGGTCAAGCGTGTAGCTATAGCCGTTAATGGAAAGTTCGGCCCAAAGCCCACCCCTTCAAGGAAACCAATCCTATTGGCGAACCACTCCCTTCCGCGCTGAAGTCACCCGACGTGCTTCCTTCATTAACTCTCGGATGAAAAACCTATACCGAACTTGACTCACATTTGTATGATCACAAGACCACAACACATACTTCACTCGCTGCGTAGCGCCAAGGTCGGTCATGTATCCGATGTATCCAAGCCCACCCCACTCAAGCTTTACCCGGCCCATGGCAATCATTAACCGTTGGGAGGTGTGGCTCAAGGAAACCGGATCCAAATCAATTGCACTCGATCAAAGCCTTTGGCGGACGTTCTCACAATAAAAGACTTCGAGAAGACCAAGCAGTACCTCTTAACTAGCCAAAGAGCTTTCTAAGACCGGAAGTTTCCATAACTTGGGCATTAGGTTAGCGTATCTAAAGGTGCGAATAAACTAGTGACCGGACTAAGGTATGGGCGTTGAGAAAGAGTCGAGTGAACAAGAAGCAAGAACCTCCGGTTCGAGCTAGTGGCCCTACAAAAGGAAACGAAGGTAGTGAAGAGGCCCTTGCCGAGCCCACTTAAGGTTTCGTGATCGAGATAGAAGAGGTTCGGATTGAATGAATCTACCTTCACCGGCTTCGTTCTCACTCAAAAGAATGAAATCCAGATCCGCTCCGCTCCTTCGCTCCCAACTCTTAGAAAGAAAGTCAACCCATGCGCGCTTTGAGCCATGCAGACCTCGAAAGGTTTAGTTTTCCTCACGAAGAAAGCACCTCCACTTGGGCTTGAGAACTAATCCGCCTTTCCTCGTCCCTCAGAGAAGAAAAATGTGGGTAGGCCTAAAGACCGACTTTCCTCCTTCCGAGTGAATCTGTCTAGTTCTATTTGAACTAATAAGAATCGAAATCGACAGTAGTCAAAGCGGAATATCGAGCAATTCTTGGCAAGAGGGAAGCCCCATGACCGAGCGAGGCTGGGTAGAGAAAGGAAGATGTATGGAATGCTCTCGGGCATTGATTGAGGAAGTCAAATAGTATGCTTAAGTCGGAGATTTCTTGGTATTCAAGTATTCAACTGTGAGGAAGTAGCCTAACCTTTCTTCATCTATGCAAAGAGGAATGACTTCTTATTCGACCGGTAATGTCTTGCATCTAGATCGATTCCTAAGGCTGGTAATGCCGAATCAATCTACTATAATAACGATAAGGCAATACAATGAGAAAGGAAAGCGACCTCTTCCCATAGCCATAGAAAAGTCGGATCGTTGGCAGAAGTCTCATCGACTTGGCTGAAATAAGGCTATTCCTCAACTAGGCTATTCTTTCCATCGTGAAATAGTAAAAAATCTCCCTTCGCCACGCCTCCTTTGACCGTATTCCATTGCGATCCAAGCAAGGTCTTCAGGAGCAAAAGCCTCTTCTACCGCCTCCGCCTCCAAAAAGAGGGAGAGAAAGAAAACTCCTAAACTAAACCTAAGGCAGCCTTACACTTAAAAGCGATACCACCTAATGAAAGAAAGGAAAGCAATCCAATAGCAGCTGATGAAACTATAGCACAGCTACCTCCTCTTCCCCTCGGGACACTCCCTTTAAAGACGTTAGCAATCAAATCGAGTCAACCAAAGCAAGAACTACCGCTTTTTCCACGGGCCCTCTTTCTCTGTTCCTCACGTATGTGATTGAAAGAGACAAAGAGAGGTAGGAATTTGATCGATGACAAAGTACGGATCCCGATTGCTCTATCAACGCATCCAACTACTTGTTCCTAGCTAAAGTGAGAAACCATACCTTGCCAAATGGAACCGCTCGACAATACCATTCTTATCCCGCCTCCAGCCCTAGTGAGTGAGCAAAGCAAGCTATACCGACACAGAAAGCAAGGAAACTTACCGCCACATTGATCATGGAAGTAGTGGATTGAAATGAGAGTGGCAAGGAAGAGACCAAGCAAGAGGCATTCCGTCTATACTTGTGAGAATCCTTGTTCCACATTCCTCTACAAGAAAAGAGCAGATCGAATGACAAAGAGAAGGGTTTGGCTATTGCTATCGAGCGAGACATGAAACTTTGATCGAGATGGAGATGCTCCTAATCGAATGTACCAAACGAAAGTTTAAAATCAGATTGAAAGTTGAGAGGTAGCAGATCAAGGTTGGACGGATACGGAATGCCAAAGAAGAGATGGTTGCTCGGATGGACATCTCAAAAGAAGCTTTCTTCCGGCTAAACAACAACGAGTAAGGAAGAGCTAGTCTTTCAAGGAAACACAAGACACAAGCAGCTTGCATCGATTAACCTCTTTGGGTTAGGGAACAGTAATGATTCTGTCTCGATAGAGTCTATTGGGCGCGTGAGAGCTTTCTATGCTTAGCGCTAGGAGTTAAGCCTCGCCCGTTAGGAGAGGGGTGAACGGAGGAAAGAAGAGTTGTATCAAGACTTTATATTAGCATACAATACATGCGCCTGCCGCTTTGGCTTAGTCACCATCTCTTATAGCTTCAGTTAGGAGTTAAGTTGAATTGTGAGTGTGAGTTCATCTTAGTACACAACAGCCGTCAAGAATGCACGGTCATCGATGAACCGAGCCGGGTTACCAGCTTCTCGCCCACCCTTTTCGGCTTAGTCACTCTCGTCATTCCGATTAAAGGATTGAACAAGAAGAGTTGCTACGTAACATAAATAAATCTTTGAACCATCTCTTCCTCTCCCGCTTTCGAGTTAGCTATCGCTTCTCTAACAAGAGAAGAAGCCGTTAGTAGTCGAGTTAGGCTTCGGTTTAATACCAATCTCCGCAGAGTAGTGTTAAAACCAATAATATAAGTATGGGCTCGCTAGTTCTTAAGGCGAAGTCTCACATGAAAGAGAAAAATCAACATGAGACTCGAAAGACGCCAACGATAAAGAAAATGACTCTTTCTTGGACATGGCGTGAGGCTCATGCACTTACACTTAGGAAAGGTTCTAACTGGCTTTTTCTCTAGAGCTATCTTCGCTTTGTATGTATGAAAACAGATTCATCTCAGTCTTGAAAGCTTTTAATAGTCAAAAGTCGTCTCAGATCGCGGAGGCCTATGATGCAAAGAACTCCCGATGTCCCACCACAAATGGTCGGTATAAAGGGTGAGCAGATTAGCCAATGCTTGGCCGATTGGGTGGCAAAGCATCTTCCCGACCGATGGTCGACTTTTATCTGCGAGTCCTCCACCGCTATTCTTGCGATTTTAAGAGAAGATCATCATTGTCCGACTTAGGCCTTGATGTCTTTTTATTTCAGCTTTCAATGCGGAATAGGAACCGAGATGATTCGATAGTGGAACTCATGAGCGCTCATCCATTCTATGCGGTAATAGAGGATAATGAAAAGATTGCATTCGACGCCGGTGATCAATCGGCAGGATAGAATTTTCCCTTTCCGACCGCTCTTTGAGTAGAATACCCCTTCTTCCCCCTAGCCTTGACTGCGCTTGGCTAGGGCCTTTATTCATAATCATAGTATGTGGCTATCGCTCCTACTTCGCTTGTCATTTTAGTACTTGGAATGTCTTTGTCTTCACGCTCCGCATAACCTATCGGTCAAGTTCACGCTACTCACCTTTGAAATTGAGTGGCATTTGGGCCCATAGATAGAGTCATCCCCTAAAATGCCTTTTCCTTAGCTTGACTTTACGGAAGAGAGGTGCCGGGGAATCAAGGTCGAAATCAAACTCGATAGAAGATTCATCAACGGGCACAGTGCTTGAAGATTGAGGGCTTTCCTAAGTAGAAGGCATGGAACTAGCGCTTACTTTTGACCTTTCCACTAAGCTCTTGGAACCTTGCTATCCCGAGCCACTCACTTAGTTATAGATGTATTCCGATCCTAGAAACAAAGCCCCAAGAAAGGCTAGTCCTAGTCATCCTTCTTGCTAGATTTGTTTATCAAAGCAAAGAGAGGTTTCAGGTCGAAGTGGCATTCGGTTCTCTTGCCGATGTCGCCACGCTTCTCGATCGCTAAGCCCTCGTAACTACATTCCCGGATTGGTTGATGTTATCTCATTGATGTTTGAAGCATAGTTCAAGTGAAAAAGATCCCTATCGGTGAGTGCCGAGCCTTTTGATTAGCCGCATTTATGAATTCTCAAAATCCGGCCTTGCCACCTCTACTTCTACTACGATCGTTTGAGCCTTCGGAAAAGCACTTTTTTATACGCTATTTGAAGTTGGAAGATTCCAGAGTTATCTTATGATATTCTATCTATCTTCCGGACAGGAACGGAGTGACCGAGGGGAGACGAGGGAAGAAGTTTCTACTATTGCTATGATCGGCAAGCAAACAGGAAGACTAGAAAAGAGACAAGCCGCTTTTCGGGGAATATGAGACAATGACTTTACTTATTGACCTTCATGGGCATGGGTGATCGCATCTCATGTCTCATTTCCGATTGAGAACATTATGAACCCGAAGCCCTCACGATATGAGAGAAAGATGCCACCAAGCGTGAAAGAGTATCGACTCACCGCCTAAGGAAATGGAATCGGGGATCAACTTCTCATTCTATCTTTAATCGAGAATCGAGAAAGCCCTCACTCTTCAAGTCCTTTTGCCATCGACAAGTAAGTCCGCCTGCCTTTTCGTGAATCACAAGCTATCACGGAAAGAGAAATTTGGTCACTAGGAAATTCCAATCAAGTCAAGTACATCAAAGGTAGGGAAGAAAGGGTCATCTCGGGATGGACTCAATATCTATTATCTTGCCACTTCCCTTTCTCCAAATCTTTCGTTTCAAGCATCAAACGAAAAAAAAGTCATAAGAGAGTAGACATATAAACAAGTAAACCCGCCCAGTGAAGAATGTACCAAACATCATACATATGAGATGTAAAGCTTCGTCACCCTATCTCTTGTGAAAATTCGTATTGATCGAATGTGACACTAGCCAATCAATTCATTCAATCGATTTAACCGTCTGGATGATAACCAGGATACTTTTCCATTCTTGGAGCTCAATCACTAAGGCAAAGTCGCTTTCCGAGTCTCCCATTTCTTTATTTTTCAAAATGGGGATCCCTCCTATCCTCGCTATTTGGATAAGGTGGGTTACTTTCTCATAGTCTCCATTTCGAGATGGTGGATCGTGCTAATCGGACTTGAGCTCTCTCTGGAATGGAGGACGTTTAAGAATTCCTTTGGTAGTAGGTATGGGGCATGCTTCTTCAGAGACAAGCTACCGAGGCAAGTAGCTAGTTGATCGTGAGGTTTAGAGCACGCTAGGATAGATTCTAACTAATTCTCTCTCGGTCTTGCTCTTCCTCTTGCTAGGCGAATGGGCTTTGGTGGATCCGATCCCCAAGAAAGGATTTCATTCCACTGGGGTTGTCAGAGATCACTAGGAGAGATAAGAATGTATTAGCTGTTAGCTCTTCTTGCCTAGTAGCAGAGCGCTAGGTCTTCTCTCTTTGTAGTTGGGAGAGTTGGATGGCGCAAGGGGCCTTTCTTTAGGAATTCTGACCGGGCTCCATCTCCATAAGTTCTTGCCGAGGACTCGCTCGAACAGCCCTTCCTTCCTTCCTTTCACCAAGGGAGCCCTTTTTCCTTACGCTTCTACAAGAGCCATTATTTCGCCTAGGCTCACCCGGGCTTCTTGGATCCCTTTATAAAAGGATTCTACAAAGAGTCGCTTTGGGAGGGAAGTTCGCAGCTCTTCCAATCAAGAAAAAAGCAAATCCATAAGAGAAAGAAGAATAATAAAGTCTACTTGCACCTTCGTGCTCAACATGTTCTCATCCCGCCCAACCGGGTGTCGTTGATCACGTAATGTATTCCTAGAAAGACTTCGTTAGTTTTCGTGGATTAGCAAGAACACTTGCATGCCAAAATCCAAATGGAAAGTCCAAGAAAAGGCACGAGATCCATTTCATCATATTTTAGATTTTTCTTCCTCTGGAATTGCTCTTCAGGCAAGAACTAGAATAGGCTCTGCTTGGCGAGATCTCCGCTAACGGGCAAAGAATCTCTCCAACTAGTACAAATACCGGATTTGAGGTGACCACAGTTTGCTTAGGAGGGTCTATTTCAATGACACCAACATTTAAGAACTTTTGGATCTGATTTTAAGAACCCAACAATCTTCTATCGGATGACTAATAACCCGATGGAATTTGCAGTATTTGGGATCTCCTACTCGTCCCACCTCATCTGGTCTCTTAGGTTCGGGAAGCTCGATCAACCCTTGCTCTAATAAAGATGTGAAGAAATCTTCAACATCCTCATTTCGAAAGGAATATATATATATATATATTTCTTTTTATTTTGAGAATTAAGCTGCAAGAGATAGAGTGAACCTCGGGGAGGTGCACGAACTCTTTTTCCATTCCACACTACAAGAGAGTGAGTGCTCCCCTCGAAAGGAGCCGAACGGAAGAAAGGAGTTAGTTATCCTTGCTCGCTGACCATTAACGTTTTTTGCTTTTTCTTAATTTCACGAGATTAGAACTAAAAGGGGGAGAGTGCACCGCGGGCGAGGTGCATGAACGCATCAAGAAGTTTTCCTTGGTTCTGAGTCAACGAGCGAAATTCTAAAATTGTCGGTGAAACGAGAAAAGAGTCGACGAATCGCAAAACTAAAAAGAGAAGCATCTCGGCGAGGAGGTTCTTTACGAGTGGAATCTGTGGGAAGAAGCGTAAGAAAAGGTATCTAACATGCTCTCGTTACATAGGGAGCAAGGCAAAGTCTTGTAATCAACGGATTTCTTCTTACCCTCGCTAGCTGATCCCAGGACTTCCTTAAATGAGTCTTGACTACTCTCTTCTTTCGAATCAGTACCAACAACAACGGCAAAGGCAGCTACAAAATAAGAAGAATTTTATTTGATTGAATGGTTTTCATGGGATTTGATCCGGAATTGGATAAGCACGAAAAAAGATCATCTATAGAAGTAGGTAGGCCAGAGCGTTCAGTCAAGTAAAGAAGGGAGTGAACTCACTTCTCCCCCGAGTCCGTCGTCAGTGAGTTCAGGCTTCTGACCTACAAAGCCGTGGTAGACTAGATGATAGGGATGAGATAGAACTGTAATTGCGATAGGAGAAGAAGTCTATCACTCAAATCGAGAAAGAGGGTGCAAACGGGGAACCACTTACACCGCCTTTACTCTCTAACTAAGAAACGCGAGGAGTCTTGAAAGCAACTCAAGAATGGTACTTGAAGCGCCTCTCACTTGTTGCGAAGGGCGAGCCTTGGAAAGACACATATCCTTGGGAAGGTAGCCTCTGAAGCTAGTTTACTCCAGGGTTAGCCTGCTTTGTTTAATTAATACCAATATTTGTGCCTCAAAGGCTGTGAAGGCTAAACCTCTCAGAATAAAACAGCTTTTTGCACCAATGTCATTCTATCTATACCGAGAGATCGACAAAAGACCTTCTTTGGGGTTTACCCGCCGTGGAATAGAGTAGTTAAGATTGACCCGTCTTACTCTATTTATGGGGCTTGCGCTCGGAGGTGCACGGAATGCTAAGACACCCTAGCTAATGCCTTAAGCGCATATCCTTTGCTTCTCGACTAAGTTCATTATCTATGGCAGCCTCCGCTTGAGACGAAGTAGGGATTGAAGGGCATCTCTTTAGCATCCTAGCAAGGAGCGTACCTTATTGCCCTCGAACTAGTATCGGCAAGTGACATGTTCTAAGAATCGAGTGCCCTTGTTTGGCTGGTAGCAAGTCAATTCCTTTACGTAGCGGGAGGACCATTTCTTCAAGAGTGAAATTTCTCCACGCGTAAACGTATCCCTTTCCCATGATGATGCTTTGTTAACCCCCCATCGGGGTCTGCTTGTAAGAAAACCCTGTGTGGAATTGGTCACATGAAAGGTAGTACCCAAATCAAACCACCATGCATAATTAGACAAATAAAAATAATGCAACTTTTCAGGCACCAGGGCATAGTGATTACATTCCTTCACTCCTTAAAAACCAAGCTTTGAACCAAATGTTGTATCACATAAATCACTCACGTGCGATTCGTTCTCAAGAGCCTCACGTCCTTTCAAAACCTAGGAATGAATCTATGTTCGTAAAAAAGCCCACTTGCCACAATCCTATAACCAAGCAAATCAAAAGAGAAGAGGGTAAGAACTAAAAGTCGTCGATCCAATGCAATCTCATTCACTATTTGTAAACTTCAGAAAAATGCGAAAGAAGCCCACATGCCTCTCTTCCTTTCCCCACCTCACAAGGATATTGATGAGAATAGAATCCTAATGAGGTGGGCCTCGCCCTAGACTGTTGAGCTACTCTTCTTTTTTGTCGACCGAGCTGGTTCTACATTTGGCTTTGGGGGCCGCCCGCATACCCATTACCAATGGCTCCCTATTGGATGGGTAAGCCACTTTGCCATAAAGTAACAAAAAGGGCTTTTTGTAAAAAAAAACGTTAGAATCAGGTCCTTTTTGCAATAAGATCATATGCACATAGGAGAGAGTCACTAGATCACAAATCTAGATTTTTCGAGGAAATCACTATTTTGCCCATTTCGGTCGAGTGACCCACGGAAGTGTGTCAATCCTTGAATGAAGCGAAATTGAGGTTATATATCTCTGGATATATTCTTCGGAGAAAAAGATTCCAGAGGAGCTATGCCCATTCTCGGCAATATTCTCAAACGATTAAATGGGTTCCGGTTCGAACGTTGGAATAGGAAAAAGAAAGCTTTAGTGGCTTTCTTTTCGATCTTGTACTAAGGTACAGAACACCAACAACCCAATCTCGATGATAAAAGAAAACTACAAGCAACTACATCAATCAACTCTGACTTGAGAGCGGATACAATGCACCACCGATTTTTTATATAGAGTGATTTCTCAAACCTATCTTTACTTGATACTTGATGGCACGCTCAGAGGACTCGAATTCAATCATGAAACCGATTAAACGCATGTTAAGAGCATACTCATGGATGAGCAGGTCAACATGCCGATTGGTTCTTAGGGGAGTTCCTACCCCGCTAACGCTATGATCCGGTCAAGGCGTAATGGATGTAGTGAAGTTACCATTTACTACTTAAGATATTGTGTTAGCAAGCAAGACGTGACTTCACGATGATGTTTAGTCGGTCTAGTGCTCTCTCTCTATGAAAATAGTCGTCATCTCACTTCAAGAGAGGGAAACCACTCCTTCTCCGTTCTTCGCAATAAGAATGTTCCCAACGACTCGTTTGAGGCTGATATGTATAGCAGTAGTGGTTCTTCCGGGCCGAGGAGGCATTAGCACCGTGCCTCGGAGAGGTCATCCTTGATTCGCCTAAAGGCTAGCTCTCGTCCCATACAAACTCTTCATCCTCTGTGTTGTCTTGAGCAATGGGCGGAATGGATCATCGAGGGTGGAAATTTCCTCCAATCGAATACTTGCTTTTCCATAGGGATTGCATGCCCATTTTAGGGATTAATTACTTCACGGAGAGAACACGAGGGATGAGCGACGATCGACCTACCTAAGTTTTGACTAGTCATCATCGGCTTACCCGCTGTCAAAACCTCCCTCCATAGCCGATTGAATGCTTGGATAGCCACTTAACTGCTCACTATAGTTCTGTATCCCCCTCCCTATCTCTCTCGACCCATTCACCGGATTATGTTGGGCTGGAATGCCTTCATTCCCATCCCATCTTTTATGATCTCCGGCCTTCCCACTATGAGATATTCCGGTCGAGAAGCATATTCATGCATACTCTTCTTTCCCTCTCCTATAGGGGTAGGAATTCCTAGAGGAGGATATAAGGTCATTTTGTCATCGGAGGAGCATGCGTGATACTCCTCTACGCGAATGTTCTGGCTTTCAAAAGACGTGTAAGGGACGGGGAGGGCGAAGCGGGAGCTTCGGGAACAAAGCCCCGAATTTCAAAGTGCAGCCCTACCCCAGTAGTCTTGTTTCCCCATTTCAATAAAAAGCCCGCTCCCTAAGGGCCCCTCTCGACAAGGAAAGAGCGAAATAATCTCAATTTTACGACACGATGGCTGTTCTCCACATTACTTACCCATCTCGGTAGTTCCGTAGAAAGTTTTTCGTACATTTTCTAGGATCAAGGAACCGCTAGAATTAGTGCTCCTTTATTGGTATTGGCTTAACCATCATTTTTATTTGTTTTATATTCTTATTTCGTTTTGGCATTAGGAAAGAAAGGCAAAGGCTTGACACTCAAGCTTTTTCAGATTTTCATCTTATT